>CM055894.1:41045413-41765413 GCA_029582155.1 Panopea generosa
GCAAGAACACCTTGGGTCCATATGCACAAATCTGAAAAGAACCATCGCCTTTCTGCAAAAACTTGGAAAACTTCTCATATAAAAAAGTCTGATCTAGGCTCAAACTAAAGACCTCTGTGGTAAATAGAAAGTGAACTTCAGACATTGCATAATACCACTCAGCCATGGAAGACACATTTCATTATGTGTGCTACTTATTCTCTGCAAGTTGTGCTTTTCTTTGGCATATACCCACTCCCACACTCTCTGTCTCTCTCTCTCTTTCTCTCTCTCTCTCTGTCTCCATCTCTCTCTCCCTCTCTCCCTGTGTAGAGCCAGTATACTGAATCTGGTTCGTAACAGAACATCGGGTCGAACCCCGCACCCTCTGACATGGGCGGCCAACACGTTATCTACTACGCCGTAACGCCACGTTGTATAACCGTATAATACTGTTTTAAATGTCACGCTCCTTATGTAACGCATAACTGTAACAAACAACTCTTATTTGAGCACGAAACCAAATTGACTACTGAAAAACATGCGACTGGTCGTATTCACATGTCACACAATGATTCTTTATATATATTTAATTTAAACTTTACACGCGTATCGTGATTTGCTTTTGCCGATTGGAAATATAAAGCAAAAGAAGTTTGAATGTGTTTTATTGATTAAATCAAGGACGTGTATAGATTCGTGTATCGTGTATAATTTCTTGATTAAATGTAGAAATTTAACCCATGAAATATGTATCGAGTTACGATAACGTAAGTTTCGAAACAATAAGGTTGCTATAATTTCATTGATACGTTACAAACATCGTTCTGCGTGTTTATTACCATTGAAATATATAACCAGATAAAGTCAACAAATAGTACAAAGGATCGCTACCCCACCCACTTACGACAAAACACACACAAAAAATGTATTTGTACGTTTTGCATGATTATACGTTCAGTCTTCTGCTCGAGCCAGATTGCAGAAAATCAGCTTTTTTGTGCCGAGAGCATCGTTTTTTACGGGACAGCTATTTGCACGTCGGATTTGACCACTAGTGTTCAGCTTTCCATTTATCATATCTAACCGGTCAATGTGTCATATAGTTTATAAACGCTTCGTCTGTTACTGAGATTTTTAAAGACAGTGTAGAAGTTTTATCACAAAAATTTGCAATTATGTTACTTTAAATACTAACAGTTCGTTTTCTAAATTTCAATACAAAGTGTTAAGTACGGAGTACATTTTGAAAACAAAAGTTATGGTTTAAATATCCGTTACATTCGGTGGTTAAGATCCCGTTTATTTTAACACATTTCAAATAATAGAAATATGTTTTTGTTCTGAATTCCTAAATCTAAATGTTTGGTTAGTCTTAACATACTTCATGTTTTGTCCGTCCGTCCGAGCACAAATTCAGGGTTTATGGGCTAAGGATATGAACGATTACGTCTTAACTGTTATCAGCGTTAACAGTCATTCCTGAACACAGCGGTGGTCTAGTGGTAGAGCATCCGCCTCGCATACGGAAGGCCGTGGGTTCGATCCACGGTCGGGCCATACCAAAAACTTGTAAAATGGTACTAGAAGCATGGTACCGGTACGTTTTAGTCCACAGTCTATAGTGTCCAACCTAGGGGTTACCCACTGGAATTATTTTGCGGAGGGACTAAAATCTTTAGAATTCCACACACAGCAGGGTACTTCCACAAGGTCACAGAACTCGCTGCATCACGGCAGTATCGTGTGAAGTTACTCATGTTTGTGGCGACAAAAGAAAAATCCATAGTTTCAATAATGTCATCTTTTGTTTCACTCTTTGCCCAGCATCGATCTTGATACTAGAAACTGGACCACAGGCAGGTTTATCACGTGTTCTTATAAAGTAACGTTCTTGGGTTCCAAATCAATATAAATGGTTATTATATTTACATTAAGATAAAGACCTGTCGAAGGTCAGCATTAATAGCATAGTTCTAAAACTTGTCGGCCCTATAATGTGACTGGTTGTTGGCCCAATGTCTGTATGATGTGACTGGTTATCTGTCCGATGTCAGTATATTGTGACTGGTTATCGGTCCGATGTCAGTATATTGTGACTGGTTGTCGGCCCGGTGTCAGTATATTGTGACTAGTTGTCGGTCCGGTGTCAGTATACTGTGACTAGTTGTCGGTCCGATGTCAGTATATTGTGACTAGTTATCGGTCCGGTGTCAGTATACTGTGACTAAGTACCGGTCCGATGTCAGTATATTGTGACTAGTTGTCGGTCCGGTGTCAGTATACTGTGACTAGTTGTCGGTCCCATGTCTTTATATTGTGACTAGTTATTGGTGACTTGTTGTCGGCCCGGTGTCAGTATACTGTGACTTGTTGTCGGTCCGGTGTCAGTATACTGTGAGTTGTTGTCGGTCCGGTGTCAGTATACTGTGACTTGTTGTCGGTCCGGTGTCAGTGTACTGTGACTTGTTGTCGGTCCGATGTCAGTATACTGTGACTGGTTGTCGGTCCGGTGTCAGTATACTGTGACTTGTTGTCGGTCCGGTGTCAGTATACTGTGAGTTGTTGTCGGTCCGGTGTCAGTATACTGTGACTTGTTGTCGGTCCGGTGTCAGTATACTGTGACTTGTTGTCGGTCCGATGTCAGTATACGGTGACTGGTTGTCGGCCCGGTGTCAGTATACTGTGACTGGTTGTTGGTCCGGTGTCAGTATACTGTGACTGGTTGTTGGTCCGGTGTCAGTATACTGTGACTTGTTGTAGGCCCGATGTCAGTATATTGTGACTGGTTGTCAGCCCGATGTCAGTATATTGTGACTGGTTGTTGGTCCAGTGTCAGAATACTGTGACTGGTTGTTGGCCCGGTCTTTGTACAACAGGATTGGCTGTAGGCCCGGTGTCAGTATAATGTGACTAGTTGTCGGTCCGGTGTCAGTATATTGTAACTGGTTTTCGACCCGATGTCAGTATAATGTGACTGGTTGTCGGTCCAGTGTCTGTATAATGTGACTAGTTGTCGTTCCGGTGTCAGTATACTGTAACTGGTTGTCGGCCCGTTGTCTGTATACTGTGACTGGTTGTCGGCCCGGTGTCTGTATACTGTGACTTGTTGTCGGTCCGGTGTCAGTATACTGTGACTTGTTGCCGGTCCGGTGTCA
The DNA here is from genome assembly GCA_029582155.1 of Panopea generosa. NCBI lineage: Eukaryota > Metazoa > Mollusca > Bivalvia > Adapedonta > Hiatellidae > Panopea > Panopea generosa. The sequence goes on from CM055894.1 coordinate 41,048,551, forward strand.
GTATACTGTGACTAGTTGTCGGTCTGGTGTCAGTATACTGTGACTAGTTGTCGGTCTGGTGTCAGTATACTGTGACTAGTTGTCTTTCAGGTGTCAGTATACTGTGAATAGTTGTTGTTCTAGTGTCAGTATACTGTGACTAGTTGTCGATCTGGTGTCAGTATACTGTGACTAGTTGTCGGCCCGGTATTTGTATTATAGGATTGGCTGTAGGCCGGGTGTCAGTATACTGTGACTGGTTGTCGGTCCGATGCCAGTATAATGTTACTAGTTGTTGGCCCGGTCTTTGTAAAATAAGATTGGCTGTAGGTCCGATGTCAGTATAATGTGACTGGTTGTCGATCCGGTGTCAGTATATTGTGACTGGTTGTCGGTCCGGTGTCAGTATAATGTGACTGGTTGTCGGTCAGATGTCAGTATATTGTGACAAGTTGTCAGTCCGGTGTCAGTATACTATGACTCGTTGTCGGTCCGGTGTCAGTATACTGTGACTGGTTGTCGACCCGATGTCAGTATAATGTGACTGGTTGTCGACCCGATGTCAGTATAATGTGACTGGTTGTTGGTCGTAGTGTCAGTATAATGTGACTTGTTGTTGGCCCCATTGTCAGTATAATGTGATTGGTTGAGATATCAATTCCTGTAACTGATGCAACAGACTATGCCCATTGCGACAAAACATTAACACTTTATTTATAAATATTGAAGCTCAGGCCTTGATCAGTTTTCTTTCTTACTGATAAAAACATAGCTTCGCTGCATTATCAGAAACTACTACAAACGAGCAAAATAGGGTACCTTTCAGTAAGTTACCAGAGTCACCCTTATTTTCAATATAGAAACAGGACCGCAGCGGTGGTTTAATGGCAGAGCTTCAGCATTGTATGCGGAAGGTCGTGGGTTCGGTTCCCGAACGGGTCATAGGTCATACCAAAGACTTTAACATGGTACTAAAAGCTTCCTCGCTTGGTGCTCAGCATTTAGAGGATAGTTCTAGGTCTGGTCGGCTCGGTGTCAGTATAGTGTGACTAGGCGGATATCATACCGTGATGTGTCTTCGGCAAGATACTACAGTGAGGCAGCTCATCTAGGATACTGTCTCAAATAGACACCGTCGCGATATGACTGGAAAATTGTTGAAAAAGGCGCTTAGCACCATACAACAACAACCACAAAATAGTTTGTTTGAATATTTAGCGTCATTTTCATGCCATCGATGGCTATCAAACGATCAGTTAACCTAACCACTATTTCCTGGGATCCTGAACTTGAGGTTAACCAATACTCGAGAACACCCCATCTCCGCAAATAACTGATAACTTTCCCACTTGAATCAGCAGTGAGAGACGAATGATAATAAGGCACAATATGGTATATCAATCATCACGGAGACTGATGCCGGGCGGGGATTCGAATAACGACCCCTGGATTGATAGTCATACGCGTTACCGACTGAGCTAATCAGACCCGGCTCCACAAAATAGAAACGAAGGGTTTGTATCATGTATACGTAAGTATACAATATTCCGATATTGTTTTAAGTAAACATTAATAAAAAAAATACCACGTGTCTAACATTTGTGACTTGATATATACCATCTATATGAACATTTCTGAAAATATATACAACTTGGCACCCCCACTACCAATAATTAATGTGGTAATTATTGACTAATTTATAATATTGAAATCAGCAAGTATGTTACTGAACATCGTCGGATACTTCCGGGTGCCAACTCCCATAATGGATTACCCGTGTGTATTCGGCGATAAATATTACATGGCTTGTAAAATAACAAAACAAATTTAACACTTTCGAACATGTTATATAGATCGATCAGTTCAAGGCAAAACTATGCGATAATTAAGGCGCGATCAGCCAATTCATTGAGAGCCGACATATGCCAGTGTTTAGTGATCAAACTTGTCTTGAACACGGTTTTATTGGTTTCAACTTAATTATACAGAGTTTCTAGTTTGTAGTTCTATTGAGATCGGCTTCCAACGAAATGGTGCTGTTGATATATATATATATTTCTTTATTTCAGTCTCATCTTTGTACATCGCAATAACAATAACATTAATAACATACAATATATGTACATAGCCATTCAAATATATGAATTACAAGAGACTATACACAATGCAAAATACAATTAACTATTCACATAATAAGACTTTGTGTGATGCTGCAAATCGATTTAATAAAAAAGTGTTAAGATAAACAAAATTGTAAAATTCTGACAAGAAAAAAAAGCACTATTGCGCAATATAAAAAAATATCTCAAAGTATCGATTATCCCCTCTGATCAGATCAGAAAAGAACTGATTTGCAGCATACAAATAGGAGTTGATAAAAAGATGACATTATACATATAAAACAAAAAAATGCATTATTTACAAAGGTAAGAGATGACGAGAACGGCACGCTTGGTCCAGTGGTTGAACATTGAACCAATGACCGCAGGGTTAGAAACAGTCAACAGGCCGGCCTTTCCAAAAAGAAAATTACATTTAATGTTCATATTTTCAAAAGGAACAAGGATCCAATTGATGCATTAAGACACCATTTTCTATGACCCCATTCACCATTAATGTGTTCCATGTTGATACTTATAATCAGTATAACATTAAATAGCCGGTTTTTATTTTGGAGAACCACAAAATATCAGTTTTATATAACTTGATTAGTCGGGATGTTTGTATTTTTACACACAATGCTCATTATCAAGCTGTGCGCGAATATTTAAAAATTGGTAGCACTCAGACACTGGCAAATTCCTATGCTATATTTTGAAGAGATGTATGTCTGCAGTCTACGAAAACGCTGGGGGACAGCTTTGTGTGTCCGGTTTTAGTGTGTTTCTTTGGTTACAATATTGAAGCATACACTATATTGGAATAGGTGAGTAAGAAGCAGAGATATCAAGACAATTGATTTCCCTTAATTCGAAAACGACTGTGGGTAAAGAACATTCAACCCGTCTCCCACACAGCATCTTCATTTTTAACGTGTTCTTATTGAAATGTGTTTTGTAGTTGACTGGGCAAGCGTTATATATTTTAGTCTAGTTTCATTGGTTAAGGTCAGAATGAATGTCAAAGATCACGGAAGCATATGACCGTGTATGAACGCTTCTGTGCAACCGACCAAGCTCTGTCGTAGGATAGAATGTAACAACTGATACAGACGAAATGTGAATAAAATCAAAAGAACAAATACGAGGTCATTTATATAAAGGATAAGTGTCTCTAATAATTATTCATTCTACACACTGAATGTGATTATATAAGTAATGTTATGTTTCAAATGTATATATTAATTTGATATATCTATATGTTCACTGTATGCATAAATTAAATACAAATATAGAGCATTTTAGGCCATTTTGGGGTAATAATTTTTCTTCAAATTTCTTTAATTTTTCTTAACAAAAATATGATTAAGGTTTTGTTGTGAAAAAAATAAATAAATTTGAAAAGAACTATAAACCCAATATGGTCTAAATGTACTCTATAATATATGAACTGATGGAGGTTTTAGTGCTTCTTACTATACTGGAAACAAAATCATAATATAAAATATTGACGTGGTCATATGACAATATGTCAGATTATAAAATAAATATGCGAACGGCTCACTTCGTACTGAAATTATCACGCAATACTTCAAACACATGCAAAGGAAAATGAAAAAAAATGCAACTGAAGATATAAACGAATAGTATATGAAAATACCTGCAAATATTCCTTGTTAATATCCTAAAAAGCATACAGTATAGTTTATATTACGAAATTGTTTGTCAAAATGTGCTAAAAACAGAATTTCAACTTTACTAATTGGTAACCGGACCGTTTATTCTGTACTATATAAGGTTATAAACTTATCCAATTAATAAATAAAGCATGACCACGTGGTATGTAACACAAACATAACCAATGCGTTTATTAATTCGATTTTCGCTGTACAAACATATTCGTGTCAATGTTGTTCTAAGTCACAGGGACGCTTTCTGGGTAGTATTGTTTCGTCCTGGTTGACCCTTCCGCGGTGTATATATATAAAGGTCTAATGCCACCGACACCGTCGTGTATTTATAAGTGTTTGTCTAGTGAAATAAAAATTAGGCACTATGACGCTCATACATCTAATTACTTATATAATGACTTAACAATATACCCTTGAAGACTGTGGACCCGTGCGCAGTAAGTATGACTATGTGTAACGATAATTTTATCTGCAAGTAGATTAAGAGTAAAATGTCCATTTGCCTGTTATCCACCATTTACCATTATACAAATATTTTGCTTAAGCAATCACATAAAAGAGCACTATAACATTTTCAACGTGGTTTAACGCTATTTTCAACACACTTACGTTGTATTAGAGAAAGGTATCCGGATGACTCCGCGTCATTGCGCAAGTGTATATGTACACAGGCTCTTATTGACCATAAAGATCGGCGACGCGATCTCTGCTTTAGGACATTTAGATATTTCAGATGAAATTTGTTAACGCTTTTACTCCATATGCATTTTAACTGGACTCTTCCAAACCCGAAAGCCACACAAACCAATTTAAATGAATAGATACATTTTACCTATTTATTCTGATAGAGCAGAAAACAGTGCAGAACCTGTTCTGATTGCTCGTTACGAGCAATTAGAACTGGTTCTACACTGTTTGTAAAAGCCTTTTATATAAGGTGTTAAAAGGTGTTCATATGAAGTAAAGGGTTAAATTTTAAATGGTTTATTCGGATTTCAAAACAATTTATAGATCGTAAATGTTTGATGCAGTGTATGTCATGTTGGCTAAAGGTGAAGAGGTCGCGAGGCAATATGGCGATATGAGAACCAACACTTGGGCCGATATAATATCACATCATTCATGAAACAAGTTTTAAGTAACTTCTGCTTATATCCGAAAAATCATCAGAAAGTCTCAAACAATAATAATGGCGTATTTTACTCTGAATACAATTAGTGTTTCTATCTAAATATAAATATTCTGAACGGAACAGCTAACCTGCCACTTTTGTATTTCAAATAATTTCGTTAAACTGTTGAGTATCGCTGTTAAAGTTTGAATACGACATAAGTATACTTGTATGTATTGATTTTACATAGCTAAATATTCTTTCTTATTTAAGTCCAAATTTCAAAGAAATTGCTTTGACCATTTTTGTTGAGAAAATGCCAGGAACATAAAATGCCAGGTGGCGGTTAGCTGTTCCGTTCAGTATGTATTACGTCATGAATTCATTGAGGAAATTAAACCCTTGGCGAATATAAATGGGGATTCACGATGCTTGGTCCTATCCAACAATGTGTTTTCTTTAATATCTTGAAAATGATACACATTTCAGTGAAATGAGTAACAGCTACACCGCTTCACTCCCCTGGATAATATTTGCAGACCACGACGATTAATTCACCCCCTCTATCTCACCACACCTTGAACATGTGCTGAAAATCACCCACACGACTTTGGACAGTTTGGTGAAAAGGTACCGAAAATCTCCCACACGCCTTTGGACAGTTTGGTGAAAATGTGCTGAAAACTTCACAGGCCTTTAAACAGTTTTGGCGAAAAACAACTGAAATCTCCCACACACCACGTCTTCATGAAAAACAGCTGAAATCTCCGACACACCACGTCTTCGTGAAAAAAGGTTGAACATTTCCCATACGCCTTTGAAAACATCTTGTTTCCACGTATATCTAAATTGTATTCATGATGCTTCATACTGCATATTTAAACTGACATGTCCAACTATAAATTGTCTTCAAATTTGTATGTACTAAAAAATGTGTGTTAGTTGTTGTGTGTTAATCTAGCATATGCAAATTACACTCGTGTGTCAGTCAAAGATATTCATAAGAAAGAAATGGGAAATAAAAGATAAGAAATAAAGAAATAAAAAATATCGCCAACAAAAACAATCACTTTTCGCGTAAGTATAGCAATATCATTTTTTTCCGTAATTTTGATTGACGTTATAGCAAAAAAATCAACATGTCAAAATATCAGGCAATATAAATGCGTTTTCGTGGGAGTCGGATTCAAGTCCATTACTTAATAGCTATATGTAATGGCTGGGACGGGTCGAATCATGTGTTTTTAAACACTTTTATTAAGTATTTTATTAAGTATATATTAAGTATTAACTGCCGATCTATTGGTAAATGATTCATAAAGAGGATAAACAAACGTCAACTAAAGATAAACAGTCAACAGAACAATCACCATGGGTAACCAGTACAGCTTATATAATAATTATACAACAGGTGTACACACGGAACTCTTGATTAACAGTAACAGTCACTTTAAACGTTTCCTTAAAACTACATAATTATTATCTACATGATGCAAATATGAAATTATGGAACAGACCTCAAACATTATAAAATTGATGTCTCCCTAATCAGATGTTTTATCCCCGTTCCCCAAAGCAGGGATTTCCATGCCTGTTCCACAATTCACAACTTAACTGTGACGTCATTAAACGTTTCTCTGAAGCGGATCGAATAATTTCTATTTTATAAAGGGACACAACTCTTGAATATAGTTGAAAGGCATCGTATTGATAATCGTATATTCGTGGTTACTAAAAACTGATATTTTATTTTCATCAGCTGTTAATAGAGACATGTTACATTCCAGAGAATTACCATTTTGTATTGTTTGTGATAGGTGCATGTAACATTCCAGAGAAGTACCATTTTGTATTGTTTGTGATAGATGCATGTAACATTCCAGAGAAGTACCATTTTGTATTGTTTGTGATAGATGCATGTAACATTCCAGAGAAGTACCATTTTTGTATTGCTTGTGATAGATGCATGTAGTATTCCAGAGAAGTACCATTTTGTATTGTTTGTGATAGCTGCATTTTGTAACGTTTGTGATAGATATATGTAACATCCCAGAGAAGTATCATTTTGTTTTGTTTGTGATAGATGCATGTAACATTCCAGAGAAATACCATTTTGTATTGTTTGTGATAGATGCATGTAACATTCAAGAGAAATACCATTTTGTATTGTTTGTGATAGATGCAGGTAACATTCCAGAGAAATACCATTTTGTATTGTTTGTGATAGATGCATGTAACATTCCAGAGAAGTACCATTTTGTATTTTTGTGATAGATGCAGGTAACATTCCAGAGAAATACCATTTTGTATTGTTTGTGATAAATGCATGTAACATTCCAGAGAAGTACCATTTTGTATTGTTTGTGATAGATGCATGTAACGTTCAAGAGAAATACCATTTTGTATTGTTTGTGATAGATGCATGTAACAATCAAGAGAAATACCATTTTGTATTGTTTGTGATAGATGCATGTAACATTCCAGAGAATTACCATTTTGTATTGCTTGTGATAGATGCATGTTACATTCCGGAGAGAAGTACCATTTTGTATTGTTTGTGATAGATGCATGTAAAATTCAAGAGAAATACCATTTTGTATTGTTTGTGATAGATGCATGTAACATTCCAGAGAAGTACCATTTTGTATTGCTTGTGATAGATGCATGTTACATTCCAGAGAGAAGTACAATTTTGTATTTTCTTGTTTATGATTTCAAAATTAGCTTGACTCCACTGTAGGACTCCCTAATGTGAAAAATGGTCGCAAATGTGAAAATGATCACATATGTGAAATCAGTTTATCATATTTGTAAAAACTTTCAACAAATGTGAAACCTAGTTATTACAAATGTAAAAAAGACGATGGTCACAAATGTTATAAAATCCTTCGGAAATGTAAAACATTTTTCGTCACAAAAATGTGAATTTAAATTTTCAGTTACTTTGTGATTTCATCTATATAAAAAGGTTATGCTGTTTATATTCTCAAACAGAGACTGATCTCGGACTGATCTTCACAGTGTTATGTGTTTCGGAGCGGGAGGGGACATGGTAATTGGCCTGTCCGCCCGTCTGTCCGTCATTTTGTCCGTTCCTTTGTTATAACTCGAAAAAGTACTTTAACTTAATGAAATGTCCGCCCGTCTGTCCGTCATTTAGTCCGTTTCTTTGTTATAACTCGAAAAAGTACTTAACCAAATGAAATGCACATTGAAAGAGTAGTAGACGGCAGTGCGACGGAGTGCGTTGTGCACGAACCAGAACTCCAAGTGTCCTGCTTACCGACGTATCTTTCCTATCTTTTACTATTATCTACTTTAATATTTGAACAAAAACGTCCTAGTCCGCGAATAGGTATGGAAATAAAACAATGTGAAACTTAAAATTAGTGATGTGCATACTGCAAGAATCGTGTAGACGGCGCATATAAAAAGCGTATGTTGGTGATTTCATTTTCCCGTCAGACAATGATTTATCTTGTCCCACCCATTAAATGTAGGTGTTGCAACAATTATAATATCGGGGATTTTAGAAGAAAGTGTCTTTAAATAAGACCATGTGGGACTATTTCAGACATTTCACTGGCTTATCGAGAGAAGTTAACCCACATGATATCGACTTTTTTATCACTTACCTGGCTAAACCGTGAAATTTGATTTACATAGAAACATATAGGAGAAATTTAATTTTATCGTTATAACTGTGTCATTATTAAAATGCCAACCTATTACAACATCTAGTCATTTAGTTAGAAATATAACCTTTATTATGATAAAATAAAAATCAATTTTTTTTTCGCACAAATTTATGTTTTAATGTCTTTGTTATGAAATTATTCAATGGACATAGATAGAACATTGATTAAAGAGTAGGTATAATTGGAATACTCAATTAATCTATATCACTTGATAATAATAATACTTTACGCGAGGCATATTAATTGAATAAAGAGATTTAGTAATGTAATTGGTTGATAATTGTGTTAATACAGCATAATTAGCATATCATTGTTTTGAATTACTCAATTAAAAAAAATCTCCACATATATGAAAATATTGCTAATCAGTTCTCAAATGATCTGATCAAAAACGATAATCGTTTTTTTTTAAATATGCGCAATAGTGCTTTTTTTTCTTAGAAACTTAGTTTATTGCAGATTTTAGTATTAAGATTAGCAATATTTTACATGGAGCTTTATCATGTCAAAACATTGTGCTTTGTATTATATTCATAATTTATGTTTTAAAATGTCTCTTATAATTCTTTTATACAAGTTTAAACGTCGATGTATTATTTATGTTTTAATATATGATGTGTAGATGAGACGAAAAGAAAGATAATACTTGAAATGAATGGTGTTTTGCGGCATGAAAATAAAATTATTTAGTTATTTAAAGAAATATAGAAGAAGAATAAGAAGAAGAATATTTTATTGATTTAACCTAGACAAAGTTTCTCATCAAATTACAATGTTGTAATAACATGTAAATAATTAAACACATAAACACACAAGTTGAGTAAATAGCATGCACACATTTTCACACACACACACGCACGCACGCGCGCACGCGCGCACGCGCGCACATATACATACATACATACAGACAGACAGACAGACAGACAGACAGACAGACAGACAGACAGACAGACAGACAGACAGACAGACAGACATACAGACAGACAGACAGACAGACAGACAGACAGACAGACAGACAGACAGACAGACAGACAGACAGACAGACAGACAGACAGACAGACAGACAGACAGACAGACAGACAGACAGACAGACAGACAGACAGACAGACAGACAGACAGACAGACAGACAGACAGACAGACAGACAGACAGACAGACAGACAGACAGACAGACAGACAGACAGACAGACAGACAGACAGACAGACAGACAGACATACATACATACATACATACATACATACATACATACATACATACATACATACATACATACATACATACATACATACATACATACATACATACATACATACATACATACATACATACATACATACATACATACATACATACATACATACATACATACATACATACATACATACATACATACATACATACATACATACATACATACATACATACATACATACATACATACACGCTCGCTCGCTCGCACGCAAGCACGCACGCACGCAGGCACACATACATACACGCTCGCACCCCACCACATGTATTCGCTCTTCAATACTCATATCCATTAGATATTGTATAATATATTCAAATTTTCTTTTACATAAAATAAATTTTTTTTAGGATGAACACATTTATCAGTTATTTATATAATGGTACTGAGATTACTTCCTAAAGTTTGATAATCCGAAACCATTATCAAATGTTTATAAATAAAATGTATTACAGAATTTTTAATTTAAACGTTTTCCTAAGATCAGTAAAATAATATTCAAATCTAATAATGCTTATACAACCCCCCCCCCCCCCCCCCCCCACACACACACACACCCCACCCCCGTCTGTGTTTTAAGTCTCAAACAATGCGATAAGCCCGTTTTTATTTATTAACTTAATTACCCCCTACCCCTGTCCCGGAGGCAAAACTTGTAAATTTATTGGGGGTTATGATATAAGCTGCTAGAATGTAATTGAGTAATTATATTTCAACAAAAGTTTGTTGTTCAGCTTTTTAAAATTAGCTATTTGATTTAACATCGATATTCAGATAAATTGATAATAAATTCAAATTTTATAAACAGACAATAAAGCGGGGGGAAAGGAAATACTAGCGGTTTTCTACAAATTTGTGTATATCTCAATTATGCGATTGCTTTATTAATTAAATGTGTTGGGAATAATACTTTAAACAACTTATTTTTTATTCATCTTCGTACATTTATAATCACTTTTCGTAAGTCACGTATTCAAATGATTATGACAACACCCGTAAGTGACTAACTGGCTAAAAATGCAAATCTCTGCAATAACATAATTGACTTGTTTACAGGTAGACAACCGTTACCACCAACATGAACCTTGTACTTTATTACAGTTACGGAAATTTTGCTATTGATATGAATGATTTTACACATTGTTTTGTTAAATCATATCGCGTGTTTCAATAGCGTACTAACATGACATGATCTGTAAGAATTTTTTTTGTTTTACTTTATTAAACATGAAACACTAGAAGGAATATAAAGCTTTAGATAATTGCGGTTTTAATTATCAAAGCAAAGAGATTTGTAAATCTGCTCCGTCATATATCAGCTATGCACATTTACTAAAATACTTTAAAGGGACACGCTGCAATTTTCACTTAAAACTATTTCTGAAAAGTATATATACTTATTATGTAAAGTTACATTACCATAGCATATGTTAAGCCTAGTTGAAAAAAGTGCATAACTCTTGTAAATGGTTGAAAAACATTATATTTGGCAGATCTTCGACAGCAAGTGCAAATCATATATTAATTTCCTGAGTTGTATCGGAATGATAGAACTTATTCCGAGTATATAAAGATGAATACAGTAGAACTTCGATGGATCGAACCCAACGGGACTGAACAAAATAGTTCGAACGAAGAGTGTCAAAATCGGAGGTAAAATAATAATATTTAAATAGTATTTCGGCCGGGACCAGATAAATGGTTCGAGCGATGTGTGGTGTTCCAGTCATCCGTGTCCGAGCCAACGAAGTTCTACTGTAAATCAAAGTGGTATTCGAAAAATATTAATCTGTTGTAACAATATAATCTTATGATATTATAACACGAGGTACTTAAAACCGAAATCACGATGGTGAAAAGTCGGAAAAATGATGGTAAAAAGTCGAAATAATTTCGACTTTTCACCATCCTAGTTTCGTTGTTTCGACTTTACTTGATAATTTAATAAATATGCCGCGATAGCCCCAACGGGATACCGTAATATACTAATTGTTACATAAGAATAATTGTCCTTGTCAAACAACTTCTTAATTAAAACGAAATAATTTACATTAAATTAGAATGTATTTTCTTTCAATACAACTGAGAGAGAAACAATAACGAAATGTTTCAGTTCTATATCCTACCTCGATATGCATTTCAACTTACTGAATGTACATAAACAAATACTTTCAATCAATGTAATATATACACGTAACCTTCGACATCATTTCTCTCTTATTGCTCATCTAATTTAATTGTTTTTTTCTTTTATTTATCTCTTCATTTTTTTATTGTTCGTTTACATCCTATTGTTTGTTATAATTGCCATCTTGATTCTAATGCTATTTGTATATTGAAAGGGGAGGGCCGTAACTAATGTTCCTAGAACTTGTGGCCGACCCCGTTTGCCATGTGAATTATGCAATAAAATATGTTTAACCCTTTACTTCATATAGACGCCTTTGGATACCTCTAATATAGACGCCTTTCGACACGTAATACAGAAGGCTTTTGAGTTACTGGGTGATTTATGTTTATATTAACTGACAGAGTGGAAAACAGTGTAGGAAGCGTTACGAGCAATCTGAACTCTTCTTGCACTTTTTTCAAAGGCCTTCTGTGATTGGTGTGGGAAAACGCGCATCTATGGATGAAAGGGTTAAACCACATCATTTTTACACTTGTAACAACTGGGCATACAAATAAATACACGAGGTAAAATTATTTCGCATCTGCGACCATATTCACATTTGCGGATCTTACACTCTACTAGTTATTGCTAATTTGTTAAATATGATCCAAATATAAATACTTTGAGAATAATGCCCTAATATGGTTGTACTTCCATGTGTGCAAAATTTAATTTGATCCGTGAACAAGTTAGTATCTACTTCAATTAAATGAACTGTGTTCCTTTTGAAGAGCGACTACAAATACCGAGTTGGTAAAGTCAGCGACACGTGAACAAGGATTCTCTCATAAACTATTCTTCGTATGCTGCATAAGAAAAGGCGCGCGCCATTTTTACCGGTTTGGGATATTTCTAATCGCCACACTACGTCAATTCAGAAGACGGCATTTCAACACAGCTGTATAGAACTTTACTAAACAAAAACTGAGTAATGCGAGTCAAACCCTGATACCAGTTTCAATAAAAATTGCGACATTTCACACTAGACTGTCCCAATCTCAACCTAATTGACATGTAAGAAGTTCCAGTATCACTATCGAGTACTGCTTAAAATAATTATTTCGTCTCTAACAAGACAGAAACCACATACCTGTTACACGAACGACCAACGTAAACAGCTATAAAACAATTTATCCTTGAAATAACAAAACGGTCACTATATTTAAATGTCCTTGCGTACCATGCGTACAGCACCAATTTATAAACGCATCTGCCGCGAGGTGTTGGTTAATTAATTGTCTATATCATTTCTCGGATAATCGATATAATAGCATGGTACAGGCTAGAATTCGTATTGATTTATAGAATATGCGGGTCGTTGCTTATCAGTGTCTTTTTCTTTGTACAGGTGTGGCAGCTTAGCTCACCCAGGTATTGGAAATAGCTGATGTTCTCGCCAACCATGGACAAATCTGTTCCAGACTGCTTCATTAAGTTTAATATTTAATTTATTGTTTTACCATGGCTTTCAGCTGCTGTATGTATATTTGCACATATTGTCTTGGCGAGCGGTATCGTGGATACAACCGATTAAATTTATTGATTTTACTTCGATTGTGAAAGAAGTTGTAACAACTGAGATAAACAAACAGCACTGGAAGTCTCAGTGCTTTAGCATATGTGGATAGTTGGCGTTTTGCTTATGGGTCCCACACACAGCCGTGGTGCAGGATCGAACCCACGATAGTCATAAATTAATTAATCTTCGCCCATTATTTGTAAAATAAAGTTATATAGATTGATTGATTGATTGATTGATTCTTTATTTCCTCCATAGTACGAATATACAGGAGAGTATAAACATTTAAACAGCAAATGGGAGTACAATAAATATACAAAAACATAATACACATATAGACAATTAAATGACAATCATATATATACAATACAAACAAACATATAACTTCGATAGTTCAAACAACTTACATATATACAAACAAAATAAATAAATGATATGTCCATTCAAATTGCAAAATATATTGACACTTTTAGAAGAATATTGCATATAATGACAGATATGACTTGCCGAAACGAAACACAAGAGCATACACTATTTGGGTGCTAAAAGTGGTATTAGTTCCAAATATTATCTTTCAAAACCATAATTGTATTCGTACCTTAAAAGTTAAATGAAAGGAACGCATTATTTGAAGATATTATTTTTTTTTAACAATTTGAATACAAACAATAAATATATAATATAATATTTAAAATTAAAATACTATTGTGTATTGTTATTTTCGTTGTCAATACGAGATAACGACGAGCTCAGCTACAAAGTGACAAAACACAAAAGATGAAGTATTGTATGTTTTATCTACATAAACGTATATCTTAATGCTTTAGTCATATGATGTAAATGTCTAAATGTAATTTTTGAAATAGCAACCGTTTGTTTATCTGTCATGTTTAAAGAAGGATAACCGGAAACTAGTTTTATATTAATTTTAAAATTAATTTTTTTTATATTAATTTACCGAGATTGCTCATGGTTCAGACGAGAGATATTGGAATGTTTCATCGAAAAGTAAAGAGTAAATTGTGCGTGGAGTGTATATCATATAGTAGCTTCAATAGAAAATGGCGTCTTTCTGGTTGCAATCCTGGATAGTCACGACGACAAAACACACATTCTCGTGAGGCAGATCATGCACAGGAAATTGGACCAGAGTTGGTCCATGGTTAAGTGCTATCCGGGGATTGGTCGTTTGGGGGAAAATCGCAATTATAGTGTTTGTGTTGTGTGTGTTTTTGTGTGTGTTTTTTTTTTGGTGGGCGGAGGGGGTATGGTAATCATCTGTCGTATTTAATTATGAACAGAGAAGACGCAAAACTTATAAAACGGGCAAAGTGTTCAAAATTTAAGTGTCCATGAGAGCAGATATAAGGGGATGGAGTTAGCTAAAGATCAACCTAAGTTCCAGACATTTAGAAAACCAGTTCCATCACTTTCAATTTGTCAATCACAACTGGAGGAAAATGTGAATTTTACAAGTTTTCAAAAACGATGGTTTGTATGTGGAACTTATAAAGGATACATTGTTTTCAAATTCACATGACATTAAGATCATAGATTCAAGAACAGATCTGCCAAGTTTCAACCAAGATTATCTAAAATATACTTTATACATACGAAGGTTAAAAATACCGGGAGTGATTGAACTGGTTTTCTAAATGGCTGGAACTTAGAGTGAGCTGAAATCTAAGTTTCTAAGCGTTTGTATAGGCAAAAAAGTCTGAGATTCAGGCACGTCTAAGCCAATCAAATGCGTGCATTTCATATCCACGGGTTTCCAGAACCTGTCTGATCTGGTAAATGTCCGCCATGTTACCAGATTTGATACACGAAAAGTTCATTTATTACAATAAAAACACAATTTCCATATCATAAGTTTTAATATTAAAACTCAAAATAAGAATTGAGGTGGACAGATTTTCAAATCTTTCCACTCTGGCAACTTTTGAGGAGGGAAATTCAAATACGATTTTCCTATTTGAGAATATACAGCATTATTTGAAGGTAAGACATTAATATAATTATTCTTAGTGAATATTAACCATCATAAATTGTGTTTATACCTTGGGAAAGCTTAAGTCTGAAAACAGAAACCCAATAATTCTTGTTGACAGAAATCTGGCAGTAAATATTTTGGAAGGTCATTCAAGGATATTCTCATCAATCCTTAGATAAATATAATTAAACTTGTTAAGACTGATTATACTTAATATAAAAATTATCTTTATATCTAAAACACTATTTAACTAACTTATTGTATCAAAACTATACGGATATAATAACTGAATAGGTATTTTTGTGTACCCCATCCAGTACAGATTTCTTGTCAAATCAATATTTGGATTTATGTCGATATTTCAATCTACAGGCATAATGTGAGGTCGTTTGTAGTAAATATGGATGAATATGTATATAATCATTGTTTTTCCATGTAGAAATAGTCTCATTAATGATATGCTCATTTAATACAGATTTAGTAGCAACAACTAGAGATCCATCAAGTACAAATATCCAGTCTGTAACGGTAATTTAATTATTAAATATTTTAAAATCAGCACGCTTATAGTTCCAAACTGTTCTTTTAAATGGTATATGTTCATATATATCACTTTTAATAAATACATATGTACCAAAGTGATCACTAATGAAACCCGGTGTTTCGTGAATGCCCGAGTCAAAACATGTTAGCTGGTTCGAAAGTGCTATTGGATCTATCAATGTTTGAGTAGTATTAGTTACACGCGTTAACTTGGTTCTTTTATTAAATAAGACATATTATTAAATTCAAGTATATTACGAAATTTTTTATTAGAAGGATTTAACTGATCTTCATTTATGTCGCCTACAATTATTATATTTGAGTGTATTTCCGAAGCCTTTTCAATACAGACGTTAACTCTATCCCAAAAATCAACTGGATAGTGTGGAGGTCGGTATACAGTGCAAATAAAATAAAATTGACTTTGATCTTTAATTTCAATCCAAATAGATTCAGGAACAAATATTTTTTAAGTCAAAATTTCTGGTTGGACATAAACTAAAACCCCGCCCGAAAGAGATGATTTGTCTTTACGATATATTTTATCTAAGCGTTCTAGTAATAAATCATCGTCATGGATATCTATCGAGAGGTGTGTTTCTGTGAAACATAAAATGTCAAAATCTAAGAAATTATGTTTGATATAGTCAAGCTTGTTTCTTATACTACGAATATTTTGATGTAATATTGAAAAACATTTATTGTTATTCTCACTTGGCCCGGGAATAAGTTCTATATCCCCAGATAAAATTAATAAAAAGCGCAAAATTCTAGACATCCATATGTTTTGGAGGTTGGAAGTCCGAAAATACTTCTTTGAAATACGACCATTTGCATATTTTACATGAATAAATATAATGAGTTAGATAAGAGCAAAACAGTTATCAATGCAAATTGAGGGTTAAAAACACTGCAAAATATAAAAGTACTCATGGTACGAATATCACTTATTAAACGATGTATTATACGTTTGTATGTAATTAGAAACTGTTTAAGTTGGTACTTGTGAAAGGTATACGATCTAGGTGTCCGCTGTCTACTGTTATAATAAAGTCCAATGGTCGCTCTCCAAAGGCCGAAATCATCCATTACCTATGAGGATATATCGTGTAATCATTTCTAATTCAGAGTGACAATTGGACACAAAAACATGTGAACAAAAGTGGCAGTGAACAGGAATGTATGCAGTGAAACAATAAACAAACACAGGGGTTAGAACGGCATGCGAGTACAAAATTGAAAATTACAAAAAAACAAAAAATACAAAATAAATCATGACTTCTAGAAATAAACTGTTTCCTAGTACGGGATCAAAAGTAAACGGGGGGAAATGCTTGAAGTAATTGTTCATTATCAATATTCATGACCAGTTATAGTAATAATTTGATTAAAACACAGGGTTGCGAACGGCATGGGCGTGCACAAATAAAGATGACCAAAAATAAATAACTAATAATTATGACTTCTAGAAATAATCCACAGATAAATTATATAACCACACAGCGCTGCAGTAATTATGCATGAATGGGTCATGTATGATGCACCCAATAACATGATACAATATGTGATCTAATGCCACACAGCGCTACAGTAATTATGCATGAATGGGTCATGTATGATGCACCCAATAACATGATACAACATGTGGTCTAATGCCACACAGCGCTACAGTAATTATGCATGAATGGGTCATGTATGATGCACCCAATAACATGATACAATATGTGGTCTAATGCCACACAGCGCTACAGTAATTATGCATGAATGGGTCATGTATGATGCACCCAATAACATGATACAATATGTGGTCTAATGCCACACAGCGCTACAGTAATTATGCATGAATGGGTCATGTATGATGCACCCAATAACATGATACAATATGTGGTCTAATGCCACACAGCGCTACAGTAATTATGCATGAATGGGTCATGTATGATTCACCCAATAACATGATACAACATGTGGTCTAATGCCACACAGCGCTACAGTAATTATGCATGAATGGGTCATGTATGATTCACCCAATAACATGATACAATATGTGGTCTAATGCCACACAGCGCTACAGTATTTATGCATGAATGGGTCATGTATGATGCACCCAATAACATGATACAATATGTGGTCTAATGCCACACAGCGCTACAGTAATTATGCATGAATGGGTCATAAAAATTATATGATACACCCAATAACATGATACAATATGTGGTATAATGCCACACAGCGCTACAGTAATTATGCATGAATGGGTCATGTATGATGCACCCAATAACATGATACAATATGTGGTATAATGCCACACAGCGCTACAGTAATTATGCATGAATGGGTCATGTATGATGCACCCAATAACATGATACAATATGTGGTCTAATGCCACACAGCGCTACAGTAATTATGCATGAATGGGTCATGTATGATGCACCCAATAACATGATACAATATGTGGTCTAATGCCACACAGCGCTACAGTTATTATGCATGAATGGGTCATGTATGATGCACCCAATAACATGATACAATATGTGGTATAATGCCACACAGCGCTACAGTTATTATGCATGAATGGGTCATGTATGATTCACCCAATAACATGATACAATATGTGGTATAATGCCACACAGCGCTACAGTAATTATGCATGAATGGGTCATGTATGATGCACCCAATAACATGATACAATATGTGGTATAATGCCACACAGCGCTACAGTAATTATGCATGAATGGGTCATATATGATGCACCCAATAACATGATACAATATTTGGTCTAATGCCACACAGCGCTACAGTAATGATGCATGAATGGGTCATGTATGATGCACCCAATAACATGATACAATATGTGGTCTAATGCCACACAGCGCTACAGTAATTATGCATGAATGGGTCATGTATGATGCACCCAATAACATGATACAATATGTGGTCTAATGCCACACAGCGCTACAGTAATTATGCATGAATGGGTCATGTATGATGCACCCAATAACATGATACAATATGTGGTCTAATGCCACACAGCGCTACAGTAATTATGCATGAATGGGTCATGTATGATGCACCCAATAACATGATACAATATGTGGTCTTACTCCACACAGCGCTACAGTAATTATGCATGAATGGGTCATGTATGATGCACCCAATAACATGATACAATATGTGGTCTTATGCCACACAGCGCTACAGTAATTATGCATGAATGGGTCATGTATGATGCACCCAATAACATGATACAATATGTGGTCTTATGCCACACAGCGCTACAGTTATTATGCATGAATGGGTCATGTATGATGCACCCAATAACATGATACAATATGTGGTCTAATGCCACACAGCGCTACAGTAATTATGCATGAATGGGTCATGTATGATGCACCCAATAACATGATACAATATGTGGTCTAATGCCACACAGCGCTACAGTAATTATGCATGAATGGGTCATGTATGATGCACCCAATAACATGATACAATATGTGGTCTTATGCCACACAGTGCTACAGTAATTATGCATGAATGGGTCATGTATGATGCACCCAATAACATGATACAATATGTGGTCTAATGCCACACAGCGCTACAGTAATTATGCATGAATGGGTCATGTATGATGCACCCAATAACATGATACAATATGTGGTCTTATGCCACACAGCGCTACAGTAATTATGCATGAATGGGTCATGTATGATGCACCCAATAACATGATACAATATGTGGTCTAATGCCACACAGCGCTACAGTAATTATGCATGAATGGGTCATGCATGATGCACTCAATAACATGATACAATATGTGGTCTTATGCCACACAGCGCTACAGTAATTATGCATGAATGGGTCATGTATGATGCACCCAATAACATGATACAATATGTGGTCTAATGCCACACAGCGCTACAGTAATTATGCATGAATGGGTCATGTATGATGCACCCAATAACATGATACAATATGTGGTCTTATGCCACACAGTGCTTCAGTAATTATGCATGAATGGGTCATGAATGATGCACCCAATAACATGATACAATATGTGGTCTTATGCCACACAGCGCTACAGTAATTATGCATGAATGGGTCATGTATGATGCACCCAATAACATGATACAATATGTGGTCTAATGCCACACAGCACTACAGTAATTATGCATGAATGGGTCATGTATGATGCACCCAATAACATGATACAATATGTGGTCTAATTCCACACAGCGCTACAGTAATTATGCATGAATGGGTCATGTACGAGGCACCCAATAACATGATACAATATGTGGTCTAATGCCACACAGCGCTACAGTAATTATGCATGAATGGGTCATGTATGATGCACCCAATAACATGATACAATATGTGGTCTAATGCCACACAGCGCTACAGTAATTATGCATGAATGGGTCATGTATGATGCACCCAAAAACATGATACAATATGTGGTCTAATGCCACACAGCGCTACAGTAAGTATGCATGAATGGGTCATGTATGATGCACCCAATAACATGATACAATATGTGGTCTAATGCCACACAGCGCTACAGTAATTATGCATGAATGGGTCATGTATGATTCACCCAATAACATGATACAATATGTGGTCTAATTCCACACAGCGCTACAGTAATTATGCATGAATGGGTCATGTATGAGGCACCCAATAACATGATACAATATGTGGTCTAATGCCACACAGCGCTACAGTAATTATGCATGAATGGGTCATGTATGATTCACCCAATAACATGATACAATATTTGGTCTAATTCCACACAGCGCTACAGTAATTGTGCATGAATGGGTCATGTATGAGGCACCCAATAACATGATACAATATGTGGTCTAATGCCACACAGCGCTACAGTAATTATGCATGAATGGGTCATGTATGATTCACCCAATAACATGATACAATATGTGGTCTTATGCCACACAGCGCTACAGTAATTATGCATGAATGGGTCATGTATGATGCACCCAATAACATGATACAATATGTGGTCTTATACCACACAGCGCTACAGTAATTATGCATGAATGGGTCATGTATGATGCACCCAATAACATGATACAATATGTGGTATAATGCCACACAGCGCTACAGTAATTATGCATGAATGGGTCATGTATGATGCACCCAATAACATGATAC
This sequence comes from Panopea generosa, assembly GCA_029582155.1. Lineage (NCBI taxonomy): Eukaryota > Metazoa > Mollusca > Bivalvia > Adapedonta > Hiatellidae > Panopea > Panopea generosa. The sequence continues at coordinate 41,069,769 of CM055894.1, forward strand.
AATATGTGGTCTTATGCCACACAGTGCTACAGTAATTATGCATGAATGGGTCATGTATGATTCACCCAATAACATGATACAATATGTGGTCTTATGCCACACAGCGCTACAGTAATTATGCATGAATGGGTCATGTATGATGCACCCAATAACATGATACAATATGTGGTCTAATTCCACACAGCGCTACAGTAATTATGCATGAATGGGTCATGTATGATGCACCCAATAACATGATACAATATGTGGTATAATGCCACACAGCGCTACAGTAATTATGCATGAATGGGTCATGTATGATGCACCCAATAACATGATACAATATGTGGTCTAATGCCACACAGCGCTACAGTTATTATGCATGAATGGGTCATGTATGATGCACCCAATAACATGATTCAATATGTGGTCTAATGCCACACAGCGCTACAGTTATTATGCATGAATGGGTCATGTATGATGCACCCAATAACATGATACAATATGTGGTATAATGCCACACAGCGCTACAGTTATTATGCATGAATGGGTCATGTATGATGCACCCAATAACATGATACAATATGTGGTCTAATGCCACACAGCGCTACAGTAATTATGCATGAATGGGTCATGTATGATGCACCCAATAACATGATACAATATGTGGTATAATGCCACACAGCGCTACAGTAATTATGCATGAATGGGTCATGTATGATGCACCCAATAACATGATACAATATTTGGTCTAATGCCACACAGCGCTACAGTAATGATGCATGAATGGGTCATGTATGATGCACCCAATAACATGATACAATATGTGGTCTAATGCCACACAGCGCTACAGTAATTATGCATGAATGGGTCATGTATGATGCACCCAATAACATGATACAATATGTGGTCTAATGCCACACAGCGCTACAGTAATTATGCATGAATGGGTCATGTATGATGCACCCAATAACATGATACAATATGTGGTCTAATGCCACACAGCGCTACAGTAATTATGCATTAATGGGTCATGTATGATGCACCCAATAACATGATACAATATGTGGTCTTATGCCACACAGTGCTACAGTAATTATGCATGAATGGGTCATGTATGATGCACCCAATAACATGATACAATATGTGGTCTAATGCCACACAGCGCTACAGTAATTATGCATGAATGGGTCATGTATGATGCACCCAATAACATGATACAATATGTGGTCTAATGCCACACAGCCCTACAGTAATTATGCATGAATGGGTCATGTATGATGCACCCAATAACATGATACAATATGTGGTCTAATGCCACACAGCGCTGCAGTAATTATGCATGAATGGGTCATGTATGATGCACCCAATAACATGATACAATATGTGGTCTAATGCCACACAGCACTACAGTAATTATGCATGAATGGGTCATGTGTGATGCACCCAATAACATGATAAAATATGTGGTCTAATGCCACACAGCGCTACAGTAATTATGCATGAATGGGTTATGTATGATGCACACAATAACATGATAAAATATGTGGTCTAATGCCAAACAGCGCTACAGTAATTATGCATGAATGGGTCATGTATGATGCACCCAATAACATGATACAATATGTGGTCTAATGCCACACAGCGCTACAGTAATTATACATTAATGGGTCATGTATGATGCACCAAATAACATGATACAATATGTGGTATATTGCCACACAGCGCTACAGTAATTATGCATGAATGGGTCATGTATGATGCACCCAATAACGTGATACAATATGTGGTCTAATGCCACACAGCGCTAAAGTAATTATACATTAATGGGTCATGTATGATGCACCCAATAACATGATACAATATGTGGTCTAATGCCACACAGCGCTACAGTAATTATACATTAATGGGTCATGTATGATGCACCAAATAACATGATACAATATGTGGTATATTGCCACACAGCGCTACAGTAATTATGCATGAATGGGTCATGTATGATGCACCCAATAACGTGATACAACATGTGGTCTAATGCCACACAGCGCTACAGTAATTATACATTAATGGGTCATGTATGATGCACCAAATAACATGATACAATATGTGGTATATTGCCACACAGCGCTACAGTAATTATGCATGAATGGGTCATGTATGATGCACCCAATAACGTGATACAATATGTGGTCTAATGCCACACAGCGCTACAGTAATTATACATTAATGGGTCACGTATGATGCACCCAATAACATGATACAATATGTGGTCTAATGCCACACAGCGCTAAAGTAATTACACATTAATGGGTCATGTATGATGCACCCAATAACATGATACAATATGTGGTCTAATGCCACACAGCGCTACAGTAATTACACATTAATGGGTAATGTATGATGCACCCAATAACATGATACAATATGTGGTCTAATGCCACACAGCGCTACAGTAATTACACATTAATGGGTCATGTATGATGCACCCAATAACATGATACAATATGTGGTCTAATGCCACACAGCGCTACAGTAATTATACATTAATGGGTCATGTATGATGCACCCAATAACATGATACAATATGTGGTCTAATGCCACACAGCCCTACAGTAATTATGCATGAATGGGTCATGTATGATGCACCCAATAACATGATACAATATGTGGTCTAATGCCGCACAGCGCTGCAGTAATTATGCATGAATGGGTCATGTATGATGCACCCAATAACATGATACAATATGTGGTCTAATGCCACACAGCACTACAGTAATTATGCATGAATGGGTCATGTGTGATGCACCCAATAACATGATAAAATATGTGGTCTAATGCCACACAGCGCTACAGTAATTATGCATGAATGGGTTATGTATGATGCACACAATAACATGATAAAATATGTGGTCTAATGCCAAACAGCGCTACAGTAATTATGCATGAATGGGTCATGTATGATGCACCCAATAACATGATACAATATGTGGTCTAATGCCACACAGCGCTACAGTAATTATACATTAATGGGTCATGTATGATGCACCAAATAACATGATACAATATGTGGTATATTGCCACACAGCGCTACAGTAATTATGCATGAATGGGTCATGTATGATGCACCCAATAACGTGATACAACATGTGGTCTAATGCCACACAGCGCTACAGTAATTATACATTAATGGGTCATGTATGATGCACCCAATAACATGATACAATATGTGGTCTAATGCCACACAGCGCTAAAGTAATTACACATTAATGGGTCATGTATGATGCACCCAATAACATGATACAATATGTGGTCTAATGCCACACAGCGCTACAGTAATTACACATTAATGGGTAATGTATGATGCACCCAATAACATGATACAATATGTGGTCTAATGCCACACAGCGCTACAGTAATTATACATTAATGGGTCGTGTATGATGCACCCAATAACATGATACAATATGTGGTCTAATGCCACACAGCGCTACAGTAATTATGCATGAATGGGTCATGTATGATGCACCCAATAACATGATACAATATGTGGTCTAATGCCACACAGCGCTGCAGTAATTATGCATGAATGGGTCATGTATGATGCACCCAATAACATGATACAATATGTGGTCTAATGCCACACAGCGCTACAGTAATTATGCATGAATGGGTCATGTATGATGCACCCAATAACATGATACAATATGTGGTCTAATGCCACACAGCGCTACAGTAATTATGCATGAATGGGTCATGTATGATGCACCCAATAACATGATACAATATGTGGTCTAATGCCACACAGCGCTGCAGTAATTATGCATGAATGGGTCACGTATGATGCACCCAATAACATGATACAATATGTGGTCTAATGCCACACAGCGCTACAGTAATTATGCATGAATGGGTCACGTATGATGCACCCAATAACATGATACAATATGTGGTCTAATGCCACACAGCGCTGCAGTAATTATGCATGAATGGGTCATGTATGATGCACCCAATAACATGATACAATATGTGGTCTAATGCCACACAGCGCTACAGTAATTATGCATGAATGGGTCATGTGTGATGCACCCAATAACATGATAAAATATGTGGTCTAATGCCACACAGCGCTACAGTAATTACACATGAATGGGTCATGTATGATGCACCCAATAACATGATACAATATGTGGTCTAATGCCACACAGCGCTGCAGTAATTATGCATGAATGGGTTATGTATGATGCACACAATAACATGATACAATATGTGGTCTAATGCCACACAGCGCTACAGTAATTACACATTAATGGGTCATGTATGATGCACCCAATAACATGATACAATATGTGGTCTAATGCCACACAGCGCTACAGTAATTACACATTAATGGGTCATGTATGATGCACCCAATAACATGATACAATATGTGGTCTAATGCCACACAGCGCTACAGTAATTACACATTAATGGGTCATGTATGATGCACCCAATAACATGATACAATATGTGGTCTAATGCCACACAGCGCTACAGTGATTATACATGAATGGGTCACGTATGATGCACCCAATAACATGATACAATATGTGGTCTAATGCCACACAGCGCTACAGTGATAATACATGAATGGGTCACGTATGATGCACCCAATAACATGATACAATATGTGGTCTAATGCCACACAGCGCTACAGTGATTATACATGAATGGGTCACGTATGATGCACCCAATAACATGATACAATATGTGGTCTAATGCCACACAGCGCTACAGTAATTATACATGAATGGGTCACGTATGATGCACCCAATAACATGATACAATATGTGGTCTAATGCCACACAGCGCTACAGTGATTATACATGAATGGGTCACGTATGATGCACCCAATAACATGATACAATATGTGGTCTAATGCCACACAGCGCTACAGTGATTATACATGAATGGGTCACGTATGATGCACCCAATAACATGATACAATATGTGGTGTAATGCCACACAGCGCTACAGTAATTATGCATGAATGGGTCATGTATGATGCACCCAATAACATGATACAATATGTGGTCTAATGCCACACAGCGCTACAGTAATTATGCATGAATGGGTCATGTATGATGCACCCAATAACATGATACAATATGTGGTCTAATGCCACACAGCGCTACAGTAATTATACATTAATGGGTCATGTATGATGCACCCAATAACATGATACATTATGTGGTCTAATGCCACACAGCGCTACAGTAATTATGCATGAATGGGTCATGTGTGATGCACCCAATAACATGATAAAATATGTGGTCTAATGCCACACAGCGCTACAGTAATTACACATTAATGGGTCATGTATGATGCACCCAATAACATGATACAATATGTGGTCTAATGCCACACAGCGCTACAGTAATTACACATTAATGGGTCAGGTATGATGCACCCAATAACATGATACAATATGTGGTCTAATGCCACACAGCGCTACAGTGATTATACATGAATGGGTCACGTATGATGCACCCAATAACATGATACAATATGTGGTCTAATGCCACACAGCGCTACAGTAATTATACATGAATGGGTCACGTATGATGCACCCAATAACATGATACAATATGTGGTCTAATGCCACACAGCGCTACAGTGATTATACATGAATGGGTCACGTATGATGCACCCAATAACATGATACAATATGTGGTCTAATGCCACACAGCGCTACAGTGATTATACATGAATGGGTCACGTATGATGCACCCAATAACATGATACAATATGTGGTCTAATGCCACACAGCGCTACAGTGATTATACATGAATGGGTCACGTATGATGCACCCAATAACATGATACAATGTGGTCTAATGCCACACAGCGCTACAGTAATTATACATGAATGGGTCACGTATGATGCACCCAATAACATGATACAATGTGGTCTAATGCCACACAGCGCTACAGTAATTATGCATGAATGGGTCATGTATGATGCACCCAATAACATGATACAATATGTGGTCTAATGCATTGGTATTATTACATAAACATTAATTGTATGAAAATGGGAACCTAAAAACAATAACAAAATCATACACATGTTTAACTAACCAAGTAGCACGTACACTGTAAACAGAGTATGAGAATAGGTTCCAAGGGTAATTATTATTTATCAGTTAAAGTAAAACGGGGAGATGTTTGATTGTACAAGTAAACAATACATTTTCAAGGGATTATAAAATGTTAAATAGACACCATATATTGAGATATTGACTCAGACAAAACGTACAAGCTTATCCTTACCGATATATCAGTATATAGCGAAACATGCTTACGATTAAATGTCTTTTATGATATTTATATATATATATAACCCTGTAAAATATAATATAACATGTACCTTGTTTAAATGAAATCAAAAGAAAAAACAAGTTGATATTGTGGTCATGGCAATATTTGGAGATAAAGTTAACAAATATACATGCAACAAACAGCTGCAGTCGAAAATAATTATTGACATGAAATCTTTAAATACATTTAAACCAATTTGTAAAAATGAATAATTTGTCAACCTTTGGAAGTCTGCAAACACAAAAAGACACTGTACTTATAATATTTTCAATCGAAACAGATCCCGTGAGACCCCGCACCACCCCATACTTAAAAATGTTATCCGAGCGCACGGGTTTTTAGTAGTACAGTACAGTGGGTAATTGTATTTACAACCGACTTGTGAGAAATGTGATCATCATTGAATGGGTACGTCTGGATTTATTACTTTAACTTCATGTGAAATATACATACATTAATTAAAAAACGTTTAATTTCTGTATTTGATATGTGTGCAATTATTATTTTAAACTGGATATGATAATGTCAAAACATGTGAAATTGGATTGTGGAAAAAAATGGAAGAAGCAGACGATGGATTATATATTTCGTCTGTTGCAACTGATAGGTGACCAGGTAAAAAACACAGGTACGAATGTTTGTTACAACACAATGTTTTTACAGTCCAGTTGCCCGACGCGTGATTTGTACATTGTTTGTATTGGTTTACACTCGACCGGTGTGTATAAAGCGACAAGTCAGAATCTAGCTCAATGCTAGTTTGTAAACAAATACTGGTTGACAGTTGTGAACGTTCAATTATTATACCTGGGAAGTCGATCTTCCTTCTCGTATGCGGTCGATCACATCCATACTATCAATGACACGACTCTGGGAATCGCCTGAGAAAAGAGCATAAATTTTACACCCAGCTACCCAAGTTCTAGTTAATAATTTAGCACGTACTAATTGGCGTGCTTCGATTGTGTTTCTATTTTCTTAAGGCGTATAACTTAGATAATGAAACAGCAAAATAACCGTTTTGTTATTCCGTGTATACAAACAAGCAATTCATTATGTTTAAAGTACTTAGATAATGCACATATTTGTGGACACGTGATAAACATATAAAATGTACTTTAATTTCACCAGTTTTATCGATATGTTTGTCATTGTGTCACTGGTTCGACAAGTACAAGGACACATCCATTTGTATATAAATGATTTTTACTCAGTCATATTACCAAAACTAGTGCGACACCACAAGTAATTACTCGTGTTTTCACGTATGTATAAACTGAGAGAAATAGAAGATTTGTATGTTTATTCTTTTCACAAACATATTTTTAAATTTAACTTAAATACTTAAAAAAAACTTTTATTGGTTATGTAAATATTGTGTAACTAATATAGTCAATGAACCCAAATGCATTATTTTTCTTAACTTCGGCAATCTAAAAGCATGTTCACATGGCAGCTTTTCTATGATTTAAGTTTTAAGTATATATTTACATTTTAACAAAAAGCTTGTTTATACTTTTTATTTTCAAAATGAAACTTCGTATTGTTACATTTGAGGTTGCGATGATGCGTTAACATAAATTATATATATTTCAACATTGCCGTCTGTCCCTTTAAAAAAGTTTATTTTTTATGTATTAAAAAAAAAATTATAACTTGTAATATTCTCATCTTGTCGGGATACTCCGTGACCAAGTGGTCTAAGGCACTGTCTTCGCTTACCTCTCTCACCGCTGAGGTCGCGAGTTCGAGTCGAACTCGGTCCAGAATTAGTAGTCCAGAGAGTTTGCCAGCGACTTCCGGAAGTCTGAGGTCGCCCTTCGCCAATAAAACTATATATGCTAAATATTACCTGAAATGTGCAGAAAATGCCATTAAATCACATTTTAAAAAAGCACCTCGCCATCTGATAAGTAGAATATGATGTATAAATAGTTTTAAACAATTTACTTAGATAGATATCATTTAATACGGAGCATGTATAGGTGTGATATAATGGGGAACTATTAAGTCAATTCTAAAATTTGGAAAAAATCGTCATATTGTTATTACAATGGAACCGTTTGATATATTGCAATTAATCCACGTTCAGTTCATTTATAAATTAAGACTGCGTGCATAAATTGAACTTAATATAATCGGTGTGTGCGTCTATTTCAATAACATGCCTGTCATTTCTAGATAAGATTTCCACTTGAGATGGCACATACTAGAGCGCTACCAAACTTAAGTAGCCAACCGCAGACAGACGGTCGTGAGAAAGAAATATTATAAAATGCAATGTTGATTATAGCCTATTGTATCGTTTCAATTGTGTTTAACGCTATTATCAATACGTTGCATGTTATACACAGCTTACCCGTAACTTTTGTAAATTTATATACGACATTAAGTCAATTATGTATCGATTTAACACAGGCCGATTGCGAAATTTTATACAATTACGCGTGCACATCTGTTTAGCACGAAATGCTAATTGTGCACGTGCTTTGATACTTTTTGAGAAATTACATCAAATGTCAAGTGCCGGGCGGGTTAGCTGTTCTGTACAGTATATATACATATAACCTTATGTTTCATTTTAGAAGGAATTTATCCGAGTAGAATCACGATTATCATGAAAGAATAACTTAATAAATTATCTCAAATAAAATCTGAGCTGACCGCAGTTTTATCTAAACTTGAGATTTTCCTCAACTCAAATTTCTGAAATGCTATAACCACGTTTATATTGACCATTTTGCATGTTATCCCTAACCAATGAGTACAGATTTGTTCTGATTTCAATTACGAGTGGTCATTTAACAGATGAGCTCAAATAATCATTTAGAAAATTGAGTTTTTTTAGTTGACGAAAATCTCAGTTTGAGATGTTCAGTGAAACCGGGCCCTGTGCTCTAACCTGCAATCTTAGCAGCGACATGTAATGCTCTGTGTCTTACACAACTCGGGCGGACAATAGATATACATTAATGAACGGTGCAGTTCAACTCAGAAAGTTATATTAAACTTACTAAACACTACTGCAACAGTGCTTTAGTGGTAAAATGTCCGCTTCGCATGCTGGCAGTTGCAGGTTCGGATATCAACCACGTTAATGCCTAGCATGCTCAACACCATGTACTGTTTGAACACTTTATTAGGCAGATCTCACCGCGCAGTTTAACCGGACGAGCTCCCATATCCCAGTCGCACCCAAGAACTATATAAAGGGACAGATTGAAAGAAGTCTGTGTATTAAAACGACACATGGTAAATTTCATAATTTTGACTTAAAACAATTTCTGAAGAAGAAAAAACTTACAATGACCGCGGGGACCTGACTGTAAGACCTATGCAGCAGGGCAATGCATGCGACATGTCGTTATGTAATGTTGATCATTTTTATGAAGTTAATTCAAAATCTCTTAACAAACTCTTTCAAAATCCGTCAGTGAAGCATTCAAAGATATACCGGGCACAAATACAACTTTCTATATAGACACCAGGCTTTTATCATGTTAGACAAACAAGTATTGAGTGTGTAAGAGATCTGCGTATTAAGGAAGAAATTACAGGTCGTACAAGGCTTCGTCTCTAGACGAACAAATATGGTGAAACGAGCACACACTGCCCCCTTTACAACGTTCGTTGATAGTTATGAGGAAGATATAAACATTACTGAATTTAAATGCAAAACACGATTTAATGCAATAAAACGCACATATCTTGCATTTAACAGCAACCATTCACTGATTTTAAAGTGATGAAAACACATTTTGTTTGACAAGTGCTTTTAATTGTATATTGCAAAAACTACAATGAACTTGAAATAGAGACAGCTAGCGTTATATTATATGTGTGAATACATGTGTTTATTTTATGCATGTTTATTATGTAAATACATAAATAAATGTAAATATGCATATAATTCCAGTATAATTATGCAATTTGATATGAAGAAAAAGAAGAAATTTTATTGATTTTAACTATTACAGCTTCTCATTATACAAAACATATATACAATACATTTACGCACCAAAATCAATACACAAGTTATAACAATTACAAAAGTTCAAATTCCACAATAGTTCTCAATCATATTTATCTAGAAGGTAGGTAATTTTGTGTTCTATATTAATTTTTCAATACAAAAGGAAGCTGGACATGTATTAGTTGTTTAGTATGGAACCTCTTTTAAATGACTCTGAAAGAAATTTACTAAAATTTATGATTTCTTAATACGTTGGTTGAAGAAAAGATAAACATGTCTACATGTTAGGTCTTTGCGTCTCAAATTGTTTAATTTATTTACTTCTTATTTCTCTTTATATTCAACATGGGTTATCTCCATAGAATCTGGACTGTAGTGGGCTGGGGAGTCGGGTCATGAATTCCGATAAACTGTCAATCATAACTGAAGGAAAATGGAAAATTTACAACAGTTTTCATAAACGAATTTTTAATGTGATACTTATAAACGACACATTGTTTTCAAATTTACATGATATAAATATCATACATTAAAGAACACATCTGCCACGTTCCAACTAAGTCTGTTTTGTACGACATTTGTAATTTTAAAAAATTCCTCCATTGATGCTTTGCTTCAAGCCAGTACAAGTGGCCGTTTTTTCAGTGTTGCTAGTACTCCGGCTTTTAAAGAAAATTAACTCGCCATTCCCCTTTGTTTTAATGCTTCAGGAGTTATGTCCCTTCAACTGTATTTTTTATAAACATTTATAAATCCTTATGGTGTATTCTTTCAGTTGTTTGTATATTTATACTATATATATATATATATATATGACATAGTGTTGCCTTTCAGTCCGTTCATATGAACATAATTAGGTTGATGATGAAGTAACTACAATATAATTACACACAGAATTGTTCAATACAGGTATTTTTAAAATACATATAAAGATAGACGTTTTCAGAATGTTAAAATGAACACAAACAATAAAGTAATATGTTGCATTTAGATCCATTGGCGATGCGATTCAGTATATTTGAGGACTTAATGAGGATGTTTCAAGTCCAGAACAATAAATTCTAGCTGACGGGTGTTGTCAATTGCTGGATAGCCAAAGTGGAACATATAACACAAGATATGCCAGGCATTGCAAGCTCCGTCAGTAATGCATCCGGCTATAGGATCAAGGGGTCACAAGTTCGAATTCTCACCTATATAGTTTATAGAGATCCACATGACTGGCCTTCAACTTTGTTCTTTGGAGATGAACCTCGGACAACTTGCCAAGACAAGGTGTCTAGAACTGGTTACCCACTCGCTAGATCAGATACAATGATAGGATGCACCAACTCCTTTTAACCTTATGCAAGTGAAATACTAATAAAACAAGAAATGTCACTGGTAAGTGTCACATGCCCTCCAAATGGTCTGTGAAAAAAAACAATATAATTTTACGTTATAATAGGTAGCGGTGAATCCATGAATATCAAGAGTAATGGACTGACGTTTCAGACTAGACATGCAATGCATTAAAGCATGACCTTGACCCTTGTATAATCTGACATCTGATGTAACGGTCTGGGTATTTCTACAGGTAAATGCAGATGACACATCATGACATGCTGATTACTTGTGTCAAGCTATTTTAAAATCCCTCCATGAAAGACAAAGTTACAGACATGAAATATCAAACAAACTGCAAGTGTGACCTTGAGGTATGCTTCTGGGTATTAACGTGACACGTCTTCATGTCATGTTGATCAATTGATAAATTGAGCCAAGTATTTTTGAAATCCATCCTTGTATGATAAAGTTACAGGATGTACTTGAAACCGCAAACAGACTCAAGTGTTGTCATACAAACTCAGTGTGACCTTGACCTTTGAGGTACGGGTCTAGATCATGTGCGACACGTCGTCATGTCATCTTGATCAATTGAGCCAAGTTAAAAGACAGTTACAGACCAGACACCTTATATCAAACAAACTGAAAGCGTGACCTTGACCTTTGAGGAATGGTTCTTGGTCTTACATGCGACACTTAATTATGTCATGTTGATCAACTGAGCCAAGTGTTTTTGAAATTTATCCATAGGTGACAAAATTACAGACCCAACACAAAATTTCAAACAGACCCAGTGTTGTCAAATAAAATTAAATTGTGACCGTGACCTTTGAAGCGGGAGTCTCGGTGTTAAATAAGACACGTCATGTTATGTTGATCATTTGTAGCAAGCATTTATAAAATCCATTTATGCATGACAAAGTTACAGGCCGGACACGAAATCTCACTCTCGAAGTGTTGTCAAATAAACTGTGTGACCTTGACCTTAGAAGTGCGGGTTTTGCTTGCCATATGTCGCATAAAAAGTGTAAATAAACAGTTCTAAGTAAAATAATGTTCCAGTTTCTGTACTGTTTGTTAGCTAAAAGGAATAAAAAATAGTATACAGCTAAAACTGCTGATTTTGATAGGGATTACCTCCGTTATTGGCAAGTATATAAAAAATAAAGCAGTTTTGTTTGGCAAATTCAGTTTTTATTCATTTGCTCATTTGTTACAAAAAATGTATAAAATAAAAAGTAAATCTTACATGATATTCAAGAACACAGACCATTAAAATAAATATTTGGAGTGAACTGTTGATGTCGAAATCATGTAAAACTGACACAAATAAATAAAATGTTAGCAATAGCACATCTATTAAAATGCAGTGACATAATAATGCTCAATTCCATTCTCTTTATAACATGGTACAATCATTCTTAAAATCTGAAAATCTGGACATGTCTAAAGAATAATTGCTGATAATTGTCCTTTTTTTCAACTTAAAAAAGAACATTATATGGAGATGTGTTTCTTTTACTTCTCGTGGCAATGAACGACATTATGCATGTTTTTTGTTGAAAAGAACTGGATGACAAAATGCACTTCAGTATGAACACATTAAGTGCACATAGACTAAGAGTATTTCTTTGAACTTATAATCAAAGCAATGTTACTTAAAGCCACAGTGAGCAAAATAATTTTATAGAAAATTGCTGTCTACTGACATTACAAACAGAAATGGGGAAAATGTTCACAGACTTAACAGAAATGGGTAATACAAGCAACATCACAGATTTTTCTATGTCAGAACTGTGCTACTGACCAGTGTCTGTACAAACTTATTGTAATAATAATGACCACAGGTATTTGCTTTCTTACAAACCCTCAATTATGTTTTGAACAATCCTTATATCCAGCACACAGAACTAACAATTTTCAAAGATTGGTGAATAAATAATACTACAACAGCAGCAGAAATGAAAACATCACTTGATATTCTCCATCAACAGTGGACTTGATTAAATATCTAGTTATAAAATATTCTGATAGACTTGCACATTCTTACTAATCATGTAATAGCAAGTACAAGCTTACAAGTCTGTACTTGACATTATATGACATTATTTTGTTTTAATATGCCCTAATCAACCTTCACAAACAGCTGATATCAATAAGACAGAGGTTGGTTTGTTGAAACTTTCGGTTATTTCTCCATAGTCTACGGAAGATAGCCATTATGCTGGAGGTCTGCAGAACGAGAACTCCTAACAAAGTGGTATAGAGATTGGTGCTGTGCTGGAGTTTTACTGTTTGACCCGCTGTTGTGAAGTGTTAAGATCCATGGAGCGAGGTGTTGTAATCCTACATGAGTTGTCATTATGAAAGTCTAGTGATCGCCGCCCCTCATCAGAACTGGAAAAGAAAATAATAATTAAACAGAGGTCATAGATAATTGTACATAAGGTCAATACAATCAACAAAGAAAGATCTGGCCTTTCAATTATCTTTATATGGTTTTATAAACAAGAGTGGCAAGTAAGCAAAAGGAAGAAACAAGAAATTTGTTCATGGGACATACAGTCCATGGCATTTTACAATACAAAGCAGTGCAATAAGCCAGAACCATCATAAATATTTGTAAATGGGATAAAAAGCTTCAGAGCTTAGAAAGTCTCAAAATATACAAAGGAAATTGTTTTTCAGTTTTTACAAATTGACTTATTTACGTCTTCATGTCAGAAACATATATACACAATTTTCAAGAGGAAAAAGGTTTCTGTGTGCAAACTTTTTTTTGTGTGTGTTTTTAAAATTAGTGACCTTTACCGCGACCCCATTTACTTCATTACCAATCCAAAGCTTCCATCTCATGTTTGTAACCTCTACACAAAATTCCATACAAATAATATCATGGGGAGTAAAAACTTTTTTTAAATTTTTGTTAACAATGACCTTGACACTTATTTACCTCAAAATCTTTCTTTTCCTGTTAAAATATATATACATAAAATTTGATGAGAAAACAGAGGAAACCATTTCGGGATAAAGAGATTACTCACCTGGTCGGCATTTGCTCGGATATCATCTATTTTCAAGATCATTTTAGTAAGTTGTACTGCTAACATTATTTGTGCACTCTTAGATGACAAGGTCTCCAACACATTTTGGGCTTTCATATCTGCAATTGAATGGAATATATTAATGATGTGCCAATAATCAATTTTAATAAAAAAATCAACCATTTGCCATGGTATTTCAAGAGGTTGATTAATATGATTATTTGGATTAATCAGGAAATATGTTTCTTGCTACGTAGCCGTAACAAAACACAGTAACAGTGGTATGAACCAGCAAGATCACAACAAAAAGCTCTTTATCACTTGCTGACTGCAATCATGTTGGAAAATATGCATTTTAAATGTTGCATGAGTAAGCAGACTTGGTCCCTGGACATTAAGAAAGAGGTCCGACTAAAGTCTATACCCCACTACATACATTTTACTCTACTTCCCTTGCACAATCAACACCGTCCCCATCTGGGCCTCAGTTTCTGAACTAAAACCAAGGAAACAGATTCCAGCGTGACACAGGTGTGCAGGAAGGTATCAAATAAAATATTTTACAGTTAAAATCAAAATGAAAGTTTACAAGTTATTTGTTCTATATTAATGATTTGTATACAAGACATTACAACCATTCTACAATATGAAGCCAGATAGTTTTGATATACTACACAGTAATGAAGACAAAAGACCCCAATTGTAAGTAGATGAACCTAGGTGGAGAAAATGATGTTTCAGACTCACATATGTACAATGTAGAAATGTTAGTTGTTGTGAATGTTGCATGAGTAAGCAGACTTGGTCCCTGGACATTAAGAAAGAGGTCCAACTCAAGTCTATACCCCACTTCATACAAGTTACTCTACTTCCCTTGTACAATCAACACCGTCCCCATCTGGGCCTCAGTTTCTGAACTAAAACCAAGGCAACAGATTCCAGCGTGACACAGGTGTGCAGGAAGGTATCAAATGGTACAACAAATATCAAAATGTTTGTATGAATATTTAGCTCCATTTTTATGCCACTGAAAGTAAACAGACGATCAGTTAACCTCATCAATCTTTTCCTACTTGAATCAGCGGTGAAGACTAAGACAAGGAGAAGCAATGTTGTAAATCAACCAACATGGATTCCAACTCACAACCCTGGATTGATAGATGAACTACCAACTGATTTAACTGAGCCCAGCAATCAAAATAATTCAATACATTATAGCGAGTCTACAACATGAAGCCAGGACAGATTTCAAATAGTACACAGTACTGAAGGAGGAGACCTCAAATGCATTTAAGTGAACCACAACTTGGCAAAGAACGGTAACCTTGTGATGATGTTTCACACTTACACATAGATAGATTGCAAGATCGCAAAGAAACAGTTCAGAGTCTAGACTTCCAAGTTACATTGGAAAATATGCATTATAAATGTTGCATGAGTAAGCAGACTTGGTCCCTGGACATTAAGAAAGAGGTCCGACTCAAGTCTATACCCCACTACATACATGTTACTCTTCTTCCCTTGCACAATCAACACCGTCCCCATCTGGGCCTCAGTTTCTGAACTAAAACCAAGGCAACAGATTCCAGCGTGACACAGGTGTGCAGGAAGGTATCAAATATAACATTTTACAGTTTAAAGCAAAATGAAAGTTAACAAGTTATTTGTTCTATATTAATGATTTATATACAAGACATTACAACCATTCTACAATATGAAGCCAGATAGTTTTGACATACTACACAGTAATGAAGACAAAAGACCCCAATTGTAAGTAGATGAACCTAGGTGGAGAAAATGATGTTTCAGACTCACATATGTACAATGTAGAAATGTTAGTTGTTGTGAATGTTGCACGAGTAAGCAGACTTGGTCCCTGGACATTAAGAAAGAGGTCCGACTCAAGTCTATACCCCACTACATACATTTTACTCTACTTCCCTTGCACAATCAACACCGTCCCCATCTGGGCCTCAGTTTCTGAACTAAAACCAAGGCAACAGATTCCAGCGTGACACAGGTGTGCAGGAAGGTATCAAATAAAACATTTACAACATTAAAACAGTGCTCCAGATAAGCCTTTCTTCAAGAGTACTTTTCTCTTAAATTAATATGCAATGCTTATTTTCAAAATGTTATTGGTAAAATTGAGCATTCTTAACACTGAAATTGAGAATAACCAATGCTTATTTACCTCCTAATTTAAACTTTTAACACTTTATTCAGAAATTTCAATGCTTAAATATCCCCTAATTGTGCTTATCTGGAGCGCTGCTTTCTAACTGAAACCATTGGTAAATCTAGCATTTGTTCCCATTTTCAAGTCAAAAGTCATCATGTTGTACTTGGGTCATTTGTTTATTTATTAACAGCATGCTAAGTAGTTAATATACAGCACTTGATTTGTCACAAAGATACGTCAATGTACTGAAGTAGTACATTTATAATCATAAGTTACAATATTGGGCTAGAATTTACCTTTTTTTGCACTCGCACATTTTGTGAGTACAAGATATTTCAACTCGCAAAATATCAACTTAACTCGCAATTTTGATCAACCATTCTTTTATAAAAATTTTATATACATAAATATCTAGTTATTTTTTTCACTGACAATTTGCTGAGTCACAGTAAATTGGATTGTGTATCAAAATATGTAGATAAAATATCGCCACGTGATTAAAATCAGCAAACCAGTCTACCGAGTATGTGCACTGTGTTAAAAAACGTCATCAATTGATTTTTCATTTTCCACTGGCTTTTTGCGAGTTTGCAAGTGTTAAATTCGAGCCCTGCCCACTAAAATTGTTATTTTGAAATTGGAATACAACTTCTAACCAAGCTTTTAAGAAAATGTACTGAATGGTAATGCCTGAAACATTACCTCTTTCCTTACCATTTTTAATATATGAGTGACAGTAATAGGTTAAGGCTTTGTACCAAATAAAGTTTCTCAACTTAAAAACAAGACCCGTTTCACTAAACCTTATTTTCATACAAAAAAATTAACACTTTCAGACATGTCAAAAGAATACCATTTGCAAGACTTTTAAGTGCTTTTGATGTTATGAATTCCATTCCTTTTTTTACCCTTAGAAGTTCATGAACTTAAAATTGTTATTAAATCGGGCCCAATTCTTTACTTTTAAATATATATAAACTACAATTACCATGTAAGTCTTACCATTTGTTCCTTTATTAAGACAGTCAATTCCTAATCTTGGGTTATTTTCTTTAGCTTGTCTGGATTTCACATCAGCTACAGTATGGATTGGGGACAGGCCACTATTTTCTGATAATGCTAGTGGAATTGATTCTAAGGCCTCTGAGAAGGACCTCATTGCATACTGTTCTAATGTAGATACCTGCAAATATTTAATAATTAAGTGTTAACAATAAACACAAAGGAAGATAAATCTTTAGTCACCACTCAACTGATTTCCATTCATGAGTTACTTCCCCTGATCAACATTTTTTTGTCCTACACTGGCTGCACTGAATCAATGGAAACTTTCACACACTTATCAAATCGTTATTAGCACAAACATATGAATGGAAAAGGTACAATAAAATATATCCCTTAATATTCAACTCCTTCCACATGAGGCTAGGCTGTCCTTAAAAAATATATTGTTTGTCGTGCTCCTACCTACTCACTCAAAATTGCAGCTACCCAAACTTTTTTAATTGACTTCCAAAGCGTTTAATTTTTTTTTTATGATTTCTGTCCATTTTTCTTTAAAATGACTGCAAAATCGAATTTTGGGCCCAAAAAAAAATTCACCTACCTACCTACCCACATGAAAAATACATGGTTGGGAGCACAGCAAACAAATATCTTTTTAAGGATGGCCTTATAATCTGCTTTCATACTTGCAAATCTTTTAAGATTTTACAAATAAATAAACTAGATGTACCCCTCAAATCAGTGTGACAGGCTGATGACTGACCACCTGACCATGGTTCAGAGGGCAAGTCTATATAGCATGGTGTCTGACCCATAGTAACAATAAATGTAACACAGCAATTCGCCAGGCAACACAATATATAAAATACAAACTTACTGAAGATTTATATTGGTTGGAATGTGAACAAATTTATTCAACATGTAAAAAGTGTCAAATATATCCCTCAAATCAGTGTGACAGGTTGATAACTGACCACCTGACCATGGTTCAGAGGGCAAGTCTATATAGCATGGTGTCTGACCCATAGTAACAATAAATGTAACACAGGAATTCGCCAGGCAACACAAGATATAAAATACAAACTTGTGGAAGATTAAGTTGGTTTGAATGTGAACAAATTTATTCAACATGTAAAAAGTTTCAAATATATCCCTCAAATCAGTGTGACAGGTTGATGACTGACCACCTGACCATGGTTCAGAGGGCAAGTCTATATAGCATGGTGTCTGACCCATAGTAACAATAAATGTAACACAGCAATTCGCCAGGCAACACAATATATAAAATACAAACTTACTGAAGATTTATATTGGTTGGAATGTGAACAAATTTAATTCAACATGTAAAAAGTTTCAAATATATCCCTCAAATCAGTGTGAAAGGTTGATGACTGACCACCTGACCATGGTTCAGAGGGCAAGTCTATATAGCATGGTGTCTGACCCATAGTAACAATAAATGTAACACAGGAATTCGCCAGGCAACACAATATATAAAATACAAACTTACTGAAGATTTATATTGGTTGGAATGTGAACAAATTTAATTCTACATGTAAAAAGTTTCAAATATATCCCTCAAATCAGTGTGACAGGTTGATGACTGACCACCTGACCATGGTTCAGAGGGCAAGTCTATATAGCATGGTGTCTGACCCATAGTAACAATAAATGTAACACAGGAATTCGCCAGGCAACACAATATATAAAATACAAACTTACTGAAGATTTATATTGGTTGGAATGTGAACAAATTTAATTCAACATGTAAAAAGTGTCAAATATATCCCTCAAATCAGTGTGACAGGTTGATGACTGACCACCTGACCATGGTTCAGAGGGCAAGTCTATATAGCATGGTGTCTGACCCATAGTAACAATAAATGTAACACAGGAATTCGCCAGGCAACACAAGATATAAAATACAAACTTGTGGAAGATTTAAGTTGGTTGGAATGTGAACAAATTTATTCAACATGTAAAAAGTGTCAAATATATCCCTCAAATCAGTGTGACAGGTTGATGACTGACCACCTGACCATGGTTCAGAGGGCAAGTCTATATAGCATGGTGTCTGACCCATAGTAACAATAAATGTAACACAGGAATTCGCCAGGCAACACAAGATATAAAATACAAACTTGTGGAAGATTTAAGTTGGTTTGAATGTGAACAAATTTATTCAACATGTAAAAAGTTTCAAATATATCCCTCAAATCAGTGTGACAGGTTGATGACTGACCACCTGACCATGGTTCAGAGGGCAAGTCTATATAGCATGGTGTCTGACCAATAGTAACAATAAATGTAACACAGGAATTCGCCAGGCAACACAAGATATAAAATACAAACTTGTGGAAGATTTAAATTGGCTGGAATGTGAACAAATTTATTCAAAATGTAAAAAGTGTCAAATATATCCCTCAAATCAGTGTGACAGGTTGATGACTGACCACCTGACCATGGTTCAGAGGGCAAGTCTATATAGCATGGTGTCTGACCCATAGTAACAATAAATGTAACACAGGAATTCGCCAGGCAACACAACAAGATAAAAATATACAAACTTGCGGAAGATTTAAGTTGGTTGGAATTTGAACAAAATCAATTCAACATGTCGAAAAAGGGTCAAATATATCCCTCAAATCAGTGTGACAGGTTGATGACTGACCACCTGACCATGGTTCAGAGGGCAAGTCTTTATAGCATGGTGTCTGACCCATAGTAACAATAAATGTAACACAGGAATTCGCCAGGCAACACAAGATATAAAATACAAACTTGTGGAAGATTTAAGTTGGTTTGAATGTGAACAAATTTATTCAACATGTAAAAAGTTTCAAATATATCCCTCAAATCAGTGTGACAGGTTGATGACTGACCTCCTGACCATGGTTCAGAGGGCAAGTCTATATAGCATGGTGTCTGACCCATAGTAACAATAAATGTAACACAGGAATTCGCCAGGCAACACAACAAGGTAAAAAAATACAAATTTGCGGAAGATTTAAGTTGGTTGGAATTTGAACATAATTTATTCAACATGTAAAAAGTGTCAAATATATCCCTCAAATCAGTGCGACAGACTGACGACTGACCACCTGACCATGGTTCAGAGGGCAAGTCTATATAGCATGGTGTCTGACCCATAGTAACAATAAATGTAACGAGAAATCGCCAGGCAACACTACAATTGCATACTGATGCACTTTTTCATGTAGAATTTTGTTGTGGGAAGATGCTAAATATCACTGTTTAAAAAAATGGTTATAGTTAAAAGGTTCTGCAGTGTAAGGGTATACTAGGGAAGTTTCTTTAGCTGAGGCCAAATGAAAAAAAATAGTTTCCTGTCACCCGACCAAGTCAATATTTAAACAACCCCCATCCCATATTTTTGTTCAAAAATTTTTTTTTGGCTTTCGCTCCATTTCGCTCCACAAACCATGAAACAAAAAAAAAAAAAAGAAATCACTACTTACCGGCCCAATTTTTTTCCAGCATGTCTGGAAACAAAAATATTTTATCATTTGGCCTAAAGTGATAGCACATACCTTATCAGCAGCTTTTCCTACAGCCAGGGAACAAGATATTTCTGGAGCACCTCCGCCGAAGACAACCCGTTGATCCTTAACAATGTTACGTATCACACAGAGGGCATCATGGATACTTCTCTTGGCCTCCTCTACTATCTGCGATACAACAAAAATATTTAATTTAAAGTTATTAAATAAAACAGCTGATTTAATCAAGAGTATCTGAATATCAAGCTCCCTTTGGTGGTTGCAGTGTGCAAATATGAAACATCTCGAGTGCCATGTCATGATGATAAAATATCAAACTGATTTAAAATTTGGAATTATGAGCATGTTATGTACGTTAAAATATTTCGGCCTATTTGATGGAAACAGCCAATCATGTGAGAGCACATGTAAAAGCCCAATTAGAACCTGGGATAGTCACGTACATCATGCACATTTGTGTTTTTATCTTAGGTAAAACAGAGTTTTTTTAGTTTCTTACCATTTTATTACCACCCCGTACAAATATTGTGACAGCCCTGGAGTTCTGGCATTCTTCGATCACCAACATTCTATCTTTGGTTGTGCCAAATGAGAGTTCCTTCACGATACCAGCCTTTCCCAACTTCGCAGCGGTCAGTTCCTCAAATCTGGGAACAATTCTACCACCAGTTGCTATGGCAATTAACTGTCGACATAAAAAGTCATGAACAATATAAGTCTTAATTCATTCAAACTAATAATTGCTCTGGGAATGTAAAATTTAAATATTACTCTGAAAGAACAAACTGTGCAAAACGTATACTTCAGTACATTAACGACCTGTTATAATGTGACGAAGTTTAGAATGAAGCATTTATTGATACAATGTAGTTGTTATGAAAAATTGTTAATGAGCTGACAGTTACTTGAGGAATGAAGGTGGATATACTCTGATTGGTACTTCACATAAAGCTTTTAGAGCAAGCGAGACTCAAACCTACAACTTGAGCGGTGAGATTGCGGAATGGATTAGAGGATTCTAGTTTTACAATTTCATGACGAGGTGACATCAACCAGTGAGGTTACATTGACCTGTTTGTCGTCACGTCTTGAGATTTTTATGTTGCCAACTTGTTCCAAAGCAACCTGTCAATTATCACTATTCAATCACCGAACATTCCATTTGCTTACAAGAACATTTTTATGCGCCCTTCTTAATGGATATAAAAGTCGTTGCAACAAACAGAACCTGACTAGGTACAATTTATGGGTGGAACTTGCCTCAGAAAATAAACCTACACAATGGCTTGGCACCCGTCAGATACTAGGTCAAGTTAGTGCTTAAAAACTGAAACGTCACTGACTATGTCATTTATTGATTCATTAGTAAAAATTACGCAACTCACACCAATTTTGCAAAGCATAAATAAAAATAAGAAAAATTTTTTTTTTAATTAGAACTCAGCTTACAAATGCAGCTTACCTCTATTTCTGGTCCTCCGACCCAGCGGACGGCTGGCAACTCTTTTTGTAACAACAAATGGTTTGCTTCATCATCGAATCCCCACTGGCAGATTACAAGGTTAGCTCCAGTGTCTTTAACCTACAACATGGAGAAAAGAGATTTAATCTATAACATAATTAACCAATGAAAAGCACATCACTCCTGCTCCAACATTATAGCAAGCGATTCACCATGGACAGTGACAAACATAATTTTTACATGTTAAAGGGAGAATACTTCCTGTCAGGGAAAAACACTAAAATCACTAAATCCGAATGGTTTGGTACGTCAAATCCACCAAATCAATATTTAAATTGGAGTGGTGAACTTGAAACAAAAGCACCATTCTAAAAACAGACTGTACTCAATTAAATACTGCTAAATGACCTGTGCGTTATCATTTACCCTTTTCTAAGATGAAACAATTTTTATGTGTGTAACGGATCAAATTGAAATAAAAAGAAATCAAGTGACTAATATAATACGACATGAAATATGTTGCAATTTTAAACAGAAAATCTATATAAAGGTTTAACCTAGACGCGTAGCCCCAAGTCTCGTAATTCCTTTTCAATGAAAGTATTATTTTGGCAATACCAGGTCAGTGAGGATATATAGGAATGATACATTGGAAAAAATGTTTAAGCAAATTTTAACAGTTTGAAAAATCCTGATAAATTTCTATTAAAACACAATTAAGCATCCCTTGCTGTGAATTCACAAAATATCAACTTTGCTCAGATTTTATTTTCCACCAACACCTAAAGACTTTAATATATATACCTGTTTAACCATTTGCTCAAACTTTTCAACTTCAAACTGCCTCAGTTTCTTGTAATCTTCCACTGATTTAACTTCCAGACTGTGCTTTGTTTTTGGTTTAGGAGGTTCAAATGGACATGTAAGGATTGCCATCTTGGCATCCTTCACAGACTTGGGCATCTGTGGGTGACTGAAGTCCTTGTCTACAATAACGCCTTTCACAAGCATTGTGTCTTCAAGCTTTCCCCCAACCTTCCCCTCAACCTTTATGAGTTCGAAGTCCACATCACGTCTGTCGAAATCGGCCACAGCCATAATGGCATCGACAGCTATGCCTGCCATGTGACGATGACAACGATTGATACTGAAATAAACACAATCATGCAAATGATGAATCGGTCCAAACACAGCAAAAGAATGACAGTAGGGTATAAATTTTCTATGCAGAAAGACTTCACAAGAATCACATTGTTATTTGGATTTGTTTACTTTAAATTAACATAAATGTAGAAGACTAAATAAAATATTAATAACACAAGAAATTTAAGTCTTTAGCTAAATATTCTATAAATGTCAAAGGGACATTTCCTCTTCTCAAACACTTACTATGCTTTGCATATCAAGATTCAATAGTTATAATACAGCAACTTCTTGGCTTAGTTTTTTTTTTTACCCTTTTGATAAAATAGACAAGATGCCTTAACCCTTTACTCCATAGATACCAATCACAGAAGGCCTTTGAAAACAGTGCAGGAAGAGTTCAGATTGCTCGTGACGAGCAATCTGAACACTTCCTGCACTGTTTTCCACTCTGTCAGTTAATATAAACATAATTCACCAAATTATTCAAAAGCCTTCTATATTAGAGGTGTCAAAAGGTGTCTGTATTAGAGGTGTCCAAAGGCGTCTTTATGAAGTAAAGGGTTAAAACAAACAAGAGCTGTCAGAAGACAACAAAGCTCGCCTATGGGATAAAACACACCACCCATGCAAGATTAAGATTTGAGGCAAACACCAAAACTTAAACGCAACTAAACGCAAAAGTTTAACCTGGGTGTCTACAGACGATGCCGACTCCGGGGTCATGACAATAGCTCTCCTGGATTCGTCCTGGCAAGCTATAAATTACTTCAGAGATAACCTAACTTAGTCTCGTCTTATGTAAACTGTGGTACCGGAACAGTCACGTTAATCGTGACATGTGTACATTTCCCTTCGATATTTGTATTGTTGACCCAAATACAAAGTGGAGGTTCTCAAAAGTAATCATATCAAGATTCCACTTACATTTTGGACCCAAGTGTTGTCATTGCCAATTTAACTAATGGGTCGACATTCTTGGGGTCGATCTTGTATGTTTCTGCTATAGTGTCAAGGTGTTCCACCGCCACCTTGGCAGCCATCTCATAACCATCGGAGATACGTATAGGGTGTATTCCTTTGTCTAGCAACTGTTCTGCTTGTTCCATTAACGCACCAGCTAACACTGTAGACGAAAAAATAAATTGTTTAATTTCATTCATCTCGTCCTTCAAGACAACACTTCCCAACTATAAGAAAGTTTTCAAGAATCTAATAAAGGAAAATGTTTAAATGTATTGATGAAATCAGTGTAATTAAGAGGTTTCTTTATTGTTTTAACTACCGATATATAAATATGAAGTAATTAAAACTGCTTTTTTCAATTTGATTAAACATTTACTAAAATTACCTTATTTTCCTGGATACTGGCTTTACTCAATTAAGTATGCATTACATGTTAAATTAAGGGAACCAGGCAACAAATGTATTTCCTGTTAAACAGTACAGAACTATCCTGATGTCTTGCTTGGATTTTTTTTAGACTTTTACTTACAGATAAATATTTAAAAGTAATTGTATCACTCAAATCAGTGCGACAGGTTGATAACTGACCACCTGACCATGGTTCAGAGGGCAAGTCTATATAGCATGTTGTCTGACCCACGGTAACAATAAATGTAAAAGGAATTGCCAGGCAACACAACAAGATATAAAATACAAACTTACTGAAGATTTACGTTGGGTAGAATTTGAACAAAATTAATTCAACATGTAAAAAAGGTCAAATATATCCCTCAAATCAGTGTGACAGGTTGATGACTGACCACCTGACCATGGTTCAGAGGGCAAGTCTATATAGCATGGTGTCTGACCCATAGTAACAATAAATGTAACACAGGAATTCGCCATGCAACACAACAAGATATAAAATACAAACTTGTGGAAGATTTCAGTTGGTTGGAATTTGAACAAAATTAATTCAACATGTAAAAAGTATCCAATGTATCCCTCAACTCAGTGTGACAGGTTGATGACTGACCACCTGACCATGGTTCAGAGGGCAAGTCTATATAGCATGGTGTCTGACCCATAGTAACAATAAATGTAACACAGGAATTCGCCAGGCAAGAATACATTCCAGTTTGTTTTAAAAAACTCAACCTGGTGGACTAATGACCAGAAAAACAAATACACCCTTCTTCACTCCCACTCTTTAAAAAAAAAAATATTTATATTATCTTATATTTAAAACATCTGTAAAACAAAATGTAGTTTATGTAAAAACATTACATCTGAAAAAACATCCTGATTGGTGGACTGGTTTATGATTATTCACAGCTGTTGAAAAGCAAGCTGTTACAAAAGGTTGTCTTATTGGCACATGATTTATAAAACGTTTACCCAGTAGTCATTCAGCAGTTTGCAATTGAGCCCTATGCTGTATTAACATTAAATGTAAAGGAAGTTTTTAAATCATTTTTTTTAGAGAACAAAATCAAAAAATGGATGCATACTAAGCTATAGCAACAGAATTTTTTTTTCTAATAAATGAATAACAACTGCTTGCTTACCTACAACACCTGTGGTTCCGTCACCAATCTCGTCATCCTGTGACTGGGACAACTGTACCATTAACTTGGCTATCTGATGTTCCACATCCATCTGTTTGAGAATGGTTGCGCCATCATTAGTGATTGTGATATCTCCATCTGGAGACACAAGCATCTTGTCGAGACCCTTTGGCCCCAAGGAAGTTTTCAGGACACCAGCAACTGTCTTGGCTGCCATAATGTGCGACTAAAATACAAAATAAAAACATTAACTAAATCACAAAACTAAATCATAAAAGAAAAGTCAGGGCTTTCGTTTACCGTTTTTGTGATTGTTATTTAATCCCATTCCCAACGGCAAACAAGATTTTACCCCAAAATCCAAACATAACAAAATTCCTAATTTCAAAATGCAAAGAAACTCAATAAAACATTTGGGTATAAACATCCTGTTTTATTGTCACACTTTCGTCTTAATTGCAAGTTTCAGTGAATAAGAAACAAAGTATTATTACAACATTTATAACTCCCTGCATTCATCAATGCAGTAAATGTGAAACATTGCCTTTTAAAAAAATGGAACAGTGTGGAAGCTATAAACTTCTGCATGGTTTCCATTTACTTATTGAAGTAAATCAATAGGATATGAAAAGGAACAATTGCAACAAAATACGATTATTTCCAACATGTAGATAATTGATAAAATGTTTTAAAAGAGTCTTTTGTACTGTATCAATGCAGATGCTACTTTTATCGGGAGGTGACAGATGGAAAGAGAACTGACATAACATCACATCACGTCAAATACTATTAAACATCTATGCCCTGAATGATTATAATTAGTTATAACCCGTGTATTACTAGAATTGTACCAGACAGATCTATAGGTAAATATTCAATTCAATTTCACTTCCAAACACATTTGGATACTTTCTGTCTATCTACATTGCTTCACCCCTTTGCGGATATTATGTGCAGGCCTGTAACTTGTCTCAGAATTTTCATTTCATTATTGAACTAGGGACATGGTTACTGTGGTCAATGTATAATAAGTAGAAGATGCCAGTAAAGTCTTGGAATTTTCAGCTTTATTATACTGGCTCAATTGATCAAGCTGACAAGACGATGTGTCGCACATAAGACCCAGACCCGTACCTCAAAGGCCAAGGTCACACTATTTGTTTGTTCAATAACAATTCGAGTCCGAGATTTCAAGTCCAGTTTGTAACTTTTTCATACATGGATGGATTTCATAAACATGTCATACCTAATACCGCGAGTCTAAAAAATTCAACCATGTAAAGAATGGCATGAATACTAAACAGTAATAAGGTTACTTAAGTGTGCCGAGTAAAAAACAGTTGCTGATACGAAATGCAAACAAATGCCGACGCTAACGGAAGTTGGAGCTTTGTGCATGTCTTGCCAGATTGTTATTATACGGGCATTCACGGTATTAGGTATTCAAGGGATACAAGGAAAATATATGAGGAATGTCACATTTAATGTAGACTTCTACAAGTAACACTTACACGTATGTTGTTATGCACATCAAAAAGACTCCAGACAATGTATATTTCATTTAAAATAATGTTAATTGTCCCAAAGTCAAGAGCCCCCAACCCCATTCCCAAAAATGCAAGTTAAAACCCTGAACGAGAAACGGAATGTTTTTAACAAGATTATTCGATTTGCATGTAGACCTTGTATTGTTATAAAAGACAATTTACCATAGGAAAGCAGTAAAATTTGTAAAATAAAGCTCATTTGTACATTTTATTGAGAAATCGCAATGTTTGTTCCAGAAAGTTCTACATGTACAATCCTGTTGATATTCGTACATGTACAAATCATGCTTACTTTATGCGCTTCGATCCCACATAAACGCCCTTTAGATTCCTGATCACGTATGATAATAAACGGTCTTCCATACTCATCAAACGCGATTGAGCCTCTTCCAGCCATATTTGATGAAATGTTCTAAATATCCTTGGGAGAAGCGCCGATGGAACCAGATTTCTACCCACTGTTCCAAATAGAAGAAACGAGAATAAACAAATATGTCACCTAAATTCTCGGACCGTACGATATTACCATGATAGACGAGATTTCGGTTCAAAATAACGATTTATTTTAAACGAAATTATTCTCTCACATAGTCATAATGACATTGGTACCTTGCTAAAACGTGTACGCGTATATCTTTTTGTTATGAACAATGACTTAATAACATGTAGCTGGTAATGAACATGTGCATTTTTAAATGCTGTTTATTTATAGTTTGCTCGTTGTTAGTGAACATGTCAAGGGAGGATCAAGATCCATTGGGGTTGGGGCTTTCATACCAAATTCTCAATGCTTTCCTTTGATCCGTATTTCATTTTAGGTGTGGTTCAATGATATATTTTATGAAATTTCTGTTTCACATTTTTGAGTAGATCTATTTTGAAAAAAAAAGATAATTTTTAAATTTGGTTAAAATCATTTTTGCTCATTTATTTTAAGACACATTGAACTAAATAATGTTTGAATCTTCGTAACAAGACGGTAAACATCCAAATATATGCAACTCTAAATTTTGACAAGCACTTGCAGTCTCTTATCTCTGTTTACACACACACACACGCGTGCGTGCGTGCGTGCGTGCCTGCGTACGTGTGTGTGTGTGTGTCATTATATAACATAGACTGTAGAATAATGTCGCAAATCATAAAAAAATGATCATCTTAAATCAAATAACTTGTTATCGGGACTTCAACCGGTTTTAGGAAAGGGTTACTACACCTATTCTGGCATGTACGGACAAAGACGATAGGCACGGAGATGATGTAAACGATAGGCACGAAGATGATGTAAACGATAGGCACGGAGATGATGCAGACGATAGGCACGGAGATGATGTAGACGATAGGCACGGAGATGATGCAGACGATAGGCACGGAGATGATGTAGACGCTAGGCACGGAGATGATGTAGAGGATAGGCACGGAGATGATGTAGAGGATAGGCACGGAGATGATGCAGACATTATATAATATGAATGGCCTCAGTTTCGCTAAACTTGAGATTTTCCTTATCATAAAATTATAGAGAATTTAAGATTTTTGAGTTGAGGAAATTCTCATCATGAGATATTTAGTTAAAACCGGTGCCTGGGCATTAAGACATCTTCCGATAAAGTGTCACATAATTAACTGGCCAAGAAAACAAAAGGCCATCCATTCAAAAATCAATTGCTGGTCATATATCATCACTAATAGAGAGGACTCTCACTGGGTAGGAGTCCCCCAAGTCAGTGTTTTAGGATCGATCCTTTTCCTCATCTACGTAAATGACATTACAAAAGCAGTAAATTGTATAATCAAACTATTTGCGGACGACACCAAACTCAAGCCATCATTGAATAACGGAAATGACCACCTAAATCTACAAAACAGAATAAATGGGGCAAATGCGTGGTTTACAATGTGGTAAGAGGCCTTGGAGTAACATTCGGTGAAAAAATAAAATTAATCACGGTTTTCACCACATCTCTGGTAGTGTGAAAACAGCAAACACTTATGTCCAAAGAAATCATTCTCATCCTTTATAAGAAAATGAAAATGCCATACTTGGATTGTGCATCCACTGCAGGGGCGTACACACGAATATAACATAGGTGCGGCTAAATACCTTACAAAAAAATGTAGACGTTAAAATGAGCAGCACCAGTGGTAACCTGCATACAGTAGCCAGTCCACGTACCTTGACTGTGACTCCTGCTGCAATTGGCGTCCATTTCCGTTGGGGCACATTATAATTTTTGATGCACGTATTAATCTTTTAGCACGTTTTTAAAAAGTTTTAATGTTTGTCTTATTTTTAAAAAATATTTTAATAAAAAATGAAATCTATTTAAGATTGTTAATATTTGGGCCGGAAATTCAGCGCTTATGAATTTCATTGGTTACATCCGGGCGTTCAAGATAGAGGTTAGTGCAGTATTGCGTAAACACTTTCGGTGCATAAATAAACATTGAAGCCTGGACAAACATTTTGATACCATACAGATATGTATACAATATTAAATTCTGATGGAGGAAATACCCGCCAGAATGGGACTGAACGTGAGAGTTTTCTCCTCTATATTGTTCGCAGATTACATTGCATTTGGGGGCTGCGTATTATACCCGGAACTTGATGTAAGATTGACATGGAGCTGGAAACCAGGAATTCATTTACTCCGTAAGAAAAAAAACAAAATGGTAGTCAAATGCAGGCGTGTTCACTTTCTCCGAACCGGAAGTAGTGTGAACCAGTCCGAGGAGTTTGCTCTGACATAATAAGGCGCCATTTTGGAACTACTCTCAGTCACATGATAAAATAAATGGCGACCCCCTTATGCCATCTTATATACATGTACGTTGAAAATATAAACGTTGGTTAATCAAGACTGATATTTTAAATTCCCCTATAAATATGACACATGTTGAGTCTATAAATAAAAAAATCGATATAATAACGCCATATATTCAACATAATGATGGATACATAATTTGTTACTATCACGCGAATGAACACAGACTTGTAACACAGGCGAAGGTGTATTATACGTAGGATACGGAAATACCCGATGTTTCACGATCATATCAAGGCCTCTGCCAAACCAATAAATTTGGTTTCGACCATGACTTATAAACTATGGATTTACATGCAACACATCTGGTCAGGGTGGGCAAATTTACATACATGAACTGATAGCTTTATATGAGTAGGATCCAGTTAAGGATTCATGACTACTCACATGCTATATAAAGGACAGATTTATAAACCCGTTGGATCATATAGATATGTAGTGAATTCATATATATTTAATTTCATAATGGGAGATAATTAAATTCACAACAACGGAATTTACGATTTTTGGGATCTTTTCAGATGCTCATTCACAATGCATGATATATATGATAATTATTTGTGAATAACCAAGACATAAATGTACAGACCAGACTACGGCGAGTGCGCCTAGCTACAATGCAACCCATAGATACAATATCAAGGCCTCTGCCAAACCAATAAATTTGGTGCCGACCATGACTTATATACTATGGAATTACATGAAACACATCTCGACAGGGTGGGCAAATTTACATACATGAACTGATAGCTTTATATGAGTAGGGTCCAGTTAAGGATTCATGACTACTCACATGCAATATAAAGGACAGATGTACAAACCCGTTGGATCATATAGATACAGTGAATTCATATATATACACTGTGTGGGTATTTCCTGGAATTATTGATTTTTTATTTGTCTAAATCGAGAGATAAAAGGCGGGTGTTTAATTTTTTCACCGCAATATATTTTGTCATTTTATAATAAACCAACTTGTATTACAGAGTACATCTGATAATGGAAACAGTAACCGTGACGATATTATTCGATATTAGATCTTGATGATATGATGTCAACCAGGACAGAGGTGATTTTATTCTTATGCGTTTACTTTGTAGCGTATAGTTATTTTTGTTTTGTTTATTTATTCACTTGAGAAGTTTCAAATTAAATATAATCATCAGGATCGGAATAAAAGGGATTAAATTCATTTTTTCTGTTTTTTATGCATGTGTAAAGAATAAAGAATCACGCACAAAAATCTGACATTTATAAAGTCCTTCGGATTTTATTTGATTTGTGCGTGATTCGACATTCATTACACATGCATAAAAACCAGAAAAAAAGAATTTAAACTATAATAAAACTAATGCTAAACACGTGAAGTAGATCCAGAAATGCTTCCGAAGTAATAAACTGAGCTGTAAATGACGTGTTTTCAATCTGAAAGTGGTTCTAACCGCCACTTTTCTCGAATGTTTGAGAAAACGGCCATGTTCCCATTCAAAAACGCATTTCCGCTTGAAAGTTAAATACAATGAAGCTCGTATGGGCTATATCTTTAATTTGTAAACGAAATAGTAACTTTATATAGTTAACCAAATAGTTCCTCACTGGCCAACCGCGTGCACAAAAATAACAGGAAGTACCGGACTATCGTGTGTAGTTAGCGCCGAAAATGCGGCGTAGTCGACGCAAATGTAACGTAGACATTGGACGGTGTGCGTAAAGTGAACTTCGTCTTAAAAGTTTACTCACACCGGTCTATTTGCACTGCGTCCTTGACAGCGATCAAAACGAGGCGAACGGACATGGCGGCATCACAACTGTAAACATGCGTAAAGCTGGCACTTTGGATTTGGCCGTAATGAGCTCTGTTAGCTATGACAGACTCAATAAACAATGCATCACGACACATGAATATGACAAACCGATGAAAAATATACAATTTGTTGAATAATGGAAGTATGTCATCGATTTACGAAATTGGGGGATCTAGAAACGGCCCCGGCACAGCACTGGCTTGCCGTCCGACGTATGATGAAGCTTTTAAAGGTATCTATCGTTGTCAAATGCAGTTCCTATATACACTGAACAAAAAAAGAAAATTCCGATTTCAATACACATCTTTTTACTGTTATAAAAAAAAATCAACATGTCAAATGGCCTACATATGTTCGGGCGAACGATTATTCGTCAAATAAAACCAATTGTTACTGGATTGTACGCATTACACACAAAAAAAGAAAACGTTTACGTCGATTTTCTCGTGCATGCACGGACCAGCATGACCCGTGTTTATGAAATCAAACCTTTCAGTCTGATTTTATCAACTTTGCTGTCAATAAGAAAAAGACGTTGAAAAAAAAGAAATTTATTCAGTTTTCCTTTCTTTTTGATATGCCTAGACTTCCAAATTTACGTGAACGTGCCATTGACATGCTTAATGCTGGTATTGCGACAAATGAGGTTGCTAGGGTTGTTGGCAGTTCTAGCCGTGTTATTCGAAACCTTAGGTAACGTTTTCAAGCAACAGGACGTATGGAAGATTTACCACGTAGTGGAAATCCGCGCGTCACGACGTATGGGCAAGAACGCTATATCATGAACACCCACCTACGCAATTGTTTCCAAACTGCCACTGCTGCTCACACCCCTGGTACACATAACAAACGAATATCTGACCAAACTGTACGCAATCGTCTGCGTGAGGGTGGTCTACTTGGACGTCGTCCTTACGTTGGCTGTGTTATGACGCGACGTCACCGTGTAAATCGTGTTCATTGGGCAAGTACACACCATCGCTGGGTAAGGTAACAATGGAATAGCGTTCTCTTCTCTGACGAGTCGGGATTTCCCATTCACCCAAGTGATGGCAGGGTTCGAGTTTACCGTAGAAGAAATGAACGGTATGCCGACTGCCGTGTATTTGAACGAGATTGTTTTGGGGTGAAGGTTCCGTCATGGTCTGGGCAGGCATTGCGCATGGTTATTGCACACCTCTCGTCTTGATCGATGGGAATTTGAATGCCCAATGCTATTGAGATGAGATTTTTGCGAGGCACGTCATCCCACAGTTTCAAAATAATGCCGATGTCACTCTGTTTCAATAGGATAATGCCACAAGCCATATATCTAGTGATACTGTGAATTTCCTCAGAACGAATAGCATTGCATTTATTGATGAATGGCCCACCAAAAGCCCAGATATAAATCCCATCGAACACATGTGGGATAATATGGACAAGCGTGTTAGATGTCGCCCTATTCCACCGTCTAACGCCAATGAACTAACTCAAACCTTAATTCAGGAGCGGAACAACATTCTATAGGCCGAAATCTACACACTTGTCGGTTCTATGCGCCACCGATGCCAGGCAGTCCTCGATGCCCAAGGTGGCCATACCCGGTATTAATGTGTGATTTTGGTATACGACCCTCCCACATTTAATCAACCATTTCATCAGTTTTCTGTAAACGTAGAGCAATAAAATTTTCCACACAAATTCACATTGAAATACTCTTGCAATACATATAAAAATAAGTTAACCCTTGTTTTCATATTGACATATATCTGCACTTAAACACAGCGGAAGTTACTTATTTTGCTCAGTATATATCAGAGATATATGATGTAATTGTGACATCGGCACTACAATATACGTGTCAATTGATATATAAGACCAAAACAATTTTTTTACTCCAGATAATGGGGGTGGACGATAGGGGTTGTTTCAAGACATGATAACGCGCCCGGCACCTGTGGGTGATGACAGATGGGAAATGAGAATTGTAAGATGCGTGTTAGGGGATGATATTTGTGAGATGAAAATTGTGAGTGGGTTTTTGGTGATGATAGTTGTGAGGTGAGAGATGAGAATTGCGAGAAGCGTGTTTGTTAGTTGATGCTAGTTGTGAAATGAGAATTGTGAGAATCGATGCGTATTAGGTGATGACAGATGAGAATCGTGAGATGCGTGTTAGGAGATGATAGTTGTGAGATAAAAGATGTGAATTGTGAGATGCGTGTAAGGAGATGATAGTTGTGAGATAAGCGATACGAATTGTGAGATGCGTGTTAGGAGATGATAGTTGTGAGATAAGAGATGTGAATTGTGAGATGTGTGTTAGGAGATGATAGTTGTGAGATAAGAGATGTGAATTGTGAAATGCGTGTTAGGAGATGATAGTTGTGAGATAAGCGATACGAATTGTGAGATGCGTGTTAGGAGATGATAGTTGTGAGATAAGAGATGTGAATTGTGAGATGCGTGTTAGGAGATGATAGTTGTGAGATAAGAGATACGAATTGTGAGATGCGTGTAAGGAGATGATAGTTGTGAGATAAGCGATACGAATTGTGAGATGCGTGTTAGGAGATGATAGTTGTGAGATAAGAGATGTGAATTGTGAGATGTGTGTTAGGAGATGATAGTTGTGTGATAAGAGATGTGAATTGTGAAATGCGTGTTAGGAGATGATAGTTGTGAAATAAGCGATACGAATTGTGAGATGCGTGTTAGGAGATGATAGTTGTGAGATAAGAGATGTGAATTGTGAGATGTGTGTTAGGAGATGATAGTTGTGAGATAAGAGATACGAATTGTGAGATGCGTGTAAGGAGATGATAGTTGTGAGATAAGCGATACGAATTGTGAGATGCGTGTTAGGAGATGATAGTTGTGAGATAAGAGATACGAATTGTGAGATGCGTGTAATGAGATGATAGTTGTGAGATAAGCGATACAAATTGTGAGATGCGTGTTAGGAGATGATAGTTGTGAGGTAAGCGGTACGAATTGTGAGATGCGTATTAGGAGATGATAGTTGTGAGATAAGAGATGTGAATTGTGAGATGCGTGTAAGGAGATGATAGTTGTGAGATAAGAGATGTGAATTGTGAGATGCGTGTTAGGAGATGATAGTTGTGAGATAAGCGATACGAATTGTGAGATGCGTGTTAGGAGATGATAGTTGTGAGATAAGAGATGTGAATTGTGAGATGTGTGTTGGGAGATGACAGTTGTGAGATAAAAGATGTGAATTGTGAAATGCGTGTTAGGAGATGATAGTTGTGAGATAAGCGATACGAATTGTGAGATGCGTGTTAGGAGATGATAGTTGTGAGATAAGAGATGTTAATTGTGAAATGCGTGTTAGGAGATGATAGTTGTGAGATAAGCGATACGAATTGTGAGATGCGTGTTAGGAGATGATAGTTGTGAGATAAGAGATGTGAATTGTGAGATGCGTGTTAGGAGATGATAGTTGTGAGATAAGCGATACCAATTGTGAGATGCGTGTTAGGAGATGATAGTTGTGAGATAAGAGATGTGAATTGTGAGATGCGTGTTAGGAGATGATAGTTGTGAGATAAGCGATACTAATTGTGAGATGCGTGTTAGGAGATGATAGTTGTGAGATAAGAAATGTGAATTGTGAGATGCGTGTTAGGAGATGATAGTTGTGATATAAGCGATACGAATTGTGAGATGCGTGTTAGGAGATGAAAGTTGTGAGATAAGCGATACGAATTGTGAGATGCGTGTATGGAGATGATAGTTGTGAGGTAAGCGATACGAATTGTGAGATGCGTGTTAGGAGATGATAGTTGTGAGATAAGCGATGCTAATTGTGAGATGCGTGTTAGGAGATGATAGTTGTGAGATAAGCGATACGAATTGTGAGATGCGTGTTAGGAGATGATAGTTGTGAGATAAGCGATACGAATTGTGACATGCGTGTTAGGAGATGATAGTTGTGAGATAAGAGATGTGAATTGTGAGATGCGTGTAAGGAGATTATAGTTGTGAGATAAGCGATGCTAATTGTGACATGCGTGTTAGGAGATGATAGTTGTGAGATAAGCGATACGAATTGTGAGATGCGTGCTAGGAGATGATAGTTGTGAGATATGCGATACGAATTGTGAGATGCGTGTTAGGAGATGATAGTTGTGAGATAAGAGATGTGAATTGTGAGATGGTTGTTTGGAGATGATAGTTGTGAGATAAGCGATGCGAATTGTGAAATGCGTGTTAGGAGATGGTATTTGTGAGATACGAATTGCACGATGCGTGTTAGGAGATAAGAGTTGTGAGATGAGAGATGAGAATTGTGAAATACTTGTTAGCAGATGATATATGTGAGATGAGAATTGTGAGACGCGTTTTAGGAAATGATAGCTGTGAGATGAGAATTGTGATATGCGTGTTTGGTGATGACAGTTGTGAGATAAGAGATCAGAACTGCTTAATAGATGATAGATGATGGTAGACGAGAATTGTGAAATACGTGTTAGGAGATTGTAGTTGTGATATGAGGATTGCGAGTAGCTTGTTAGGTTATAAAAAATGTGAGATGACAGATGAGAATTGTGAGATTCGTTTTAGGTGATGATAATTGGGAATTCCGTAAATGTAACACCTCGGCCGAAATTCACTGAACATTTCAACAAAGACCTGGTTCATGCAGATTAAGCAGATGGTGATGTTTAATCGTGTTCTATCATCAGCAGCCCAAGGATAAACTAGTACGAATACTGACAAGAACAAATTATCCTTTTTATGAGTGTTCTTAAACTATATGCGAGGAATATGATTTAAGAAGCATGGTTCTGTTTTCACAAACTTTTATTGAAATAATTAAAATCTTAAGTGTAAGAGAAGCAGCCAGGTGATTTTAGACTGGTTCCAGTAAAACTGAATATGGTTTAACTGATAATGATTGTATAATTGATAATTAACCAGTTAAAACTTAATTAAGTATTTAAGAAAAATGATGATGAAACAGAAGACCAACATTTCCATATATTTAACTTAAATACTTTAAATCTTATCCTAATTTAGTATGTAAACAAATACTTAGATAAAGTGATAAAATAGAAGCCAGAGTTTATTTTCCATCATATATAATAAACATATAAATGAATGAATGAATGAATGAATGAATGAATGAATGAATGAATGAATGAATGAATGAATGAATGAATGAATGAATGAATGAATGAATGAATGAATGAATGAATGAATAACTGTGTATTAACAAAATGCATTTCCGACAATTGAACTATTTAAACAAAACGCACCAGGAGCATAGTTGCAAGTTTACAATTTACAATTCGATTAAAAACTGGCACATAGTTGACATTTTTTAGTTTTCAGTTCATATTTTGAAAACTTGCAAGTAGTCCCCTACTGGTGTAATTCGGTCGTGGGGGTAGGTTTTCCCCCGTCCGTCCGTCCGCATATATGTCTGTCCGCAAAATCGGAATTCACCGTTTTAGAAAAAAGTACTAAATATATTTTTTATAAAACTTGGTATGTAAATAGAAGGCAATGAGAAGATTACGCATGGTGTTTTTCCTGACATTGCGGAAATTGTGGTCGGTTAGGTAGACGGCAATGATACTTGAACTTATGCACATTATCATTTTTGCTAGTTTTACCGAACCATGGCGGTAGGGCAAAGGGAGTAGAGAGAGGTAAATGTGATGAATATTTTTAAAAGAAAAAGTTTTGATTTTTGGGTCTTAATGTGAGAATTCAGGGTGGGACTTTGGGAATAATACATGTATCCCGATGAGTATGAAATTAAAAACCGATATTATACACATTGAAATCTGAAACATCATCTAGTCACTGCAAAGTTGATTTGGGATTGAATTGCAATAAGGGGCCAAGTGGGTTTCCGAAACAGTAAACAATTAGAAGTTTCAGAAATAATGTCAGCAACCGGAAAGTCAAATATTTGTATATTATAATCGTAAGAACCGTGGTGGGGGAAGGAGCGCTCTCCCCGAGCCCAATGTTACAGCTGTTGAGGGCTACGTATACGTTGCCTCATCCCCGAATAATTTTATTAAAACGTCACAAAGTATCAATCATCGGAAGTAACCGTGACAACCATAATTTTATTCGCGCGCTTGTACATACGTGCGTGCGTGAGTTGTGCGGTGCGGTGCGGTGCGGCGCGTGTTAGTCGCAGTGTGTTTAAAAATCGGTTAAAAGTCACAAAATATTAGAAAAGATAATAAACATATTTTATACTTAAAACTCATAAACCGCAGCATTTGTCTTTTCTTTTTGAAATTGCACAATATTTAAAGGGATCCCTCATACCACCACTGGCATGGGATGTCCCTCCCAAACTCCGCCAAACGTTTAACAGTCACAAAATAATAGAGTAAGTAATAACCATTTTCCATGATTAAAATTACGGTTTAAACATATTTTATTTCTTATTTATATGTATACATGTATACAGAAATATGTTAAACTTGTTAGAATGCAGCGTTTGTCGTTATGTTTCAAAAGAGAGCTGCTAGACTTATTCTCGATAAAAAAATACGATTCTTCTACATAATTCTTCACTAAGTTTAAATGGATGACGTTTCCTGAAAGGGTTAAATTTTTAAAAGGAACTATTCATGTATAAATAATCTAATGACGAGGCTCCTGCATATATCAAAGATTCTTGTTTGTAGAACTATATTCCGTCTTTTATAAAAAAAACAAAAAACCCGCAAATTCTATTAATCAGATCAAAGCTTTATATTTAAAATGGAGTAAAAATTCTTAGCAAGCTCTCATCAATATTGGCACACATTCTTTTTTTTGTTTTTTCTTGTGCTTATACGTCAAAATGAATGTTGTACTTTGTAAATATGTTGAGGGCCTCATGGTAGATTGGATATATATAAATTAATGTTTTCGTTAATAAAGACCTACCTGTTTTAGCACCTATGTTTAGTGTACCCCTCAAACTTGTGTTGATTGTATAAATTAATATGCCACCATATTGAAACTTTGAGTTTTGCCCGGCTATCATTATTTTATCATTACTTTTAATATGTTGTTATCTGATCAGAATGTTCTCACAAATAGCTATGTGAACGCTCCATTACTCTTCATTTAAACGATTCAATACAAGGCATCATTCAGTAAACACATTGCTTTGTTATATTTTAGCACCTTGTTTATTTTAAGACATGTCAAAATTCAACTCAGATTTAAGCTACTTGCATCACGTGATATTTTTCGCGGGGAAACAGTTTGACCAATATAAAACCATCGTCTTTTTCCGGCTAGCTTTTCATTGGTCAAAAGTCACATGACAGTACAACCGACGTTTGACGAGAATAAAGCAGCCCGCTTCTTTCCCATTTCATGTTGTACATTGTTAGTGGAAGGACCTATTTTATTTGTGGACATAGAATGGTGGCGTGAGTTAAACTATGTTGTATTGTCTATTTTATACCACATTTTATTCTAATTTGTATCATTTTCAATCAATTTAATACTATTTTAAGTATTTTCGTCACCTTTATGAACATGGACGGAAGTTTACACTGCTGACTCTCGTTTCGAACTTGTATGCCGCGGCCATTGTTTCAACACTAGCATTTATATTCGTACACACTCTTCTAGTCATCGGTTGTATTATTATTGAACTGCTACCAGCAATTGCATTACCGTTGAAAATATTTAGATTAAAAAACATTTTTAATGATTGAAAACTTGGTTTTTAAATTAGCAATTCTGATAGCCATTGCGCGCACATATACATCCATTTATTAAAACCATTTATTGATTTAATAAAATAAAAACAGCAACACAGTCAAATAGTACAGATAAAAATAGTTAATCGAACTTTTTGAATCAAATGTACGAATGATTTTTAGTAATACTATTCATTAGCAGGTCGCCATTTTCTCGTGTATCCTTGGTTATGACGTTCGTCTGCGTGGCTGAAGTTGGGTGATTGCCCAAGAAGACGCTCGAAGTTGCAGCTTAATAATGTACACGTAAGTCAAGATATTTTTATGTTATCATGTTTGTCGTATATAAACCAACCACATATTGGTACATGTACGAATTTGAAAGTTTGCCGGCCGTGTATAGTTTGAAGTTTGAATAATTGATCTTTATACGTAAAAATACATGGCTGCTTCCATGTTTTGTATGGTGGTTACTGTAACACCTGTATATTGACTCTGTGTGTAAGTGCACACACACACACACACACACACACACACACACACACACACACATATATATATATATCAGTGAACGTAAAACAATTTAACAAACGGGTCCCCAGACTGAAACGGATTTAAAATTGGTTGAAAAGAACTATATTTGTAAAAATATAAAATTAAAACATTTCATTTCAGGTGTTGATTTCAGACAGCTCTGCGGGTGGTTGTGTTGTTTGATTTGCAGTAAAACATATGGTTACATTACAGTACTTCGTTTAGATGGTGAGTACTATAATGTCATGTTCTCTATTCCGTCATATTTGTAATAGACGTTAAACATCTGCCCGTTGTCATCGATTTTCATAATATACTAACCTGATAGTCAATGACCTTGTATGTAAATGTGAAGTAAAACAATAAATGACATTTCATCATCATCATTATCATCATCTTTAGTAATTTTTACATGCCTAAACTTTTAGCATTGTCCATCCGAGTTTGTTATAGAAAACTTAATGATAATTCAATTTTAACAGGTTTGTACCCAGACGCTTGATAATTTGGGATTGGTTCCCAGTAGTAATGTGACTGACTGGTACCATGCAAGACGAAAGTTAAGTACTATGTGCTCGTGTAATTTGTGATATGCTTGAATTATGCTTTTCGTTGGTTATCCTGATTTGTTTGTTTAGATATTTATTGTCATTGGAAGGTTAACCAGTACTCGAGCTCGCCCATCTCCCCAAGTAACTGATAACTTTCCCACTTAAATCATCAGTGAGATAAGAATGACAATGATATGCAATATCAATACCATAATAATCATCACGAAGACTGCGGCCGGGTGGGGATTCGAACTCACGGCCTCTGGTTTGATAGTCGTTATGTGTATTATGTTCTTGGCTTGATGTAGTCAAAGGCTCAATGTGAGCTTTGTTTTTATTTTAAGCTCGCTTGTGAGCATAATGCTGTAGGTGAGCTTTTGTGGTCACTCTGCTATGGTTGTTCTGATTTGTTTGTTTGTTTAAATATTTAACATCATTGTAAAGTTAACCAGCGCTCAATCTCACCTATCTCCGCAAGTAACCGGTAACTTTCCTACTTGAATCAGCGGTGAGAGACGAATGATAATGAAGCGTTATGTCCTATATCAATCATCACGAAGACTGTGACCGGCGGGGATTCGAACTCACAGCCCCTGGTTTGATAGTCATTATGTATATTAAGTATGATTGATTGATTGATTGATTGATTGAATGAATATTTAGCATCGTTTTTATGCCATCGAGGGCTAACAGACGATCAGTTAACCTTACCACTGTTTCCTGGGATTAACCAGTACTCGAGCACACCCCATATCCGCAAGTAACTGATAACTTTCCCACTTGAATCAGCGGTGAGAGACGAATGATAATGAGACACAATGTCGTATACCAATCATCACGGAGACTGTTGCCGGATTGACCCCTGGATTGATAGTCAGACGCGTAACCGACTGAGCTAATCGGGCCCGGATATACAGGAAATAAAGAAACCAAAGAACGCTGACATTGCACTGACAACTCCCCTTGCTGGCCAGAAATACAACAAGAAGTAATGAAAAACCAGTCAATCAGTTTGAACTACCATTAGAATAAATAAATGGGGTTTTATGGTATGCCAACACATAAATTTTTTTGACACCAACAGGACAGAAGATTCCAGGTACACTCTACATGTTAAAATACAGATTAAATAAATATTTCAAAATGAATATGTAGAATGAACCTAGAACCTTGATCTCTGCAGAACTGCAGAGTTTTGGCAAATTCAAATTGTCAGACGCGTAACTGACTGAGCTAATCAGGCCCGGTTTATATTAAGTTTGAATAATTGATCTTTATATGTAAAAATACATGGCTGCTTCCATATTTTGTATGGCGGTTACTTTAACACCTGTTTATTGACTGTGTGTGTAAAGTGTACAGCATATATATCAGTGAAGATGAAACATTTTATCAAATGGGTCCCCAATCTGAAACAGATTTAAAATTGGCTGAAAAGAACTATATTTGTAAAAATTTCATTTCAGAAGTTGATTTCGGACAGCTTTGCACTTGGTTGTGTTATTTGGTTTGCAGTAAAACAGATATGGTTACAGTATAGAACTTCGTTTAGATGGTGAGTATTATAATGTCATGTTCTGTGCTCAGTCTTATTTGTAATAGACGTTAAACAGCTGCCCGTTGAATCATCGGTGAGATACGAATGACAGTGATTACCAATACTAAATAAATCATCATGAAGACTGCGGCCAGGCGGGGAATCGAACTCGCGGCCCATGGTTTGATAGTCATTATGCCTATTATGTGATCACTGTGTGATGGTTGTCCTGATTTGATTGTTTAAATATTTAACGTCATTGTAAGGTTAACCAGCGCTTTAGCTTACATATCACAAGTAACTGATAACTTTCCTACTTGAATCAGCGGTGAGAGACAAAATGATAATGACACGCAATGTTCTATATCAATTATCACGAAGACTGCGGCTGGGTTGGGATTCGAACTCACGGCCCCTGGTTTGGTAGTCATTATGTGTTTTTTGTACTTAACACACCGGAGACTAAAGCCAATGTG
This sequence comes from Panopea generosa, assembly GCA_029582155.1. Taxonomy (NCBI): domain Eukaryota; kingdom Metazoa; phylum Mollusca; class Bivalvia; order Adapedonta; family Hiatellidae; genus Panopea; species Panopea generosa. The sequence continues at coordinate 41,113,227 of CM055894.1, forward strand.
AGCTTTATTTTTATTTTGTTAAGTAAAACAATGAATGACATTTCATCATCATCATGTCTGGTAATCGCATTCCCCAGGAAGAGTATTCTCGCGATGTGTTCAGCCTAATCGCAATGTGCTTCTTTGTTGCCGATCGGTGATCTCTTGTAAAACAGATTTTCCCTGTATAATAACCAAATGATTATGTTCAGAATGCAGATTGTGCAATTCTAACTTTTTGATATGTCCTTGTTTTCGTTGTCCTTATTTTTACATGCTTATTCTCCTAGTACTGTCCATCAGAGTTTGTTATAGAACACTTAATGATAATTCAATTTTACAGGTTGATACCCATACGATTGGTGATTCGGAATTGGTTCCCAGTAGTAATGTGACTGACTGGTATCGTGCAGATGGTTGATATATAAGATGTACAGACCAGAAGACGAAAGTTAAGTACAATGTGCTTGTGTAATTTGTAATATGCTTCAATTATGCTTTTCATTGATTATCCCGATTTGTTTGTTTAAATATCTATCATCATTGGAAGGTTAACCAGTACTCAAGCCTACCCATCTCCACAAGTAACATATAATTTTACCACTTGAATAATCGGTGAGATACGAATGACAACGATACGCAATACCAAAACTAAATCATCACGAAGACTGCGGCCAGTCGAGGATTCGAACTCATGACCCATGGTTTGATAGTCGTTATGTCTATTATGTGATCACTGTAAGATGGTTGTCCTGATTTATTTGTTTAAATATTTATATCATTGTAAGGTTAACCAGCGCTCTTACGCACCTATCTCCGCAAGTAACTGATAACTTTCCTACTTGAATCAGCGGCGAGAGACAAATGATAATGATACGCAGTGTCCTATATTAATCATCACGAAGACTGCAGCCAGGCGGGGATTCGAACTCACGGCCCCTGGTTTGATAGTCATTATGTGTATTTTGTTCTAAGCTCACCGAAGCCAAAGGCCCAGTGTGAGCTTTGCTTTTATTTTAAGCTCACCTGGGAGCATAATGCTCTAGGTGAGCTTTTGTGATCAATATTTGTCTGTTGTTCATTTAATTTTTCAACACATCTAAACCAAACTTAGACATTAGTTATACAAATCATAGGACATAAACTGGCTTGTAAAATACTTAAACTCCCAGTACATGTTTCTATTCTAATGTAATGTGTACTGGGGCGTAGGCTTGTTAAAGACTGGTACTAGCCCGTTTCAGGGGTTTTTATTGGTTGGTTTTGAACTCTTCATATAATTAAGGTTAAAATCAAAATTGTCACTATTAATGTTATTTCATTAAATAATGCCCTTTGGAACATTCAGAATATAAAAAATAATTAAATATTTAATGCATTTTAAGCTGGAAATAAAACATATACATTTAGAGCAATGTCAATAGTTTGTAAATGATTTTTTACTTGTAATGAAATAGTTTTGAAAAATATATCAAATATTTATTAAGTGGATGATGACCCAAATAATTTACTAAATAAATAAGTTAAATACCACATAAATAATTTGGACAATTAAAACATGAAATTATGTAGTAAATAAACCAGATAGGGTAAATGAAACATAATTAGTAAGGGTAAAACTAATTAGGACACTTAAAACAATAAACTTGAGGCAAATGAACATTCAGTATAAGGTATATAAAGTATGCAATAAGGGCAATTAAGACATAGAATATGGCAATTAAACTATATTCAGTGAATAGGATAAACAGCAAATAAAATCAGGGAAATAAAAGTGTTAAAACAGATGCAATCAGGACAGTTAAAACATTAAACAAATAAGAATGGCAATTAAGATATATAAATTAATTTTCATATAATTAAAACAGATACGACCAGGACAGTTAAAACATAAACAAATAAGAATACAACCAGGACAATTAAAACATAAAAATATAAGAAGGCAATTAATATGTATAAATTAATTATAAAATAAGTAAAACAGATACGACCCTTGCAATTAAAACATAAACAAATAAGTATGGCAATTAATAAGTTTAAATTAATTATAAAATAAGTAAAACAGATACGACCAGGGCAATTAAAACAAACAAATAAGAATGTTGATTAAAATATAGAAATTAGATATTAAATAATTAAAAACTAAAAACAGAAACAAACAGGACAATTAAAACATAAAAAAATAAATATGTCAATTACGATCTCTAAATATAATGATTAAATAATTAAAACAGATTCAGTTAGGACAGTTAAAACATACAAATAAGTATGGCAATTAAAATTTGTCAATTAATTATTAAATAATTAAAACAGATACAATCAGGACAATTAATACATAAAACAATTAGAACAATCAAAATATATTTAGTGATAAGGATAAATTTAATAGATACATAACATTATATATAATAATAGAATCAGTTATGGCTAATAACATGCACAGACACAAACATATAAGTTTATGAAACACAAAATAATGGTATTATAAATATTAATATGTTATTGTATTATTATTATAATGTTAGTATTATATAATAGTTTTTAGTGTCTGTAAGTGTAATAGTTTTGCGTTGAGTAGACTTTATATTTAATTAAAATTGTATAATATGGGGTTTTTATTTGATCAATTTAGACCTGAGTCACAGAAAGGCTTCTTGAAATGACCTGCTGCTTACGCAAACTAACACGCTTTTAACAAGTCAACGGTTATTCACTTGGTGGAACTCTAAAACATTTCTGATTTTAAAGAATTAAGCACAAAAATATTATTTGGTTATGTAAGGATAATGTTTTTAAGATACACATTTGTTTATTTAATTTGTGTGCATTAAATATAGTTAACACATTGCATGATGGGAAAAGTTTTGAGCCATCTGTAGCAATATTTGTTGCTACATTCTGCTCATATGTAGGAGTCCTGTGCAATTGTTGGCACCACTAATCTGTGATAGGTTACAGAAGAAGAATAAAACATTATTCTCCTTCAATAACCAGACAGTACGTAGATACATACTGAAATTATATAAACAAATTTATATTGAATTGAATAATATTAGATTAAAATCATTATTTAAAACATTATTCTTAAGAGTGGTAAGGCAATAGAAGTAGTATTTTGTTTTAAATTTAAATCAGAAATGTTTGGAGTACCACATTCACTGTGTTTAATTATTAACATGCAATTTTAAGAAGCCTTTTTTCATGTAAAATAGTAAAATATTGTAAAGGGGGATGGGGGTGTCTATTCATGCAAGTATTACTTGTGTAGCTTAGTTACTGTAAAATAGTTTATCTACTTTTATACTTTAAGTTATATCATATATTTTATATAATTACATACACATAAATGATAATATTGTAAACACAACACATGTAATGTGTTTTTAAATACAAAATGAGTCATTGCTCATATAACACTCATATAATTATATAAAACAGGTTCACACATAATCATATAAAACAGATACTCATATAATCATATAAAATAAATACTTATATAATAATACAAAACATATCGTATAAATGTTATAAATCATAAACTAATATAAATGCACATATAATAGATCTATGAGATACTGTTGTTTTAATTGCAAACATCATAAAATCATATTAAACAGATACTCATATAAATAGAAGATAAACACATATAAAAACAGATGCACATAAAATATATAAGAATAAACTAAAATACATCAAAATATAGTATAAACATAAACTCGTATAAAACAAAACACACTTCAAAGTTGTACATAAAGAAATTATAATATAAAATATAAGCCTAAATAAACCAAATAAATGCTATAAAACACAAGTATATGGAATTTGCATAAATTTACTTTAAATTACAAAAACCTACAAAAATGTATGCATTTAAAATCATCTAAATGATATCAAACATTATAAATAATATAAAACAGGTATTCATATAAATTGCACATAAAAAAAACAGTCACAAAATATACTCATATAAATGGTACACATATGAAATTTAACCATATTAAAATACTCATAAAAATTAAAATCCTATTAAATAGAAAATCATATAAATTGCATATATATAAAATAAAATCAAAATAAAATTTATTCTTGTAAACTGCATACATAATAAACCAATATTAAATATATAGTCATAGAATAATTTGTAATAATATACACTATAAAATCATGAAAATTGTTATTCACATATAATTATCATTTATAATGAAATAATAATATATTATTCATAATATAATCAAATGAAACAGATATGCGTATTGGTTGCATACACAAAATAAAATAAAATCGAATATTCTTATATAAATAGTATACCAAATAAAAGTATATATTGCACATATATAGTAAAATCTATTCAAATATACTCATTGTAATTAATAATCTACAATCATTAAAATAAACTTATGTCAATTCTATAATACATTCATATAAAATATATACTCGTATAAATTACAGATATTTTAAAAATATATAAGAATAAACATACTATAGTCTTAAAAATAAATATTCATATATATGATATATAATAAGTTCTAACATAAAAATTATACATATAATAAAATAAAAAAGAATAGATATAAATTGCACATATAAAATAAAAAAAAATGTACTCATATAAATTGCATTCATAATATATTGTAAAAAATAGATACTCACATAAAAAGCACAACTGATAAAAACATATAAAAACATATAATTTGTATACATGATTAAAACATACTAAAATTATACTCATATAAAATTTAATGCATCAGACACATAGTTGTTTCTATAAAACTATAAACAATTATGTTACGAAGATTCTCATATGATTTGCTCATATAAAAACTATAAATTGATAAGATCTTAAACTCATTATAAAACAGATATTCCTATAAAACATACACACAAAACATTGCACTCCTAATACATTCAATTAAGATAATAACAATAATAAATAAATAATCCATGAAATTCTTTAAATATACGCACAAACAAACACAACATCACTTTAGACATATGAAAATATCACTTAAAACAAAATCACTTAAAATATAAAAAAAATCCCTGATTAAAAACATGAAGAAAAGTTAACATCAAGATATGGTCAGAATCTTCTACTATTTCATTTCTTTTTTTTCTCTACAACACTTATGAAATGCTAAAAGTATTAATGGATGAAACAAAATCATTGTTTCAAGAATTGACATCGCTCGACACTTATTATCAACATTCATAGGCTTTTTATGAACCTGTCTTTCGGTCTGCTTTATTATAAATACGTTGTACAAGAGGCACTCTTTTCAAAAAGAGCTGCGTCTTGTAAATGTACGTGGTCTTTACACATATACATTGTATATGTATTATAAACGTACAGACGTATCCCCTCATACATACATAGCTTCAATACATGTCTCAGTTTGGAAGCTGAATTAAAATATTTATTTTGATTTTTTTTTTAATCATTTTATTTTTACAAATAAAATAAATTGAATTTTAGAAATGGAGGCTATGTATAAAGTCCCTTTATGTATTACGATCCATTACGCACACATGCACAGCACATACAGGCACAAGTGTATACGAGTATATGTTTGATTTCCAGTTAACACTAAATGTATTGAACTTCTTTGGCAATCATTTTATATTTGGCAAGAGATTAAAAATAAATCTTAATGAACCAAAAAGCATTTGAAAGAAGATACAAAATGTCAAACAGTTTCTGTTCTGAGGGGCATCACTATGTAATGTTCAATAACTATTTTTGTCACATGTGCATAAGATTTTGTTGTTTTTTTCAGAAACATTATGTACCCATGGAATCTGTACAAGACCTTCTGCTGTAGAGTCGATGATAAAAGAGAGTGAAGTTTTTTAACATATACCAGGTAAATTAATCCATTATACCAGTTATTTCAACACACCACGTTTAGGTCATATATGGCATACAGTTATATTTGCTGAGGAAGACCTGAACTATATCCACCATTGTTGTAATGCAAGTAACTGACAAGAATCTTTCTCTCTAAACTGATAACATCCACTTGAATAAGTGGTGAGATACGAATGACACCTCGTATATCAATCATCATGGAGACAATGGCGTGGTGGGGATTCAAACTCACGGCCCCTGGTTTGATATTCGTTACGTCTATTATGTTCTTAGCTCAGTGGAGCCAAAGGCTCAACATGAGCTTTCTTTTTATTTTAAGCTCACCTGAGAGCATAATGCTCTAGGTGAGCTTTTGTGATCAGATGTGTCTGTGATCCATCTAATTTTTCAACACATCTAAACCAAATTTGTCATTTTTTTACTTACTTAATTATAACAACATGCCTCTATTTGATCATGGATAGTAAGAAACAATGGTTAATGGATTGATAAACATAAACTTGCAAAATACCTATCCCCTGTATCGGAATGAACCGATAAAGAAAATAAAATCAGTGGAATCTTTTTCTTTCTTTCCTTCTCTTCAACCAATACTCTCTTTTTTATTTTTTGAAATATTCTGAATAAAGCATTATTTCTTTAATCAATTTTTGCACATTTGGCCAAATTGAAATTATTTCAGAACAATATGATAAAGTCTATAAGAAATGTAAAATAACTGTTATGGAAGCAGATTTACACAAGCTTCTAAAGCTTTTTTCTGTATCCTTTCCACATAATTTGTTAAACGTATGACTTTATTGTTAAATGTATGCTAAATATATGTACTTATGTGAATAAAATATTGTTTAAACTAAATAGTTAAAGTAATCACCAGATCATTGTAATGCAAGTAACTGACAAGAATCTAAAGTGATTGATTGATTGATTGATTGATTGATTGAATGTTAGGCGTCATTTTTATAAATCTAAAGTGATATTACCACACTGGGATCGAACACACAACTGAGGCGATGATCCAATGTTGATCATTTACATACATTTATTTAATTTTAGCTCACATCTGAGCACAGCTCATATGTGTTATTCTTATAGCAAGCTCTTCGTCGTTGTTGCTCACAACATGTATTTGTTACAGCAACATCTCTGAAACCACTTTTCAAGTTTGTCAAACATAAGAGAATACCATTAAGAACAAAATGAAAATATAAACTTACTCAAATTATCTAAAAGTTGTTCATATAATAAATATTCAACTCTCTGTAACATGAAAATTGGATGTTTAGAATCCAATGACTAAAAGACAAACCATGAAGATAAAACTCGTATAATACTGATAAAAATATAATACATTATATGTTTAATAATCACATTTCTTCTAAGTAGAACAATAAAAATAAAATAAAAAAGAAAGACAACAATTTAGAAATTAATTTTGAACATAACTTCCTATTATAACATTGTCATCTCCAAATAAAACTTTTATTTATTCAATAAAACTTTTTATGTTTTAATTATGTCATGGTGGTAAAAACTAGAGTTATTCCCCTTATCATAATGAAAACAAAACTTGGGCAATGGAATTATTCAAAAAATGTTATTTATTAAAATCGCTATTTGTTCCTTTGGGGGTTCAACTAGCAGCTTAAATCTATCTAAATAACACGGATATAATAATAAAAATGAGATAACCAAGTAAAACTACATGATGATCATTGGTCTGGCTTGTATTTCTTTGCCTTCTGAAGTAGCTTTGTTAAACAATCGATTTTATATATCATTCTAGATGGCTGTCATATGAGTAAAATAATAATAATAATAAAATTAAAAATGATAATATAATAATAATAATAATAATTTTAATAAATAATAATGATTACCATAATATTTGGTGATAATCGATAATCACAATAAGGATTTTCTGATGAGGCCTTCAATATAAATAATTGTGAAAATCATACCAACAAAGACCTCTGTTAACATTCCGTGATGCCCTCAACATAAATAATTGTAAACATCATACCAACAAAGACCTGTTAACCTTCCATGAGGCCCACAACACAAAAAATTATAAAAATCATACCAACAAAGACCTCTGTTAACATTCCGTGATGCCCTCAACATAAATAATTGTAAACATCATACCAACAAAGACCTGTTAACCTTCCATGAGGCCCACAACACAAAAAATTATAAAAATCATACCAACAAAGACCTCTGTTAACATTCCATGAGACCCTCAACATAAATAATTGTAAAAATCAATCCAACAAAAACCTCTATTAACCTTCCATGAGGCCTTTAACATAAATAATTGTAAAAATCATACCAACAAAGTCCTCTGTTAACCTTCCATTAGGCCCTCAACATTAATAATTGTAAAATAATACCAACAAAGACTTTTATTTATCTTCAATGAGGCCCTCAAAATAATTGTAAAAATAGTATCAACAGTGACATATTAATTTTCCATGAGACCCTCAACATAAATAGTTAAAAAATGATATCAACAAAGATTTTATTAATCTTCCATGAGACCCTCAACATAAATAATTGTAAAAATCATACCAACAAAGACCACTGTTAACCTTCCATGAGACCCTCAACATAAATAATTGTAAAAATCATACCAACAAAGACCTCTGTTAACCTTCCATGAGGCCCTCAGCATAAATAATTGTAAAATAATACCAACAAAGACTTTTATTTATCTTCCATGAGGCCCTCAATATAATTGTAAAAATAACATCAACGGCGACATATTAATTTTCCATGAGGCACTCAACATAAATAATTAAAATATGATATCAACAAAGATTTTATTAATCTTCCATGAGGCCCTCAACATAAATTATTGTAAAATATATCAACAAAGGCTTTAATTAATCTTCCATGAGGCCCTGAACATAAATAATTAAATAAATGATATCAACAACGATTTTATAAAGCTTCCATGAGGCTCTTAGCATTAATAATTGTACTCGTGTTTTTGAAAAAAAGCAAAGAGCTATTGTCATGACCCTGGCGGCGTCGTTGTCCGCTGGTTAAAGTTTTATGTTTAGCTCAGCTTTTTCTCTGTTTCTGAACAAACAACTCTTGTTACGGTGACTAAACTTCATAAAAACATTCATATCATAATATACAAACAATGTTTATAGCTAACTTACCTAAATTTAAATACTTTGGGCTCTTAAACCTTAGGTTAAAGTTTTTTTGTTAAGCTCTGATTTGGTTAAAGTTTTATGTTTAGCTCAGCTTTTTCTCTGTTTCTGAACAAACTACTCATGTTTGGAAACTAAACTTCATAAACACATTTATATTATGTTGTAGAAACAACGTATATAGCTATCTTACACAGTTTGGGCTTTAAAACCTTGGGTTAAAAGTTTTTTGTCTAGCTCGGGTTTGATTTTTATTTTATTTTTTTATTTTTGAATCAACTTCGTTTTTCAGTAATACTATTAATTCTGTAAGCTGATCACCATCAACTAAAAAAAGTTTACATCACTGACCTTGACCTATTTAATGGACTTTCCTACAATGCTGCCCATTTTTATTTTTTCATTTTGTTTTTATATTATATCAAATACTCTGCCCCATTTCAACTATGTTACCAACTCAAAGACTCAAACTCCACCCACCCCCAACCCCACCCCCGCACATTTTTTTTTTTTTTTTTATGATTTAAATTTTGTTTTGTATTAAATCAAATATTCTTCCCATTTTCAACTTTGTTACCGACCCCAAGACACTCACTCAACTCCAAACTACTGCCCATTTTTTTATTTTTATTTTTTAAATAAATTAATTTTTTTCTGCCCCTTTGTTACCAACCCCAAGACCCCCACCCCTCCAATTGTTTTCTTAAAATTTGTTCTGTATTGAATTATATACACTGTCCCTTTTCAACTTTGTTACCAACCCCAAGACACCTTCCCCTCCAACCTTTTTTATTGTATTAAAACTGCACAGCCCTGTTTATTAAACTTTGGCACATACACCCCCACATCCACACCCAGATTAAAAACAACAATTGTATTACATTTTAGCTTAAGTACTGGTTAGCTAGCCTTAGCCAGGCATAGGCATATTGTATATTTTGCCCTAATAGTCCTACTTGCACATACATGCATCTACTATTTTACTAATATCAAAGATGCTTTCATTCATACAGATATATCTGTTTTTCTGATGGTACATTATAATTTACTGTTCTGTGATCAACAAGGCTAGAATAGTTGAGAGTTAACGCTGCAAATTCATTCAATAAAAAAATTGAAAGAAAAAAAAGACAAGAGCAATGTTCGAACGTATCACAAATTTTGAACCTATCTCTACTACATAACACTTTATATAAAACTATTGCATTTTACATTACTTTTCATTTTTTCTATCATACTGGTAAAAAAGTACTTTTTGTTACAGTTGATCACTAGAGTTATGTCCCTTTTTGGAAATGGAAATAAAATGCATAGGGGTTGCAAATGCAAACAATTTCTAATATAATTACTGTTGAGAATGTCAGTTTAGATATTGTGGAAATTTATCAAAAAGTTCCTTAAAAATTTCAAGTAATTACTGACGGAGAGTGAATGACATAATCAAAAATATAATAACAATTTATGGTGATCATTTTGCATTCCTTTCCCCTCTCAGGTAGCTTTCCATATTGGTGTAAGAATATTCTTGATTGATTAGCTGAATGTTTTAGTGTCATTTTTATGCCATTGATGGCTAACAGACGATCATTTATACTAACCACTGTTTCCTGGGATCCTGAAAGGTTAACCAGTACTCTAGCACACCACCTCTCAACATCTAACTAATAACTTTCCCACTTGAATCAGTGGTGAGAGATGAATGATAATGAGACATAATGTTGTATATAAATCATATATCATAATCATATATAAACCCCTCGATTGATAGTCAGATGCGTAACCAGCATAATACTCATAATAAAGATGATCATAATGATAATAAAAAAACACAATAATGATGATAATTATAATAACAATAATTATAATACTTAACAATACTTTATTAATCTTCCCTGAAGTCCTCAATATAAACATAATGAGTAAGACTTTTTTTAATCTTCCCCGAGGCCCTCAACATTAATAAAATAATAAAACAACATCACTGGAACATTAGTTAAAGAAAAACCACCATTGGGCATAGATGAGTTTAGCAGCAAAGATATTCTTTAACAAAGAACTGAGATTTATTTACATATAATACTGTATAAAACATCAAAACAAACACCTTTTTAATAAGCACATGATTTTTAGATATCTAAGAAAATTTAATAAATAAAATAAATAAAAAGGACACATCACTGTGGCAATCGTATGGAGCGGGGCAGTAGTCTAATGGATAGAGTGTTGGCCGCTCACGCTAGAGGTTGCAGGTTTGATCCCCAGCTCGACCTGATGCCTCTCGTAAAAACAACACTCAGTACTGGTTCTACCCAGGAAGTGGACTCAAGAGCGGTTCATATATTTGCTCTGAGCTTTCGTCGTGACTGAACTAAAAGAAATTAATATATACTAATCATACATACTCGGCCAGGGTCGGCCAGTTCCGTCATTCTTAGGATAATTGGCGAGGTGGTCCGAATGATCTACATGGAAATAAATTTTGAAAGTAACAAATTATGACAATGACCACTAGAGTTATGCCCCTTTCTAAAACTAATTATTAACTAGTCTTGATCATATAAGACGCTTGTTTTTCTAGCCAGTTGGTAATTCGTGAATGAGACTATTCATTAATGGGTAATACTGTGTAATGGGATAATCTAATTTCGCACTTACATAATGTGGATTTACATGTACATTTTTAGGGAACTGTTTGTGGAAAGTAATAAAAATTGGTACATGGCCCTTTAAAGATTCAAAATGGTTTAATTCACTTTTGATGGAACTGATAGTGACTGGTTGAACTACATGATGACAGATATTTGTCTGGTGTGTACTCGTATCTCCTCTGAGGTAGCATTTTGTTAATCGTTTAATTTTGTATAATCGTTATAATGATGATTTTGTTGACGATATGGTGTTGTTGGTGATGATGATGATGGAGTTGTTGTTGATGAGGATGATGTTTTTGATGATGATGGTGTTGTTGTTGTTGATTATGATGGTGTTGATGTTGGTGATGATGACGGAGTTGTTGATGTAAATGATGTTGATGCTGGTGTTATTGATGATTAATATGTTGATAATGGTGTTGATGATAATGGTATTGGCGATAATGATGCTGATATTGTTGTTGCTGATGGTCATGGTGTTGTTGATAATGCTGTTGTTAATGGTAATACTGTTGATCATGATGTTGCTGTTGATGACGGTGTTGATGATGATGATGGTGCTGTTGATGATGCACGTGTTGTTGATGATGTTGTTGATGATTGATATGTTGATAATGGTGTTGATGATGATGGTATTGATAATGATGCTGATGATGGTGTTTTTTTGATGATGCTGATGGGCACGATGTTGTTGATGATGCTGTTGTTGATGACACTGTTGTTAATGGTGATATTATTGATGATAATGTTACTGTTGATGCTGGCGGTGTTGATGATGATGATAGTATAGTGTTAATGATGATTGTGTTTATGATGGTGGTGTTGATGATGATGTTAATGATGATGATATTGGTGTTGAGGATCATCATGATGATGGTTGTGTTGATGGTGGTATTTATAAAGTGAAGGTTATGATGATGATGTGGATGATGATTGTGTTTATGATGGTATTGATGATGATTGTAATGGTGTTGATGATAATGGTGTTGTTGATGATGATTAGGATAATGATGATGATGTTGTTGATGATGATGGTGGTGATGATTAATATGTTGATTATGGTGTTGATGATGATGGTATTGACGATATTGATGATGGTGTTGTTGCTGATGATGATGATGGGCATGGTGTTTTTGATGATGCTGTTGTTAATGGTGATATTGTTGATGATGATGTTGCTGTTGATGCTGGCGGTGTTGATGATGATGATAGTATAGTGTTGATGATGATTGTGTTTATGATGGTGTTGTTGATGATGATGTTAATGATGATGGTGGGGTTGAGGATCATAATAATAATGATGATTGTTGTGTTGATAATGATGGTGGTATTCATGAAGTGATGGTGATGATTGTATTTAAGATGGTGTTGATGATTGTGATGGTGTTAGATAATGGTGTTGTTGATGATATTATTTTTGATGATGATGTTGATGATGATGGTAGTGTTGATGATGTTGATGATTATGGTGTTGTTGATGATTAATATATTGATAATGGTGTTGATGATGATGGTATTGATGATACTGATGATGGTATTGATGATACTGATGCTGATATTGTTGTTGCTGATGATGGTGTTGTTGTTGATGATGCTGATGGGCATGGTGTTGTTGATGCTGGTGGTGTTTATGATGATGATAGTATATTGTTGATGATGATTGTGTTTATGATGGTGTTGTTGATGATGATGTTGATGATGATGGTGGAGGTGTTTGGGATCATGATAATGATGGTTGTGTTGATGATGGTGGTATGGATGATGATGATATTTATGATGGTGTTGATGATGATTATGATGGTGATGATGGTGTTGATGATAATGGTGTTGTTGATGATGATGATTAGGATGAAGAGGATGATGATGGTGTTGTAATGATGGTGGTGGTGTTGATGATGATAGTGTTGCTGATGATGATGATGATTGTGTTTATGATGGTGTTGATGATGCTGATGGTGATAATGATGATTGTGTTTATGATGATGGTGCTGATGTTGTTGTTGCTGATAATGGTGATGATGGTGGTGGTGGTGTTAATAATGTTGTTGATGTTGATGATAATGTTGTTGTTGATGATGATGATTGTGTTTATGATGGTGTTGATGATGATGATGATGATTATAGTGTTGATGATGATGATGGTATTGATGTCAATTGTATTTACGATGATGCTGATGATTGTGTTGCTGATGACAATGGTGGTTATGATAATGATGGTGATGATGATGTTGATGTGATGGTGGTGTTTATGATTATAATTGTACACTGAACTATATTTATTCTGTCATAAGGGGCTGCTTATTCCAATATATGCTTATATGCTGACACTCAAGACAGAACTAAATTGAAATAACATTGAAACACATTATTTTAGATTCTGAACAATTAAACAATTTAAACTACTAACAGGCTAGAATAAGATGTCATTGGTGTAAAATACTTCACTCTAACTTGACTGTGGCACACACCATAATTGTCATGTATCTACCAGATGCTCAACCTTCATGGAGAGTGTGGTCCGGTGGTAGAGCATTGTGCCCAGTATAGGAGGGTTGTGGGTTCAATACTCCTTCATGGCTATGTAAAGTGTCCTTCAGCAAGACACTTTATCTGCATTCATTAGTACTGGTTCTACCCAGGAAGACCTTGAGCAAGATTGGGAACTTTTTCACATTAGAGGTTAAATAAATAAGTTTAAATCAAACTTCAGTCAGTTTTGTATGGTACCATTATAGATAAATGAGCTTTGTGTTCATTTTATTGTTTGTTGTCATGGTCATTATTTTGATTAAATTACCAGCATCTGTGTGGTTACAAGGAGCCATATAAGTGATGGCAAGAATAGGATACCTGTGGTTAATGCATTTTGTAGGAAGCAACAGTTTGATTTATACAACAGAATTTGCCAAAACTCTGCAGTTCTGCAGAGATCAAGGTTCTAGGTTCATTCTGCATATTCATTTTGAAATATTTATTTAATCTGTATTTTAACATGTAGAGTGTACCTGGAATCTTCTGTCCTGTTGGTGTCAAAAAAATTTATGTGTTGGCATACCATAAAACCCCATTTATTAATTCTAATGGTAGTTCAAACTGATTGACTGGTTTTTCATTTCTTCTTGTTGTATTTCTGGCCAGCAAGGGGAGTTGTCAGTGCAATGTCAGTGTTCTTTGGTTTCTTTATTTCCTGTATATCCGGGCCCGATTAGCTCAGTCGGTTACGCTTCTGACTATCAATCCAGGGGTCGTGAGTTTGAATCCCCCGTCTGGCAACAGTCTCCGTGATGATTGGTATACGACATTGTGTCTCATTATCATTTGTCTCTCACCACTGATTCAAGTGGGAAAGTTATCAGTTACTTGCGGAGATGGGGTGTGCTCGAGTACTGGTTAATCCCAGGAAACAGTGGTTAGGTTAACTGATCGTCTGTTAGCCCTCGATGGCATAAAAATGATGCTAAATATTCAATCAATCAATCAATTCCTGTATATTTTTGTTTCTGTATTTCTTGTTGTACGACCTCATTTTTTCTCTATCTTATCTGGACCAGACTTTAATCTTAACCGATATTCCCTTATTCTGTACTTCTCAGACTCTTTTGAGAATTTCTTACAATAGAACTCCTTACTCTTACTATTGTCAACATAAATATTAATCTTCCCCGAAGTCTTCAACATAAACATAATGATTAATACTTTTATTAATCTTCCATCAAGCCCTCAACATTATTAAAGAATAAAAAGCATTATCACTGGAGTTTAGAAGCAAAGATACTCTTTTACAAGCAACTGAGATTTATTTACATACAATACTGTATAAAACATCAAAACAAACAACCTTTTTAATAAGCACATGATTGTTATCTAAGAAAATTCAATAAATAAAATAAATAAAAAGGATACATCAATGTGGCAATTGTACGGGGCGGGGTGGTTGTCTAATGGATAGAGTGTTGGCCGCTCATGCCAGAGGTTGCAGGTTTGATCCCCAGCTTGACCCAATGCCTCTCGTAAAAACAACACTCAGTACTGGTTCTACCCAGGAAGCGGACTCAAGAGCGGTTCATATAAGCTCTGAGCTTTCATTGCGATCGAGCTAAAAAAAATTAGTATAAACTAATCATATATACTCGGCCAGTTCCCTCATCCTTAGTATAAGACGCTTGTTTTTCTAGCCAGTTAGTAATTCGTGAATGCGACTATTCATTAACGGCTAATACTGTGTAATGGGATAATCTAATTTCACACTTACATAATGTGGATGTACATTTTTCGGGAATTGTTTGTGAAAAGTAATAAAACTTGGTTAGTGTCCCTTTAAAAATTCAAAATGGTTTATATTCACTTTTGATGGAACCAATAGCGACTGGTTGAACAACATGATGACAGATAATTTGTCTGGCGTGTACTCATATCTCTTCTGAGGTAGTATTTTGTTAATCGTTTAATTTTGTATAATGATGATTTTGTTGATGATATGGTGTTGTTGATGATGATGGTGGTGTTGATGTTGATGATGATGTTGTTTTTGATGATGATGGTGTTGTTGCTGATGATTATGATAGTGTTGATGATGTTGATGATGACGGTGTTGGTAATGTAAATGATGTTGATGCTAGTGTTGTTGATGATTTATATGTTGATAATGGTGTTGATGATGATGGTATTGACGATAATAATGCTGATATTGTTGTTGCTGATGGTCATGGTGTAGTTGATGATGCTGTTGTTAATGGTAATACTGTTGATGATGATGTTGCTGTTGATGACAGTGTTATTGATGATGATGGTGTTGTTGATGATGCTGGTGTTGTTGTTGATGATGAATATGTTGATAATGGTGTTGATGATGATGGTATTGATGATAATGATGCTGATATTGTTGTTGCTGTTGATGGTGTTGTTGCTGATGGGCATGGTGTTGTTGATGATGGTGTTGTTAATGATGCTGCTGTTAATGGTGATATTGTTGATGATGATGTTACTGTTGATGCTGGCGGTGTTGATGATGATGATAGTATAGTGTTTATGATGGTGGTGTTGATGATGTTTATGATGATGATAATGATGCCGGTGTTGAGGATCATGATAATGATGGTTGTATTGATGATGATGGTGGTATTTATGAAGTGAAGGTTATGATGATGACGTGGATGATGATTGTGTTTATGATGGTATTGATGATGATTGTAATGGTGTTGTTGTTGATGATGATTAGGATGATGATGATGGTGTTGTTGATGATGTTGTTTTTGATGATGATGATTAATATGTTGATAATGGTGTTGATGATGATGATATTGACGATACTGATGATGGTCTTGTTGCTGATGATGAATATGGGCATGGTGTTGTTGATGATGGTGTTTTTGATGATGCTGTTGTTAATGGTGATATTGTTGATGATGATGTTGCTGTTGATGCTGGCGGTGTTGTTGATGATGATAGTATAGTGTTCATGATGATTGTGTTTATGATGGTGTTTTTGATGATGATGTTAATGATGATGATGGTAGAGGTGTTGGGGATCATGATAATGATGGTTGTGTTGATGATGATGGTGTTATTTATGAAGTGAAGTTGATGATGGCATGGATGATGATGATTGTGTTTATGATGGTATTGATGATGATTGTGATGGTGATGATGGTGTTGATGATAATGGTGTTGTTGATGGTGATTAGGATGAGGATGATGGTGTTGATGATGATAGTGTAGTTGATGGTGATGATGATTTTGTTTATGCTGGTGTTGATGATGCTGATGGTGATAATGATGATTGTGTTTATGATGATGGTGCTGATGTTGTTGCTGATGATGGTGATGATGGTGTTGATGATAATGATGATGATAATAGTGTTGTTGATGATGATTAGGATGAGGATGATGATGATGATGGTGTTGATGATAATAGTGTTGATGATGATGATGATTGTGTTTACGATGATAGTGATGATTGTGTTGCTGATGATAATGGTGGTTATGATAATGATGGTGATGATGATGTTGATGTGATGGTGGTGTTTGTGATTATTATTGTACACTGAACTATATTTATTCTGTCATAAGGGGCTGCGTATTCCAATATATGCTTATATGCCGACACTCAAGACAGAATTATAGATCATTTCAATTTACTATAATTAGAACATTGATAATATCTCAAACATATTAGACATAATCATAGTGATAAATTGAAATAACATTGAAACACATTTAAACTATTAACAGGCTAGAATAAGATGCCATTGGGGTAAAATACTTCACTCTAACTTGACTGTGGCACACACCATAATTGTCATGTATCTACCAGATGCTCAACCTTCATGGAGAGTGTGGTCCGGTGGTACAGCATCGTACCCAATATAGGAGGGTCGTGGGCTCAATACTCCTTCATGGCTATGTGCAGTGTCCTTCAGCAAGACACTTTATCTGCATATACTTAGTACTGGTTCTACCCAGGAAGACCTTGAGCAAGATTGGGAACTTTTTCATATTAGAGGTTAAATAAATAAGTTTAAATCAAACTTCAGTCAGTTTTGTATGGTACCATTATAGATAGATTAGCGTCGTGTTCATTTTATTGCTTGTTGTCATGGTCATTATTGTGGTTAAATTACCAGCATCTGTGTGGTTACAAGGAGCCATATAAGTGATGGCAAGAATAGGATACCTGTGGCTAATGCATTTCGTAGGAAGCAACAGTTTGATTTATACAATAGAATTTGCAAAAAACTCTGCAGTTCTGGAGAGATCAAGGTTCTAGGTTCATTCTGCATATTCATTTTGAAATATTTTTTTAATCCGTATTTTAACATGTAGAGTGTACCTGGAATCTTCTGTCCTGTAGGTGTCGAAAAACTATTATGTGTTGGCATACCATAAAACCCCATTTATTAATTCTAATGGTAGTTCAAACTGATTGACTGGTTTTTCATTTCTTCTTGTTGTATTTCTGGCCAGCAAGGGGAGTTGTCAGTACAATGTCAGTGTTCTTTGGTTTCTTTATTTCCTGTATATACAGGCCCGATTAGCTCAGTCGGTTACGCGTCTGACTATCAATCCAGGGGTCGTAAGTTTGAATCCCCCGCCCAGCAACAGTCTCCGTGATGATTGGTATACGACATTGTGTCTCATTATCACTCGTCTCTCACCACTGATTCAAGTGGGAAAGTTATCAGTTACTTGCAGAGATGGGGTGTGCTCGAGTACTGGTTAATCCCAGGAAACAGTGGTTAGGTTAACTGATCGTCTGTTAGCCCTCGATGGCATAAAAATGACGCTAAATATTCAATCAATCAATCAATTCCTGTATATTCTTGTTTCTGTATTTCTTGTTGTACGACCTCATTTTTTCTCTATCTTATCTGGACCAGACTTTAATCTTAACCAATATTCCCTTATTCTGTACTTCTCTTTTGAGAATTTCTTACAATAGAACTCCTTACTCTTACTATTGTCAACATTTTCATTCCTAAATCTACCCTTAAACAGCAATTTCACAACAGTTGTATCCGTGTTTTTACATAAAAACCTATCTTTAATGTATATTTGGAACAGATTAAATGTTATATGCAAAATATTATTTTAATGTCCTGAGTGTATGATTGGTATATATACTATTTAAATGCATAGAGAAACTTCTTTACAGTACAGAAATATCATATTTTATAAGTAGTTGTGTGGTTGTTAACATTTAATCCTGGTCAATGAAGATATACTATCAAAGGAAAATAAAATGCAACCTTCATGCTAGCTACCTTCCAAATAAGGAACATGTTATGTTTATTTCAGGGCACTGGCACCTTTTAATCAATGTGCCAAACCTGTCATACACTCAGGACAACACATAAGTGGCAGAAAAAATCAGTGCACATCACTGTTTCATCAGATTAGGGATAAATATTTCAGTATGGACATATGTTATTAAAAAAAATAGTTTGATGTGATAAATTGATAACAATAAAAAAAAGTTAATGTGTTCTAAATCTTAAACTCAGGACATGCTGAGTCAAATGATATAAATGGCTGCAGCTGACTCATTAAAAACAAAATATTGCTTTATGATTTATTTTTTTTCAAGGTTTACATTATTACTTTGATGAAACAAAGCACATTCATACAATGAATTATTATTACTTTGTAATACTAGTGCATATTCACATGTCAAAATTAATTAACGGTCATGTTGATTTCTAGACTCCCTTGAATTATTCAATGCATGATTGCTGATAACATATTAATGTATTGAGGGTAGACATGCTAATATATGAGGAGCAGAAACTAGTTATATCAAATAAGTTATATCTAAAGTGTAATTTGAATTTGAAAATGATGGTTAAATTGAAATGTCATGCTAAAATCAGTACACTCGGGACATTTTGGGCATTTTTTTTTAATTCATCATTTTTAAACAAGTAAAGCCAGTGGAATAAAATTTTCAAACAGCAACACTAGTCATGAAACGCTCTTTATGTATGAGCTAAACATTCAACTTATAGAGCTCTGCAATAAAAGGTTATTAACATGTTTTGAAAATCTCTCTCTCTCTCTCTCTCTCTCTCTCTCTCTCTCTCTCTCTCTCTCTGAAAGAGTAAACAGTACTTATACAAAATGCTTTTAAATCATAGTGACTGTATGACTACAATGTATATTGTAAATCAAATATTGTTTAAACTAATAAGCATACATCATATAAGAATGTTTAAATTGATTTTGAATGTTACAAGTTATAACCTAGTTGTCTCCAAATATCTCCCCACTCAAGGTGAAGGGGGTATGGTAATGATCTCCAGCCGCCCGCACGTCCATCCGTCTGTAACACTTCTGTCCAGAGTATAACTGTCAAAAATATTCAAAGGATTTTGTTGAATCTTTGCACAATTACAGGACATTAAGAGGAAGTGTAGCATACAAGGACCATAACTCTACCTTGCTTGCCAATGAACAATCCTACCATGACCGGTGCTAGCGGGAACGGAACCCGCAACGCTGATATTGTTTGGATCAATATTTGACAAGAAAATCTCTAAACATCTACAGGTATGACACTCCTTCATGACATTGAATTGATCTGCTCCTCTAATATGCATATAGGCACTTAGTCTATTACATAAAACTGGCTTTCTTTGGCCACCTTCCACACAAAATTTTTGTTTCAACGGGGGTGGGGGTTGGGGTGGGGGTGGGGGGGGGGGGGGTGCTGTTGTTTAATAAATCAATTGTTGTAATAAAATATTTTATGTTTTCATAATTTCTATCATACCGATAAAAACTGATGAAATATAAGCATTCTTTTGTGATAATTGTCAAAATGGAAACTAAATATATATTCGTATTTCATAGCGTAAAAATGTAAATATATAATTTTCAGAAGGCGGAAATTCATCAAAATTGTTTGTTCCTTTAAAGGTTCAAATAGTTAAAAATAATAATGAAACTGTTAATTATAATTAAAATAATAACAAAGACATTAACAATTATTCCCTGACACCCAATAATGTACACGGAGGCAATAATTATAAAAATAAATAAAAAAGTGCTTTTTATTAATCTTTCATTAGGTCCTCAAATGAATAAAAACAAAAACTTAAAAACAAATTACCGGTAAATAAATGAAGCAATAAGGAAAAAGCTAGAATAATTCCATAGACATTAATTGTGCTGTTGGTCAAACATACATTGATTGATGATAAGTCTTCCCCGAGGTCCTCAACATTATTTAATACATACAGTACATTATAACAAGAACATCAATTAGCACATTTCTATTTTTGGAAAGGGGCACAACTCATGAATGGTTAAAAGTGCCATAGGGTTATGTGGTCATATGAAATCAAGTACTTAATTTAATTTATTGGTATCCATTTATTTTTGTGAACTAATAATAATAAAAGATTTCATAAAGTTTGAAATTGAAATAGAAATTAAAAAACATGTTTTAATGACTTTAAGATAAATTGAACATTGACATTACTGTGTCCTCAATCTTTGACTAGCCATTTGAAGATGCAACTACACCCAAGTATGACATTCATGAATGTGTTACTGGGTCAAATGCCTTTTTCTGCACAAATACCTATCTGCAGCTTTTCCGTGATGATTGATATACGACATTGCGTCTCATTATCATTCGTCTCCCACCACTGATTCAAGTTGGAAAGTTATCAGTTACTTGCGGAGATGAGGTATGCCCGAGTACTGGTTAACCTTTCGGGATCCTAGGAAACAGTGGATAGGTTAACTGATCATCTGTTAGCCCTCGATGGCATAAAAATGATGGTAAATATTCAATCAATCGGTAAATCAAATACTATAACACAACCATTTTGTATAAGCAAAGGAGTAATAATAGTGTTTTCACTTTGCAGGATCGGATTGATGGTATCAGATGAAAATAGTGACATCCAACAAAGCGACATAGTAGATTGTAGATATTTTTATGAAATATATTCAAATGTATGCTTGGATACAAAATTGTAAAGTGTTTCTACTACTTTAGAATAACAGTTGAAGCGGCACTCATTTTATTAAAAAGCTTGAAGAAAAATATCTTTTTTAATAATAGTATTAACGTATTTGTTTTTTAGCTCACCTGAGCCAAAGGCTCACAGGTGAGCTTTTTTGATCGCCTGGTGTCCGTCGTCTGTCGTCCGTTGTTAACTTTAAGCTTTTAACAACTTCTCCTCTGAAACCACTGGGCCAATTTTGATATAACTTCACAGTAATGTTCCTTGGGTGACCCTCTACCAAGTTTGTTCAAGCCATCTTGATTTGTCAAAAAACATGGCCGCCAGGGGGTTGGGTTAGTTTACTATATAAGCTATAGTAAAAACTTAAAAAATCTTCTTGTCAGAAACTACTGGCTTGATTTTAAAATAATTTCACAGAAATGTTCCTTGGGTGACCCTCTACCAAGTTTGTTAAGCCGTCTTGATTCGCCAAAAAACATGGCAGCCAGGGAGGGGGGGAGGGGTTAGATTTATGTCAAATTAATGTCCTTGTTTTATAGCATAAATTTCTGTATTATAGCAATTATTATAAGAAGAGGTGATAAACTCTTTAAATAAACTTTTTTTTGCTATTATTATACAATATTATACCAGATATAAGTTTTGTCATAAAAAGATGAATGATACAATTATAATCAGTGATTGAAATATTCATAAATCATGAACCATTTTAAAATGTGTATTTTCTGAATATAAAAGAGTTTTTATGGTTCAGACAGGGTTGGTTTACTGCTTCATAATAAAGCAATACCATTTTTTTAGCTAGTTTCTTCACAGCAAGAAGTCTGCTTAAGATTTTCAGTGTCAAAGTGTACTTGAAATCTTGGAGGAGAAACTTAATTGTTTTTGGGGGAGAGTGCACTGCGACAAAGATTCTTTCAAGCGATAGGCTTTGGGAAGGCTTGTGTTTGAAACTCATAGGAATATTTATTGTGCTGGAACTGTGGATTGTTTCGTGCACAATAGTTTAATCTGATGATTTAGTTTAAAACCGTTGTCAAACATAACTGGTTAGTTTTGTGCTTGCTGGAACTGGATTTCTATCTCAGTTCGAAGACTTAGGTTTGGAACAGTCTCCAAACGTATAGGCAGCTATAGTAAAAACTTCAAAAGCCTTCTTGTCAGAATCTACTGACCTGATTTTGATGTAATTTCACTGACATTTACCATGGGTGAACCTCTACCAAGTTTGAACTTTTCTATGCATCTGTTACATCTTCAAACACATCAAAATTCAAACTTCTTGCCCATCTCATCTTTCTGGAATTTTGAGTGAACATGTATTATATATATATATAATCTACTTAAGTTGGGTGAATCAAGGTCAGCTAGGTGAGTGATATAGGGCCATCTTGGCCCTCTTGTTAAGAATAGATTTTAAGTGTGTTTCTTTCTTTTTTATGAATTATCTCCCTTTTAAATTATTATTTTTCTTTTAGAGTAATTGCAATTAAATTTTTGATTGGATTTTTTATCTTTATTAAAGGAACTGTTATTCTGAGATGATTTTTACCAGTTACACTATTTAAATTTTGTTTGATTTGATCGTCAAATATTTCATCAATTATTAAAAGAAATTAAGTTCGAAAATTTGGCAACAGTCTTTAAAGAAAATGAGAATATTTCTGATTATTATTCATGAAAGATCAGTCAACTTTCCTTACTGCTAATAAAAACACTGCTTACCCTTAACTTGTAACACACATCTAACATGCAAGCTTGCGTTCTAGGTGCGGATTCAGAATCTATACGACCTACATAGAAATTATATGACCTATATAAACATGTTGACATATATGACCTATATATACATATCGACTTATGTGACATATATATATATATATATGATAACTTATATGAATCAAATATACAAACATCTGACCTTTATTTAAAGACAACCTATTTGACTTACAATGTTTGTACTTTTAAGACTGCATGCTCTGATTCCAAACCTTTTCTCACTTAACCAAAGGAAAGTTGACAGATTGTTTTACATTCAAAATACAATACTTATGAAACGTTATTGTAATGGAACTCAAAAGCGATTTAAATATTGTAAAAGAAATAAATATATATTTTTGAAATAAATAGATTTATTAAATTATAAAGAAATGACCATGTGTATTCCAAATGTTTAATGATTGGTAATAAAGAAACTGGTTTAAGTTTTGCATAGTTTTTTATATTTATTATATGTTTGTTTATTTTGAAAATGATCTAAAAACTTATTTGCTTTTGAGAAAATAACGCAATACTTTTATTTGGAAATGATGCAGATTGATACTGTAGAATTTTGAATATTATCAAATTTGGGACACATATCAAGTGTTTGTTTCTTCGTTATGATATATGCCATATCATTATTTGTGTTAAAATTATTAAAATTTTGATAACATAGTAACTGATAAGCCTTACTAGGCTGGGTATTTCTTTACATGTACTAACGCTTTTGAAAATGTTGTAATTTTTTAAAAGTATTGTACCTGTCACTTTAATAAAATATATATATATGCCATTGTTTCTCATTATCATTTGTCGCTCACAGCTGATTCTAGTGGGAAAGTTATAAGTTACTTGCATTGGGTGTGCTTGAGTACTGGTTAACCTTTCTGGATCCCAGAAAACAGTTAACAGATCATCTGTAGCCCTTGATGCAATAAAAATGATGCTAAAGAAGTCAAGTAAAAATGCATATAAAAATTCATCTCAATTTGACAATGTGGCTATATTTGACCTTTACCTTATTCAATACTCTTCAATATAGAGTTAATTTTAATCCACTACATTTATTTGGAATTTACATACAGTTTTCTACTATATATAGGTGATGTATGCAATAAAGTATTGAATATGGATAAACATTTTTGAGTTATTTATTCTATTAGGAATTATTCTATTATTGCTTTGTGTTTGATTTATACTGAATATTATGTCTTGGCTACATTTGAAATAAAATTGAATGTTGTTTGTTTGTTCGTTTTTCTTTCGATCCTGATAATATGAATGTTCTGAGAATTATTATTGTTTTTATATAATTATTTTTTTTTTATTTCCATATAATATGAGTTGTCTTTTTACACAGTAAGATAATAATAATAAATTAGATTATGATATCATTTAATTTATTTTATTATTAATTATTTTATTATATTTAATCAAACATTTAAATTTGTTATGACATTCAATTATCAATATCTATCGTACACAATTTTTTTTTATATTAAATTATTTTTAATAACATTGTAATTATTCCAAACTCTACCTAACCCTATCCTACCCTACCTTTCCCAATCCTATCCCACCAAACACCACAACACCCTACCCCACCCTACTATACTACTTACTCTACCCACCCTACCCTGCCATGCTACTTACTCTACCCACCCTACCCTACCATGCTACCTACTGTACCAATCAAACACTACTGCTTACTCTACCCACCCACCCTATTCTGCTACTTACTCTACCCATCCCACCCTACTATACTACTTACTCTACCTACCCACACTACTTTACTACTCACCCAACCCTACTCTACTACTTATTCAACCCATCCACCCTACCCTACTACCTTATCTACCCACCCAACCTACTCTACTACTTACTCAACCCATCCACCCTACCCTACTACCTAATCTACTCACCAACCCTACACTGCTACTTACTCTGCCCATCCAAACCCACTCACCCTACTCTACTACTTACTCTACCCACCCACCCTACTCTACTTCTTACTCTATCCACCAACTCACCCTACTCTACTACTTACTCAACCCATCCACCCTACCCTACGACCTAATCTACCCACCCAACCTACTCTACTACTTACTCAACCCATCCACCCTACCCTACTACCTAATCTACCCACCCAACCTACTCTACTACTTACTCAACCCATCCACCCTACCCTACTACCTTATCTACCCACCCAACCTACTCTACTACTTACTCAACCCATCCACCCTACCCTACTACCTAATCTACTCACCAACCCTACACTGCTACTTACTCTACCCATCCAACCCACTCACCCTACTCTACTACTTACTCTACCCACCCACCCTACTCTACTTCTTACTCTATCCACCAACTCACCCTACTCTACTACTTATTCAACCCATCCACCCTACCCTACGACCTAATCTACCCATCCAAACCCACTCACCCTACTTACTCTATCCTTATCTGCTACTTCTGACACATTTTTGATATAAATATTTTTTTAATGACACATTTTTTTAAATCGTCATTATATCAAATTTTTTACTGACACATTTTTTTTTAATCGTCATTATATCAAATTTTTTAATGACACATTTTTTTAATTGTCATATCAAATTTTTAATAACACATTTTCTAATATCAATTTTTTTAATGACACATTTTTTAATTGTCATTATATCAATTTTTTTAATGACACCTTTTTTTTAAATATTAAATTTTTAATGATACATTTTTTTTAATTGTCATTATATCAAAATTTTTTAATGACACATTTTTTTAATATCAAATTTTTAATGACACATTTTTTTTAATTGTCATTATATCAATTTTTTTTAATGACACATTTTTTTTAATATCAAATTTTTAATGATACATTTTTTTAATTGTCATTATATCAAATTTTTTTAATGACACATTTTTTTTAATATCAAATTTTTAATGACACATTTTTTAATATCAAATTTTTAATGACACATTTTTTAATATCAAATTTTTAATGATACATTTTTTTAATTGTCATTCTATCAATTTTTTTAATGAAACATTTTTTTAATATCAAATTTTTAATGATACATTTTTTTAATTGTCATTATATCAATTTTTTTAATGACAGATTTTTTTTTTAATATCAAATTTTTAATGACACATTTTTTAATATCAAATTTTTAATGACACATTTTTTAATATCAAATTTTTAATGATACATTTTTTTAATTGTCATTCTATCAATTTTTTTAATGAAACATTTTTTTAATATCAAATTTTTAATGATACATTTTTTTAATTGTCATTATATCAATTTTTTTAATGACACATTTTTTTTTTAATATCAAATTTTTAATGACACATTTTTTAATATCAAATTTTTAATGACACATTTTTTTAATATCAAATTTTTAATGATACATTTTTTTAATTGTCATTATATCAATTTTTTTAATGACACATTTTTTTTTTAATATCAAACTTTTTAATGACACATTTTTTAATATCAAATTTTTAATGATACATTTTTTTTAATTGTCATTATATCAAAAAATTTTAATGACACATTTTTTTTTAATATCAAATTTTTAATGACACATTTTTTAATTGTCATTATATCAATTTTTTTTAATGACACATTTTTTTTTAATATCAAATTTTTTAATGACACATTTTTTAATATCAAATTTTTAATGATACATTTTTTTTAATTGTCATTATATCAATTTTTTAATGACACATTTTTTAATATCAATTTTTTAATGATACATTTATTTAATTGTCATTATATCAAATTTTTTTAATGACACATTTTTTAATTGTCATTATATCTTTTTTTTTGAATGACACATTTTTTAATTGTCATATCTTTTTTTTTTAATGACACATTTTTTAAATATCAAATTTTTAATGATACATTTTTTAAATTGTCATTATATCAAATTTTATTAATGACACATTTTTTAATATCAAATTTTTAATGATACATTTTTTTTAATTGTCATTATATCAAATTTTTTTAATGACATTTTTTTTAATATCAAATTTTTAATGACACATTTTTTAATTGTCATTATATCAAATGTAGGGTGGGTGGGTAGAGTAAGTAGCAGAGTAGAGTGGGTGGGTAGAGTAAGTAGTAGAGTAGGGTAGGGTGGATAGAGTAAGTAGCAGAGTAGAGTGGGTGGGTAGAGTAAGTAGCAGAGTAGGGTGGGGTGGTTAGAGTAAGTAGCAGGGTAGGGTGGGTGGATAGAGTAAGTAGCAGAGTAGAGTGGGTGGGTAGAGTAAGTAGCAGGGTAGGGTGGGTGGATAGAGTAAGTAGCAGAGTAGGGTGGGTGGGTAGAGTAAGTAGCAGGGTAGGGTGGGTGGGTAGAGTAAGTAGCAGAGTAGAGTGGGGTGGGTAGAGTAAGTAGCAGAGTAGGGTGGGTGGGTAGAGTAAGTAGCAGGGTAGGGTGGGTGGATAGAGTAAGTAGCAGAGTAGAGTGGGTGGGTAGAGTAAGTAGCAGGGTAGAGTGGGGTGGGTAGAGTAAGTAGCAGGGTAGGGTGGGTGGATAGAGTAAGTAGCAGAGTAGGGTGGGGTGGGTAGAGTAAGTAGCAGAGTAGGGTAGGGTGGATAGAGTAAGTAGCAGAGTAGGTTGGGTGGGTAGAGTAAGTAGCAGAGTAGAGTGGGGTGGGTAGAGTAAGTAGCAGAGTAGGGTGGGTGGATAGAGTAAGTAGCAGAGTAGGGTGGGTGGGTGGGTAGAGTAAGTAGCAGGGTAGAGTGGGGTGTGAACAGTAAGTAGCAGAGTAGGGTGGGTGGGTAGATTAGGTAGTAGAGTAGGGTGGTTGGGTAAACTTAATTCAATGTCCAATAGAGTACACAAATCTGTTGGTGTTTAACACTTTTATTTATATTGGTTTGATTAATAACAATAAATTAGTAGTCCTAAGTAATAATTTTAAAATAACTGACTACAGATTTAGTTCCAATTATGCTATTCAAAATACTAAGTCCTATCTCTCCCTCTGTTTCTTATCTATATGTATTCTCTTTCCTTTTTCAAAAACCTTATATATAGGCTTTTTCTCCAAATTGACTGACTAAGATTTTAAAATTTGATATTACATGGAAATGAAAATTTAAATATCTTCTCTTACTAACTAAAATACAGTTGTTATTAACACCTCAAGGGTTTCTTGTTACAACATGGCTTGTATAATGAAACTTGTATATACTGCATATTAACAAAATTCTCACCTATTAACAAAGCTCTACAAACATCAGATACATACATCATTTTACAATAAATTTAGCTTTTACCTTTTTTAAATGAAATTTATTATTTTTATTTATTTTTATTATTTTTATTATTTGATAACAGCAATAATGAATGAATGAATAGGGTTTTACGGCATACCAACACATTATAGGTTATTCGACGCCAACAGGAAGGAAGATTCCAGGTTCACTCTACATGTACAAAAACAACAAAATAACCTATATAACCTATACTATGTATATAGTGTATGTATATAGTGTATGTATATAGTGTATGTAAAATGTATGTATATAGTGTATGTATATAGTGTATGTAGTGTATGTATATAGTGTATGTATATATAGTGCATGTAGTGAATGTATATAGTGTATATATATAGTGTATGTATATAGTGTATGAATATAGTGTATGTAGTGTATGTATATAGCGATGTAGTGTATGTATATAGTGTATGTATATAGTGTATGTATGTATGTATATAGTGTATGTATATAGTGAATGTAGTATATGTATGTAGTGTATGTATATAGTGTATGTATAAAGTGTATGTATATAGTGTATGTATATAGTGTATGTAGATAGTGAATGTAGATAGTGAATGTAGATAGTGTATGTATATAGTGTACGTATATAGTGTATGTAGTGTATGTATATAGTGTATGTATATAGTGTATGTAGTGTATGTATAGAGTGTATGTATAAAGTGAATGTAGTGTATGTATATAGTGTATGTATAAAGTGAATGTAGTGTATGTATGTAGTGTATGTATATAGTGTATGTATATAGTGTATGTATGTATGTAAATAGTGTATGTAGTGTATGTTTATAGTGTATGAATATAGTGTATATAGTGTATGTATATAGTGTATGTATACAGTGTATGTATATAGTGTATGTAGTGTATGTATATATCGTATGTACGTATGTTTATAGTGTATGTATATAGTGTATGTATAAAGTGTATATAGTGTATGTATATAGTGTATGTAGTTTATGTATATAATGTATGTACATATGTATATAGTGTATGTATATAGTGTATGTACGTATGCATATAGTGTATGCATATAGTGTATGTATTATAGTGTATGTAGTGTATGTATATAGTGTATGTATATAGTGTATGTATATAGTGTATGTATATAGTGTATGTATATAGTGTATGTATATAGTGTATGTATATATTGTATGTACGTATGTACGTACGTATGTACGTATGTATGTATGTACTGTATGTATGTATGTATGTATGTAGTGTACGTACGTATTTATGTACGTATGTATGTACGCACGCACGCACGCACTCACGTATGCATGTATGTATGTATGTATGTATGTATGTATGTATGTATGCATGTATGCATGTATGTATGTATGTATGTATGTATGTACGCATGTATGTACACATGTACGTATGTACGTATGTATGTATGTACGTATGTATGTATGCATGTATGTATGCATGTATGTACGCATGTATGTACGTATGTATGTATGTATGTATGTATGTATGTATGTATGTATGTATGTATGTATGTATGTATGTATGTATGTATGTATGTATGGATGTATGTATGTACGCATGTATGTATGTATGTATGTATGTATGTATGTATGTATGTATGTATGTATGTAGTGTAGTGTATGTATGTACGCATGTAGTGTACATAATAATGTATGTACGTATGTATATTGTGTATGTATGTAGTGTATGTATGTATGTTTAACATATTTTATTTCCATAAACACATATTACAATATATAGTATCCATATAAATCAAATCAGACAAATTTTGCAATTTCAGCACATTTCAGGCTATATATGACATATCAAGTTTATTGGTGGCGGTAGACCTCAGAAACAATCTGAATAGAACCACCGTCCTTTCGCTAGTTTCTGGCAAACTTTCTCACAAAGTTTTTGGAGAGAGCAGGATCCTAGGACCTTAGCAGTGAGAGGTAAGTGATCTTGGGACCACCCGGTCCATAGGACCAAATTACAGACAAAATAAATTATATCATAGTATATAAAATATTATCAAAATTATGCTTTGCTGAAAATACATTTTGTAAATTGTAAATTCACTACATTTTAAACAATAAAATTTTCTCCATCTTTTCTAATGTTGAAAATTAAACAAAAGTACTGTATTATTAACAAATATGGTACATAAGCCATTTATTATGTTTTCTCTTTCATAGAACTGTGCATCCACGTAATGCTAGAACAAAACACTTTACTATTCATACATATATTGTTAGAAAAAAACAACAACACTATTTTGTAATATCACTAACGTTTGAACCTTATTCACATCTTTCTTTACTAATGTTAAAAGTCTTTTTAACAAAAAAACGAAATTCTTTTTCTGATAAACTTAACACGAACCGACTCGCCCAGGAAAAACCTGAGATAAAAACCATGTGAATTTTAGTATGGAAAAACTCTGGAAACCTGTACCCGTTTGTCTATCGTCGGATCGCTTGAATGTCGGGCCTCATTCATTAAGGATATATGGTTTAAATATAAACATTTGACAAAAAAACATTCTAAGCTATTAGAAAATGCCGAATAAGTTCTACAAAATGAAAATCGAACATGAATAAATTTAAATATAGATTTCTTAGGATTTTTAGATGTAACGTGTACAAAATCGTTCGGTAGAATGACAAAATAAATTCCTACACTTCTCTTATACATGTATTAGCTCTTGCACGACTAACTACGTGCGCACTGACTGACCAATACCACTGTATTGTACCGAGTATGTTACACGATAAGACAAATATTTCACGCTATACTAACAAAACACGTAAAATAGATATTCCTTTTTCCAATGGTGGTACTATAAAGAAACTTTTTTTTTTAATTTCATAATTACCTTTTTTTTACTAAGTAATATCAACTTTAATTAATACTGCCAAATTGCATGAATTAAATACTGAACTTTTGTCAAAATACCACTTTTTACATGATCATTATATACAGGCATGAGATGTTGACCGCCATGCAATATTGATGTATTTGACTAATTTTACCAAAAAATTCTTTTTTTTACCTAATTCCATTAATTTTTTTACACCAAAATAGTCTCATGACACATTGAAGACATTATCTTATCAAAATACATTACTCAATACAATGTTTATGCTAAAAAATTACAAAATAAAAAATCTTCAAAATGTTGTGATTTTTTATGAAATTTCAATGTAAATATACATATATATGCTTAATTTGAGGCATAAACTTGCCAAAATGTGTGTTTTTATGAAGGAAATGTCTCCAATTTGTCATTTAAGACTATGAGAGGTAATTTTACCTTCAATTAACATTTTGGAAAATCACCCCCATCTCACTCAAGTCTCTCTTGACTACTGAACTCTAGGTGTAACCCCACCATTGATTTTTGTTCTTTATTCTATAATAAATAATAAAAGTTTGAAGGCTTGTCATTCATAGAGAATCCCAAATAAAAGAATAAACCTACATTTTACTTTCTGTCAACCTTTGCATTATCAAAATATTATGAGAAAAGTAGGGGTCATGTGTCATACAAGAGATTTTTTTTCAGCTCAGTGTGTACTGTTGACAAAGTGAAAATAGACTTCCAAAATCATGTATTCATACCCCAATTTCCAAGCATCAATTTCTAATTTCACAATTCAAACATGACAATGCTATCAAATTGTTCAAAATACATCAATAATGCCATTTAAATAAGAAAAATGCATTTTTAAAGAAGAACAAACAAGGATTATTTATAACCGCCATTATGCAACTACCCCACGGAAGCACTTCCTTTTTCCAATGGTGGTACTATGCCTATATGGCATTTCCAGTTTTAATAGTGGAGGAAGACCTCAGAAAGAAGCTGAATAGAACAACCGTCCTTTCGCTAGTAACTTTCTCACAAAGTTTTTGGAGCGAGCGGCTCTCGCTAATATGACCTTAGCGACGAGAGGTAAGTGTTCTTGAGACCACTCGGTTACAGATTGATTGATTGATTGAATATTAAGCGTAATTTTTATGCCATCGAGGGCTAACAGATGATCAGTTAACCTAACCACTGTTTCCTGGGATTAACCAGTACTCGAGTACACTCTGTCTCCGCAAGTAACTGATAACTTTCCCATTTGAATCAGCGGTGAGAGACAAATGATAATGAGACAACATGTCGTTTATCAATCATCACGGAGACTGTTGGCGGGCGGGGGATTCGAACTCACGACCCCTGGATTGATAGTCAGACGCGTAACCGACTGAGCTAATCAGGCCCGGCCACTCGGTTACTGACAAAATAAATGATATCATAGTATATAAAATATTATCAAAATTATGCTTTACTTGTAATAGATAAGATTAATTTAACAACAAACAACAAAATCCTGTAAAAATTAAAAAAAAATTGACTGATACATTTGCCTAAAGAGGAAAATATTCCAAGTTTTACAACATTTATCATTATCATTTATAACTAAAATAATGTTATACTTTTTCAAAACCAAATGTTTTTTTATGTAATATATAATTATAAAGAACAGAATATGCTTGCTTAAAATTGGTGTTATTTCTTATTACAAAACAACATTTGACATAAATATACATATGCATGATAATGGTCACTATAATGGTTGGTCACTATAATGGTCACTAT
The DNA here is from genome assembly GCA_029582155.1 of Panopea generosa. Taxonomy (NCBI): domain Eukaryota; kingdom Metazoa; phylum Mollusca; class Bivalvia; order Adapedonta; family Hiatellidae; genus Panopea; species Panopea generosa. The sequence continues at coordinate 41,147,019 of CM055894.1, forward strand.
AATTTTTTTCTCTTCAGTCTTTATTTAAATTAGAATAAAATTTGCTGATGCTAAAAAAAATCCATTTATTCCAAAACTACATTTTTTTGTCACTTTTTATATTAATAAATTATCTTTTGGATACCTTTATGGTGCTTTTTGTACATTGCAGTTAAAACAATCCGTCAACTTTCCTTATTTTTGATTAAGTAAGTAGAGGTGGGATTCAGAGCATGCATAATATAGATATGCAGTAATATATAGGTCGCAGGTCAAATAAGTTGTCTTTATTATATGTATATAGGTCATATCTGTTTTCTGTATATGGTTGGTCATATAGGTCATGTAATAGTATGTAGGTCAGGGATGTAGGTCATACGGTTCATATGTATTGTTATTTACTAATTTCTGAATCCGCACCTAGCAACGCAAGCTTGCATATTAGATGTGTGTTAGGCATGTTAGATGTGTGTTACAAGTTAAGGGTGAATTTTTTCTTAGCAGTAAGGAAAGTTGACAGTGATAGTTCATGTACAATTTAATTAAAAATTTATTGAAAATATCTCCCAATTTATGTAAGAACTATTATGCTTTCATTTCCATATGTTATGGCACCCTTTAAACAACTCTTCTAACAGTGTTTATCACAATAGGAACATCGCTCGGCCATTTCTGTCTACTAAATACCTCATGAAATACCAATAGGAACATCGCTCGGCCATTTCCGTCTACGAAATACAAATCGGAACAGCTCAGCTATTTCCTTTTACATACGAAATACGTAGGCAGAAATAGTCTAGCTATGTTCCGATCGACAAATAATATTTACAATATGATACAAAACTTACAATAATATTACATCTATCCAACACTGATAAAAGACATGTTTAATGTATCACAATTTCCGTTCTCAAACAAACAAAACCAAATTTCTGTCTGCGAACCCCTGGGATCAAATCTTCAGTTTCAGTGTATTTAGATTTAATATTACAGTGAAATAGAGTGTAAGTATATTTTAAGTATACTTGCATCCCTTAGGTGGACTTGTAGTTTTTACACTCAAATCCAGTTATTTAAATTTTTATTAAATATTACGTTTAACAGTACCTTTTATGAAATCATATGTTAATGATTAAAATAAAACCTTGATATATTGATATTTCAAGCCAAAATTTAGATTTAATGACTTTGCCAAGCATATTTGCAGATGTAGATATTAAAATTGACATACTGGTGCCCGTTTCACATTCTGTATTTTAATTACCATATACTGGTGCCGATTTCACATCATCAGTCTGTATTTTGATTATGACATACTAGTGACCGTTTTACATTCTTTATCTTTATTATTCATTGTTTTTATTATCAGCAATTTTTTTTTTTTTTTTTTAAATTTGTGACAGTAAGTGATAACATTTATATCAAAACTGTTTAGCTCCAATTTTGGAGTAAACTCAAGAGATTTTGCCAATCCATTTCCTGGGTCATCGGACCAAACCTTGATTCAAAGCCTACAATCTACTATAACACATCTCAGCTGATTATGTTTTTATTAATAAATATTTGATGTTGCCAGTACCGTAGGACAGTAACTGTTTTTAATAAATACCAGACATGTGAAAGGGGCAATGAATTGTGTACATTTTACAAGAAATTTATCTAAACAATGTAGTGCTTCCACAAACCTAACAATCAGCTTAATGTTTTGTGTTTAGATTTTACAAATAAATTGATTAAAAATAGCTAACCTTAGATATACCATATAGAAAAAATATTCAAAATATTATAAATAAAAATATTAAAACAATGAATCTTAAATTTTGTCAACAATAATAAAGATATAAAGGTTATTTGTATATAAAATTTGTTTTGTAAACCTGTCCAAAAATATGTAGAAAAATGACTATTTCCAATTCAAATTCTAATAACTTATTTCTTATGTTATTATTATTTTTCTTATTCTTATAGTCAATAAAATACAATCAAAAATTAAACTGGAATTATTCTAAACAAAGTAATTTAAAAGGGAGATAATTCAGAATTTAAAAAAACCCCAATTCAATTGTTAATTTAATGTTTTTAAAATCACAGATACTTTCATATGTGTAATGGGAACTATTATTCAAACATTTGTATTATTTGTGTTAATGTTTTGAATAAAAAGGAAAGCAACTGCTCCAAAACTTAATAAATATTTATAAAAAAAACACCTTTTTTCAATCACTAATATTCAACCCAAAACAATAGCAAACTTCCATAAAATTGGAAAAAAAAGTCACATTACACAGCGACTGAAACAAATGTTTGAATAATGCTCGTTTTATAAAGGCACCAAAGAAGTTGCTCAAAACTAAATATGGAATATTTTTACACTGTTTGCATGCAACGGAAACTTTAACTTTAACAGAATGTTGAAACTCGATTATTCTTTAAAAATCTAGTTTAATCATATCAACCTAATTTTTAGGTATCGAAATTCTAAAACAACTTTTTCATTAAAACATGCTTGTTGGGTTCCCATTCAATTATCTATTTTTCTAAAGTAGTGGAAGCACTTTACAATATTTTATCATATATATATCCCATGTATTTGAATATATTTAAAAATAGTTTCTACAGCGTCCCTTTTGGTTGAATGTCTCCGTTTTCACCCCCAACACTGTTCGTCTGGCACTGCAAAAGTAAAAAAACACCATTTTTACCATTTATGCTAACTCAGATTTGATACTAATATGTCGTTAACGTATTTGGAATGTCACAGATGTGTATTTTGTACACACGTTGTTGCATTTGACCTGGGAAAAGATTTATCTATGTAAAACTGTGTTGTAGTTGCATCTTCAATCGCTATATATATATCTCCTAAAGGGACATCTTTACACCTATGAATTTATGTGGGTATTACTACTAGTAGCTGTTGTTGTTGTTTTTTTTATTTATTTTAGAATTTGATATGTATTAAAGTTATTGTTTTATGTCATTTCTTATAAAAATTCATTAATATTCATAATAATATTATTTTGCTGACCTTTGCCTAATTGATTCATTTGCAATATGATAAATTGAAGTTGCACATTCTTTTTTAGTTTCGTGTGCCTCGTGGAATATTTTCTAATGTCGTTTTGTTATCATCTTTAATGTTGATGGTTTCAAGAAAGATAAAAAATCACCATCATCAAGACAATCAACACTATGACCATCATCATTAACACCAGTGCTTTTTTCAGCCATTTTTATAGCCATTACTGGGTCATATTCCCAATGGCAAATAGTATCTTTTTTCCCCAATTGAGTATTGAGTGGAAAAAATTCCCAATTGAAAGCTTCCAAAATTGTGAATTGAAACTTGCCATACACCTTGATAAAATAAACAAAGTTTCCCCATTCTGAATTGAGTATGACATCGATTCTTTAATTAAATGGCCAGAGAAGCAAATTCCCAATTCTAAGGGTATGGGTCATCTTCCCAAAGTGGTGAGAAAAAACACTGAACACCACTATCAACATCATCATCAACAACACCATCAACTATATAATCATCATCATCATCATTTACACAATCATCATCATCAACAACATCATTAACACCACCATCATCAGCAACAACATCAGCAGCATCATCAACACCATCATCATCATAACAATCATCATTATCACCATCAGCATCAACAACACCATCATAAACACAATCACAATCATCAACAATACTATCAACATCACCATCATCATCATTGTTATCATCTTCAATACCATCATCATCAACAACATCCTTACTTATACCATCAACACCATCACCATCCTAGTCATCATCATCAACAACACCATTATCACCATCACAATCATCAACAACAACATCATCATCACCTTCACTTCATAAATATCACCATAATCATCAACACAACCATCATCATCATCAGCAACACCATCATAAACACAATTATCATCAACACTACCAGCATCAACAGCAATGTCACCATTAACAACAGCATCATAAACAACACCATGACCATCAGCATTATCAGCAACAACACCATCATCAGCAACAACAATATCAGCATCTTCATTATCAACACCATTATCGCCATCAGCATCATCATTAACACAATCATCATCATCAACAACACTATCATCATCAACAACACTATCATCATCATTGTTATCATCTTCAATACCATCATCATCAACAGCATCCTTAATTACACTATCATCAACACCACCATCATCATCATCGACACCATCATCATCCTAATCATCATCATCATCAACAACACCATTATCACCATCACAATCATCATCAACATCATCATCACTGTCACTTCATAAATATCACCATAATCATCAACACAACAATCATCATCATCAATAACACCATCATAAACACAGTCATCATCAACACTATACTATCATCATCATCATCAACAACACCATGACCTGCAGCAGCATCACCAGCAACAACAATATCAGCATCATTATCATCAATACCCTCATCATCAACTGCATTATCAACATATTAATCATCAACAACATCATCAACAACACTAGCATCAACAACACCATCATAATCAACACAGTTATCATAAAAAACAACATTATCATCATCATCATCAACAACATCATCATTATCATCAACAACACCATCATCAACACAATCACAAAGTTAACACAATCATCACCATCAACAATAACATCATAAACACCACCACCATCATCACCATTATCAGCAACAACACCATCATAACAATCATCATTATCACCATCAGCATCATCAACACCATCATAAACACAGTCATCATCATCAACAACACTATCATCATCATCAACAACACCATGACCTGCAGCAGCATCATCAGCAACAACACCATCATCAGCAACAACAATATCAGCATCATTATCCTCAAAACCCTCAGCATCAACACCATTATCAACATATTAATCATCAACAACACCATCAACAACACCATCATCATCATCAACACAATTATCATAAAAAATAACATTATCATCATCATCATCATCAACAACATCATCATTATCATCAACAACACCATCATCATCATCAACACAATTATCATAAAAAATAACATTATAATCATCATCATCATCATTAACAACAACATCATCATTATCATCAACAACACCATCATCAATTCAATCATAAAGTTAACACAATCATCACCATCAACAACAAAATCATAAACACCACCATCATCATCACCATTATCAGCAACAACATCATCATAACAATCATCATTATCACCATCAGCATCATCAACACCATCATAAACACAGTCATCATCATCAACAACACTATCATCATCAACATCACCATCATCATCATTGTTATCATCTTCAATACCATCATCATCAAAAACATTCTTAATTACACTATCATCAACACCACCATCATCAACACCATCCTCATCCAAATCATCATCATCAACAACACCATTATCATCATCACAATCATCATCAACATCATCATCCACGCCATCATCATCACCTTCACTTCATAAATATCACTATAATAATCAACACAACAATCATCATCATCAATAACACCATCATAAACACAGTCATCATCAACACTATGCTATTATCATCATCAACACTACCAGCATCAACAGCAATATCACCATTAACAACAGCATCATCAACAACACCATGACCATCAGTATCATCAGCAACAACACCATCATCAGCATCATTATCATCAATACCATCACCATCAACACCATTATCAACATATTAATCATCAACAACATCATCAACAACACCAGCATCAATAACAACATCATCATCATTAACAACATCATCAACACAGCCATCATTAAAAACAACATTATCATCATCATCATCAACAACAAGACCATCATTATCATCAACAACACCATCATCACCATCCTCGTTCTTAACATCATCATCAACAACTACACCATTAACATTAACATCATCATCACAATCATCATCAACACAATCATCATCATCCACGTCATCATCACATTCACTTCATAAAAACCACCATCATCATCAACACAACCATCATCATCATTATCATGATCCTCAATGCCATCATCATCATCATTAACATCATCAACAACACCATCATAAACACAATCATCATCCGCACAACCATCATCATCATTATCATGATCCTCAACACCACCATCATCAACATCATCATCAACAACACCATCATAAACACAATCATCATCAACACTATACTATCATCATCAACACCACCAGCATCAACAGCAACATTATAATCAACACTATCACCATTAACAACAGCATCATCAACAACACCATTATCAACAACACCATGACTATCAGCAACAACACTATCATCAGCAACAACAATATCAACATATTAATCATCAACAACACCATCATCATCAACACCGTAATCATCATCAACAGCGTCAACAGCAACATTATAATCAACACTATCACCATTAACAACAGCATCATCAACAACACCATTATCAACAACACCATGACTATCAGCAACAACACTATCATCATCAACAACACCATCAGCAACAATATCACCATAATCATAATCAACAACAATACCATTATCATCACCACCATCACAATCATCATCCTCAACATCATCATCACCACCTTCACTTCATAAATACCAACATCATCATCAACACAACCGTCTTCATCATTATCATGATCTTCAACACCACCATCATCATCATCATCGTTAACATCATCATCAACAACACAATCATCATCAACAATATACTATCATCAACATCAACACCACCATCATCAACAGCAACATCATCATCAACAATATCACCATAACAGCAGCATCATAAACAACACTATGAACATCAGCATCATCAGCAACAACAATATCATCATCATTCTTATCAACACCATTATTTACAAATTAATCATCAACATCATCAACAACACCATCATCATCATTAACAGCATCATCGTCATCATCATCATCACCACCATCAACACCATCATCATCAACAACAACAACAACACCATCATTAACACCATCATAGTATCAAACACCATCATCATAAACAACACCATCATCAACAACACCAGCATCCTTATCATCATCATCAACAACAACACCATAATCATCAACACGATCATCACCATCATAAACACAATCATCATCATCCAGGTCATCATCATACTTCACTTCATATATACCACCATCATTATCATGATCCTCAACACCATCATCATCATCATTAACATCACCATCAACAACACCATCATAAACATCACCATTATCAACACAACCATCATCATCATCATTATCATGATCCTCAACAACACTATCATATCACCATTAACAAAAGCTTCATCAACAACACCATGACAATCAGCAGCATCAACAACAACACCATCATCAGCAACAACAATATTAGTATCATTATCATCAATACCATCAGCATCAACACCATTATCAACATATTAATCATCAACAACACCAGCATCATCAACACCGTCATCAGCAGCAACATCATCATCACCAATATCACCATAACAACACCATCATCAGCATCACCATCATCAACTACACCATGAACATCAGCAACAACACCATCGGCATAACAACAGCTTCATCAACAACACCATGAACATCAGCATCATCAGCAACAAAACCATCATCAGCGTCAATACCATCATCATCAACACTGTAATCATCATATTTATCATCAACACCGTCATCAATAGCATCATCATCATTACCACTATCAACACCATCATCATCATCAACAACACCATCATCATCAACTACACCATCATCATCATTATCATGATCCTCAACACCATTATCATCATCATCAACACCATCATCATCAACACTATACTATCATCATCATCAACACTACCAGCAACAACAGCAATATCAACAATATCACCATTAACAACAGCATCAGCAACAACACCATGACCATTAGCAACAACAATATCAGCATCAGCAACAACAATAGCAGCATCATTATCGTCAATACCATCATCAAAACCATTATCAACATATTAATTATCAACATCATCATCAACAGCATCATCATCACCACCATCATAATCATCAACAACAACAACATCATCATCATCAACAACACCATCATCACCAACAACACCATAATACAAAAATAAACGATTAACAAAATGCTACCTCAGAGGAGATACAAGTACACACCAGGTAAATTATCTGTCATCATGTAATTCAATCAGTCACTATCGGTTCAATTAAAAGTGAATTAAACCATTTTGAATCTTTAAAGGACCATGTACCAATTTTTATTACTTTTCACAAACAATTCCCAAAAAATGTAAATCCACATTATGTAAGTGCGAAATTAGATTATCCCATTACACAGTATCACCCGTTAATAAATAGTCTCATTCACGAATTACTAACTGGCTAGAAAAACAAGTGTCTTATATGATCAAGACTAGTTGATAATTAGTCTTAGAAAGGGGCATAACTCTAGTGGTCATTGTCATAATTTGTTACTTTCAAAATTTATTTCCACATTGATCATATGGACCACCTCGCCAATTATCCTAAGAATGACGGAACTGGCCGAGTATGTACGATTATTTTATACTAATTTCTTTTAGTTTGGTCACGATGAAAGCTCAGAACTTATATGAACCGCTCTTGAGTCCATTTCCTGGGTAGAACCAGTACTGAGTGTTGTTTTTATGTGTGGTATCGGGTCAAGCTGGGGAACGAACCTGCAACATCTAGCATGAGCAGCCAACACTCTATCCATTAGACTACTGCCCCGCCCAATACGATTGCCACATTGATGTGTCTTTTTTTATTGATTGAATTTTCTTAGGTAACATGTGCTTAGTAAAAAGGTTGTTTGTTTTGATGTTTTATACAGTATTATATGTAAATAAATATCAAATAATTGTAAAAGAATATCTTTGCTACTAAACTCATCTGTGCTCATGGGTGTTTTTCTTTACCTAATGTTCCAGTGATGTTGCTTTTAATAAAATTAATGTTAAGGGCTTGATGGAAGATTAATAAAAGTCTTAATCATTATGTTTATGTTGAGGACTTCGGGGAAGATTAATAAAGTAATGTTAAGTATTATAATTATAGTTATTGTTATTATCATCATTTTTATTATTATTTTTTTTTTGTTGTTATTATTATTATTATTATTATGCCGGTAATGTGTCTATGATTATGATTATGATACATGATTTATATACAACATTTTGTCTCATTATCATTTATCTCTCACCACTGATTCAAGTGGGAAAGTTATCGGTTACTTGCAGAGACATGGTATGCTAGAGTACTTGTTAACTTTTCAGGATCGCAGGAAACAGTGGTTAGGTTAACTGACGGTCTGTTAGCCATCAATGGCATAAAAATGATGCTAATTATTCAATTAATCAATCAAGAATATTATTACACCAATATGGAAAGCTACCTCAGAGGGAAAAGGAATACAAAATGATCACCATATATGTATTTATTTTATTTTTGATTATGCCATTCACTTTCCGTCAGTAATTACTTGAAATTTTTAAGAACTTTTTCATAAATTTCCACTATATCTAAACAGACATACCGAACAGTAATTATATTAGAAATTGTTTGTGTTTGCAACCCCTATATATTTTATTTCCATTTCCAAAAAGGGACATAACTCTAGTGATCAACTGTTACAGAAAGTACTTTTTACCAGTATGATAGAAAACATGAGAAGTAATGTAAAACACAACAGTTTTATATAAAGTGTTATGTAGTAGAGATAGGTTCAAAATTTGTTATACGTTCGAACACTACTCTTGTCTTTTTTTTTTTTTCTATATTTTTATTGAATGAATTTACAATTACTACTTTTTCTTAGGTGACATGTGCACATATTTAATAAGAGTTTGCTTTGATTAATTTAAAAAGAAATACATGTTAATGAATTTCAGATGCTTACAAAAAAACAGGTCTACGTGATTCGGAATTTAGTCATCAAATACATAGATTTTTATTATATAAGTTTATATATAAGTTATGGTCATTTGATTTAAGCAAATAAGCTTTAGTACAAGCCCCTCCATACTCTCAATCTCATTCTTACTGGTGCTCGTTGGTGTAAAACCAATACATTAAAGGATGTGTTCTGGTTTAGTAAGATGTATGGCTAATAAATATTGGGCATATCAGTATTTATTTGAAGATACAATGGACCAATGTTTGACAAACTTGAAAATTGGTTTCAGAGAATATGTCACTAAAAGGGAAACTTGTAGTAAACGACGACGACAACGATGAAGAGCTGAAGAGCTGAATAGCTGAACTGAGCTTAGCTCAGATTAGTTTAAAAGTATATAATTCAGCTGAGCTCTGAGAATATAGGCATACATGGCAAAATTTGAATATTACAATATCATCACGACAGTTATGTGTTCAAATCCAATCTGGTCGGAGGTTTTATGTTCGAGCCCAGTTCGGTCGTAGATTTTTTGTGGAAAGGGTTCTTGACAGCTAATTACTTTACAAGGATGGTAGACTAAATGCCAAGGTCGTCTTCAGATAACCCTTCTAGATGCCATATATGAGCTAGACGTGTTGTGTCGAATATTCTGGTCAATTTCAATGATCTATCAATTTCTAAATAGGGAGTGAACGAAAGGTTCAAGTAAAATTATGTTTTCCATTACACATATAAACACCGCAGCGGTGGACTAGTGCCCACCTTGCATTCAGAAAATGATGCGTTCGATTCCCAAAAGACTTGAAAAACGCTGCTAAAAGCTTCCTCGCTTGCCGCTCACCATTTAGTTGGCTGACACAGTGTCAGTTAAATGTCTCTGGGTGCAGTGATACTGCAGTGTGGCAGCACTTAGAATACTGCCTCAATAGACACCATTGTCGTTTTTACTTATATTGAAACCGACGTTAAACATCATAATACAGCAACAGTGTATAAATAATCTATATTTGACGTCATTTACCTGGAATCTTTGGAACAACCGCACTGTCAGCCCTATATACAGTCATCTACTCTACAGCAGAAGGCCTTTGAATGCGCCATCTGTACAAAATGTCACTGAAAATAAAAAACAAATCCTATAACATCGTTCGCAGGTGGGCCTTTTTTTTTTATTGAACATTAAATTTTTATGCCCCTTGTATCATTTAAGTAAATGTGAACTAATAGTGAAAGAAGTTCAATGCATTTATTGTTTTAACTGGAAATCAATCAAATACTTATATATTGTGTATGTATGCGTGGTGGGTGTATGTGTGGGAGTAAAGGGACTTTATACATAGCTCCGATTTCTAAAATATTTTTTTTTTTTAAAAATGAAGCAGAAAATATATATTTATTTATCAAGTGCCCTACGAGATATGTTACCCTATATCGGAACTATGTATAGATGAGGGGATACGTCTGTACGTTTATAATACATATACAATGTATATGTGTAAAGACCACGTACATTTACAAGACGCAGCTCTTTTTTTTTTAGAAGGGTGCCTCTTGTACAACGTATTCATAATTATGCAGGACGAAAGAAAGGTTCATAAAAAGCCTAGTAGTTTTGTTAAGTGTTGAGCAATGTCATTTTTAGAAACAAAGATGTTTCTCGGATTGGTGTTTATTTAATTTTACAAGTATTTTTGAAATAAAAATGAAAACAAAATATTCTTTAAGTGGATAATTATGATCATATTTTTATGTTTTAAGATGGTTAAATTTACTTTTTCAATGTTTCATTTTTTTTCTTATACCATAGGTTATTTTAATGATGCCTAAGGAAGTGTTTATTTTAATTGAATGATATTTATAAGAATTTTGTGATAGCTGTGTTTATTTCTAAAGAGTTCTTATGAATTATATTGATTTTTATCTTTAATGATTATAATTTGAGTATATTTTATATGATTTCATTATATTTGCATTGTATGAATATTTTTTTATGACCATTTTATTATGCAGATTTTGTATGAGATTTTATTTTATATTCATGCATTCAATTGATATGAGTATGATTTGTTAATAAGTCATTTATATGATTTTATGGAGTATATTTATATGATATTATTTTATATGAGTTTATTCTTATATCATTTAATAATAAATATTTTTCTTATGCACATCAATTTTGGATGATTTTTCCATGTGTTTTTTCCATGAGTATCTGTTTTATATGATTTTATTATTAATGCAATTCATTACTTCATTTTTATACGATTTTATTAAATGTGCATTTTTTATATGTAATAAATATTTATATGCAATTTATAAGAGTATATGAATCTATTAAGTAAGATTTATATGAGTATCTAATTTATATGAGTATTTTTATATGATCATTTTGGTTTATGTTTTATATAATTATATGAGTATTTTAAATGATTTGATTTTATATGTACAATATATGTGTATGTATATTATATGTACGAGTATATATGTATAGACTTTTATTGTGTATATAATTTAGATAAATGTATTTGATATAATTTTATTCAAAATATATATTCTATAAAAGTATATAATGTAATAGATCTTATGTGATTAAAAGTTTTTAATTTATTATATGATGTGCAATTTTGACGCGTACATCTATTTATTGTATTATGTATGCAATTTACATGAGTTCATTTAAATGATTTTATTATATGTGTAACTTATATAAATATCGATCTTATATGATTTTATTATGTATGCAATTTATATGAGTGTAATTTCAGTTGATTTTATTATATGTGTAACTTATATAAATATCGATCTTATATTATGTATGCAATGTATATGAGTGTAATTTCAGATGATTTTATTATATGTGTAACTTATATAAATATCAATCTTATATGATTTTATTATGTATGCAATTTATATGAGTATAATTTTAAATGATTTTATTATATGTGTAAATTATATAAATATCAATCTTATATGATTTTATTATGTATGCAATTTATATGAGTATAATTTTAAATGATTTTATTGTATGTGTAACTTATATAAATATCATTCTTATATGATTTTATTATGTATGCCATTTATATGAGTATAATTTATAATGATTTTATTATATGTGTAGCTTATATAAATATCGATCTTATATGATTTTATTATGTATGCAATTTATATGTGTATTATTTTAGATGATTTTATTATATGTGCAATTTATATGAGTATCAGGTTTACAGTGTTTAATATGTTCATTATTGTTATTTCATGTGATTTTTTCATAATGCCTACTTAATTAATCTGAATTTGAACTTTTTATGCAAATTACATACAAGTGTGTGCTTTAAGTATGTTTATGGTTTATTAAGATGTATACTTCGTCTTATAATTTATTTATTAATTTTCACGATTTCATGTTGTGTTTAGCTTGATTTAAATTGTGTATTTTATATAGGTATTTGTTTTATATTAGCTTATGATGTATGCAATTTATATCAGCATTTTTTTTTTTATTATTGACTTATTTCTTTGTATATACTTTATTTTATTATATCTGCAGTTTATTCTAGTTATTTTATTATGTCTGCAATTTATATGAGTTTATTCTTATATTATTTCATAATATATATTTTTTATGGGCATCAATTTTGGATGATTTTTCCATGTGCTTTTTACATGAATATCTCTATTATATGACTTTATTATTTATGCAATTCATTACTTTATTTTTTATATGATTTATTTTATGTGCATTTTTCACATGTACTTATGTTATGGTTTTAATAAGAGTTAATTTTTATCATTTATATTTTGTATGATTTACTACATGCATTTTTTTATGTAAGATTTATATGAGTATCTTATTTATATGAGTATTTAATATGATCATTTGGGCATGTGTTTTATATAATTATATGAGTATATATTTATATGAGTACTTTATATGATTGTACAGATATATAATTCATATAATAACAAGAGTAATTATTTTATATGAGTATTTTATATGATTGTATAATTATGCTTAGTATGTTTATATAGTAATATGAGTATCTGTTTTTTTATAATTATATGAGTATCTGTTTAGTATGTGTAAATTTTGTATTTAAATATTAATTTTTTGTATAATATTTATTATATGAATATATAATTGTAATTAAAGTATATGATTCAATATATAATCAATAAGTAAAATAAACTAGCCTACAGTAAATAAGCTACAGATACTGCATCATGCATGAATAGACAGAACCCTTTAACATATTTTTATTTTATTTTTATTTTCATAGAAAAGGCTTCTTAAAATCGAATCGCATGTTAATAAATGCAAAAACAGAGAAACTATTATGTGACAGCGGTACATCAAACATTTCTGATGAAACTTAATACAGGACTTGCTTTTTACTACTCTATTAGATTGTAAGTAATTACTGTATTATCATCTCAAGGATTATAATTGTTGTTATTCAATATCATTCAAATTCAATAAAATAGATGTTTATTTAATATCAGTATGCATTCATGCTAAATTGCCTGATTACTGTAGAAGAATGATTAACATACGGAGGTAATGAATAATTACGTCTGTACAGAATTTCGATTTATTCTTCTATTGTAACCTATCACAGATTATGATGTCAACACTTAGGTGGGACTGGAGCAGAATGTAACAACCAACGTTGTTACAGATGGCTCAAGATTTTACCCACCATGCAATGTGTTAATTCTATTTTAAGTACATTATCAAATACAGAATCTATTTTATTGAATTTGAATAAAATCCTAAAAGCAATATCATTTACGTAGAATCTCCAATTAAAAACACAAATAAAAAAACGTAATTGTGATGGAAACGTGTAAATTACATAACCAAAACATAATTACGTGTGCTTAATTCTTCAAAATCTGAAATGTTTTGTGTACCGCCAAGTGGTTGTTAACGGTTAAAATGTTAATTGTGCGCTAGCAGCAGCGTATTTCAAAAAGCCTTCCTGTGATTTACAACAAGCCCTAATTTATCAAATAATAAATCCCATGTTAAAAAACATTAACGATATATGATCTATTCAGTGCAGATACAATTACAAACTAGTACAGGCTGATACTAACATAATAAAAGTTCTACTTCTACTTGCATTACTTCTAACAATAAATGTCTAGTAATATCAGTTGTAAAATAATGATAAAGGATAAATGATAAATATACAATATAATATAATATAATTGCGTTATTTGTCTTAACTGATTGTAATACTGAATACGTTTTAATAATCATAATTAGTGTTATGTGTTAATTGCCACAGTGTATGTTTTATTTATCAGAATTACTGTATATGTTTTAGTTGTCTTAATTATTTTAGTGATTATTGCATAAATTATGTTTAGTATATCGTATAATTGAATATATTTGTATTATCCTAATTAGTTTTATGTTTTAATTATCCTAATTAATGTTATGTGTTAATTGCCACAGTGTACGTTTTATTTATCCTCATTACTGTATATGTTTTAATTGTCTTAATTATTTTACATGTTAATTGCCTGATTATATGTTTAGTACTAGTATATCCTATAATTAAATATGTTATAATTATCCTAATTAGTTTTATGTTTTAATTACCAGTGTATGTTTTATTTATCCTCATTTCTTTATATGTTTTAATTGGCTTAATTATTTAACATGTTAATTGCCTGATTATGTTTAGTATATCCTATAATTGAATATGTTTATATTATCCCAATTTGTTTTATGTTTTAATTACCAGTGTATGTTTTATTTATCCTAATTACTGCATAGGTTTTAATTGTCTTAATTAAGTGTATGTGCTAATTGCCTGAATGTATGTTATATTTATCCTAATTACTGCATAGGTTTTAATTGTCTTAATAAGGTGTATGTGCTAATTGCCTGAATGTATGTTTTATTTATCCTAATTACTGCATAGGTTTTAATTGTCTTAATTAGGTGTATGTGCTAATTGCCTGAATGTATGTTTTATTAATCCTAATAACTGCATAGGTTTTAATTGTCTTAATTAGGTGTATGTGCTAATTGCCTGAATGTATGTTTTATTTATCCTAATTACTGCATAGATTTTAATTGTCTTAATAAGGTGTATGTGCTAATTGCCTGAATGTATGTTTTATTAATCCTAATAACTGCATAGGTTTTAATTGTCTTTATTAGGTGTATGTGCTAATTGCCTGAATGTATGTTTTATTTATCCTAATTACTGCATAGGTTTAAATTGTCTTAATTAGGTGTATGTGCTAATTGCCTGAATGTATGTTTTATTTATCCTAATTACTGCATAGATTTTAATTGTCTTAATTAGGTGGATGTGCTAATTGCCTGAATGTATGTTTTATTAATTCTAATAACTGCATAGGTTTTAATTGTCTTAATTAGGTGTATGTGCTAATTGCCTGAATGTATGTTTTATTAATCCTAATAACTGCATAGGTTTTAATTGTCTTAATTAGGTGTATGTGCTAATTGCCTGAATGTATGTTTTATTTATCCTAATTACTGCATAGATTTTAATTGTCTTAATAAGGTGTATGTGCTAATTGCCTGAATGTATGTTTTATTTATCCTAATTACTGCATAGATTTTAATTGTCTTATTTAGGTGTATGTGCTAATTACCAGTGTATGCTTTATTAATCCTAATTTCTGCATAGATTTTAATTGTCTTAATTAGATGTATGTGCTAATTGCCTGAATGTATGTTTTATTAATCCTAATAACTGCATAGATTTTAATTGTCTTATTTAGGTGTATGTGCTAATCACCAGTGTATGCTTTATTTATCCTTATTACTGCATAGGTTTTTATTGTCTTAATTAGTTGTATGTGCTAATTGCCTGAATGTATGTTTTATTAATCCTTATAACTGCATAGATTTTAATTGTCTTATTTAAGTGTATGTGCTAATTACCAGTGTATGCTTTATTTATCCTAATTTCTGCATAGATTTTAATTGTCTTACTAAGGTGTATGTGCTTATTACCTGAATGTATGTTTTATTAATCCTGATAACTGCATAGGTTTTAATTGTCTTTATTAGGTTTATGTGCTAATTGCCTGAATGTATGTTTTATTTATCCTAACAACTGCATAGGTTTTAATTGTCTTTATTAGGTGTATGTGCTAATTGCCTAATGTATGTTTTATTTATCCTAATTTCTGCATAGATTTTAATTGTCTTAATAAGGTGTATGTGCTAATTGCCTGAATTTATGTTTTATTAATCCTAATAACTGCATAGATTTTAATTGTCTTTATTAGGTGTATGTGCTAATTGCCTGAATGTATGTTTTATTTATCATAATTACAGCATAGATTTTAATTGTCTTAATTAGGTGTATGTGCTAATTGCCTGAATGTATGTTTTATTAATCCTAATAACTGCATAGGTTTTAATTGTCTTTATTAGGTGTATGTGCTAATTGCCTGAATGTATGTTTTATTTATCCTAATTACTGCATAGGTTTTAATTGTCTTAATTAAGTGTATGTGCTAATTGCCTGAATGTATGTTTTATTTATCCTAATTACCGCATAGATTTTAATTGTCTTAATTAGGTGGATGTGCTAATTGCCTGAATGTATGTTTTATTTATCCTAATAACTGCATAGGTTTTAATTGTCTTTATTAGGTTTATGTGCTAATTGTCTGAATGTATGTTTTATTTATCCTAATAACTGCATAGGTTTTAATTGTCTTTATTAGGTGTATGTGCTAATTGCCTGAATGTATGTTTTGTTTATCCTAATTACTGCATAGGTTTTAATTGTCTTAATTAGGTGTTATGCTAATTGCCTGAATGTATGTTTTATTTATCCTAATTACTGCATAGATTTTAATTGTCTTAATAAGGTGTATGTGCTAATTGCCTGAATGTATGTTTTATTAATCCTAATAACTGCATAGGTTTTAATTGTCTTAATTAGGTGTATGTGCTAATTGCCTGAATGTATGTTTTATTTATCCTAATTACTGCATAGATTTTAATTGTCTTAATAAGGTGTATGTGCTAATTGCCTGAATGTATGTTTTATTTATCCTAATTACTGCATAGATTTTAATTGTCTTATTTAGGTGTATGTGCTAATTACCAGTGTATGCTTTATTAATCCTAATTTCTGCATAGATTTTAATTGTCTTAATTAGATGTATGTGCTAATTGCCTGAATGTATGTTTTATTAATCCTAATAACTGCATAGATTTTAATTGTCTTATTTAGGTGTATGTGCTAATCACCAGTGTATGCTTTATTTATCCTAATTACTGCATAGGTTTTATTGTCTTAATTAGGTGTATGTGCTAATTGCCTGAATGTATGTTTTATTAATCCTTATAACTGCATAGATTTTAATTGTCTTATTTAAGTGTATGTGCTAATTACCAGTGTATGCTTTATTTATCCTAATTTCTGCATAGATTTTAATTGTCTTACTAAGGTGTATGTGCTAATTACCTGAATGTATGTTTTATTAATCCTAATAACTGCATAGGTTTTAATTGTCTTTATTAGGTGTATGTGCTAATTGCCTGAATGTATGTTTTATTTATTCATATTACTGCATAGATTTTAATTGTCTTAATAAGGTGTATGTGCTAATTGCTTGAATGTATGTTTTATTTATCCTAATTACTGCATAGATTTTAATTGTCTTATTTAGGTGTATGTGCTAATTGCCTGAATGTATGTTTTATTAATCCTTATAACTGCATAGATTTTAATTGTCTTATTTAAGTGCATGTGCTAATTACCAGTGTATGCTTTATTTATCCTAATTACTGCATAGGTTTTAATTGTCTTAATTAGGTTTATGTGATAATTGCCTGAATGTATGTTTTATTAATCCTAATTTACTGTATATGTTTTAATTGTCTTATTTATTTTTCATGTTAATTGCCTGATTATATGTTTAGTATATCCTATAATTGAATGTTTTAATTATCCTAATTAGTTTTGTTTTAAATACCAGTGTATGTTTTATTTATCCTCATT
The DNA here is from genome assembly GCA_029582155.1 of Panopea generosa. Lineage (NCBI taxonomy): Eukaryota > Metazoa > Mollusca > Bivalvia > Adapedonta > Hiatellidae > Panopea > Panopea generosa. The sequence goes on from CM055894.1 coordinate 41,165,956, forward strand.
ACTTCATATGTTTTAATTGTCCTAATTAGGTGTATGTGCTAATTGCCGGAATGTATGTTTTATTAATCCTAATTACTGTATATGTTTTAATTGTCTTAATTATTTTACATGTTAATTGCTCGAACATATGTTTAGTATATCCTATAACTGAATGTTTTAATTATCCTAATTAGTTTTGTGTTTTAATTACCAGTATATGTTTTATTTATCCTAATTACTGCATAGGTTTTAATTGCCCTTATTAGATTTAATGTGTTAATTGCCTAATTGTATATTTAGTTGATTCTATTTCTGAATATGTTTAAATGTCCTAACTAGTGTTTCGTGTTAATTGCCTGAATGTATGTTTTATTTATCTTATTTACTATATGTTTTAATTGCCTTAATTAGATTTATGTGTTAAGTGCCTAATTATATATTTAGTTGATTTTACTACTGAATATGTTTTAATTATCCTAATTAGTTTTTTGTATGAGTGTATGTTTTATTTATCCTAATTACTGACTTATATTTGAATTGTCCTCATAAGTTTATTGTGTTAATTGCCTGATTGCATGTTTAGTTTATCCTAGCACTGAATATGTTTTATCTATTCTAATTACTGTATATGTTTTAATTGCCCTAATTAGATTTATGTGCTAATTGCCTCTTTAGTTGATTTTATTACTGAATATGTTTAAATGTCCTATTAAACTAGTTTTTTTGTTAATTGTCTGATTGCATGTTTAGTTTATCCTAGCACTGAATATGTTTTATCTATCTTAATTACTGTGTATGTTTTAATTGCCATAATTAGATTGATATGTTAATTGCCTAATTGTACATTAAATTGATTTTATCACTGAATATGTTTTAATTGTCCTAATTAGTTTTATTGTGTTAATTTGTATGAGTGTATGTTTTATTTATCCTCATTACTGTATATGTTTAATTGCTCTCATTAGATGTATGTGTTAATTGCCTAATTGTATATTTAATTGATTCTATCACTGAATATGTTTTAATTATCCTAATAAGTTTAATTGTGTTAAATGGCTGAATGTATGTTTTATTGATACTATTTACTGAGCTATAATTTAATGGTCCTAATTATTTTGTGTGTCATTAACCTAATTATCTCTGTCCTTAACCACTTAATGAATATTTTTACATATTTTTAAATAAGTCTTTCATTACAAGAATTTATTTTAAAAACTAATGACATTTGCTCAAAATGTATATGATTGATTTCCAGCTTAAAATGCATTAAAATATTTTTATATTTTGGATAATCAAAGGGACATAACTTCAAATTTTAAGAAACGTCATCGATATTGACAATTTTACTTATAACTTATTTGACTTATTATTTATACAAAGAGTTCAAAACAAACTAGTGCAACCCCACGGAACGGGCAGAACCAGTCTTTAAATATTTATCTCAAAAGAATAGAATAATTTATCTCAAAAGAATAGAAAATTTATCTCAGAAGAAGAGAAACGTGTACTTGAAGTAGAAATATTTAAACATACCATTTAATGAAAGAAACCAAGCTCTTATGACTACTGTTAAATTAAATAAATATTGTCAACAAACATCGAGTGATCAGAAAAGCTCACCTAGAGCATTATGCTCTCAGGTGAGCTAAAGATACAAAGCTGACTTTGAGCCTATGACTCTAGTGAGCTAATACAGAATACATTTAATAACCTTTCATCCCACACTGGTGTCACACCTTGAAACAGGGCTAGAACCAATAACCGAATAAACTAATCCCAGAACATGCTACAGTAGAATAGAGCACGTGCTGAGAGGGACAACTGCAACATACACATACTAATATTTGTCTCTTGTAATTCATTTTAGAATGATACATGTCGTGAATATATTATTTGTTTTTATACTGTATTATATAATTGTAAGCTAAGGTCAAAGGTGCAAGTCTTGCTCGCTCCAAAAACTTTGTGAGAAAGTTTGCCAATTACTTGCTGAAGGACGATGGTAATCTGATTCGTGCCAAGGTTTTCCTCCATCAGTATAAAACTGGATATGCCATATAACATTTCACGTGTTGAAAACTCCATTCAAAATTGTTTATATATTATATGTGGCAGTTGTAACCAAGTGTGGAAAGCTCTGTGAGTCACAATTGTTGTTACTTTAACCAGTGCTTCAGTAGAATAGAAGATATATAGATTTGTAATGTTTCAGGATGACCATACAACAAATAGAGAGAAACTATTAATTACGAATATGACATAAGACGAGCAGAATGTACTTAACTTTCAACTTCTAGTCTGTATATCTTCCAACACAACCAACCATCTGACACGACAAATACTACATTACTGCTGGGAACCAGTCTCCATCACTGGGTGCCAACCTACAAAAATTGTCAATATCATTTAAATATATTGCATTAAAACTCGCATGGCCAGTGCTAAAATGGATAAATAAAACAAAGTTTTATACTGTATTATACAACTGTAAGCTAAGGTCGAAGGTTTGAGTCTTGCTCGCTCCAAAAACTTTATGTGAGAAAGTCTGTCAGTTACTTGCCGAGAAGGACGGTGGTTCTGCTTAGCTTCTTCCTCCATCAATAAAAACTGGATATGCCATATAACATTTCACGTGTTGAAAACTCCATTCCAAATTGTTTATATATTATATGTGGCAGTTGTAACCAAGTGTGGAAAGCTCTGTGAGTCACAACTGTTGTTACTTTAACCAGTGCTTCAGTAGAATAGAAGATATATAGATTTGTAATGTTTCAGGATGACCATACAACAAATAGAGGAAAACTTTTAATTAAGAATATGACATATTAGATGATCAGAGTGTACTCACTTTCAATTTCTAGTCTGTATATCTTCCAACACAACCAACCATCTGCCACGACACATACTACATTACTGCTGGGGACCAGTCTCCATCACTGGGTGCCAGCCTACTAAAATAGTTTATATCATTTAAATATATTGCATTAAAACTCGCATGGCCAGTGCTAAAATGGATAAATAAAACAAACTTTTATACTGTATTACACGATTGTAAGCTCAGGTCGAAGGTTCGAGTCTTGCTCGCTCCAAAAATTTTTGTGAGAAAGTTTATCAGTTACTTGCTGTGAAGGACGGTGGTTCTGCTTAACTTCTTCCTCCATCAATAAAAACTGGATATGCCGTATAACATTTCACGTGTTGAAAACTCCATTCCAAATTGTTTATATATTATATGTGGCAGTTGTAACCAAGTGTGGAAAGCTCAGTGAGTCACAATCGTTGTTACTTTAACCAGTGCTTCAGTAGAACAGAAGCAACAAGAGTACATATATAGATTTGTAATGTTTGAGGATGACCATACAACAAACAGAGAGAAACTATTAATTACGAATATGACATAAGACAGCAGAATGTACTTAACTTTCAACTTCTAGTCTGTATATCTTCCAACACAACCAACCATCTGCCACGACAAATACTACATTACTGTTGGAGACCAGTCTCCATTACTGGGTGCCAACCTACTAAAATAGTTAATATCATTTAAATATATTGCATTAAAACTTGCATGGCCAGTGCTAAAATGGATAAATAAAACAAAGTTTTATACTGTATTATACAATTGTAAGCTAAGGTCGAAGGTTCGAGTCTTGCTCGCTCCAAAAACTTTATGTGAGAAAGTTTGTCAATTACTTGCTGTGAAGGACGGTGGTTCTGCTTAGCTTATTCATCAATAAAAACTGAATATGCCATATAACATTTCACATGTTGAAAACTCTATTCCAAATTGTTTATATATTATATGTGGCAGTTGTAACAAAGTGTGGAAAGCTTTGTGAGTCACAATTGTTGTTACTGTAACCAGTGCTTCAGTAGAACAGAAGCAACAAGAGTACATATATGGATTTGTAATGTTTCAGGATGACCATACAACAAATAGAGGGAAACTATTATTTAAGAATATGACATATTAGACGAGCAGAATGTACTTAACTTTCAACTTCTAGTCTGTATATCTTCCAACACAACCAACCATCTGACACGACAAATACTACATTACTGCTGGGGACTTATCTCCAGCACTGGGTGCCAACCTACTAAAATAGTCAATATCATTTAAATATATTGCATTAAAACTCACATGGCCAGTGCTAAAATGGATCAATAAAACAAAGTTTTATACTAAATCATACAATTGTAAACTAAGGTTGAAGGTTCAAGTCTTGCTCGCTCTAAAAACTTTATGTGAGAAAGTTTGTCGGTTACTTGCTGTGAAGAACGGTGGTTCTGCTTAGCTTTTTCCTCCATCATAAAACTGGATATGCCATATAACATTTCACGTGTTGAAAACTCCATTCCAAATTGTTTATATATTATATGTGGCAGTTGTAACCAAGTGTGGAAAGCTCTGTGAGTCACAACTGTTGTTACTTTAACCAGTGCTTCAGTAGAATGGAAGATATATAGATTTGTAATGTTTCAGGATGACCATACAACAAATAGAGGGAAACTGTTATTTAAGAATATGACATATTAGACGAGCAGAGTGTACTTACTTTCAACTTCTAGTCTGTATATCTTCCAACACAACCAACCATCTGCCATGACAAATACTACATTACTGCTTGGGACCAGTCTCCATCACTAGGTGCCAGCCTACTAAAATAGTTAAAAAGTCCAATCATATATAGCAAACTTCCTTAAGTGGAAAGGTGTACAACTAGGGTATCTAATAAATCGTTCATTCTTTATACTTTCAGAAAAAGTAAATAAATAACCTATCAGAATATCGAATATCATTTTATTTTGAAGAAAAAAAAACAATGAAAACGGACAGCTGTGCTATGTATACGAGACTGAGTAGAGAACGGGATATTGTAATACTCACCATGATCTGAAGCAAGTTATGTACTGTCACCATTTCTGTTTTAACTGCCAACCAAACAACACAGACCAGGCTGCAATCAACTCCTAAAAATAAAATGTTTATTTAAGTTTTTATTTTAACAAATATGGTACTGTTCATCTTTGACAAATCATCACTATACTGTCTTGGTTTATAAGCTGTGTACTTACACAAATATACAGGCCTAAAAGGAGTCTTTATAAAACATAATGGCTCCTGTTAAATATAGATATATTATAAATATACATGATAAGTACAGGTGCGGAGCATTTGCGGTGTGTGTTGCATTCTCCTATTTCAGTACAAGCAGTGACGAATATATTTTAACACTTTAAGCTAGCTTTGAACAACCGAACTTTAATCTATAAGCAGTTGACATACGTTCCCTCCCCGACGGCTGGTTAATTTTCCAATTTGTAAAAAATTGTTTTGTGACAAAAATAAAAACATAAAAATATCTTGACTTGCGTGTACATTGTTGAGTTTCCTCTGAAGATGAACCTCCCTACTCTCTGCTTGAGCACACAAAACCACGTCAAAGACGACAATCACACAAAACCAGCCTCGCAGACGACGTAACCAAGGATACACACGTAGATAGCAACCTGATAATGTTATAAAAAAAGTTCCAATCAGTAAAAATAAGATTTTTTTACATTATACATGGTAATAAATTATCCAAAATTACTACAATTGCTGTTAGCATATATATAGCTATGCAGTCGATGCTTTTTGAATGCGTTTTTTTTGTTATCTTTGTATAAAGTGTTTGTGGGAAAAGTCGTGACCAATATTGTTAAGAACGTGTGGCTCGACCCTATTGAACACATTACAGCAACACAAATATGCTTAAATCAACATATTAATGACAGTGTTGAAACGTTTGCAGCTGCGGCAGACCAAGTTCGAAACGAGAATCGGCAATGTAGTCTAGACGTCCTTTTATGTGCATAAACGTCAGGAAAATACACAAACATTATTAAACTAAATGAAAACGATACAAATATGTAATTAAACATCACATAAAACAAGAGAAAAATACACTATAACTCACGCTACCGCCCAACATCCAATGTTAAAACACTTCCTTCCAGTTCGAATTCACAGTACAAAATGACGCGGGCGGTGCCTCGTCAATAGTCGGACGTGGTGTCATGTGACTTTTGACCAATGAAATGTAAACCGGAAAATAACGAGGGTTTTTTATTGGTCAAAACGTTTCCCGCGATAAGTATCACGTGATGCAATTAACTTTGAGTGAATTGATTTTTTGGTAAGTCAAAAAATAATCGAGGTGCTAAAACATGACAAAGCAATCTGATTACTTAATTTCGCCCTGTATTGATAGTTTAAAGTGTAAAGAATGAAGAGTTAAAGCTGCCAATTTTGATAAACACATGTTTGCACATTATAGACACAGTTTAAATGCAATCTTAATACTCACCGAGGTCGCCTTTTAATAAAGAATGTATTTGTAATATATAACAATATTCTCAGAGGCTTACATTTTTTGTTTTAAGATACCGTGAAAGATATCCGTCTATCTTTATGGAAAAGCGGGTCCAGTTAGCCCAGTCGGTAGCGCGTCTGACTATCAACCCAATGGTTGTGGGTTCGAATGCCCACCCAGTCCCATTCCTCGTGATGATTGATGTTTGACATTGCGTCTCATTGCCACTTGTCTCTCACCACTGATTCAAGTGGGAAAAGTTATCAGTTACTTGCGGAGATGGGTGTGCTCGGGTACTGGTTAACCTTCCAATACCCCAGGATAGAGTGGTAAGGCTGAATAATCGTCTGCCAGCCATCGATGGCGTTAAATGACGCTTACAGTTCAAACAACAAATAAAGCTTTATAAAAAGTCATAAAACACATATAAATGGCAGTTAATTGTATGTTATTCATGTCAAATTACTGTTCAGTAAAGGACGAGCGGTCCCAAAATGAACGAAATAAATAAAGATATAAAACTAACCGAAAAATGGTAAAATACGTTTCTGGAAATGGTCTTCAATATAAACAGAACTAATGACGCTGCAATCGTGAAACATCGGGTATTTCCGTATCCTCCGTATAATACACTATTGCATAGCATAAAGGCCGAGGTGATCAGATTGATGACGCTGTTGTGTGTTTAGCGTCGCGACGCTTATAGCGCGGTGGTGTCTTTTTGGACAGTATTCTAAGCTCTGTCGCACTGGATACCCGTTTGCTTTGTATGTGAAGTATGCAATAAAATATGTTTAAACTAAACTGGAAGATCATACCATAGACATAGAGTATGTATGATACACCACCCAGTCACATTATACTGACACCGGACGGGCTCTGACAAGACCTAGAACTATTCTCTAAATGCTGAGCGCCAAACGAGAAAGCTTCAAGTACCTTTTTCAAGTATTTAATATAACCCCGGCGATCGGGGAGCGAATCCGTGCACGACCTACTGCAGCCGGACGTTCTACCCACCCCTAGACGGTATCAACTGTGGTTTAGAATGTATGAAGAATTAAGGTACGAACGAATAAACGAACAAACGAACGGACGAACGAACGAACGTACGAACACGCGTAAGGCTGACCAGCAAAATGACACCTATAGGGGAAATAAGGATTACACTCCGTGTATAAAAATTAATAAGTTAACCTTCTCAGAATGTATACTGTCTGAGATCGAAATCGAGATCTTGCGAAAAGCGTCGATTCAAAATAAAAAAAAAAAACTAATAAAAACGTGCGTAAATAGTGTTTGTTTTTTCACCGAGTAGTTTTAATTTAGTTCTGAACATGATAAAAATGTATTTTAATAATCACAAGGCAAACAAGTATTTTTCTCCAAAAAATGAATTCCGTAAATATTGTTGAAAGATATTCTATGCCGCGTTATGCATAAATCATCTCCAAATTCGTATTCAAACACCATAAACTTCTTTAGAAAACATGACCATATTATGTATTGTCATTGTTACAATTTAGTTGACAGGATCACCATATGATGTATAGTTATAGTAGTAAACAGGGCCGTCCTCACATAGTAATAGTTATAATAGTAAACAGGGCCGTCCTCACATAGTAATAGTAATAATAGTAAACAGGGCCGTCCTCACATAGTAATAGTAATAATAGTAAACAGGGCCGTCCTCACATAGTAATAGTTATAATAGTAAACAGGGCCGTCGTCACATAGTAATAGTAATAATAGTTAACAGGGCCGTCCTCACATAGTAATAGTAATAATAGTAAACAGGACCGTCCTCACATAGTAATAGTAATAATGGTAAACAGGGCCGACTTACATAGTAATAGTAATAATGGTAAACAGGGCCGTCCTCACATAGTAATAGTAATAATGGTAAACAGGGCCGTCCTCACATAGTATTAGTAATATAGTAAACAGGGCCGTCCTCACATAGTAATAGTAATAATAGTAAACAGGGCCGCCGTCACATGAATATTTAGCGTCATTTTATGCCACCGAGAGCTAACAGAAGAGGGACGATAAGTAATCTAACCACTGTTTCCTGGGATCCTGAAAGTTTAATCATTACTCGAGCACACATCATCTCTGCAAGTAACTGATAACTTCCCTACTTGAATCGGCGGTGAGAGACGAATGATAATGAGACAAAATGTCGTATATTAATCATCACGGAGACTGTTGCCGGGTTGGGATTCGAATTCACGACCCCTTGATTGATAGACGTGTAACCGACGGAACTAATCGGGTCCGGCTCTTTATTCCAAACGAAACTTGTAGTTTGAAATTCGTCACGCCCGTTATTTGGATATATGCATGCAGAGCGCTCGTTTGTCCATTTTTGGGGGCCCTTATTCCGCCCCATTCCCAGTGACAAATAGTATATTTTAATACTATAATTTTAATGTAGTCTCTACAAGATAATCACATTTTTATACATTTAACATACATTACACATACACTGTTATGTATATTGAAGGTGCCTATGCTATGTAATTTTCCAAATTTCTTTAAAAGTAATGCTTATTTTCCCAAAGTCAGGGGCACGGACTTTATTCCCAAAAGTGCAAGCAAAAGCCCAGGAGTAAAATCAAATTATGGCAAACGTAGTTTGGAAAATGTAGTTGGAAATCCGTCATGTCTGTTATTAGGCTGTATGTATAATTTATGTTGTATTTTAAGGTTTAATGACATCGCGATCGGTGATCAGATTAACTGATAGGTGGAGCATGTGTTGAATCTTTAGTTAATGTTCACAACAATGGCTGACATGTCGCTCTGTATCAACAGAACAGACTTTAATATGGAAAAAAATATGTGTCTGTGTACACGCCCCCACTCCCTTACCACACACATTTACACACCAATTTATACTTCTTAATACGGTTGCGCGTAATATTCAAATGCATGTTTAGACATCAAGATACGGTAACGACATGTCAATAAAGGTAGTCACCGGAAACTTTAGGAAGTTATATTTCTCAACAAAGGAAAGTTAAAACAATAAAATACATTGCATGCTTAATTTAACGTATACACGTTTCAACATTGTGACACTATACAGTTAAAAACATTTCGTAGACATATGTGTGTAGGTGACGCCTTCGTAAACAAACACTTAAAACATATTACATCTACATGTATCAGGTGTGTCTCCAATTTCAGTTATTGGGAGATTTTCAACTATTGAACATAAATTATTTTATTACTTATTTGAACTTTGAATGCGTAAATGCACTTATTGAAAGAAGTAAAACATTTCGACATAAGTAAAACAATACCACATGATTTTTATTATCCAATCAAAGGTATTGTCTAAACATCAATAAACGACATGGAGAAATGCGTTACAAAGCGTTACGTGCATGATATAAAAAGTATTACTAACCTGACATCTGTCTGGTTCTGTTTCTTTCTCCACAGTAGGTTTCCCGCCAGGAAGTGAATTTTTCAACTGCTCATGCGCTGATCTTTTCTTCCAGTGTTTCCTTGTTCTTGAGGCATAGTTTACACTTTCATCATTGTCAATGACGTCTTCAAAAAGCTTGCCGTTGTCGATGTTTTCAGAAAAGTCATCGTCTTCAAAATCAAAATCGTCGTTATTTGTTTTATCACTGGAGTGGCCAGTGTTATCATTTTCAGCATAGTCCTCGTCGTCGGTGTTTCCGTCGGTAAAACCAGTCACGTCAGTATCCAATTTGTCCGCGACCGAAAGTTGCGTATGTTTGTTGTCATCTCCAGTGTGCCCGATATCGTTATCGATATCGTTATCTATATCGTTATCTATATCGTTGTCATTATCGGTTTCATTATCGGCATTTCTTTCGTCGTACAGATAATCTTCGTGAGTGTCGACTGTAGCTGGTACATCGTGTGGCGAATTCTTCTTCCTTTGTTTTTCTTTCTACAAATGAATGAAGATAAACAAAGTTTCATCAAAATCTACCCAAGTTACTTGCGGCGTACCACAGGGAAGCATTCTGAGCCCTCTTTTATTTTTATGTAATGTCAATGATATGCCTACGTGTATCGACTCCGATTGTAAATTATTATTATATGCAGACGACAGCGTAATACTGTTCGCTGACAAAGACCCTAATGTTATTGCAGATAGACTTAGTCGTTTCATGGATAATTGTTCTACATGGCTAGTTGATAATAAACTGTCCCTTCATCTAGGCAAAACCGAATGTATGTTATTTAGCTCTTCTAGAAGACTCAAAAAAGTGCAGTCATTTACGGAAACATGCAACGGTCATGAAATTCCGTCCCAGGAAAAGGTCAAATATTTAGGATTAACTAAACGGTGAGGCGATAGTTGACTCCATTGTTAAAAAAGTTAATTCGCAGATTGCATTTTTATATCGAAACTGTCGTTATTTTAACTTTCAAACTAAGAAAATTTAATAAGTGCCTTAGTACAATGTCATTTTGATTATTGTGTTATATACATAAAGCTACATACATGGTGTTATAAACATAACGTCACATACATAGTGTTGCATAAATAGTGTTACATACATGGTGTTACTGACATTGTGTTACATAATTTTATGGTTATGCATATATAATTTTACATACATAGTGGTAAATACATCAACTTGACCTGGTTATACTTCTATATCCACGATTACCAAACATGATCTGACAATACTTCTATGGTATCACCATTACCAACTTGACCTGACAATACGTCTATAGTATCATGTTTACCAACTTGACCTGACAATACTTCTATAGTATCACGATTACCAACTTGACCTGACAATGCTTCTATAGTGTCATGTTTACCAACTTGACCTGACAATACTTTTATAGTATCTCGATTACTAATTTGACCTGACAATACTTCTATAGTATCACGATTATCAACTTGACCTGACAATACTTTTATAGTATCACGAGTATCAACTTGACTTGACAATACTTCTATAGTTTCACGAATATCAACTTGTCCTGACAATGCTTCTATAGTATCACGATTATCAACTTGACTTGACAATACTTCTATAGTTTCACGAATATCAACTTGACTAGACAATATCTTTATAGCATTACGGCTCAGTGATCCCTCTTTTCAAAACCTAAGTACACTTAAATATATACTAGTATCAAGACAAGTGTATCTTGTACTTCTGTATTAACTTCTTAATTTCGCAAGCAGTCCCGGTATGATGTATTTGGAACTATAGACAGAAGACACTAGATTACAAATACCTGTAATTTGATGACGTCATCGGTGTCCGTGGGAAGCTTAAGTTTTTCTTCAAACACGTCTGACAGTCTGATATACTGCAGCGGTGTCTCATCTGGCAATATATGATAACAATTATTTACTCAAATCACCGTCAATGATAATGATTATAATGATGATGCTGCTGCTGCTGATGATGATGATAATAATTGTTTAAATAAAATGTGTTTTTTTTTAATTTTACAAATTTTACAAATTTATAGTGTATAAAGTAGTGCTCAAACACTGCTTGTAAAAGAGTTTCTCTCAAAATCTCTTAAATATTCATGAATAATCTCAAGAACTGATTCATTGTAAATATTATTTTTATCAAGATCAATTTAGAATTGGAAGGTTAATTAACAATCAACGGAGATTTAATACAGTTAATATAATTCAGAAATGATCAACGTATCGTTCCAGAGTTCGAACATAAAATCAACTTATCCGCCAGTCATCTTTGGTTGATGACCAGAATTGTGTGTGTGTTCATGTCAACGTTCTAGAAGAGTGAATATTAGGCCATGATAAATCATTTGCTAGATTATCATCCCCGCCCGCCCCCTAATTTTCATGCCGCCCGACAACTTTTTTGTTTTCATTGAAAATATTTTTATGTTTTTATTTTTTAAAAAAAAAAAAATAAAGAATTTGGATGAATAATCTAGCAATTTAATTATATTTAATTTAACCAAACGGACGGACCACATGGTAACTAAGTACGTAACTTGCTAGAAATGAGCCGGCATGTGATGCTCTAAAACTGAAAAAAAAACACAACAACAACCGCAAAACAACTTTTACAGAATAAATTCGTGTGTGATTCACAACTATTGATATGCTTCTCGAATCGGCATCTGGAATGACAAAATATAGATGTATATGTACACGTTCACGAGTCGGCATCTGGAATCACAAAATATAGATGTATATGTAAACGTTCACGAGTCGGCATCTGGAATGACAAAATACAGATCTATATGTACACGTTCACGAGTCGGCATCTGGAATGACAAAATACAGATCTATATGTTAACGTTCACGAGTCGGCATCTGGAATGACAAAATACAGATCTATATGTAAACGTTCATGAGTCGGCATCTGGAATGACAAAATACAGATGTATATGTAAACGTTCACGAGTTGGCATCTGGAATGACGGCAAAATACAGATGTATATGTACACGTTCACGAGTCGGCATATGGAATGACAAAATATAGATCTATATGTACACGTTCACGTGTCGGCATCTGGAATGACAAAATACAGATCTATATGTAAACGTTCACGACTCGGCATCCGGAATGACAAAATACAGATCTATATGTAAACGTTCACGAATAGGCACCCGGAATGACAAAATATAGATCTATATGTAAAAGTTCACGAGTCGGCATCTGGAATGACAAAATATAGATCTATATGTACACGTTCACGACGATAAATGATAACAATTTATGACAGTGGACAAGATCACACGAATCCACTATAGTAGAATATTTACCTTTCCGACTCTATAAACATATATATGACGACTGTCTTATAAACATCTGATACACCTTTGTATGGACATTATTTTATTCTTTTATCTATAGGATGCAAATAGATCTAGATATATATAGTTTTATTTGTTACTTTATTCTGGAAAAGTCTAATAACATTACAGATTTAGATTTTTATTACGGAAACAGCAAATATTTTTATATAGAATCTATCCTCTCAATAGTTCGCGTTATAAATTTCTAAAGAAAATGTTTCTCTTTTTACACCACTAAAAACTATATATCTGGTACATGTCACAGTCTTAGGAGAAATAATATGCAGCCATGCAGATATATATCCCTTGTATACCTAATACCGCGATATACATATTGCTGTGGATGCCCCGATTGTTATAATACGGGCATCCACAGCAATATGTATATCGCGGTATTAGGTATGCCCAGTATACACTGTTACATAAAAGGCATTAGTTTTGCTCCATAAACAGACCTACTGTATATCTACTGTGCAGTACAGTAGTGTTCACATAAAAAAACGCTATCAATGGCGGAAACATATGCCCAAAGCAATGTCCATGTATTTATCGCTTAAATCCAATTTAATATGAGAGCATATCTAATAGAGAAACAAGAGACGTATATAAAACTGTTATTGAACCGTTATTATACGTAATTTAGAGAATCGTGAAATAGAGAAATAACTAGATTTTGTTAAATCCGGTTTATATATTGTTTAACGCAACTTCCGGTATACAGAGGATAGTGAAAGTTCAGTTGTTTGACCTTCAGTATGTACTATGTTCTGATACATTAATTGTGCTATCTCTTACCTTCTGTAAAAAGAAAAACAACAAACATTTCCAAATCATCACATCTTGTTTGCGTTGTATTTACGCTACATCATTCCTTGTTGGGTTCTGTTTTTAAAACATGGTGACACCATTTTATCTAAAACGTCAATCGTGAAACATCGGGTATTTCCGTATCCTCCGTAGAATACACATAAAGGCCGAGGTGATCAGATTGCTAAAACGTAACAAGTGACGTTAACATTATGACGTGTTCGTGATATTCAGACACTGCTCAAAACTGAACATCAACATATATAACGGTACATTCTGCATACATTGGGGTGTGGAGCGCGTGGTCCAGTGGTAGAGCACCAAACCCATATACAGCACATGTTGTTATTTTAGGCCATTACCAATTTTGTAATCATAAGTTCTTAAACAACTGTAAACACAAGTTGCTGGGAATTGTCTCCTTTTGCAGAGAATTCCATTGTAAAATAAATAATTTTAATTTGTATTTCTAATATGAATGGAAGTTAGGATATTTGAAAACAATATTTCGCGAGATTTTGAGTGAATACACGAGCGTTCCTTCACCATACAAGGCATTCGGACGATTGTACACAAGGTTTAAAAAGTAGAAGTATTGTCACAATGAAAATATCTGACTAACTACGTTTTACATGTGCGCATTACGGGAAAATACTGTTATGAAGATGTCAATAAATCATATATAATTTGCTCAGTCTAGAATGGCTCTACTGGATATTATTATTTTGCTTATCGAAGATAATAAATAAAATTCTAAGTAAGTACCCTTTTGTTTAAATTAATTCTTACCTATAACATAACCTCCGTGTTTTACACCTGTCAGCGGAACAAAAATATTTCGTTTAATAATTAATTCTATAAATTATAAAATGACCCGGAAGTAAACTTGGCGTGCTTAGCAACTTCTCAATTTTTCTACCTCGCCATCGAAATTTAGTAAACAACTGTATTTTATTGGATCATTTGATAATAACACCGATAAAATGTCTTTCTTTGGACTGACTCAACTCGGTTACCAAAATGCAATCCGAGAAGGATCAGCGAGAGCTAAAATGGATCCAGTCAGATCAAAAACTCAACTTGGATTTATTGCATTCCCCCCACTTGTTGAAAAGAACCCAGCCAGGAAATCAATTGTTCCCATAAATCAGGTATCAGCTTACGGACCTGGACCTCAAGATTCACATGTTGAATTCACCAGAATGAGAACGAAACACATTCGTACACCAAAAGGTACATACTGTTGTTTTTTTTGTTTTACTGACCTGTATTAAATTTATCACAATTTGCTGGATAAATTACTTTTTTCATTGTTGAATAAATATCTGTTTTGATGGATAATACCATGACCATTGAGCATCATATTGATATAATTCCAATTTCATTATCATATATGTATTTAAAGCATTTTCATTGGACAACGTCAATTTTTTAAAGACTTTTATTTTTCGATAAAACCCTGGAACCGGACAATTTTTACATTTCTCGTGTAAACAAAGAAGCAGCGACGTTTTGATGGTCGGTTTAACAATATACTAACTTAAATGACGTTCACTACGGTCCCATGTCCTTCGGACTTTATTTGATATGTGTGTGATATGACATTCTTTACACATGCATAAAAAACAGAAAAAATGAATTTACTCCTATAATATATTGAATAAATTCACTCATCTAGACTGAATATACCAAGATGAAAAATATAGATTAGAGTTTGTCTCACCAAGTTTTATGTACTTTCAACATGATAAGGAATCAAAGGTAAATCTAAAGCAAAGAATTAAAGAAAACAAAACAACAACAACAACACCTGTTATTTATAGAGAAGGGTTGGACTATATTACAAATATAAATTATGAAAAGACTGTTTCCGAATCTTCCTATTTATTTGCCAGAGACCCAACAGTTATACAACTATCCAGTGACAACGACCCAGGGGTGCGGTTGGTGGAGTAAACATGAACCAGTAAGACAAAACCTCTCATGGGCATATGTACCAAGACAAGTGAAACTTAATAGTGAAATGACAAGGTATGCAATGAAGTTACAGATTATGTTATAATTCATTAATTTATTAAAAGTTTAAACTCTCCAAATGGTTATGCACTGATAGAAGGTGTAAAAATTGGTTAGAACTTGAAACTATTTCAACATTTATGCGTGTCCTTTAAAACAATCATGTTTTGAAAGTTTATGCAAAAAATGTAGAAATATGATTGGCATTTTATTTATTTATATATATAAAAAACTGATAAAATGTTTTTGCCATAATTATATGACAACAAATGTATGAAACATTTCAGCCATTACCAGAAGCATGTCTTTCTAATATAGAAACAAAATAACAATTCTGTAATTTTTCAATATCGTATAATTTATATGTTGATGTATAATTTTTAGAAATAATGTACATGCAATTGAAAATTTATTGAAATTACTGTGTGTCTCGGTCTCTTTATAATAATTATAATTTTTTTAATATAATTCATGGAGGAAAATCGAATACAAACTATCGTAAATGGCTATTGATACAACCTTATAAAGAAAGTTGTTGACAAGTCGCGACATCTATAGATGAAATAAGTATTATCAAATCTCTGTCAATCTTCATAAATTGTCTTAAGTAGATTTTAATTATGCTGATATAGGGTAAATACTGTGTAATTGCAATATATGTATGATTAACTGTTTAATAATTGACTTAAATGTAAACATCCCAAGTCTTAACTTATAAAGAAAGTTGTTGACAAGTCGCGACATCTATAGATGAAATAAGTATTATCAAATCTCTGTCAATCTTCATAAATTGTCTTAAGTAGATTTTAATTATGCTGATATAGGGTAAATACTGTGTAATTGCAATATATGTATGATTAACTGTTTAATAATTGACTTAAATGTAAACATCCCAAGTCTTAACTTAAGATGTATCTGCACTCTTGTGGTACATTGTACATGTATAAACTTGCACTTGGGAACTGTATCTATATATATTACTATTTAACTATATAGACGCCTTTGGACACCTCTAATATAGAAGGCTTTTGAATTTTTGGGTGAATTATGTTTATATTAACTGACAGAGTGGAAAACAGTGCAGGAAGTGTTCAGATTCCTCGTTACGAGCAATCTGAACTTTTCCTGCACTGTTTTCAAACACCTTCTGTGATTGGTGTGGGAAAACGCGAATCTATGGAGTAAAGGGTTAAATAACAACCAAAATTACTCTATGGTTGAGTGGTCTATGAAGGTGTGTCTTTAATATGTTTGTCAAATCTATGTTTATGAGGTCTTGCTTAATCTTGGTCTATAAACTAAGTTCAAGTGAGGAAGTTAGGCAGTTACTTGTGGTGGATTCTACTCTGAAACATCATTCTGAAGTCTTTTTTCCAGTAAATAAACTTGATTCCGTATATAAGGCCATTATAAATTAATTGCTAGATTATCATCCAAGTTTTTCTTAAAAACGGGGAGGGCGAGAGGATTTCATTTTTATTTTTAAATTTTTTGATGTTTTTTTTAATAAAAAAATAAATAAATAAAAAAAAAAAAATATATATTTTCTAATTTTTTCTTTTATGAAAATAAAAAAGGTCAAGCGGCTTGAAAGTTAGGGGATGGGTGTGGATGATAATCTAGCAATAAATTTATTATGACCTAATCTGTAATATGGTGTTACACTAAAAACACACTAAACAATACAACAACGAAAGACGCAAATAAAAAAAAAACAAGTATTTCTTATTCTGAATTACCGGTTATAGAGATATTATTTTTTCTGTTTTCAGATTTGTTGATGAAATGGCACTCACTAACAGAGAGTTTACATTGTTTTAGAAGAACAGACATTGCCTTAGTAAAACTGAACACTTTTAAGTGACCAACAATATAAAACTGAACACTTCACAGTGACCAACGATATAAAATTAACATCCATCTGATAATATATATATACTTTTGTTTTTGTTTTTTTTTTGGATATAATTCTATTTATACACAAAGTACTGCCTGGATGTATTTCAGCATTTAAGCTTTCAACAATTGTATCTAAAAATCTGGTTCCATGGTTGATTGGAAACTATGGTATCAAATAGGATACCCTTTACTACCGGTATTGATCAAAGTAATTTTTTAAAACACCAATGACTTTTTGTTAATTGTATTGCATCTCGATAGTCAGGGCAATATTTTCTAGATCTGCCTCTGATATTTCTGTCTCAGACATAATATATACATGTACCAGATTGTTATAGTGTTTAACTTGCATAATTGGCAAGTGAACAGTAATATAGCTTCATTAATTTAGATATTTCATTATCAAGACATTTTTTATTGAAAATCAAAATCTATAGACAATTATAATGTTATCATTTTACCCAGTATTAACATTTAATATGCCAGTACATTGTCAAAACATCCGATATTCTACTTGCATATGTAAAAGTATAATTTAATGTAATAAGTGCCAATTTGGTTGATTGTATATAATAGTACCCAGAGTTAAACAAATGCAAAATATCAGTATTTAAGAAATTAAATCAAAATCATACAACATTCTGTAATAGGTTGTATACAATTTTTTCCCTTTTTGTTGTTGTTTTTTTTATAATGTTTTAATTGTTACTTGTAAGCATATGTATGAAGTTGGTTGTGTACTTTTCCCAAACTTGTGCATAATTGTGATATTTACTGTGTCTTTCTTTATTGTTAATGTTTATACCGTGTTTACATGTTGTATTTTACATAAAGTGCACATACTAGATAAGAATTGATTTTTAAAAAAACCCACAACTTTTGAGTGATGTAGATCAAACCAGCCAGTGGACCTTATAAAATGATATTCAGGCAGGGGTGTAGACAAGAGTTTGATATTGGTGAGGCTAAATTTAATACGATTATAAAGTAAGAAAAAAATGGGGAAATAATTGGTGCGGAATACAAAACAAATGTAAAAAGAAATATTTGGAAATTATTTAAGATGATTTTAAAACGAGAAAAAATAGTAAAATATTGGTGTGGCATTTAGAATAAATCTAAAACATAATTTGATGCCGCACCAATATGGCTGCACCCATGTCTACGTCCACGTCATGGAAACAGTTGTTATCCAGCACCTCTGTTATACAGTCACCAGAGTGTCTTCAAGGGGGGAGGTGTAAAGTATGACTGCTGAAAGAAAAAAGAGCACAACATAAAATTGTATGGCTTTGTCCCCATGGGTCCTGGACTCACAATTCTAACAAATATTTGTTATTTTCAGAATTTGTAAAATTTATGGTGCAATATGTTTGTTAGAACATAGATGGGGTAATGAATAGGTTTCTGTTAAATTGCCCAAGTAATAGTGACTTTCAGTTTAGTTAAATATAAATCTTTTATTTGTATTTTATTTTTTTAACTCCTTACTTGCCTTTCAGTTTAAATACTGTTTTGTCAAAAAGGTATAATAATGAACTAAGAAAGTTGTTATAAAATGCACATATAAAACATGGTATTGCTATGTTTTGAATAAACATAATTGGATCTAATTTAAGTAACATTCCTATAATCAAATTTCTCAGAGAGAGACAGATTCTTTTATATATCTAGCTAAACTTTCCTGAATATTTTTTTGGACTATATGATATTTTTATAATTATATTAATTATATAAATTTATATTTATATATTTGTATTGAAATCATATTTATTCATCAATTATTACCCAGCTCTCTTTAGTGCACCCTATGCTTTAATATACATAAAACCTGACATCCTTGCGGACGTATTGTAATGTTCGTGTGTCCCCTCGTATATAAGTTACTTTACGCTTTGTGTTACCTGGTCTATATTTGTGCTGGATATAGTCATTAGTGTGGGATATAGACATTACCATGTCTATATATGTGTGTGTGTGTTATAGTAATTTCTCTGTCTTTATATATACAGGTCAGAGTATCGTACCTAGAACAACCCTACCCCCACCAAAAAAAAAATAAATACATTTTTTTTGTATTTATGCGTTTTATATGATTATATATATTCATTTTGAAAAAAATGATCATATAATCATATAAAAGACATAAATACATTTATTTATTCAATTTATTTTGTGGGGTGGGTGGGGGTCCTAGGTACAATACTTTGACCTGTGTTTATATATATATACATGTACTACTTTACACTTTTTGATATAACCTTTTACCCTCTCTATCAGTATTACTTAGTATAGATGTTTGTGAGTCAGAGTGCATGAAAGGTGAGCGGAATTCAGTTATTCTAGATCTATATGAATGATTATTCTTTTTTAAAAGATGAATTATTGACCATAATTGACAGTGGCTGGGGAATTGCTTTAATGCGTGTTATATCCTCAATTTTATAGTTGCCGGTATGTTGTTCAATTGTCTTGCATTATTAAAATATTTCAATGTCAGTTTATGTGTTGACCGTTTTATTTTCAATGCCTTAAACAATTGTTTTACGCAGTTATGAGGTCCCAGTGTACGTATGTGACACTGGAGAAATTAGCAATGCCTAAAGTCCCGCCATTTCTGTGATACATATTTATAACAGCATTGGAATGTAGCTAACACCTAATATCTGCTATATAGCATGGATTAGTCCTCTTCCCCTGGAACCATTTGGTTGCATACCATTTCGTATCCGATAGTAGCCTCGGCTGATTGAATATGGCGTTGATGGACAGCTCTTTTATTATTTGGATATTCGATCTGCTTTCTGGAGACGCCGAATAAAAAAAATCTTCGAAAGTCTCCTTGGAGATGTTCAATATGTCGCACTAGTCCGAGGGATACTTACCCTAGTGTAATTTGCACATTGTTCTGGAAATGGGTGGCCAATATATTGTATTCTAGCCAGTGTGTTTACATAAATGTTTTTGTATAATGCTTCGATTTTTTTTCTGGTCTCCATCCAATTACTGAACTGACTAAAGAGTCCGATATATCAGTGACTCATTTATGTTAAAAAAGTATGTCTCTGGTTATATTTAGAAACTATTATATATTAATAGGGATACAATTTTAGTCACATGCACAATGTCAAATCAGAAAATGAAACAATTATCTTTTTGAATTTTAGGATCATTGATCTTACATACTGGGTATGACTCTCCCTGCATGTGAGACTGGCGACTGATAACCTCCGGACATGACACAACATGCTTTAACAACCCAACATAATGATGAGACCACCCAACACAAAGCAATGGCAACCTTATACAATAATAATATAACCGAAAACAATGCTATTACAATCCAACATAATGCTATGACAGCCCAACATGAGAAAACAAAACATAATGGTGAGACAACCCAACACAATGTTATTACCACCCAGCATATTGCAATGACAACCCAACAAAATGCTATGATAACCCAACTATGCTATGATGAGACAACAGAACATAATGATAAGACAACAGAACATAATGTTATGACAACCACACATGATGATTATACAACCCAACATAATGATGAGACAACCCAACATAATGATGAGACAACCAAACACAATGCCACAACAGCCTTACACAATAATTATACAACCAAACATAATGAGTAGAAAAACCGAACATAATGCTATGACAACCCAATATAATAATAAGACAACCCAACATAATGATGAGACAACCAAACACAATGCCACGACAGCCTAACACAATGAGTATACAACCAAACATAATAATAAGACAACTGAACATAATGCTATGACAACCCAACATAATGATGAGACAACCGAACACAATGCCACGACAGCCTAACACAATGAGTATACAACCAAACATAAAAATAAGACAACTGAACATAATGCTATGACAACCCAACATAATGATGAGACAACCCAACATAATGATGAGACAACCGAACACAATGCCACGACAGCCTAACACAATGATTATACAACCAAACATAATGATAAGAAAACCGAACATAATGCTATGACAACCCAACATAATCATGAGACAACCCAACATAATGATGAGACAACCACATAATTCCACATAAACCCAACACAATCGTTATACAACCCAATATAATGATAAGAAAACCGAACATAATGATGAGACAACCCAACATATAGGTGAGACAACGGAACAAAATGTTTATACAACCTGACATAATGATGAGACAATCCAACATAATTATGAGAAAACCCAACATAATAATGAGACAATCCAAAATAATGATGAGACAACCCAACATAATAATGAGACAATCCAACATAATGATGAGACAATCCAACATATAGGTGAGACAACCGAACACAATGCTTATACATCCCGACATAATGATGAGACAATCCAACATAATAATGAGACAATCCAACATAATTATGAGACAACCCAACATAATAATGAGACAATCCAACATTATAATGAGACAACCCCACATAATAATGAGACAATCCAACATAATTATGAGATAACCAAACATAATAATGAGACAATCCAACATAATGATGAGACAACCCAACATAATAATGAGACAATTCAACATAATGATGAGACAATCCAACATATAGGTGAGACAACCGAACACAATGCTTATACAACCCGACATAATGATGAGACAATCCAACATAATAATGAGACAATCCAACATAATCATGAGACAACCCAACATAATAATGAGACAATCCAACATAATAATGAGACAACCCAACATAATAATGAGACAATCCAACATAATTATGAGACAACCCAACAAAATAATGAGACAATCCAACATAATGATGAGACAACCCAACACTAGGGTGAGACAACCAAACAAAGTGCGACATATTGTATTTCTCTAAATAACCTTATTTTACAGGAAAAAATAGTTTGTGTTTCCCGATGTTACCTAGTGCGTATTTCTATAATATATTGCACATATTTAAGGAGCCTTTTAAAAAAATATTTTGCGTCTCCCTAGTTATGGACAGCAGATCGATATCCAAATAATAAAAAGCTGTCCATTCACGCCTTATTTAACCAGGCTAGCCGATTACCAAAATAATAAAATTCAAAGTACTTCAAGTACTGAAACACGGGCGCACAATGGTAAAGTAGAAATGAAATGATAAAGAGTTTGTGTCAGATGCAGTCCAGAAAATTATATAAGCATACTGATGGAAAGTGGTTTATTAGATGTTACTTTTTACAAGTCGTACAATAAAATACATAACACCGGATAAAATTTCATAAATTCTATTTTAACAAACTTTTATTTAGAATGTTAAATGTTAAAATACTATTTCACAGTTCAGTCGCGTAGCGCAAGTTAGGAAATCCCTTTTGAATATGTAATTTTGGCATGTTTAAATTGATATCCTTTTGGCAATACCAGACTGGCAATACGATGTTAGTGTGTAAATATAGCCATGATATATTGGGAAAATATGTTTTTAGCAAATTTTAAAAGTTTGTAAAATCCTGATATATTCTCTTTAAGCCGACACATGGCAATCGTAAAATATATATATTTTTTAATCATGTTCAAGCACGCCATTTTTTATGTTATATTGTACATAAGTGAATATATTTAAAAAAGACTCTTGTCCCTTAAGGAGACAATTTGAGAGAGGGACGACATTTCCCAAATGTAAAGTTATTTTATGTTTAAAAGAAAACCATCGAAGTCAATAATCAGCCTCCCAACTCGAGATCCACAGAATAGTTTTTGCAAAGTGAGTGACATTTAAAGTTTCAAATTTTTATTCTGCAACTAGCTAGGCCCACAAGGGCATCAGTCATATACAGCAACTTATTTATAAACATGAAATGAACCACATGTATGTATAATACAAACAGTGACAGAAGCATATTGACTAGTCATAAACACTAATATCAGCTTAAGGAGCTGACTAGTATATATTGACCTGACTAGTATGTATTGACTAGATGTCAAGCATTATACACAAGAAGTAACATGTCACTAAATCTTACATCAGTATTAACATTTTGTAATTCAAAACACATACAGTATAATATAATGTGAGGAAGGTAATATTGTTACCTAAGAACTTGCATTATTTTCTTTTCAAAATTGTGGTCTGTGTCACTACTTTGAAATATGTTTGAAAGTTTATAATGTTTGGTCTACACAAACCCTTAGCCATATATTTCTTTCTATCTGCATTTAAGTAGGCACAATTTAAATGTAATGGAATTCATCACCTATGGCATTAGTATTACGTAAATGACAATATCTTCTATTTATTTCAATACCATACATAATATCTTTTTCGAAAGGTAATTTATTATTACAACATCTAAAATGACAGAAAGTTATGTATAAATTTGCTGTCAGCAATTTAAAATAGTTTTCTTCTTAACATTTAATAGCATTTTTTGAATATTTCAATTGAAATTGGTTTACAATATTTACATTTTCAGAACCCCAGACTTCAGAACCACAAAGCAGAATTGGTGTTACCATAGAGTCAAATAAATGCAGTTGCAAATCAATGCTAAGCTTTAGCAAGGAACTTAATCTATAGTTCCTTGGTTTAAGCCCTCTTTTGCTTTTTTTTTTAAATAAAGCAAACATGACTCTTATTGCCTGGTCACAAAGATACTAGTATATCTTAATTTAAAAAAAATGCACCATTGCAATTAGATTTGACTCCAAAATAACTAAATTCATCAACTACACCTAACATAGCATTATCATTATAAAAAGTGGGTACATTTCTAGATTTACCTCTAGAAAATACTACAACTTCGGTTTTAGAAAAATTGACTTTGAATTTCCACATTTTACAATTACAAGCAGATAGTAGTTAAAGCCGATTGCAGGTCGTTTTGCAATTCTGCGAAAATAACTGTGTCATCGGCATAAAGCAACAAATAAAGTTTCAGATACACTTGAACTGTTTCATAACTAAGTCCTTGCTTTAATACATGTACCGACTTTATTTAATCGCTCCCTTCCTTGACCATCAAACATAAAATATATATCATCAGAGTATCTTTCCAGGGTACTGACAATTCTAGGATGTTTCCCCTGATAAACACGCAGATGGATACAATTGAAATTGGTGCACAAAAGGAAGCTAGCTTTGACAGAGAAGTTACTGATACGAGAAACTTTGTAACAATAGATAACAGATTCAATGGCGACACGCCAACTGAAAGACACCAAGTCATTCAAAAATATAGAGAATAGGATAGTAGGAGAAAGATTCTCTCCTTGCTTTACACCAGTGGACATAACAAAGAAATTTGAAAGTCTTTGGCTACTTTTAACGCAAAATTTATCTTTTTCAAATATAGCACATATAACTTTTAAAATTCTACCATCAACATTATTTTGCAATGTTTTTTTGCATAGGTAGATGCAATTTATGGAGTCAAATGCATTTTGATAGTCGACAAATGCTCTGTACAGTTTCTTACTTTTGCTTAAATAAAAATTTATTAATATTTTCAATGCAAAAATATGGTCAACAAAACTGCAGTTCTTTTGAAAATCTGCCTGTTCTTCACAAAGTAAACCGTGTCTCTAAAATATTATTAAGGACGCCTATTTATCACACCTGTAAACGGTTTACCAATGCAGATTAACGTAGTTACCTCTATAATTATCTGGATTATTAATATCTCGCTTCTTTTTGTAAATTGGTAAAATAATGCCTTTATACCAAGACTCTGGAACGGATGCATTATCCAAAATAATATTCATTAAGTTATGTATAACTTGCGGTATTATTTCTTTTAAAAAAATATATATACTCATTAAGAATATTATCATATATTGAACAGGCTTTGTAATTGTACATACTAGAGTTGGAAGATAAAGTTTCTGTTTCAGTGATACTGGCATTCAATTCAGTATTATAATCTGGGACAGAGTCAAAACTGAAATCTTTATTTTTTTTATTCCTACATTAATATTTTAAATTTGCTAAATCTAAAAAAAGCTTCAGAGGAAAATTTAGCAAGAGTTTCTGATTTATTTATAATTTGAATACCTTTTAACAATGACCAATATACTTTAGGATCAGAGTGCCTAAGATCTCTAAATTTATTATTTAAATCCTCATGATATATATGGAGTTTCAAGTTTAACTCGCGGACAGGGAGCGAACTATTGTGAGGACGAATGCACTACAGTAAAGGACCAACAACAACAACAACAACAACAAGAAGGGACAATGTCGAGTTCAATCGGACCACTTGTTTGTGCAATAGATCAGGGAACAAGCAGCTCCAGAGTGTTGGTAAGTTCGGTTTTATGGTTATTACATTACGTGTGGCAATATGCACATGATTGCGATCAAAAATGGTCGTTAAACATGTCCGTTTATTTTTACCGACTTTTTACCGAAGTAATAGAACTCGGACGAAATATATTTCGGACGACGAACAAGACACGGGATCATGGGAAACTGGAAGACAGATTTGGTTGCTGTACAGGGCAACATTAATGCACAGTGTTATGTTGCAGACGTGCTAAAAGCATATGCCTTACCATTTATTCGTCAGCATGGTCCTGGTGTAACATTGATGCAGGACAATGCCCGCCCTCATGTAGCCAGGGTCACCACTCAATTCTTGCAGCAATACAATGTCAACGTCATGCCATGGCCCGCGGTTTCCCCGGATCTCAACCCCATTGAGCACATATGGGATCAGCTGGGCCGCAAAGCACGAGCTAACCATCAGATCGACAATGTTCGCGATCTTACACGGGCGTTACAACAGGAATGGAGGAATTTGCCCAACGCACTGGTATTGCGTTAGTTACGTCGATGCGGCATAGGATCATTGCATGCATTCATGCAAATGGTGGCCACACTCGGTACTAACGAGATTTACTGGATGTGTCACATTTCTTATTGAAAATTCCATCTCTTAACATTCAATAACACCTTTCTGAGTTTTTGGGATTTTTGATTTTGACCCCTACCTCTCTTGACCGGCTATCTCTCGAAAAGTTAACAAGATAGCCAGATGTTATTAATTGGTTTTTATACAGAAATGAATGAACTTGTTTTTCTGTTTTGATACATAAAAGTAACCCTTTTGTTTTTTCGATAAATCTTTCCTGAAATATGGAGGGACGTTTCTATTTTTGCTGAGTATAGTTTTTACTAATTTAGTTTACCTCTATTTTGAAGTAAGTTCATAGCATAAATGACCTGCACTCGAGTCCACTCCCTGGGTTGCAGTACTGAGAGTTGTTATTCGAGAGGCCCTTTGTTGGTCAAGATGGGGTTTTCACCTTAAGCTTCTAGCATGAATGGCTAACATTCTATCCACTGTACTGCTGCCCCGCAATGTTATCTGTTGTGAGGAAAAACTAGTGTGCAGGACAGGAGGATTTTTTACCAGTTGGTATTTTCGAATTCTCTCTGGAATCCAACCAAAATAATAAGTTCATCTGTGGTATGAAGAGTGATTCATATTTGAGTAATTTAACTTGTTTCATACTCATTGTAAAATAAAAGTGAATTTAAAGCTGCAATTTGCAATAAAATAAGATTGGTTAAGAAATGACTGGTGCACTTATGGTGAAGGTCAAATCATTTTTTTTTTTCAGGGACCATTAACTACTTACCAGATTAAAAACGCTGTCATTTATTTATTATATTTGGATAATTAATTGTGACTGTCAAATGTGATCAATGTAAAATAAAAAGATCATCAAACCATAAGTCACACTACATTTATGAACTACCAGTCCACCTCTTTAAACATTAAAATATAAGACGGGAAATCATGCATTAAATGTTTGTATCGTTTAAATTGATTTTATAATCAATACATTTGTCACAGACAGACCAAGTTTTATGTGTGTGTATTTTTTGCCAGAGTGAAGTTGAACACTAGGAGTGGAGACGGTTGGCTTACTGTGTAGGATGCAATTGTTTATTGATTGTGGTCTAGAGAAGTCTTCTATTTTGTTGTCAGAAATATATGTAGTTTACAAGGTTCGACATTAACTTTTTTTTCTCACTAGACCACTGGGCTAGTAACTCAGTAAAACTACTAGACCTGACCAAATTTCCACTAGCCCAGACCAATATCATAACTGTGACTCCAGACATTGTACTGAAAGTTGGTCACAATCAGAGCTTTCTCATAAGTTTTCTTTGTTCGAGTTCTGCCTTTTGTATTTTTGTCATTGTTATCATCCTGATCCCCCCCCCCCCCCCCCGGTGAAGCCAAAATTGAATAGAGACATGTCGAAAGGTGTTGTTCGTCGTTAATATCAATAAATCATCAATTGATCTTCTAATGTCGTAAAATATAGAAGGGAAATAACTGAAGCCGATCGTACCCAGAAGAGTTACGCCACTTAATATATTGCGTCATTATGGTTAAAGTTATACCGCTTAGTTTGGGGCGGTTATTAGTTCTACGTTATGTGATTTCATGTTAGCTGTAATGCTACAAATTATCAATAATAAATGATATTACATGCTCGTCGGCAGGTGCATTTTAATTAATTCAATGATAAACATTATTAGCTCAGGTTTTGATGCTTTTTAACTGATTTCTTAATTTTGATTTAGCATGACCAGTCGGGCTACTTACGATCCAGTAGAACAGGACCGAACCAAGTACTTACTAGACTTTATCGGTCGGACGTGGGTTAATGTTGGTTAAGCTCTGATTGTGACCAACTTTTAGTACTATGTCTGGAGTCATAGTTACGATATTGGTCTGGGCTAGTGGAAGTTGACATGTATGATGAATATAAATTGGCACTTTCAATCATGTCTGATGTGTGTGTTTGTGTGCATACTCTTTTGGTGGAGCAGTCTGGGTCCATTGTTATAAAACTTTGTTTCATGCTTAACTTAAGATTTCATGCCAACTCAAATTTAAATGTACTCATTATTTAAAGCAACACATCCATGTTTAAACTTTTTTAAAAAGTTTTTCAATTGAGTTGTGAGCACATTTCCCATACATAAATATATGGTCAGTGAGCTGTATATGTGCTAACAAACACTATCCAGAACGCTTTAGAATTATAAAAAAAGATGTCCAAATTATAAAGCGTGACAAACGCTTTATAAATTATTTTTAAATTGCCGAGGATTCCAACTTGGCTTCAAATTGAATTATGCTAGTCGTATTAAAAAACTTCACGTTTTAATGCGTAGTGTACTTTACCTGCCTTGAAACTCATTTTGACAATTTTATTTGACTCGGGTGAGTTACACGTTTGTTTTATAAAGTGTTAGTCACGCATTATAATTTGGGCATCATTTTGTTCGGGATTGTGTTTATATGCTCATATACAGCTAATTGATCATATATTTGTATGGGAAATGTGCTCATAACTCAATTAAATTTTTTTTTTTTAAAGTTCAAACGTGGATGTGTTGCTTTAACATCAATCTGAGTATGAATTTGAATTGAGAATGAAAAAAAACGCGTTAGAAAAACATAAAAACATTAACTGTGTCAGTTGTAAGAGAGAGAGTTCCTGAGGTCATGTGTTTTTAGTACACTGACTGTCACTTGAAGACTAGTATTTTTTTCTCATAATTGTGACATAATTTTCTGTTACTGAGAAAAGTATATTGGTAAAACAGTTCCAGTTTTGATGGGGATTATGGATGTTATCTGTGAGCGGAAAGAAATATTTATATATATATAAGGATGAAGCATTTGGCTGCTCATGCCAGAGGTTGTGGACTAGATCTCCAGATTGATGAGATTCCTTTTAAAAAAAAAACACTCAGAGGTGGTTCTACCTCAAAAGCGGACTGTAGAGCAATTAAAATAACCTTTATTCTCAATCAACCTAAATTAGATTAGAATAGTATAAACTAGTAACACATGCTTGCAAGCTGCCTGACTAGCTCAGTGAAAAGTATCATTGGTGGGAAACCCATATTGATAATTCAGCTGCATATTTTCTCATGCATAGCATTTTTTGTTAAAATTGTTAATGCCCTATAAAATTTGCACTGGTAATATTTTTACCTATATAGATATATATCCTTCATGGTGTGTAAGCATATACTGTTAGGGGACATTAATTTTATTGCTTTGGTAGCTTTATGATGATATATTAGTCACTATCAGCTGTCTCACATCTCATATCAGGGCGGTCACTAGAGTGCAACTTCCTCTATCTTGTTACACTATACTTCAATTATCAAGAGGCGTTAGAATTAATAACTTTTACATGAACTAATTTACATACATTCAGAGTTTTGCACGACCCTTAAGTTTGCACTTTTGTCACACAATTTAATCAAATGCCTCTTACGTGGAATGCATGGTCCAGTGGTAGAGCTTCGATGATGTGAGGGGCGTGGGTTCAGTACTCCGCCACGGCTATGGGTGGCATCCTCGAGCAACACACTTTTTAACGCATGTGCTTAGTACTGGTTCTACCCAGGAAGACTTCAAGCATGATTTGTATAAGTTGTATATAACTTGTTTCACAATCAAAGTAAAATAAATAAGTTTAAACTAAATGACTTAAATTCTCCAGTCTGCCTATAAATGACTTATGGAGGACATATGACCCCCAGTTTCAAAGTGTGAGGGAAAACAATGTTAAATATGTGTTACAGTTTAGCATAAACAAAAACTATGTGCTTCCAATAGCAGATCATTTAATTATTAGCAGAAAGATTACATTAATTTTGGAAAACTACTTTTGGAGCATCTGGATGGAGTATAACTTTTTGCATGCTAGTCACAACTAAGATACCATTTTTAGCTCATTTTTTTAATAAGAGCTATTGTCATGACCCAGGCATCATTGTCGATATAAAGTTTTATGTTTAAATCAGCTTTTGTCTGTTTCTATACAAACTTTTATTATGTGATTTAACTTCATTTGTATTATGTTATAGGAACAATGTATATAGCTAACTTATCTAAATTTCCATAAATTTCCATACTTTGGGCTCTAAATGTAAAGTTAAAGTTTTTTGTTTATCTTCGATTTGATTTTTTTTTTAATATATTTTATTTTTCAGTAATACTATTGATTCTGTAAGCTGATCACTTTCAACTAAATTTTTTTTTACATTACTGACTAGCACCTTCTTAATAAATTTAGAAAAACAAGACAAGTGTTTGCACTTGACTGCAGTGCTGTTTTTAAACAACGCAGATCCAGATTAGACTGCAAGTAACACAGGGTATACATTGTTTGGACCATAGCCATTATACACTTCTGAACTATTAAAAGTCATATGTTGCTATAGTTACACTATGTTGTGCCATTGTATTATGTCCTGATGTCTTGGCACAATCATATCATGTCGACTGGTATTTACTACTGATAAAATGACATTTTCATTTTGTCATTATTAAGTTATATCATGTTGAAATATAATCATATCTTTTCAACACCAAATCATACCGTATGTTAAATTTTGATATGTTAAATTAACATAGCTAATAAGTCATAGTCAGTTAAGATAAAGAATTTAAGGTAGCATGATACCTGTTATACCTGATTAAGCTGATAAGATATAACTCTCCTTTAGCCTATAGGCCAAAATATTGGTCTAAATGAGGATTTTATTTTACATGTATTTAAAGTACAAGTTCAAGGTTGTGTTTTTGTTTCCCATTGAACTGCCTGTTTGTTTGTTTGAATATTGAACACCATTTTATGCCATTGAGGGCTGACAGATAATTTGTTAACTTGAACCACTGTTTCATGGGATCCTGGAAGGTTAACCAGTACCTGAGCACATCCATTCAACAATTAACAAACCACTTGAATCAGCGGGGAGAGATTAATGACAATGAAATGCAGTGTTTAATATCAGTCATCATGAAGACTGCAGCCACAGGATTCTAACTCACGAACCCAGGATTGATAGTCAGACGCATTAACAACTGAGCTATCCTGACCCAGTCCCTATGAATGTACTCATCTTCAATATCCAGTCTATGTCATCTTTAAGGGATTTCTTGTTATTTAAAGACTTCTTTTTTCTGTATTTTAACAGAATTCGTAGTAAGTTGGACATTTTTATCTAAAGGTGGCCCAAAATAATTCTTCTTTGAGTCGGTACCAAGTTGGCTCACATCCCAAATGTTTATGCCTCATGTGTGTCACTTACTATAACACTGTGTTGTGCTGTAATACTGTGTTTCAGATTTTTAACAGTAAGAATGCAGAGTTGGTGACGTACCATCAGACAGAAATCCGGCAGATCTACCCACAAGAAGGGTGAGTACCAGTATGATTGCCCAAACTGCATCTGTTCATAACACTGGTCTCTACTACTGTATCATACACAGTCAAAACAAGCTTTAAATGACATTGAATCATACGCAAACAATCTTACAGTTGTCAGTGTGCATACTATGCCAGGTTAAAATGGGGAATGATAGAATATAATTCATAGATTCCGAACACTAAAAGGTGCCTGTTTCGGAGATGCGCAGTCAGTTTTAACTTATATTAAAACTAGCACACTACTTGGACAGTGTTTTTTGTGTATAAAGGAATAATTCATAGTTGTAAATATAACCGTAACCAAGTTCAGGTTAAGGGAAATAAAAATACCTGTGTTTATGATTTACTTATAATCCATAATTACAGAATCACATAATGCATTGTTGTTGCAAAAAGTGATCATAACTTTAAAATAGGTAAACACTGTCTCAAGATCAAGTACCTCTCACTGCTGAGGTTTTGGGTTCGAGCTCAGCTCAGTCCAAAAACTATATGTGAGAACTTTCTTGTTATTCATGGAAGATTGGTTGTTGTAGTCAGATTAACTCAGATGCCTTTGAAAGGAGCGGCATAATTTTACACCGCTTGCAGCTTTAAAAAAAGTGAAAATTGTTGGCGGTCTTTTGTAGGTGCCAATCACTTTCCCCTTACAGAAAAAACTTGCGTCAATTTGATATTTTTGTCGCAATTTGCGAATGACAGCGTGAGCCTTGCTTTTCTCCACCATTAAATCTGGATGTTTTATTTATCTGCTTTTTGTTGAAAATGGCATTGATATAATACTATTAGACTAATTTGTATTAGCTCCATTGGGATTAAAACTCAGAGCTTATATTAACCACCTTGGGTCTCTGCTTTCTGGGAAGTACCAGTAATGAGATGTTTTTGAGACCCATCGAGTCTAGCTGGGGATCGAACCTGCAACCTCTCCCATGAGCAGCAAACACTATACTACCACCCTGAAAATGGTGTTGAGCCCATTAACAAAAAAAGGTGAAAAAAGTTTAGGAAGAGCTTGATCACCAGTTTGTCCAAGATTAGTTTGACATGATGTTTTTTCTGTTGCAGATGGGTGGAGGAGGACCCTATAGAGATTCTGGAGTCAGTGAAAGTTTGTATGGAGAAAGCCGTGGATAATCTGAAGGCATTAAACATGAGCGCAGACAACATCAAATGTAGGTGCACTTTATATGTACACTTGAAATCAAACCATGCACAGAAGATTTACCTGTAGATGCAAATAATGGTTATGATAAATTATCTAACAAATAGTCATAAGCCATTATCAACCCTCTCAAGTTGTCTATGATATAAAGCCTTCAAAATTCATTTGGAATTTTTATTGCTTCGAGGTTTAAAATTACATCATCTTACTTTCAGTCAGTTTTCATTACAATATTACTAGTAAGCAACCCAGTATATAGAGAACAAGCAAAAATAAAATTAAAAAAAAAATTGGTATCACATGTGTTAGATTCTTAGCTCACCTGAGCAGATACATCAAGGTGAGTTATTTGTTTGCCCTGTGTCCATCATCAGTATTCTGTCCGTCTGTAAACGTTTTGTTGTGTGCATTCTAGCACCTGCATTTTTCTTTGGATCTTCATCAAACTTGTATAGTAGTTATAAAGCAATGACACTTTTTTGATGCTTAAGTCACAAGTTAAAAAAAAGAAACTGGTCGTCATCAAAATATTGATTATGATTTTAAAATTTCTGTCTGTGTTGCCAAACAACCGAACACTCTCGTGTGTAAGAAGATGAATATCGTGTATTCTTTAAATGTTCTTTGTTTATGAAATAAAACATTGTATCTGTATTGTATATTGTATAACCATTATATCTCAGATAAGTTAAACTGGCAAAACGGGATGATGTCAGAGTTATGGTCCTTGAAACATTAAAATTGCACTATTTGACCTTGTGTGCTCATCACAGATATGTTTGATAATGTTGGAGTTATGGCTCTTGAATCATCAAAATTAATAAATCTGTAATTAAGCTTTTATTCAATAAATTGCTGGATTTGACTATAAAATGGAAAAAAATTGACTATTTTGCTTACTCCAAATTAATAACTTGTCATTTTACTTATGGTAGGAAAGGGGCTCATTATTTAATTTGTAATCTTGATCACGTAAAACACCACCAGAAAGGTAGCTACTGATTAAATGTGAAATATGATATCAGTGTCAATATGATATCAGATCTGTAAGTGGTTTGTTGTTTACACATCTTTCATCAGATAAAACTACAAGTGTGAATCCAGGATTTCATGTTTAAGTGGTGTACATATATTTTTTTTATTTATTTTCGGAACAAGGCCATCTTTAAAAAAATATTTGTTTGCTGTGCTCCGACCCAGTATTTTGCTTGTGGGTTGGTACTGTAGGTAATTTTTTTTGGGCTAAATTTCGATTTTGTATAGTCATTTTAAAGAAAAATGGACAGAAATCATGAAAACAATTTCTTAATGCTTTGAAAGTCAATAAAAAAGTTAGCTGCAATTTTGAGTTAGTAGGTAGGAGCACGGCAAACAATTTTTTTTTTAAGGACAGCCCAATATTCATGTATTACAGTAACACTAACACAAAAACTTGTCAGATAGTTTGATTCCAATACATAAAAGTTCACCTCTACGCTATATACATTTGTTAAATACTGTATACTGAGTGCCCATTGCAGATGATTTATCCATAACACTGCCTCAATATTGGAATATTTTGAGTGGTAAAATTACCTGTTACGACATAGAGAAGGACACTTCTTCTCAATTGCTATATATTATTATAGATTATTGAAGGGGGATCTGGGGTCTCCATAAACCCTCAACAATAATACTGGCCCTTTGTCATTTATTTTTGGCACAAGTTAGTCATGGTGTTTAGATTTTATTGATGGAGGAAGACTTCAGAATGAATCTGAGTGCCAGTAGAACCACCATCCGTCAGCAAGTTATTAATAATCTTTATCACAAACTATTTTTGGCTGACAAAGTTAGGCCCATAATCTCGGCAGTCAGTGTAAGTATGTGGTTTTAACCCTTTACTTCATATAGACGCCTTTGGACACCTTTAATATAGACGCCTTTAGACACCTCTAATATAGATGCCTTTGGACACCTCTAATATAGATGCCTTTGGACACCTCCAAAATAGACGCCTTTAGACACCTCTAATATAGAAGGCTTTGGACACCTCTAATATAGAAGGCTTTTGAATTATTGGGTGAATTATGTTTATATTAACTGACAGAGTGGAAAACAGTGCAGGAAGCGTTACATACAATCTGAACTCTTCCTACACTGTTTTCAAAAGCCTTCTGTGATTGGTGCAGGAAAACGTGTATCTATGGAGTAAAGGGTTAAGACAATATCTTAGGCCACAGAAAACACAGACCCTAGGAGTCCACGACATATAATGCCCTGTATTAAACACTGTTATTATTTGATATTTCAGGTATTGGTATAACCAATCAGCGTGAATCAACCATAGTGTGGGACAAGGTGACTGGGCAGCCACTTCATAATGCAGTCAGTATGTATCTAGTGAGGGAAGCAGAGCTGTAAATATAATATTGTTTTGTAAAATTACAGGCGGTCGCCTGACTTGTCTCTCAGTACTCAACAATCGGTTGTCTGGAGAGGCAACAAATGATGGAGTGAAAATGTCTCAACCGGTATTAAGCAACCACCTTCCTTATTTAAGAAACAGCAGAAGGTGCTATATTATGCATGAATGGCAACTTGGAACAGGTCTTAATAAGCACATAGTTATTTTGTGATCAATTTTAAATCTGCAAAGTTCAGAACATGAGGAAAAGTATACTGAATCAGATTATCGGTATACTAATTCATATAAGTTTGATTGCAAAATAAGCTCAGAGCTTATTTGATCCAACTTTAATCTGCTTCCTGGGTAGAACCACCTGCTGAGTGTTGTTTGTTCAGTTGTCAAAGGATCTGACTGAGAAGTGAATTTTCAACTTTTAGCGTGAGCAGTCAACACTCTGTCTAGACAACTGCACCTTCCCCAATACTGAATCGGTGTGTAGTGGACATTGTTTACTGATAAGTGAGATCAAGTGAACTTTGTACTGGCACATTTGGAATGTACAATACCATTATTTTGGTTTATCTCACAGAATACACACAACATCAACATTTATCGAGAATAATAAAGGAAATCAACATTTTTTCTAAATGTAAACTGTTTTCTACTAGTTTTTAGAAAACACACATCATTGATCGCCCCTTGTTTAACAGCTCATATTTTCTTGACAAAACTTGATGCTTATGGAATATTGTCACGGAGGGAAGAATGTATTAAAGCTTACTTACATGTAATAGGTAATGTCACTGTCTATTTTCCTTATACTGGATGGCATATCTTTAAGTTTGTGTTAAATTCTGGTCCATGGCAACCACAGAAGGAAAGAACATATCATGGTACTGATAAAATGGATAAGTATCAAGGCAGGCAATCCATGTTGGTTCTGGGTCCAAGCAGATGATCCAAGCATGGTTTATATTTACCAATATAAATATTTCTTGTACAAATCCTTGATTCTAAGTAAGTCTTGATAATTTTTTTTAACAAAGGTGAAAAAGTGCTTATATGGAATTCTCTTTTTTCTCCAATTCAGTATTTTTAATGTGTATCTCATTCGTAATATATATGATGCAGCTTAAGTGAAACGTTTTATTATGAATCTGAATTTTGGTAAAAAATAAAATTGCGCAAATAAAGATGTCTTTGTTTTCAGTCTGGCTTGACATGAGGACAGCTTCCACAGTGGATAATCTGATAGGGAAAACACCACAGAAAGACAAGGACCACCTGAGGGTGAGTAGTTATTTTGGGGCATCGTGGAAGATTGACTTGTTCAAATCAGTTCTCTCATTAAATAAAGACTTTATTATTATTATCATTATTATTATCATTATTATTATTATTATTATAAAGACTTTATTATTATTATCTTTATTATTATTATTGTTATTATTATTATTATAGTATTAGTTATGATTAGAGAAAATACCTTAGAAAGATAAGAAAGAAGGGATGAAAGATTTTTATTTAAAAAATGAAGAGACAATGATATAACTAAGCAATCAAGAACAATAAAAACTCTGGATGGATTTTTATATTTTGAATTATTCTGTTCTTTATTTGATATCACATGTACAATAAACTTTGATATGTACTTTTACATTTCAAATAACTCTAACCTTTCAACAGGCTCTCTGTGGATTGCCAATTACAACATACTTCAGTGCGGTGAAGCTACGTTGGTTGCTAGACAACTGTCCTAAGGTTGCCACGGCAGCAGCAGAGGGAAGATGCATGTTTGGTACGGTAGATACCTGGCTGCTCTGGGTAAGAAATGTGTTTGATGTACAACAATATGATTATTGGGTCATCCTTAAAAAAATATTTGTTTGCTCAACCCAGTACTTTTCATGTGGTAGGTAGGTAGCTAATTGTTTTTGGTGGTGACTAAATTTTGATTTTGCATAGTCATTTTAAACAAAAATGGACAGAAATCATGAATTTTTATTAAAAGCTTTGAAAGTCAATAAAGGAGTTTGGGTAGCTGCAATTTTATGTTGGTAGGTAGGAGCATGGCAAACAATTCATTTTTTAAGGATGACCTTGTTGCCCTGGATTCTGTGGTCTATGTTGCTTTTCATCTTTGCTGAATTGACATCAGAAAGCTATATTTAGCTGTTATGCTCATGTCTGTATTGGTGTGGCTTGTTGAGCTGTTAAGCTGGATTCTACAGACAATAACAAACTCCTTTTTCAGAAACCTCAGGACCGTTCTTAGTGAGGGAATGGCTTCTGACGCAGTGTTTAATGTACAACGTGCCATTTATCCCTTAAATACCCAAATGGCATTCGTTTGATAACTCCTGGAGCACAATTTGCACAATATAAATGCTATCAACATCAAGGTTATATCATATTCTGCAGTAATCAAGATAATTAATCCAGCTTTTATTCTGATTGATCAATTACAAATAAAAAGAGATTATTTATACAGTTAAAATTACTTTGATAAATTACCAAATGCAAATATATTTGTACATGTACACAAATTTATATATTGATTTTGTCAAGTTTTGGTGGATTTGCCATACTAATCTACCGTTTATTCCCTAATTAACGCCCCTGGGGGCGTTACATTTTACAAGGTGGGGGCGTTTATAAAAGATAAAAAAAGCAAATTTAACAACAGTTAAAAATACAATAAAACCATGGAAAAAAACTTAAATCCGGTTTAGATCCCCGAAAAAGTGGTTCAGAATTATTTTAGAGTGAATGAAATAATCGACATAGGATGAAAAGAAGCTGAAAATCTGTATGAAATTACTAGCCTGCATACTGCAATATCCGAATTTATGGTCATTGTACTCTTCACTTTAAGTCACTTGGACACTTGCTTTTATCAACGTGAAACAATGAGCTTTCAGCGTACACAGACTAACCGCATTTTCTGACGTTTTGGGATGTTTTAATCGGCAGACGGCATTTTTACTAGTATTAAACAGCAAATATGGGGAAGTATTTGTTCAACCAAAAGTGGTAAAGTGGTCACCCAAGATATAAACAATGGGTTAAAGAGTCCAAAGGTAATAAACACTTCGCTAATTGTTGACTGTGTAACAAAATAATCGATCAGGGAAAGATGGGCGAATACGCACTCAAATCGCATAAACGTTTTGTTTTTTAATTTTCCAGAAAAATAGGTGGGGGGCGTTTATTAGAGTGGGGGCGTTTATAAGGGAATATACGGTAATCTGATTTGATTTATTAATGATAATGAAATGCTTTTGATCCATATTAATAAATATTTTATTTTTTAAGACATTTCTAGCGTGTTTTCCTGATATACATGTACTCCCTTTAAACTGATTAATTAACAGTTATAATTGATACTGGAATATCTCTACCCATGGTACTTGTACACCCTAACTTACAGAACTTCACTGGTGGTAAGAATGGCGGGAAGCATATAACAGATGTGACAAATGCCAGCCGGACCATGTTGATGAACATCCGTGACCTGAAATGGGACGACAGACTGTGCAAGTATGTCCTGTAAACTTGTTTGTTTGGTAGTTACCTAGATTTGGAGAAAATTTACACTTTGACCAACAAAAAAAAAAATAATAAAAACTTATTTGTTTTCTGGTTTACATTTTTTTTTGTTACCAAAACACTAGTACTTTGATCTTTTGTTATGCATACTATGAAAATTATGAGATTTTGTGACAGTTTTTTGTTACAAAACATTGTAAATATGCTAGTATTAAACAGATTTTAATGAATAATGAATTAACAATATTTCAGATCTTTGATATGGATAAGGTTGAGGATGATTTTGGGACTAACAATTATTATTGATGTTGACTTGTGATTGTGTCAATATATCCATCATTATGATCGAATAATGGTTCAATACTTAGCATCATTTTAGTCTCATCAAGAGCTAACAAATGATCAGTTTACCTTAACGCTGTTTCCTGGGCTGTGTTCAGCACTGTTAAACAGCAAACACGTTTAATGCCTGGTTCCTTAAAATTAATGTGTACTGCATGCTAATATTAGGTTGAGCCAGTGTCCAGGAAAATATGTTAGCTAACATTATCAAATTTGACTAGTACTCGAGCACATACCATCTCCGCAAGTAACTGATGACTTTCCCATTTGAATCAGCAGTGAGAGAAGAATGATATTGAGATGTAATGTCGTATCTCAACAATCAAGGAGATTATAGCTGGGCGGGAATTCGAACTCAATACCCCTGGATTGATAATCAGATGCGCTAATGACTGAGCTAATCAGGCCTGACCCATTAATATGAATTATCAAATTGAACTATTGATGTTTATTAAAATAATGTTACTGGAGTTGTTAATAAGAATTGTATGTTTTACATCTTTATCTTTTTTTCAGTCTTTATCTTTTGTTCTGAAATGATAATGTTATTTAACACAGACATATACATAGTTTATTCAGTAATATAGGCCACTGGCCCAAAATACAATAGACATACATGTATACATTTTGGAGTGACATTCAAGTAGAGTGGAACAAACAAATTGAAAACATATATTAACTTTAAATAAGTATTTGTTAGGTTACATTTATAGAGTTATATCTTCTAATTCCAGTTTCTTAAATCAAAATCATAAAACAAGTACTTTGAGATAGAGATTATATCATGTTTGTCTGATGAGGACATACTTGTATAAAATAGATTTAAAGATCTAGATCTTAGCCAGGCATCTTTAAAGTATATTAGTCTAAGGTGTTCATAAATTGGGCATTCGAAAAAGAAATGAAACTCATCTTCAGTTACATACACATTATAAAAAATGTATTATTCTAATTTATTTAGCTTGATTACAAAAAAAGAACAAAGCTTATATGAACCTCTTTTGTGTTTGCTTCCTGGGTAGAACCAGTACTGAGTGTTGTTTTTAAGAGGCACTTGGTCAAGCTGGGGATCAAACCCACAACCTCTAGCATTGGCGGCAAACACTCTATTGACTACACTACCGATTTGCTTTTGTTTGATTTAAACAGTTTTGTTTACCTCATATAAGCAAATACAACCTTCTATTCATTTTGTCACTGCCCTAGTTGCACGAGTTTAAGAAACATCATTTTGCTCCATTTTTCAGGTTTTTTGAAATCAGTAAAGAAATGTTGCCAGAGATTCGCAGCTCAGCCGAGGTTTATGGTGAACTATGTGATGGACCCCTCAAAGGTTTGCCTATTGCTGGGGTAATTATCACATAGAAAAATTATGCTCTTTATTGTTTTATGAAGTTTTGTAGATGTCTGAGCTGGCACTTGCCAATGTCAGTTAAGTGTCAAAATCAGGGCTGTGTTCAGCATGGTTAAACATGTTTACTCTGTTCATAAATGCAAATGGTGACCAAACGAACGAAAAGTAATCGGCAATCAGTCTATTTGGCGATGTCCCTCTGTTTCTCATTAAGTCACATGATTAAACACAAGCAAACAGCTCGCAGAGGTATTTAATCTGTTAGAAAATGTTTTAAGGGAACATGTCGTTCAGTTCACTTCTGTTATCAAACGTTTGCAAACAAATTAAATGTTTAAGCAAACTAAACGCAGCTCATGGTACAAGCAAGTTTCACAATTAGAATCCAGATTAAATGTCAGCTGTATAATTATACAATAACATGTATAACATGTAAATTATATTACTGAAATGATTTTAGAAGTTTATTATAAATAAAGTTAACATGATTTTTCACTGCAAGAATTATAAGTCCCACAGTGTTCTGGCTTCTCCACAGCCATTTAAGAACAGGGGCATCCCAGCACTTGACTCAGAAATGGTATTTCCCTAGCGCTTGAATTTTTAAACAAAATTTAACAAAAGCCTCTCTCTAAATCATTATTTCTTGGCATATCTTTTTCATTTCAATGCCTAAAATGAAATATACTAAATATGATGACTTAAACTGATTAATACAAGTTTTATTAGTGAAATATATTTCAATGAGTGCCTTACACAGCACTTGAAAATGTGTTGAAGGTCTTTCCATGCTCTTACCCCATCGCTTGTATCCCTTCCTGTCGAGAACCCTGGTGTCCATGCTGAAGTTTTCTATGCTGAAGTTTTTTATTTTGTATAAGCCTGCTGAAATACTAACTCGTCTTTTATCTCTGTATAACAGATTCTGGGTGATCAACAAGCGGCACTTGTGGGGCAGCTGTGTTACAATCCTGGACAGGCCAAAAACACGTAATATGCAACATTTGTTTTATATAATTGCTGGTTTTGAACAGAATGTATTGAACTCATCTTGACCAGTTATATTTTATGTTCATGTAGTTGTCTCCCAAAACAGTAATGGATTCTAATTAGTGTGAGGTCTTTTGTCTGATATGTGAAATTGACTTTGCCTGAAAGAGAGTTGGACAGATGCCTATGATTTTATCTCCACTGGGAGACATATTATTTTCGTGCTGTCAATCTGACCATCCCTCTGTAACACTAATCCTGTCTGGAGAACTCGTGTTCAATGATTTTTGACCAGGTTATGAGCCTTCTTATTTTCAGAACCAAAATTCTTTTCCATCCAAAGCACTGACATCAGTTGTCGGATTTAAAGAAAACTTGCTAGAAAGCAACAGTGTGGGGGTCTAGATGCATTTCTATCCCATTTCGATGATATTTGGCTGAGATTCAGCCCTTTTTCAGAATTAAAAATTCTGTGCATGCCATGCTTCTTGTCTTGCAGCAACAATAACATTTTGATGAAACTTGTTGGGAAGATTAGTATAAAATCTAGTAAGGCATATCAATTTTATATTTCTATTTGATAAATATTTGCTTAGTTATGGCCCCTTTCAATGCTGGAGTCAAGAATTCTTAAGCCATCAGTTAGATTGCACTGAAACTTGCCTCGGAGCTTCAGTTTGATTCTTCTTGCGTTTAACCCCAGAAGCCTTGCTTTTCAGTTCAAGATTGTTGACTGAATTGTGGCTTTCTGAATTTTTGGAATGGAAAATCTTGCTTACAAGTGCTTCTTGTCTACAGCCAACAATAAAAATTTGTTGAGAATTACCATGGTAAAGCCTTAATGTGTATATCCACTTTTCTTTTCAGTGCCATTGCAGTTTTTCTTGCAGCCCCACCACTAGTCTTAATGCTCAAGATATTACTCACAATTTTATGGGGTGCTGGGAGATATAGTTTTTCCTCATACAACAAATTCCCTATCACCTTATTTCAATATTGTTTTGTAGGTATGGTACAGGATGTTTTCTTCTAATGAATACAGGTGAACAGGTAATTACCATAACAATATCTGGATTTTTTTTCTTCAGATTTATTTATTTTACATCAATGTTTGAAACAATTTCTTACAACTTAGGCATATCATGCTCAAAAGTCTTCCTGTGTAAAACAAGTATGTTGCATATATGGATGAAAT
This sequence comes from Panopea generosa, assembly GCA_029582155.1. Classification (NCBI taxonomy): domain Eukaryota; kingdom Metazoa; phylum Mollusca; class Bivalvia; order Adapedonta; family Hiatellidae; genus Panopea; species Panopea generosa. Next base: position 41,209,041 of record CM055894.1, read on the forward strand.
GTCTTATGCAAGGACACCACACATAGCTGTGGCAGAGGATCAAACTCATGACTTCTATATGTATATTATATTAAACAAGGATGAATGTACATTGTATTAAACAAGGATTATATAGAAGAATTGGAAAATTGCATCTCCTGACTTTGTGTTGATGAAAGTAGCATGTGAAAAATTAATTACATGGCAAATTAGTACATTCACAGGCAGCTGATTATGTATGTTTTATGCAACCTTAGATGTTTTATAATGTTTTTATCTTGCAACATTGTAGTTTGATGTAAAATTTCAAGTACTTTTATTTTTAAGAGTTCCAGTATACAGTTTGTAATCAGATTTACTTCATCAGTTTTAAACAATTTTCTGGAACTGGCCGTGTTTTAAAAATAATTTCATTATGCTATGACAAAATTTTGTTTATTTTATATTCCTGAGGAGAACAGAAGTTAAAATAATTAAGATAAAGTTATTTTGTGTAAATTTTCAAGCATTCACTATTGCATTCAATATTTTGTTGTTTTAAGAATTAATAAAGATGTTTTGTTCCATAACACATGTTTAATTGATTGATCATTTGGTTCCTGTTTCAGCCAGTACATTCCAATAATGGCTTACTGACTACAGTGGGGTACCAGCTGGGACCAAACAAACCTGTAGTCTATGCTCTAGAGGTATTTACTGTCTTGTGTTTTATACTTTAAACTTTAATATTTGGTAACATCAAATAAATCATTTTAAATCTATTAAGACCCAGAGCATCCTTAGAGTAATTCACAGTCTAATCAGTGTGCATTGCCGTGCTCTCAGTCATAAATCTGTATTGATTCCCTGTCAAAAATGGCCTTTAAAAACAGGTTGTTGCGTCATACAAGGTAATCTGCTCAGAAAGATTTGACATTTAAAATTAATATCAAATGTGGCTGTTTAAGACAAGTGCTCAAAAGAGGTGACAGGTTTGTCTGTAATATGTTCAAAAACTGGGATGGAAGAATGTAGGAATAAGCATCAGGAAGTGAAGGGATTAAGTTAGTATCTCAGAAAAACTAGGCTCATATTAGGCATTCGTCTGTTAGCCATCACTTGCATATGATTATTCAAACTAACATTCAAATCATTTTTGAGGTGCATTTATATACAATTATACATAAACATTTAAGGTGTTAAACATGTTATGTTGTTACTGTAGGCAAATAACTTTACAGCTAGTGTTATTTATTTTCACATCCAACATGAAATAAAGTTTCTTGTATCTTGTATCACCTCCTGTGTCATTGGAGAGGAGTTTATGAATTTTTTTGTCGTGGTGAAAAAATAAAATGTTCATACATGCAGGTTAAAATCGCCATGTTTTTTTTTCTTCCCAGAAAATTATGTACATGACTACATGTATTATTAAAATGTTGCTTTTTGAACCTGTTTTTTGCATAATGAATAGATGTGATGTATAGTGTGCGTACATTTATTTACTAATAATGATTCATTTCCATTTGGCAGGGAGCTATAGCAATAGCCGGTGCTTGTGTCCGCTGGCTCCGGGATAATCTCGGGATCATCAAAACATCAGAAGAAATAGGTGAATAGAATACAACTATCTACATGTACCTTTTAAGTGGTCAATGGTTAAATTTTATATAAGACTTTTGATATCTGTAATGTGATTGTTGTAAAACTATAATGGTGAAATAGATTAAAAGAACCTGTTTTATGAATTGTTATGGCTTATGCTGTTAACCTTTTACTCCATAGATACGCGTTTTCCCGCATCAATCACAGGCATTTGAAAATAGTGCAGGAAAAATTCAGATTTCTCTTAACGAGTAATCTGAACACTTCCTGCACTGTTTTCCACTCTGTCAGTTAATATAAACATAATTCACCCAATAATTCAAAAGCCTTCTATATTAGAGGTGTCCAAAGGTGTCTATATTAGAGGTGTCCAAAGACGTCTATCTCAAGTAAAGGGTTAGGATAGAAAATTGGATCTCTTGGGATATCTGTTTTTGCTGTTATACGGTGGAATCTCATTCCCACCAAAACAGTAATCCATTGGGACAGTATTTTCTATCTGAACCTCAAACCCATATAGGATTCTTGTAATCCAATATGACAAATGCTTTGTCGAGAAGAGAAAGCTATTTGTTGAAAGTTCACGAAATATGAACTTACAAGTAACATGTGCAAAGTAAGTGAACCCCAAAGTGGGTTCCTGTTAACTTTGCGAGTTTCATGTAAAGTCATATCTCTTAAATATTAAACAAATTAAGTTCATGTTTATATTTATAATTTTGATGTCCTTGATTAACACCACGATGCCCTTTTTCACATTTATTTACCAACGATATACATGTAAAGTATGCACTGGATGGAAAGGCAAAGGTAATGTCTTTGTTTACTAGCCATTACTATCTAACATAAAAGTATGTTAATATTGTGACAGTTTTGACATTATAATCAATTGCAAATTTCTATATATTGAAGTTAAAAATGAAGGTTCATAGTAGAGTTGACTAAATTTGGTAAAGATTTACTGAAAGAAAATGTCATGGATGTAATTCATTCCCTGAGGATATAAAACTTTTTTATGCTCAACTTCAATTCTTATTCAAGCACAATTTCATATAAGACTCGATTAAGGTGCAAACACTTGACTGAGCCTCAAATCTGAATGCAGGTATACGGTTACAAGTATTTACATTTATGTTGTGATGAGTTCGTTCATTTTTTAGTTGAGCATGAACTTTGAGCATGGAACAAAATTTTATAACCTCGGACCCTGGTCTGTCAAGTGGAAGAATGTATACGATTTTATTCTACATTACAGAGACCCTGGCAGAGCAGGTTGATGGTACACATGGCTGCTATTTTGTACCAGCCTTTTCTGGTTTGTTCTGTCCATACTGGCAGAATGACGCTAGAGGGTGAGTTTGTGTTCAAAGTTATTTATATCATAAAATTGGTTTGAATATTAAGCATAATTTGTATGCCGTCAAGGCTAACAGACTGTCAGTTAACCATACCGCTGTTTCCTGGGATCGTGGAAGGCTAACCAGTACTCGAGCACACCCCATCTCCACAAGTAACTGATAACTTTCCCACTTAAATCAGTGGTGAGAGACAAATCAAATCATGTCAAATATGTTGGACATGGAATACTACTGTGGAGGTGTATATTATGAACAATATCAGTTCTATGCATTTTGGGTGTATTGCAGTCGCAAAACATAAACACTTGGTAATAATGCATTCATTATGTGACTTGATTTTAGGTTTACCTAAAACTGGATTTGACTCAATTGTTACACCTGATTGCAATTGCTGTTCTGTTATATTAAAATAAAAGGATCATTTAATATTGTGTCAAATATCCAGTGAAATATATCAATAATAACCATAAAACAAGTGTGGAGAAAGAAAAGTTGTTGAGTTTATTTTTACAAAATTTTGAATGTGGATATTTAGAGTAAAGGAGGAAATTGTGCATGTTGTGTTGTTTTGTTTACACAGTAAAAATATGTTAGCTATGGAAAGGAAATATTAAAAAACAAGTTAAAATTATGGGACAATATGGATCCTGTGAATATCAAAGTACAAAGGATTTTTTTAAGCAGCCAGTCAAGGAAAAGAGCAAAAGTGACCTTTTAAGACAGGTTGTTGCTTAATACATTGAGTTAATTTGCTTTGAAAGTTAGAAATAGAAAAAAGCAAATGTGGCTGCTAATGAGAAGTGGTTGCTTTATAGAGTTGACCACTTACACAGGTTTGACTGTACTATTGGTATTTTCGCAAAGCTTTCCAAATTTAGAAAGTCAATATTAGTTTGACGGCTTGTCGCAAATCCATTATATTTTTAAAAAAATCTTCAATTTATTCAAGATCAATTTCAGCTAGGATTTATTTCTATGATTTCAGTAGCTCATATCCATGTGGATTCCTGTAACTGTAACATTTTGGTATACTGTGTGATATTTTAAACTTATTTGTTTTTACTTTGATTGTGAATTAATTGCGACTTAGACAAACCACGCTCGAGGTGTCAGATTGAATGTGATCTTTCAGTTGTTTTTAGTTCTACATTTCCAGAATCGTACAAATACATGTGTAACGTTGTTTTGTATATTTTCAGAATCATATGTGGCCTGTCTCAGTTTACAAAGAAGGAACACATAGCTCGTGCTGCCCTTGAAGCTGTCTGTTTTCAAACAAGGGAGGTAAGTAGTTGTCTGTTATCAGACAAGGGAGGTAAATTAAAAGTATTTTAAGTTAATTACCACAGACTGTGTTTTAAATGAGGAAGTTTATTACCATATTTTACATGTACTTCAAAGTGAATGCTAATGACTCCCTGACCTAAAGCGACACAACCAGTATTTATGTCCTTTCAAATCAATAAAAAAATGGTATAATTGTAATATTTGATATATATTGTGACTATCTGGATGCAGTCTGGTGTTAAAAACAGTTGTTTATCATAGAAAAACATGTATTAAAACTCGTAATTATTGACGATGTTTGAAATAGATCTGATCCAAGGAATAATGTAAATATAAGTGCTTTAAGTAAACATACCAGTTAAAATTACGTCTCTAGTTTTTATAATATCACAATGTAAATAATTTACCCTTTACTTCATATAGACGCTTTTGGACACCTCTAATATAGACACCTTTGGACACCTCATATAGGAGGCTTTTGAATTATTGGGTGAATTACACATGTATGTTTCTATTAACTGACAGAGTGGAAAACAGTGCATGAAGTGCTCAGATTGCTCATTACGAGCAATCTGAACTCTTCCTGCACTGTTTTCAAAGGCCTTCTGTGATTGGTGCGTGAAAACGTGTATCTATGAAGTAAAGGGTTAAGACATTTTCACTCCGTAATAAGTTGCAAATCTTGGCAAGAATGATTTTTCAAAGTTATGTCCAAATGACTATCCATAGGTATATGTAACAATACAAATACTTGTGTTTAAATGTTGCGAGGGATGGATGATTCTCCATTACATCTATAAAAACAAATTTTATCACATAATTTAGGGTGCAGTAGTATAATAAGCCCAAGACATAATTTTGATATATACCTCGTGTAATATCACTTCCAATTAACGCTCTGTGTTTTCTGCAGAACTTGGGTCTTGAATGTAAAGTGCTGAACTAATGTGCACAATTTATTTTTGTTACTTATAGAGGTGATAAATTACCATTTTAAGTTTTGTGATTAAAAGAATCTTACATTCCTGCACAATTATTATTGAATGTACATGTATTAAACTCGGCAAAAATGATATACATGTAATGCTTGGGAGAACCTTGCATAATATAATATTGCCAACAATAAATTCAATAATAAATGAGCACTCGTGTAAGATCCTATTGCTTTCATATTTGTTGTAATGTTTCAGCTGTTGGAAGCCATGAATGCAGACAGTGGGATTCCCCTGAACTCCCTGCAGGTGGATGGAGGAATGACGGCCAATAACCTTCTCATGCAGTTACAGGCCGACCTGCTGGGTATCAGTGTGGGTAAGTTTGTCAGTTACAGTACAAGTGTACCACTAGTTGTACCAAGTAGTACATGTTAGTGGTTCTACTGTGTCAAAATTATATGTGGACTTAAATTAGATGAAAATTACGCATGCACAGTTTGTCTACGACATGTAACACGATGGCTTTATTCACTGGTAGAATACATTTTGTACAACATTTCTTCATTTGTTCTTTAAAATCACAGAACATTATTTTCGTGTTAACAATTATCTTAGGGTGGTGCATTTTCAAATTCATGTTTTTTGACCCTGTCAAAAATCCAATTCAGCCTTTGTTGCTAACAAGAGACTGAAAAGGTGAAAATTAATAATTTAAATTAACAATAAAATTTAAGAATTCTTATTTAATAATAAAAAAATGATCAAATTGTTACAAAGATAAAGTAGCAAGTAGACTTTAATGTTGAATTTGCAAGTTGACATTTACATATGGATTAAAAAAAAAAAGATACTCCCTTGTTTCTAGTACGACCCTCAATGCCAGAGACCACAGCTCTAGGTGCTGCCATGGCAGCCGGTAGTGCTATTGGTATCTGGAACTTGGACGACGATGCTGGTAAGGTCACCACTGATGTGTTTACAACAACTATTAAAGAGCAGCAGCGCGACGAGAGGTTTGTTCAGTGGAAAGAGGCAGTGAAGAGGTCAATGCATTGGGTGCCCTCTAAGGGTGCTGAAGGTAAACAAAAAATGCTATAATGGCAGTTGTAAATGTTTTCATTCAAATCAAATCTTCCATAGGTAACTGGGAATTTCTCACATGAAGTTTCTTAACTGAGTTGGGACCGAACCCACAACCGACAAAGAGATAAGTGAGCTTGAGGCAGCACATTTGGCCATGGAGATCACTGTAATTGACCTGTCACAGGCTGTCAGTCAGTGGAGATCACTGTAATTGACCTGTCACAGGCTGTCAGTCAGTGGAGATCACTGTAATTGACCTGTCACAGGCTGTCAGTCAGTGGAGATCACTGTAATTGACCTGTCACAGGCTGTCAGTCAGTGGAGATCACTGTAATTGACCTGTCACAGGCTGTCAGTCAGTGGAGATCACTGTAATTGACCTGTCACAGGCTGTCAGTCAGTGGAGATCACTGTAATTGACCTGTCACAGGCTGTCAGTCAGTGGAGATCACTGTAATTGACCTGTCACAGGCCGTCAGTCAGTGGAGATCACTGTAATTGACCTGTCACAGGCTGTCAGTCAGTGGAGATCACTGTAATTGACCTGTCACAGGCTGTCAGTCAGTGGAGATCACTGTAATTGACCTGTCACAGGCTGTCAGTCAGTGGAGATCACTGTAATTGACCTGTCACAGGCTGTCAGTCAGTGGAGATCACTGTAATTGACCTGTCACAGGCTGTCAGTCAGTGGAGATCACTGTAATTGACCTGTCACAGGCTGTCAGTGAGGAACCACAGTAATCAACCTGACACAGGCTGTCAGTCGGGAACCACTGTAATTGACCTGTCACAGGCTGTCAGTCAAGGGAGAACCACTGTAATTGACCTGTCACAGGCTGTAAGTCAGTGGAGATCACTGTAATTGACCTGTCACAGGCTGTCAGTCAAGGGAGAACCACTGTAATTGACCTGTCACAGGCTGTAAGTCAGTGGAGATCACTGTAATTGACCTGTCACAGGCTGTCAGTCAAGGGAGAACCACTGTAATTGACCTGTCACAGGCTGTAAGTCAGTGGAGATCACTGTAATTGACCTGTCACAGGCTGTCAGTCAAGGGAGAACCACTGTAATTGACCTGTCACAGGCTGTAAGTCAGTGGAGATCACTGTAATTGACCTGTCACAGGCTGTCAGTCAGTGGAGATCACTGTAATTGACCTGTCACAGGCTGTCAGTCAGTGGAGATCACTGTAATTGACCTGTCACAGGCTGTCAGTCAGTGGAGATCACTGTAATTGACCTGTCACAGGCTGTCAGTCAGTGGAGATCACTGTAATTGACCTGTCACAGGCTGTCAGTCAGTGGAGATCACTGTAATTGACCTGTCACAGGCTGTCAGTCAGTGGAGATCACTGTAATTGACCTGTCACAGGCTGTCAGTCAGTGGAGATCACTGTAATTGACCTGTCACAGGCTGTCAGTCAGTGGAGATCACTGTAATTGACCTGTCACAGGCTGTCAGTCAGTGGAGATCACTGTAATTGACCTGTCACAGGCTGTCAGTCAGTGGAGATCACTGTAATTGACCTGTCACAGGCTGTCAGTCAGTGGAGACCACTGTAATTGACCTGTCACAGGCTGTCAGTCAGTGGAGATCACTGTAATTGACCTGTCACAGGCTGTCAGTCAGTGGAGATCACTGTAATTGACCTGTCACAGGCTGTCAGTCAGTGGAGATCACTGTAATTGACCTGTCACAGGCTGTCAGTCAGTGGAGACCACTGTAATTGACCTGTCACAGGCTGTCAGTCAGTGGAGATCACTGTAATTGACCTGTCACAGGCTGTCAGTCAGTGGAGACCACTGTAATTGACCTGTCACAGGCTGTCAGTCAGTGGAGAACCACAGTAATTGACCTGTCACAGGCTGTCAGTCAGTGGAGAACCACTGTAATTGACCTGTCACAGGCTGTCAGTCAGTGGAGATCACTGTAATTGACCTGTCACAGGCTGTCAGTCAGTGGAGATCACTGTAATTGACCTGTCACAGGCTGTCAGTCAGTGGAGACCACTGTAATTGACCTGTCACAGGCTGTCAGTCAGTGGAGATCACTGTAATTGACCTGTCACAGGCTGTCAGTCAGTGGAGATCACTGTAATTGACCTGTCACAGGCTGTCAGTCAGTGGAGATCACTGTAATTGACCTGTCACAGGCTGTCAGTCAGTGGAGACCACTGTAATTGACCTGTCACAGGCTGTCAGTCAGTGGAGATCACTGTAATTGACCTGTCACAGGCTGTCAGTCAGTGGAGATCACTGTAATTGACCTGTCACAGGCTGTCAGTCAGTGGAGATTACTGTAATTGACCCGATAAAGGCTGTCAGTCAGTGGAGATCACTGTAATTGACCTGTCACAGGCTGTCAGTCAGTGGAGATCACTGTAATTGACCTGTCACAGGCTGTCAGTCAGTGGAGATCACTGTAATTGACCTATCACAGGCTGTCAGTCAGTGGAGATTACTGTAATTGACCCGATAAAGGCTGTCAGTCAGTGGAGATCACTGTAATTGACCTGTCACAGGCTGTCAGTCAGTGGAGAACCACAGTTATTGACATGACACAGGCTGTCAGTGAGGAACCACAGTAATCAACCTGACACAGGCTGTCAGTCGGGAACCACTGTAATTGACCTGTCACAGGCTGTCAGTCAGTGGAGAACCACTGTAATTGACCTGTCACAGGCTGTCAGTCAGTGGCTGTCAGTCAGTGGAGAACCACTGTAATTGACCTGTCACAGGCTGTCAGTCAGTGGAGAACCACAGTTATTGACCTGACACAGGCTGTCAGTGGGGAACCACAGTAATTGACCTGACAAAGGCTGTCAGTGGGGAACCACTGTAATTGACCTGTCACAGGCTGTCAGTCTGTGGAGAACCACTGTAGTTGACCTGACACAGGCTGTCAGTCAGTGGAAAACCACTGTTATTGACCCGACACAGGCTGTCAGTCAGTGGTGAACCACTGTAATTGACCCAACACAGGCTGTCAGTCAGTGGAGAACCACAGTTATTGACCTGACACAGGCTGTCAGTGGGGAACCACAGTAATTGAGCTGTCACAGGCTGTCAGTGGGGAACCACTGTAATTGACCTGCCACAGGCTGTCAGTCTGTGGAGAACCACTATAGTTGACCTGACACAGGCTTTAAGTCAGTGGAGAACCACTGTTATTGACCCGACACAGGCTGTCAGTCAGTGGAGAACCACTGTTATTGACCCAAATCAGGCTGTCAGTCAGTGGAAAACCACTGTTATTGACCCGACACAGGCTGTCAGTCAGTTGAGAACCACTGTAATTGATCCAACACAGGCTGTCAGTCAGTGGAAAACCCTTGTTATTGACCCGACACAGGCTGTCAGTCAGTGGAGAACCACAGTAATTGACCCAAGACAGGCTGTCAGTCAGTGGAGAACCTGTGTTATTGACCTGTCAGTCAGTGGAGAACCACTGTAATTGACCCAACACAGGCTGTCAGTCAGTGGAGAACTACTGTAATTGACCTGTCACAGGCTGTCAGTCAGTGGAAAACCACTGTTATTGACCCGACACAGGTTGTCAGTGGAGAACCACTGTTATTGACCAGACACAGGCTGTCAGTAAGTCGAGAACCACAGTAATTGACCTGCCACAGGCTGTGAGTCAGTGGAGAACCACAGTTATTGACCTGACACAGGCTGTTAGTAAGTGGAAAACCACTGTAATTGACCCGACACTGGCTGTCAGTCAGTGGAGAACCACTGTAATTGACCCAACACAGGCTGTGAGTCAGTGGAGAACCACACTTATTGACCTGACACAGGCTGTAAGTAAGTGGAGAACCACTGTAATTGATCCGACACAGGCTGTCAGTTAGTGGAGAACCACAGTTATTGACCCGACAAAGGCTGTGAGTCAGTGGAGAACTATTGTAATTGGCCTGTCACAGGCTGTCAGTCAGTGGAGAACCACATTAATTGACCTGACACAGGCTGTAAGTAAGTGTAGAACCACAGTTATTGACCCAACACAGGCTGTGAGTCAGTGGAGAACCATTGTAATTGACCGAACACAGGCTGTCAGTCAGTGGAGAACCACATTAATTGACCTGACACAGGCTGTTAGTAAGTGTAGAACCACAGTTATTGACCCAACACAGGCTGTTAGTCAGGGGAGAACCACAGTTATTGACCCAACACAGGCTGTTAGTCAGGGGAGAACCACAGTTATTGACCCAACACAGGCTGTTAGTCAGGGGAGAACCACTGTAATTGACCCGACACAGGCTGTCAGTCAGTGGAGAACCACTGTAATTGACCTGTCACAAGTTGTCAGTCAGTTTAGAACCACTGTTATTGACCCGACACAGGCTGTCAGTCAGTGGAGAACCACAGTAATTGACCCGACACAGGCTGTCAGTCAGTGGAGAACCACTGTAATTGACCTGTCACAAGCTGTCAGTCAGAGGAGAACCACTGTTATTGACCCGACACAGGCTGTCAGTCAGTGGAGAAACAGAGTAATTGACCCAACACAGGCTGTCAGTCAGTGGAGAACCACTGTTATTGACCCAACACAGGCTGTCAGTCAGTGGAGAACCACTGTTATTGACCCAACACAGACTGTCACTCAGTTGAGAACCACTGTTATTGACCCGACACAGGCTGTCAGTCAGTGGAGAACTACAATAATTGGTGTCAAACAAAATAGTTTATTGTTTTTATTCTTATTGTACTTCTTCTCATTGTGCTCCACATAAGTTGTTGTTGTTGTATGGTGTTTAGCGACACTTTCAACAATTTTTCAGTCATAGCGTGATGGTGTCTACTTGAGACAGTATTCTAAGTGCTGTCACACTGGAGTATCATGCTGCAGACACATCGTATGATACCTCACCCAGTCACCAGACCTAGAACTATCCTCTAAATGCTGAGCGCCAAGCGAGGAAGCTTCCAGGACAATATTTCAAGTCTTTGGTATGACCCAGTCGGGAATTAAATCCATAACCTTCCGTATGCAAGGTGGATGCACTTCCCCATGACCATTGTTGTGATATCCACATACAGAGGATAGTTCTAGGATACATAGATGTATGTCTGGCGTAAAGTTTGTTTGAATATTTAGAGTCAAATAAATGAAATGATGCTGAAAAGGGAGGGAAAAAAACATAACAGTGTTTACAGAATTATATTGTATTATTCCTTCTCTCTGCACCACTAAATACCTGATATGTAAAAGAACGGTGAATTTGTGAATATTGAAAATATCTGTAAGGTCATTATTATTTATAAAATAAGCCATCAAACTGGCAGTGATATTATTTATAAAGACAAATTTACTTCTTGTACATGCTTCATGTAGGTTAACATGCTTTTCATGTTTCTTTTCTTTCATTGCAAGCATAGAAAGGCCGAGGACATTATGGGACAGCCTTCCTTTAGGACTGTATATACAAGGAAGTTTTGCTTTATTGATGATGGCCAAGTTTGTTAACCAGAGATAATATTAACTATACCTAGGTGCTTATATAACCAACTATGCAATTAGACGACGAATCAACGTGGTGAAATATCTGCCTTATTGGAGGGAAACACGCTGGAGATGATAAAGTCGTGACTACGTAAATCACAGCTGATGTGTTTGGAGCATGTCTCGAGGATATGTTGTCATGTCAGATGTATATTCATTGAATATAGGCAAGATCTTTGTCCTGCTACTGGTGCTATGTTACGCTCATCCTACCCAAGCATGAAAAGTTTTTTAAATTTCACCTATTCACACAATGACAGTTTGGTGTGCTAGTTAGATAAAATTTAGTAAATGTTTTTAAAACATTGTATAGGAGATGTGTCATTACATGTACGCCAATGATTGTGTAATTGTTCATGCAGTGTTATTAGTCTGTTATTGCATACTGTCAATTTTTGGAAAATGTAAATACTGTTCCAATGTGCCATAACAGTGTAGCACCCTGCTGTAATGTTGTTGTTGTTGTTTTAATGGGATTTAACATCATTTTCAACACATTTCAGAATATATACATGGCATATCAAGTTTTATTGGTGGAGGAAGACTTCAGAATGAATCTGAGTAGATCGACCATCCTTCCGAAAGTAACAAGCAAACGTTCTTGCATAAAGTGTTTGGAGAGAGTGGGACTCAAACCTACTACCTTAGTGGTGAAAGGTGAGTGATCTTGAGACAGACCCTTAGACCACTCGGCCACAGAGGACCATCCTGCTATAATGTGTCGGCGTATAATTTATGATCTGTGATCTCCTCCAGTTATAATTAGTACTGCATTCTGTTCATGATGCCTTATGTAAGATGTCATTTTGAGTAATTGGTTAAATAATATAAAGAAATTAATCAATCATCTTGGATGACAAAAACTAATTGGATTTGTAACATTGTTAAAGATTCGAGGCAGTTAAGCCTGGTTTGTATTGTACAAGCAAGGAGGGATGGAGTATACTGTTATAAACACTAATGAAGTGATTTAAAACACTACCTCAAATGTGATACTTTTAACTTACATTTTTCATTGATAATGTTTAATGTTTAAACCAATTAGTTTCTTGCTTTGTGAACACAGGTTTTGTGATACATTTATAAATTTTGTTTAAATGTTAAGTTACTGTGAAGGAAGAATATTAGGATTTTTCAAATTTTTAGAACTGACAAAAAAACATTTTTTTCTCAATATATTTTGTTAAGTCCTTATTGTAAAAATGGATATCTATTTAAATATGCCAAAGTAATATATTGAAACTTGGGCTATGCTCCTAGGTTAGACTTAAATAGATTTTGCACCTAAAATTGTAACGTATTATGTGATGTGATAAAAGAGTCACATGATTTTATTTTGATTTTAATTTGATCCATTATGCAGGTTTACATGTAGTAAAAATTACATCTTAGAAAGAGTCGTTAAGTGCTGTCTATATTTAGAAATTGTATTTTGAGTTGCTTTATTTCAATTAAGTAATCATATTTCTTTAGACATTTATAGCTATTTTCACTGACATATTGCCTTTAAGTATTAAACAAAAAAGCTTATTTTAAAAGTACCAAATAAAATCTGTCAGATTATAAAGTTTTGCAAGATTTTCAGATTTTAGATCTGTAAATTCCATAGTCAAGTATTGTTTACTTTACAATAATTATGAAATTTTTTTATTTTGCACAAATCATGATAAAGTATAATCTTTGTGGAATAAGTATAATATTATGCAAGTGGATTACCTTGCTTGAGGACAAAACACAGCAACCTGGTGGATAATTGAACCCACAACCCACCAATCTAATTTCATAATTTAGCCGACGGGACCATCATGCTACTTATTGTTATAACATAGCTGTAACAACTTTATATGGAATAACAATAAGCAGGTGTGACACACATAAGCATTATATAACTTCTGTATACATACATATAATCTGTGTGCTTGGATGATGTGAGTTTTGTGACAGATAGAGATTTTGTTTATTTTCACTAAATCCTAGTAAATGTGTCTCAGGTGTAGGTAAGGTGCTTGTTTAACCCTTACTCCATAGATACAAATCACAGAAGGCCTTTGAAAACACTTCATGCATTGTTTTCTTCTCTGTCAGTTTATATAAATATAATTCACCAAATAATTAAAAAGTCTTCTATATTAGAGGTGTCCAAAGGCAATCTATATTAGAGGTGTCCAAAGGCGTCTATATTAGAGGTGTCCAAAGGCGTCTATATTAGAGGTGTCCAAAGGTGTCTATATGAAGTAAAGGGTTAAACAAGAATGTGATTGATGATTTAAATCTTGATAACTTAAAAGTTGGAATCTGGGGTGGGGTCAATCTCGTAATTTTTTATATATATATAATATTATATATTTTATATAAAATAATATAAGTTAATTAAAATCATAATTCTAAAACAATCATTGTAAGTTATTTTTACAACTAACTTAAAGACAGAGCAAGGCGTTTCACCAATACAGCTTTTTACATATTTTCTTCAGAATATTCTTTTCTTAGACTTACAAAAGTTCTCATGATGATGTGAATGGAACACAAAATAAAAATTTATAACAATTTTCAAAACTCCAGATCGTAAGAACCTTTAATGAATCGGGCCTCCGCTTCAAATGATTAAAGCTTGTTTAGATTTTTTTTAATTGCAATCATTAAAGACTTATGATAAAATTATATAGTTTTTATGTTAATATATTGATTAAAGCTTATGTAGTTTTTATGTTTACACAAATATTAGCTCGCATGACAGTGTATGTGAAATCCTGTGATCGCTGTTTGTCCATAAGCTAGTCATAGTGTGCTTCCAAGCTTTGGCCAAATTGCCAATGGGAGAATGTGTGAGTAACTCTACATGTATATATTTGTACTAATTGGATCATGTTGTAAATTAAAACATTCTCTGTTAGAAACCCACATGAGAATCACTTGAAAACCTTATAAGAAAAAGTACAAGTGTCATGTTTATTTTTGCTATTATGATTTTTATGTGTGCAATCTTGTTGTAACAAAATTTAAAATGAAAGGATTTGATGATCACAATTCAATTTCTGTTCTATAATATTCACTGAAAACAGTATATACATATACATACACTAGTATACAAAAATATCAGTTTATATAATGGTGTAATAAATTTAATATCATATTTACGTCTCCCTCCATTTCAGATACATGTAGTATTTTTTGTCTTGTCCATTTCTATTGAACAGTCTTGCTCGTGGATTGTCACCTTAACTGTTAATTGGTTTTTAATGAAACTTTCTAGGAAATAGCATAAAGTCAAGTTGTGCATATACATGTAATTGCCACTTTTTTATCCAATATTTTTAGACAGTTGGGATGTCCTTAAAAAATAAATTTTTGCCATGCTCCTACCTACTCACTCAAAATTGCAGCTACAAGAACTTCTTTATTAACTTTCAAAGTTTTTTTTTTCATGATTTCTGTCCATTTTTCTGTAAAATGACATGCAAAATAAAAATTTGGCAAAAAACATTAGCTACCTGCATGCCCTCATGAAAAATACTGGGTCGGAGCACAGCAAACAAATATTGTTTTAAGCATGGCCTTATTTCACTTTAATCTAAAAAAAAAAAATTCTCTGTACGACTCCTAAATTTGGTAAAAGATTGGGGAGAGAATTTCTAGTCTATATTTATGTCTCTTGTAACAGTTAATTTGCCAGTGTTTTATGAGGCATGCAAGCATATACATGTTTTTATACTAACAGTGCTGTTTCATAGATGTATTCTGTCACCGATGCACAACAAGCTACCAACCAAATCACATGTCTTGACTCTTAAGCTGTACGGTTCAAGAATTATATCTTGTTTCTTGAAGACTACAACATCCTTGGGGAAAAGATGAAATAAATGGTTATCAAATAGCAGCTGTTGTCTCTACCTGTCTTTTTTGTTATAGTGTGGGAAAATTATAATATAGAAATTGTGTAATGGGTGATGTGTATATATTTATATACATATAGATTCATGTGTATTTGTTTACAATTTGCTAGTATATAAGTGCATGACTTCCAAGCTTGTCCATTAGAATTTCAATTTTTTTTAGCATTTGGTGATTCTTCCACTAGAATTTCAATTTTTGTAGCATTTGGTGACTCTTTCGCTAGAATGTCAATTTTTTGTAGCATTTTGTGACTCTTCCACTAGAATTTCAATTTTTGTAGCATTTGGTGATAATGAAATTGTGAAAAAATTAAATATAATCCGCCCCAGAGTCGTATTGTGGTTTTTATATTGTAATTTGGGCTTTTGGACTATAACAAAGAAGGCAGTGGCTCCATTGGACAGGTGTGTTGTGCAAAACATCAGATGACAAGATAATTTCCATGATGCTCTGAACCCATTTCAATAACCTTCATAATTCTTAAATTTTCGTACAAACAAATTGTGATGCCATTTCTTGCCATTTCTTCTGCAAATTTTATAAAGAATACTGTTTACAAAATATCATAAAATGATGTAAGCCAAACACCCAATAAATTTCCTGGTATTTTTTATTTTCCTGATATTTTTATATTTTGTAACTTCAAATTTTACACTAAGAAGTTTGTGTGAAATGGGTCACCGCATCGGGGAATATATTTATAGTGGGACAAAACAGTGATGTCAGCTGGGCAGGCAAGTGATTCAACTTGAACAAATAAAGATTTATGTAATTCACATATCATTATATCTCATATAGTTTGTTTGTTTATAGTGCATAATATACATTTATTATTAATGTTGTGTAATTTTAAATTTTTTCATTTACACTCGTACTGTTTTATAGAATAATCAAGTAAATTTACTTCATTGTTTGTTTATTTTACTTATTAAATCCAGATCCAAACACAGTCAAAACTGTATGGAATAGTCTCCACTGTTAAACATGTAACCGTCTTATAATTATTAAACTTGCATATAAAACCCATTAACATCTGCAATTGTACATTGTACCTACTATGTTGGCACCCGTTTCCAGTACAAATTGTATGGCTGTTTCCTGATATAAGATATTATGCAAAGGCATTTCTTACAATAAAATGACTTAACAAGAAGACATTGTGGCCCTAAATTACTCGCCTATGGTATAAGAGACCATTCACAAGTATTTTCTTATAAATCAAGGCAACAGTTGGACATTATCAAATTTGGCTGGTTCAAGAACTCACAAAATACTTTTAACTGCTGTGCAAGTTTGATCATGATATGATAATAAATACCGGTGTTACAGTGCACACTAGGTCAGATTAAGCAATTCTCTGTTCAGTCAAAGACAGTAGCTCGGACTAAAATTCCTTGTATCTTATTTAGCCAAATGAGAACCTTGAGATAAAAAAAAATTGCACATTTTGACCTGTGAAAATATTCAGTGGACTGCTGTCATGTTTGGTGATTTATTTGGCAAATGAAAAATATTGTATCACACTGCCATATAGCTCAGCAGATTAGTGAAAAATTGTTCACATTGTGATACAAGCACCAAAATTGGCGTGCATGCTCCTTTGGGAGTACTTCCTAGAAAAAGCCTGTTGGCCACATGAAAATTAAAAATGGCGGCCATTTGTTTATAAAGTAATGCCATATAATTCATCTGTCATAATTAAGCTGTCCTAAATAAATATGGCACTTTTTCATTTCACTTTGAATTGAAATATTGATTACATTAGATGTACACACCCAGAAGAAGTATTAGGTATAAATTACGAATTCGAAATAATTTTTAACTGCACGTGTTTGCTTGCACGATTCGGGTTTCAAAATAATTGATTAAAGAAACTGTCAAGAAAGGATTGGTTCTCACCTATATCTGGCATTTCTTGCCATTTACAGTACACTATCAATGTCAAGGCTATTCATGAATTATGTCTAATTTAAATATGTATTAAACAACTGGAAAGAGGCCTTGTTGATCATAGCGCAGCAATAGTTTCTACATAAACTTAGGCAATGCTATCTTTTTACACGTTTTCAGTATCCCAAATGCATCAGATGACTTAATTACTTATTATTAAATTCGGCATTACCTCTTATAATCTAAAAACATAGTTATTTCTTTTTGAAACACACACACTATATCCTGTCCATATCCGTATATTTCTTGTTGACGCAAAACATGTTGCTTTTTTTCATCCAGTATTAAATGTCCAAAATGTTTCTCAAAATTGACCGATTTTATTTAGTGTTAAAACAATATCATTTTCATCTGAGATCAAATGCATCGACACATAGCATACGACCATCCTATGACAAAAAGTTTGCTATATTGAGTGACGGCCATAGCTCATTTTACAGGACACTACAACTATTATATATATTATTGCCGAACCTTTAAACAGTATATAGATTATATCTGATGAATAATGTGTTAATAAAGAACTAGACTCTCAACAATAGAAAAAAAGGTTAGAGACATTTATTCATTTTCGAATAATGTAGTATCACACTATTAAAGCTTACT
The DNA here is from genome assembly GCA_029582155.1 of Panopea generosa. Classification (NCBI taxonomy): domain Eukaryota; kingdom Metazoa; phylum Mollusca; class Bivalvia; order Adapedonta; family Hiatellidae; genus Panopea; species Panopea generosa. The sequence goes on from CM055894.1 coordinate 41,227,222, forward strand.
AAACACCACTGACATCTTTAGTTTAGTTTTCTGGACATTTTCCTTGTCAACTTTACACAGTGGATGGTATATGTAGTTTCACTAGCTATTGTGTACCCAGACATACTGGCGTCCTTATTACTGCCTGAACGCACCAAAATATGACCCTTTGTCCTCGAACCTACATGCCACTGTGTCGATACGCTACTTACTAATTGGTAATGCTAATGAGGTATTTAATCATTGGCTGAGATGATACATACATAGTGAGTTTATGTATTTATCCTTCATTTTGATGTGAGTTGCCAGAGAATTAACACGAAAAAATTGATGAGGAGACTGACACTAAGCTACATAATATTTTGTCGTATATTGAAGAGTAAAGAACATATATACAACGTTCCATGCTTTCTTCTGGAAGGAAAGATCTTACTCTATATTTCGAACATTGTAAATAATATTCCTCTAACAGCCATGTTATGTAAATCTAGCTTCCGGCTTTTATAGATGATGACTTACAAACAGAACATATGGAAATGTACATTAAAACTATTATTGACTAACTGTGTCATTTTTTTTATAACAATAATAATAATATTATAATTACGTAAATATTTTATTATTTCATTATAAGGTATGCCCGGTTAGCTCAGTCGATATTGCATCCGTCTACTTATCTAGGGAGTTCGAATCTCAATTCGGTCAAAATCTCTGTGATGATTGATATACGATACTGCGTCTTTTAGGGTTTTTTTGATGATTGAAGTGGCATCGAAAGGACGCTAAACATTCATAGAAAGGAACTTCGTGTTATTTACGTCCCACATTTTGGACTCATTTTTATAAAGATTCATATTTTTCGGATAGCGCGTCTTCTTAACTGAAATAAAAGGGCCTACTTTAAAATGCTTATATGCCAAGTTTCACACATTCTTCCGAAAAGGAACAGATCATCCTTGATTTGGTCTATTCTCTGAACAAACGGGGTGCATATTCAAGAGCTCAATCACTACGTGTGTACTGTTCAGTAACAGTTTGTTAAATATTTTTATTTTACTATGAAATGCATACTAAAATACACTATAAAACATTGATAATCACAAAACAAGTACTAGTTCAGTCGATGCTTGTTTTAAACATCAAGTACGTGGTTATGTCTGTTTTTCAAATAGACAAAATGAGCCTTTGTTTTAGATAAAGTTTCACAGTCACTGTAATACCCAATAAATTCACATTTTTTAATGTTGATTGTTTATGATATGCAAAGTAGTTTGATATTATGCAAAATAATGTTGAACACATCACATAACATTGTTATGCTGAAAATGATTGTTTTAGACATGGATACAATGCACGTTAAATGTTTCTGTTTTGTTGAGTTGTTGTAATTGATTTCTTCTCTGAAATCGCACGACCAATTTGCACCAACTTTGGTGTGAAACATCTTCACATGAAGATATTTCATGTCTGTTTAATAGATTGCCATATTGTCATACTTGGCCCAACAAAAAGTGATATTTAGTCTTTAAGTAAAACCTTTTCAGATTTAGATTGAAGATTTTATGCAAGTAAATAACCTTGTGACCCTCTACCAAGTTTTTTTTTCAAACTGGATCCTTGAGGTCGAAAAATGACCCACCACAAAGGTCACAGTTTTATATTAGGCCAGTTGTTCAAAGTTGGGTCCATCGCAGCGATAAGTTCCATGTATAGTAACTAATGGCTACAGCCCAGGATTGACATGCAAATAAAGAACTTAAACCAAACCTTAGCACAACATTATTTACAACATGTTTGGAAGTGAAAGAGGAGAATTAGAAGTTAGAAAAATAAATTTAGATAACTTGTGATAATAGTATAAATGTACTTAAAACTTATCCTTCATCCACCATATTGAATCTGGGCACCATGTGTCAATGTTGAATGTATAAAAGACAGACAGTAAAAATAAACCAAATACAACCTGTACCTATATTAACTCTTAATTAATTAAATGAATGAATAGGGTTTTACGGCGTACCAACACATTATAGGTTATTTGATGCCAACAGGAAGGAATATTCCAGGTTCACTCTACATGTACAAAAACAACAAATTAACATACAGGTTTAAAAAAAATACACCAACAAATGAATATGCAGAATGAACCTAGAACCTTGATACTTGCAAGGTATACATAATTTGTTAAACTCTATGATATTTTCTGTTTTAAGAAAACATACAACATAATTTATATATAAAGTATTACTTTTTCTTGAAACAGAAAACACAAATATGTATTTAAGGAAATCTGGAGGTATTGTTCTTTTGTTCACAAAATGTTAAATCATATTGAAATTATTGAAGCTGATTCCGAAATCATCTGGTGAAAAATTGACCCAAAAGTATTAAAAATTTGAAAAGTTTTTCTACCTAGGGTGATATATATTCCACCTCTGTAATCCCGTTTTTTATGTTGCATATATTGTAACATATTGTTAGATATTGAAACATGTTAGATATTGTAACACATCGTTAGATATTGTAACATGTCGTTGAATATTGTAACATGTTGTTAAATAGTGTAACATATCGTTAAATATTGTAACATGTCACTATATATTGTAACATGTTAAATATTGTAACATGTCATTAGATATTGTAACATGTCGTTAAATATTGTAACATGTAAGATATTGTAACGTGTCATTAGATATTGTAACATGTCGTTAGATATTGTAACATGTCATTTGATATTGTAACATGTCATTAAATATTGTAACATGTCATTAGATATTGTAACATGTCGTTAGCTATTGTAACATGTTGTTAGATATTGTAACGTGTCGCTAAATATTGTAACATGTCGTTAGATATTGTAATGTGTCGTTAGATATTGTAACATGTCTTTAAATATTGTAACATGTCGTTAAATATTGTGACATGTCGTTAAATATTGTAACATGTCGTTAGATATTGTAACGTGTCGTTAGATATTGTATTGTGTCGTTAGATATTGTAACATGTCATTAGATATTGTAATGTGTCGTTAGATATTGTAACGTGTCGTTAGATATTGTAACATGTCTTTAAATATTGTTACATGGTGTTGAATAAAATAACATATTATTAGAGAGTGTACATATGTTGCATATATTGTGACATGTCATTAGATATTACAACATGGTGTTAAATTGTGTACATGTTGTAGATATTGTGACATGACATTAGATATTATAACATGGTGTTAAATTGTGTACATGTTGTAGATATTGTGACATGTCATTAGATATTATAACATGGTGTTAAATTGTGTACATGTTGTAGATATTGTGACATGTCATTAGATATTACAACATGGTGTTAAATTGTGTACATGTTGTAGATATTGTGACATGTCATTAGATATTATAACATGGTGTTAAATTGTATACATGTTGTAGATATTGTGACATGTCATTAGATATTATAACATGGTGTTAAATTGTGTACATGTTGTAAATATTGTGACATGTCATTAGATATTATAAAATGGTGTTAAGTTGTGTACATATATCATGGATATTGTGACATGTCATTAGATATTGCAACATGGTGTTAAATTGTGTACATGTTGTAGATATTGTGACATGTCTTTATATATTACAACATGGTGTTAAATTGTGTACATGTTGTAGATATTGTGACATGTCATTAGATATTACAACATGGTGTTATATTGTGTACACATGTTGTAGATATTGTGACGTGTCATTAGATATTACAACATGGTGTTAAATTGTGTACATGTTGTAAATATTGTGACATGTCATTATATATTATAACATGGTGTTAAATTGTGTACATGTTGTAGATATTGTGACATGTCATTAGATATTACAACATGGTGTTAAATTGTGTACACATGTTGTAGATATTGTGACGTGTCATTAGATATTACAACATGGTGTTAAATTGTGTACATGTTGTAAATATTGTGACATGTCATTATATATAGTTACATGGTGTTGATATTGTAAGAAAATGTTAGAGAGTGTACACATGTTGCAGATATCGTGACATGTCTTTAGATATTATAACATGGTGTTAAATTGTATACATATGTTGCAAATATTGTGACATGTCGTTAGATATAGTTACATGTTGTTGAATATTGTAAGATATTGTTGGAAAGTGTACACATGTTGCAGATATTATGACTAGTCGTTAGACATAGTTACATGGTGTTGAATATTGTAAGATATTGTTGAAGAGTGTGCACATGTTGCAGATATTATGACTAGTCGTTAGACATAGTTACATTGTGTTGAATATTGTAAGATATTGTTGAAGAGTGTGCACATGTTGCAAATATTATGACTAGTCGTTAGACATAGTTACATGGTGTTGAATATTGTAAGATATTGTTGAAGAGTGTGCACATGTTGCAGATATTGTGACATGTTGTTAGATATAGTTACATGGTATTGAACAATGTAAGATAATGTTAGAGAGTGTACACATGTTGCAGATATTGTGACATGTTGTTTATTTGACATTTTCCTTAGACAAGCTAATGCTGTCTTAGTAAACACTAGATTGTATTACTAGAGATTGTCATTACTGAAATTATTTAAGTATTTTAATGTTACATTTTTGGACATGGAAACAATCGGAGTGGTTGATTAAGTAAACAATAAGAGTACGTTTGGAAGAAATTTTTATTTATTTTCAAAATAAAGAAAAAAATATAGAATTGCAGTCATGCAAACAAAGAATATCTTTAAAAATACACTGTATATTTTAATAGAAAAATTACAAATAATTTTTTCATAATTTCACAAAATTTAAAATAAAGATTGTATAGTACACAATGTAATAAATACAAAAGAAATCACGCACATATATTTACATACTATAATATCAACAGCCTTTAATGATATTTAACAATCTTTTATATTTCATATGAAGGTTTAATTTATTTTTAAACAGTTTTTTACATCTTGTACACCGTTGAGGACTTACTGGGTGAATCAATTCATCTTTGACATTCCACAGAACCATGTGAAAGAGTCTGCGACTTCTATATATACTTAACAGCTTTAAAAACGCAACTTTCTAAGAGCGTTATATTTTTTAAACCTGAATTGTGAACACCTTTGTGTTATTATATAATATATGTATGTTAGAATATCGTTCAGTAATCAAAACACCTCGTAGTTTGTTATTGGAATATGATTGAAGACAAAAAATGTTAGTGTCTTTGTTTAATATAATCAAATATAACAATCTAATATTACCATATGATACTTAACTTGTGTTTTTAAAGCTGTTAAGTATATATAAACATTGTATATAAGTTACACTCCCCACTCCCCATTTGGATGACAAAAGAAAAAGAGAGAAAAATATTCAGCCAGTCAGTTTGAGACTCTAACCCAGGGCATAATCTACACGATGAATACTGGACTGACTAAGACAACCACGCTTCTTGGACACATTACAGGTACCCCTGACCACACCTGCTGAAGAACTATACCAACTGCTTTTGTAAGTATAAGTTAAGGAATGTTTACCTCCAGTGATGGCATGCATTTAGTTTTTTGTATGTGGGTCAATTGTTGTTTTTTTTTTTAATTTTTGAATAGGTTTTAAATCCATTTTCAACATATTTCAGGTTCTATATGACATATCCAGTTTGATTGGTGGAGGGAGATCTCAAAATGAATCTGATTAGAACCACTGTTGTTCCACAAGTAACTGGCTAACTGCCTCACATAAAGTTTTAAATTTGAGTGAGTTGGACTCGAACCTGTGACCTGAGTGTGAGAGGTAAATGATCCTGAGGCGGCGCCTTAGATTGCTCAGCCATGGAGTAACCTTGGAGGGTCAAGTAAACCACACAAAATCAATCAATGGAAAAAAAGCCTTGTGACGATTAGTTCCAAATCATTAAGATATGCATACTGGTACATGTTTATACAGATTTTACAAATATTAATGATTAACAATTGTCATATGGGAGAGATAATAAATGAAAACACCCAAATAATACTGAATTCTTAAAAATATTTTTTTAAAAAACCCAGAGTTGTTTCGGAATATACATTCCTTCTTCAGGGCATGAAAATGAAAAAAAAAATATATATATATATAAAAATTAAATCGAATAAATAATGTAAAGCTCATATACATAAAATTTATGATTTTATATTTTGAATTTGATTAAAAATACATACATAGAGGCATTCGGTGGGTCATATGGGATTATGCATATACATGTAAATGGCACACACAGTATTGGAAGTGATACTTTATATAGAAATGTTCATCAAAACAAAATAAAATATATCTTGGCACAAAAATGTACATGATACGTGTCAGTTGATGTTTTAAGAAGTACAAACAATGAACACAACTTGTTATCGGACATTCGATTGTAGGTTCCTAAAATGACCATGATGGGATGACACTGTCTCCCTGCTCTCAGAAGATGGTAAATCAAGGCGTTTGTTCAGAAAAAATATGAAAATGTTAATTATGTGCCAATCAATTGTGAGAATGTTATTAAAGGGAATATATCGTGATTTTGTAAACTTTGGCTAAAAACATTTGTTTCCTATGTATCATGCCTGTATATAATTGCCAAATGGATATTTATTTACACATGCCAAAAAAGGTATTTCCTAATTTTTTTGTGAGCCTAAGTTTTCACACTTAAAATTGCAACATATTTTGTGACATATTAAATGAGTCTCGTGATTTCATTTTGACTCAATTTGATCTGTTATACAGGTTTACACTTAGTAAAATTTGTTCCATGTTAGAAAGAGTCTGAATGACGATGCAAAGGTTGTCAAACAGTATCTAAATACTGTTTATATTTAGAATGGGGATTTCATTTCCAGTTTATGATTCTGATTCAAATATTGATTTTGTCAAGTTTGGGTGGATTTGACATATGAACCATTCCGATTTTAATTAATGGTAATAAGATGCTTTTTATCCATTCAACCCTTTACTTCATATAGGCGCCATTGGACACCTCTTATATAGATGGCGTTGGACACCTAATATAGACGGCTTTTGAATTATTGGAAAACACTGCAGGAAGTGTTCAGATTGCTCGTCACGAGCAATCTGAACTCTTCCTGCACTGTTTTCAAAGGCCTTCTGTGATTGGTGCGGGAAAACACGTATCTATGGAGTAAAGGGTTAAATAACTATTTCATTTACTAAGACATTTATGTTATTATTTCCTTAATATACTCCCTTTAATAAAATGAGATTACAAATCTTGGTATTCATGTTTTGAAAGGAACTGTCCAATTGAAACAGAAACCCCAGATTAAATCTCATCTCAAACCTAATAGCCATGAAAGTTTCTAATCACACTGTATTTACATGTGCCATAAATAAATATAAACATTGTATTGTACCACAAACAAAAAAAAATTGTCCTAGCATAAATATAAACATTGTAATGTCATAACACAAACCAATAAACATGTATGATAAACAAATATATAAACAAGGTATTGTACAATTAACAAATATAAACATTGTATTTTTGTTCCATAAACAAATATAAACATTATATTTTTTGTTCCATAAACAAATATAAACATGTATTTTTGTTCCTTAAACAAATATAAACATTGTATTGCTACATAAAAAACATAAACAACGTATTGTCTAGTTGAAAAAGAAAACAAACACTTAAAGCAATGGGTTTACTATTCATCATATATTTAAAGTTAAAATATTAGAAAATGTATTTGAAAACCTAAAGTTTTATTACTTGTCTAGTAATTCTTGTATCATCAAAAAATTTAAATAAGACTTCAACCTCAAACTAAATTATCCAACTCAAAATGTGATAATGTCAAGTGTTATGCATTTCAGAAAACAAAAACACCTTTGTTTATTATTATCAATACATGTAAGCATACATGTTTAAGGCTAATTGGTGTTTACATAATGGAGAAAGTTTGTGTCAAAATTCTGTTGCAGTGTAAAGACAAACTAAACACTATCAAAATTCACATTAAAGTAGTCTAGATGTTTGTAATTAGTCACTCTCTGAACCATGCATAATAATGAATAGGGTTTTACGGCGTACCAACACATAGGTTATTCGACGCCAACAGGAAAGAAGATTCCAGGTTCACTCTATATGTACAAAAACAACAAATCAACATACATATTAAAAAAAATACATCAACAAATGAATATGCAGAATGAACCTAGAACCTTGATACCTGCAGAACTGCAGAGTTTCAGCAAATTCTGTCGTATGACTCAAATTGTCGCTTCTTACGACATGCATGAGCCACAGTGATCCTATTCTTGCCATCAGTCATGGCTCCCTGGAATCACACAGGGGTTGATAATTTAACTACAACTGAACCATGCAACATTGATAATTCACTGTTGCTTTAACTTTTTAACTGGATGTCACAATCTGTAAAAGTTCTGTGAAGTTAACATTTTACGACATGCATCAAAAAGCAACAGCGCCTTTATGGGTATGTCAGATGTGTATTGACATACACCAAGGACAATGTGAAGATACTTGTGATTGGGGCAGAAGGAAGAAGGGCGGCAAATTAAGGGCATGAGGAAGATGCAAAAAAATAACAGAGCACTGCGCCCTTCCATTCCACTCTAGAAAAAAACAACTAAGTGAAATTGACTTAGCCTGAGTTATTGTACTCAAACAGAAGTCGTATACCGAGTACCACTCAAATTTTTTTGTGAGATTCCAGAACCTGTTAAGTATACTGACCCAAAATGAAAACTTGACATCAATTGCAAAAGTATCTCTTTTGCTGATAAATGTATATTCAGAGTTAAAAAAAAGTTTTCACTGAAGCTTTATGGCAATATTAATGTTTCTGTGTAATTTATTGGAAAAAATCAGACGTCGCATATTTTTTTCTAAACTATTTAGTGAAGGTCAAAATGAAAATTCCAGAAAAATGACAATGATCACGCAACACTTGAAACAGACATAAAGTGCTGACTGAGTGCAATAACCGATTGTTTTGAAACTTCAGTAACCAGAGTTACCTCCCTTTTTACGAATGCATTCCTAAATAAATCGTCTCTATGAACTTACATACCACTGAATGTTGCCATTCCAATAGAAGTGCATTTTGGAAGTCGTTTATGGTATCAATTTGATCATTTGACCTGACACTCCAACCAAATTCATTCCACATGTGTTCTATAGGGTTCAGGCTTGGGGATACAGAGGCATTGTCACAGGTTTCGCGTATATAATGCAAATGAGTCTATCACCCATAACTGTCTGGAAGCTCTGTGGCGCGCTGTCGGAATCTGCCAAGTGTGTGGCCAATAAGCACAAATTGGTATTGTTTTATTTTCAAATAATTTATGATTGTCTGTGTATAACACCATAACAACAAGCAGTAATGGTTGCAGGTAAGAAACGATTATGTTAGTGAGTCAATGTAACAGCATGATGAGAACGTAACGTTGTTGCAAGTTTACGATAAGATCCGACACGATCAGTGACATACCGAGTAGTATTGTACCGGTTTGCAAGAATATGAATAGTCTATCTGGAACAGTCAAAATGATGTGCAACGGTATTTACCAATGACCCAGTGACCCGGCCCGGAGCATAGCAACAGCCTCATTTCTCTCAGTTTCAGAAAGATGTTGCATCGCTAAATAAAAGTGTTTTTTAAAACATTTTATCTGTGCTAAGCAACGAATGATTAGTTGTTGGTGTAAAACCTGTAAGTGAATGACCGGATGTTGCGCACATGCATAGTAAGAAAAACATTTTTTGTGCTCGGACGCATGAATACTTTGGAAATTTTAAAAAAAACTGCATAATGATTTTCCGTAATTAAATCCTAATAACCATGTGTAACACGTTTCTGAGCATGTATGTTAACAAAAGAAATATTCAAACATATAAAATGTAAAGTTTTCATTTTGGGTCAGTGTAGTAGGCTATTAATACTGGAATCTGCCACTGTCTAAGAACAACTGCTGATCTAATCAAGCTAAGTTAAGTTGTTCAAAGCAATGTTCACTTAATGCCACATGATGATGAATTTTGGAATCACACTATTTTGAGATTTAATACATTCTAGGAACCAATTTACTGGCAAGTGTAACAAATTTCATTTTACTTCTATAACCCATTGCATTTGATGTGAAAACGTAAAATGTTCAAGATAGTGAACACAAACAAAATATCACCTAACAGAGTTATAAGCTAACACCCAAGATATCACCTAACAGAGTGTTAAGCTAACACACAAGATATCACCTAACAGAGTGTTAAGCTAACACACAAGATATCACCTAACGGAGTGTTAAGCTAACACACAAGATATCACCTAACAGAGTGTTAAGCTAACACACAATATATCACCTAACGGAATGTTAAGCTAACACACAAGATATCACCTAACAGAGTGTTAAGTTAACAGAGCTATGAATGACTCGGTCCAGTTATGTTATATCTACAATATTATGAAACAAAATAGAAAGGAACACTGCAAGATACACCAACAGCTAGCCATGAATGTTTGTACCAGATATATCTACCTTTGTAAGTAAATGGATTGTAGAATGCTGCTGACCAATCTTTACCATGTAACAGGTCAATATATACTGCTGCATGATAAAAGGATATTTATTCTGAAAATCATGTATTTAATCACATAATACAAAACTACAATGTATAAATAATTCATATCTAAAGTTATAACAGAACAAACATATATAAGTTGTTTATAATCATTATACTACATCAAAGATGTATATCTACAGTTTATACTTCCTCAACTTCACACATGTATAACATTGCATCTCATATTAATTGCATCTAACTGTGGTGAGCAAGTTCAGAAAATTTATTTCGGTATTTGTCAAGTTAACTTTTCTAATAAACAAGTCCAGACTGACTAGCATGTGTTGTACATGAAAAATAAATACTTTATCTTAAGTCATTATCTTAGGAATATTGTCAAATGTTTTACTGACCTTTTAGTTTTAAAATTCTTATGGCGGCATCTTTATATGTGAAAAACTTATCAATTAAATATGGGACACAGCAGTGACAGAGATATGGTTTGACTGAAAGTTTAATGTCATTTTCAACACATCATACATTGTCACTATTTCTATTGGTGGAGGCTGATCTATGCATTTACATGCACCACTTTATTGCATGTACATAGATAGTGAATAACAAGTCCAAGTCTTCATTTATATGTACATATTTGTTCATTTTGCATATTATGTTAGATCTATGCATTTACATGTACAACTTTATTACACAGATCTTGCATAACAAGTTCAAGTCTTCAATTTATATGTACATCTTTGTTCATTTTGCATAACAAGTTTTCAGTTTATGTTAGATCTATGCATTTACATGTACAGCTTAATTACACAGATCTTGCATTGTAAGTTAGAGAATCTTCACTTTTTGTTAGATCTAGAAATAAATAATGAACTTAATTACATCTTGCATAACAAGTCTTCACTTTACATATACAAATTTATTACATCTTGTATATTAACAAGATTTTACTTTTTTGCCATTAGAAGTACCATACATGTATATTGGGAATAAATCATTAATGCAACAATTGTATTTAATTGTAAACAATCATTCCCACATAACTGTCAGAGGTTTACAATAAAAATTTATACAAATCACCATTTACTTTATTAATCACAGGCTCACAAGATAAAGCTTTCACTACTGTATCAACCATGATACTCACTTCTGACATGTGTCAAAGTAAATACAAAACATCTCGTGTATTAACCTGATTAAATACAGCATAATCTGGATAACCGACTTATTGTCTCAGGAAACTTAAGATAAAACATCGCCAAACATCTCAGATTATCAATATTGAATGTTTAAATTAAATGCTTAAAAAATGTTGTTTGGTTTTGCCTTTATCAAGAATCATTTGTGCACATATTCTTGTACACGGAGTGGGATAAAAATTCACCGTAACTTAGCTATATAACAGATATATCATACATGATGTATACCAAATCTCATATATACTACATTAGCATCTGTAATGTATTGAATGTCAGTCAGCATCAACGATATAACACTTGGTACCTGGTATGATCAGTTGATCGCAGCAGATTCATGTACCTGATTCACATCTCCATTTGTTTTAATGTCTCCATTCCCTGAAAGTTCATTGGTCAGATTATCAGTCACATGTCTCCTGTGAAGGTTCCCGTTCACTGCTGGTGACCCGTTAAGAATCTCGTTTTTACCCTGAGGCAGACTGGATCCATTCATTTCCATCTTACTGCCATTGAATTTCACACTACTGTTTTTCTTCAAACCCTTCAAATCGCCATATTTACGTCTGTACCTCTTGATACCATACTTCACAATGCTTATCCAAAACAACCAACCGACGCTATAAATAGCCGTTCCACCAAAACGCCCCCAAAAATCGGGTTTCAGCTGGTAGTAGCAGTACAATAAATATGAGCCAATGCCTATACGGAATATGCCAAATAAGGTCATGAAAGCTACATCTACGAGATCGCCCAGAAACGTGTCATAGTTTTTTGTTTCTCGTAAAAACCAGCGTAACTGTAGGAGGGGATTAGTAATCTCCGCTCCAAATATAGTCGTCACCAACTCGGTGCCCCACCAGTGGGTTACAAAACAGGTTGAGAGGCCGATAATGCTCAACGAATGATGGAGTAGCATCACAGGACCTGCGTAATATAAAAACATAGTTATTAGAGGGGAGGATTATTGAAACAACATCAGTATGCAGAGAGAGAACAGAAAGCAGATGAAGCTTTTTTTTTTAATGGGGTCTAATGCCATCTTCTACATATTTGAGGTCATATATGGCATATCCAGTCTTATTGATGGAGGAAGACCTCGGAATGAATCTGAGTAGAACCACTGTATTTCCACTGGCAAATTTTCTCATAGAAAGATTATGGAGCAAATGGGACTTAATCCTACAACCTCAGCGGTGAGAGGTAAGTGATCTTGAGACAACACCTCAGACCAATCAGCCATGGAAGACCCTAGACATATTTTTTATTTCACCACGATTTAAAAGTTTCCATATTTAAGCACTAGTAAACATCATGAAAAATCATGAAGAATTGCAATACTTTACCTACCATTGAAATAAAAAACACTGTCCAATAGTCATAGATTTAAATTTTCGCTGTTTATGACAATGAGGAAAAGGTTAGATGTTTGAGTATTAAGGAACAAAAACATTTTTTCCTAAATATTCCCATAGGATCAGTCCTCCATGGCCAAGTGGTCTAAAGCACCCCATCTCAAGATTATGCAACTCTCAACTCTTGAGGTGACGTCATGCGTTTTACGTTAGCTTCATCTAAGAATTTGCTTATTACTTGAAGGATGGTAGTTTTACTCAGATTAATTCTGAGTTTTTTCTCAACAATTAAATTCAATGCTGTGTACCTATATTATATCCAGGTTGTGTAGTACCTATAATATATCAAGGTTGTGTAGTACCTATATTATATCCAGGTTGTGTAGTACCAATTTTATGTCCAGATGGCATGGTACCTATATTATGTTCATGTTGTGTGATGCCTATATCATTTTCAGGTTGTGTGGTACCTATATTATTTTCATGTTGTGTGGTACCTATATTATGCTCATGTCGTGTGGTGTCTATATTATGTTCAGGTTGTGTGGTACCTATATTATGTTCATGTTGTGTGGTGTCTATATTATGTTTGGGTTGTGTGGTACCTATATTATGTTCAGGTTGTGTGGTGCCTATTTTATGTTCATGTTGTGTGGTGCCTATATTATGTTCAGGTTGTGTGGTGCCTATATAATGTTCAGGTTGTGTGGTACCTATATTATGTTCAGGTTGTGTTGTAAATGTACCTATATTATGTTCAGGTTGTGTCGTGCCTATATTATGTTCAGGTTGTGTTGTACATGTACCTATATTATGTTCAGGTTGTGTGGTACCTATACTATGTTCAGGTTGTGTGGTACATGTTATGATGTACCTATATTATGTTCAGGTTGTGTGGTGCCTATATTATGTTCAGGTTGTGTGGTACCTATACTATGTTCAGGTTGTGTTGTACGTGTACCTATATTATGTTCAGGTTGTGTGGTACCTATACTATGTTCAGGTTGTGTGGTACCTATACTATGTTCAGGTTGTGTGGTACCTATACTATGTTCAGGTTGTGTGGTACCTATATTATGTTCAGGTTGTGTGGTACCTATATTATGTTCAGGTTGTGTGGTACCTATATTATGTTCAGGTTGTGTGGTACCTATACTATGTTCAGGTTGTGTGGTACATGTACCTATATTATGTTCAGGTTGTGTGGTACATGTACCTATATTATGTTCAGGTTGTGTGGTACCTATATTATGTTCAGGTGTTGAGATACCTTTACATGTATAAAACCTTGAATGTGTGGAAAATGGCATACAACCAATTACATGCCCATCTGGATCTCAAACTGATTGTTCCCAGTAAGTTTAAGCTAAATCCAACCACAGATATGGGAGAAGTTTTCCAGACATACAACACAAAAACAATGTATCTCCCTGAGAGATGGAAACATAACAATGATAATCTTTAAATCCTTTAATACACTTCATATTTAATAATTTGATCATGAATTGAGACTAGGGTGTCCATTTTACTTTACATGTATAAAGTACTTCAACTTACCTTCTGTCTTGAAGTAGAGACACCATGACAAGTCCAGCAGAAAGTAAGCCAGGGATAGTGTGATCACAAAATGTTGAAATGGTGTACTTTCCTCACCTGCAATATACCATGTGGGTTTTGTATCATTACTGTGAGTTTTGCATGATCACATTATACTGTGGTAGATCATCAAATCCAAGATCTGGTAGTCAAGGGTTAGATCCTCCACCATGACTGTGTGGTGTCCTAATGCCTGTACTGGTTATACACTGAAGATTTTGTGCATGATTTGGCTTAAGTTGCAAGAATTTGTTTCACAATTGGTGTAATTTAAATAAGTTTAAAGACTATTTTTAGAAGCACACTTTTAGTATATTAAACCAAGGACTTATATAAACACGAGTTGTCAAAAGACAACAAAGCTGCCATTATATAGTTTCAGACAGTAACAACTTGGTTGATGATAAATCAGTATGGTGACACATTTATAGGTGTAAAGATCAGTCCATATGTGGACGTGAGTCAAATTCTATTACAACATTGCCATGTGTGTCTCTTTAAACACTATATTAAGGTTACTAAACACAGTCCTGTCTTTAGATAATGTAACAACTAATTGTAGAAGATGTATTTTATACTCAGGTAAGCCGAAAATATTTCGGACTCAGGCCTTTTTTTGCGCATATTTGTTTTTCGTCAGCCATAGTATGATGTAAAATAACTGCATTTTACCATTACAAATCAATGTAATGTATATATTCAGGCAAGTTAAAAAGAAACACAACATTTTACGCACAGGAGCTTAATTAAACAGAAAATACCAAGTGATGAATCAATAGTGATTTAACAATAGTTATTATAAAATAAAATATGTCATGGGTTTATTACGCACACTCTGGCAGCATGAAATATGTGATAAAATTATTTATCTCATAATTTTTGGTGCAGGAGTGTAATAAACACATGACATATTTTTGATATTAACCTTAAGTAATATCACTTCTGATTCATCAGTTGGTGTATTCATGTAACTCGGTCCTTGTACATAAATTACCAAAGTACTTTCGCACAAATATGTAAATATAAATTTGTCATGGTTAGGCCATTTCAAATTAATTACTAGATTATAATCCAAATTTTTCTTAAAAACAGGGAGGGCGGGAACATTTTATTTTTTATTTTTAAAACTTTAGATGTTTTTTTTTTTTTTTTTTTATGAAAAGGGTCGGGGCAGCATGAAAATTAGCAATTAATTTATCATGGCCTTAAATGACATTATTTTGAGACGTTAGGTCATACAATAACTCACGGAAACATGCTCAATTTTTCATTCCTTATAGACAAGATCTGTTAAATAAATGGTAAGTGTAAACTTTTCTGAGTTATGTGATAAAATGAATATTACATTCATGCTCATTTATTATTAAAAATATCAAACTTGTTCAGAAAAAATAACATAATGCTTGGCAGAGCCTTGCATAATATATGTTTTCTGATTCGCTTCATAAATTAAATAATAAATATTAAGCACTCATGTATATTTTCCTCTATATATTATACTATACTTACCACCAGAAGTGAATGGCCATGGTCCCAGAGCGAATATGCTGTATAAACCCAGACAGCTGACAGCGAGGGCGTGTATGGTTGTAACTGTACGGATGTGCCACTCGTAGCTACGTTTCGGATTGAGAATACAAAGTGTGAAGTATAAGGTGGACCATGAGAAAGCAGATATCAGGAGCATGCTAATTCCTTCCATTATGATGTTTTGTTGGTGTGATTGTCGCCAGTGATTATTTCATTATCTGAAAAATACATAATTCAGTCATTAATACATGTACCATAATTTACAATACCGGTATTAACAATTAATTAAAAGTCCAATATGTCGTAACTATTGTCCCCTTTTCTTTAACACAAACCAGCATTAATGCAGTGGTTTTTTTTGGGGGGGGGTTTGGGGGGAGGGGGAAGACTTGAAAGGTGTTTCTTTTTTTAGGAGAGCAGGAACCATGATTTATGTGGTAGACATATCTTATTGCTTATATGCAATAAAAAATACCTGTATAAGTTAACCAGTATATTAACATTTTAATGCCAGTTGCAACACATTAATTAAAGGTTACATTGCATACGGTTTTATAAGTGGACGAGACTTCAGAATTAATTTAAGTAAAACTACTGTCCTTCGATAAATAACTGGTAAACTTTCCCACAAATAGTTTAGTACCAATCTGGGCATGAATCCACAATCCCGTACACAAGATATGAATCTGAGCTGGCAGTTTTGATCACTCAATCATAGTGAACCCCCTCATCTACGATACATTATCAGTAATTCTCATTAAATATAAAAAAAAACAGTCAACAGCTTTAAAAAGAAACCATTTTTCCTCTATATCACTTTTCCCCTCTATACCTATGGCCATATAGGACAAATTGGTGCCTAAAGATAACATCTCTCCCAGCTTAGGTCACGGGTTGGAGACCAGCTCTGACCACTTAACGTGAGAAAACTTGCCGGTCACAAGCAGAATGACACAAGTTCTACTAAAGGTTTATTCCAAGTTACCCGGGTCAGGTTAGCTCAGTTGGTAACATGTCTGACTATCACTTAAGCTAGAGGTTACTAGTTCAAATCCCCGCCCATGAGCCAGTCTCCAAGAAGACTGAAATACGTTGCGGCTCATTTTCCTTTATCTGTCACTGCTAATTTAACCCTTTACTTCATATAGACACCTTAAGACACCTCTAATATTGTTGCCTTTTGACACCTCTAATATAGAAGGCTTTGAAATTATTGGGTGAATTATGTTTATATTAACTGAGAGAGTGGAAAACAGTGCAGGAAGTGTTACGAGCAATCTGAACTCTTCCTGCACTGTTTTCAAAGGCGTTCTGTGATTGGTGCGGAAAACGCGTATCTATGAAGTAAATGGTTAAGTGGGAAAGTTATCAGGTACTTGCTGAGATGGGTGGAGTACTGATTAACTTTACAGGATAACAGGAATGAGTAAACTGATCGTATTAAAATGACACAAAACAAACAAACAAACAATTCGAAAGTTTTCCTCCACCAATAAAACTGGATACCATATTATACATATATATATAACCTCTTATTTGTTTTAAAAATTACGTTAAACCCCATTAAAAAAAACAACAATAAGACAGATTAAACTGTATCAGGAGTACCTGTTAAACCAGATGACCTAAAAAACAAAACAACATACCTGTTATCCTAACTAACCCACAGCTATCCACTAATTATCAGTGTATCTACTGGTGAGATCCCTACATGTCTGGGTACAGTTGTGATGACCTGTGGGCATCTTGATAAACACTAAATACAATCACCTGATAACTTGGCAGCTACATAACACTGTATAACACCACAAGACTCGCCACTCTTTATCAAGTATACATTGTAGTGACCCTGACTTTGCTTGTTTTCTATAATACATATAATGTTCACCCTTCCATCCTTATATTTGAACCATTTCATCATAATACAGTGTATTTTGTCATTTGTAATTTTTTTTTAATGGGGTTTAATGCCATTTTCAACACATTTCAGAATAATTATGGCTTATCCAGTTTTATTTGCAGTAGAAAACCTCAGAATGAATCTGAGTAGAATCACTGTCCTTCTGTAAGTAATTGGTAATCATTCTCAAATAAAATTTTTGGAGTGAACGAGACACAAACCTGCAATCAGTGGTAAATGAGATGGCTCCTTAGACCACTCAGTCACGGAAGTCCCTCTATACTTGTAATGATTTGTTATTATATTTATAATGAAGAGCCGGGCCCGATTAGCTCAGTCGGTTACGCGTCTGACTATCAATCCAGGGGTCGTGAGTTCGAATCCCCCGCCCGGCAACAGTCTCCGTGATGATTGACATACGACATTGTGTCTCATTATCATTCGTCTCTCACCACTGATTCAAGTGGGAAAGTTATCAGTTACTTGCGGAGATGGGATGTGCTCGAGTACTGGTTAATCCCAGGAAACAGTGGTTAGGTTAACTGATCGTCTGTTAGCCCTCGATGGCATAAAAATGACGCTAAGTATTCAATCAATCAATTATAATGAAGAAAAACTGTAACAGTTAATAAGTAAATAAGATACATAAATATCTATATCAATATTATATGGAAGAGGAGTTAATGGACTGAGAGCCAAACAATGGCCATCATGACGAGGACTACTTAATTTTCATACCAATCCAGGTTGACTATTTTTTCAAAAGCTATTTTATTGGCATGTATAATGTTCTATAAGCTCAACAAAAAAAAGTCAACATGTTGTGTTTATTTTTCAATCACAAATTTATCATTATATTAGGTCTAAAACAAGAGTTGTCAGAAGACAACAAAGCTCGCCTCTGGTTGTCTAAGTCCAAAAAGGGCCATAACTGTGCCAAAATGCAATCCAGAGTTATGGTTCTTTCTGTATGTGTTTCAATGATGATGATGAACACACATGCAAAGTTTCATTCACATTCAATGAGTGGTTGCATAGATATCGTAAACTTAAACGCAAAAGTTTAACCTGGGTGTTTACAGACAACGACGACGACACCGGGGTCATGGCAATAGCTCTCCTTGGACTTCGTCCTGGCAAGCTAATAAAATACTGTTTGTTTGTCCTTAACCTACCTACCTGAAATTTTAGGATAATTTCTGCCAGCGAAGCAACTAATTTGCATATTAGAATTACTTATCAGAAAACATAAATTTAAAACATGATTTATTCACATGTTTTGTTTGGAATGACCATATGGAATGTAATAAAGAATATGTGTAATAAAGAATATGTGTTGTTTTGTTTGTGTTTGTTGTCATGTTACAGTAATTAGCAATTTACTAACAAACAGCGTACCTGGCTTTATGAGAAGGGCAATAGAGATTAAAAACTAAAATGGACTAAAAAGACAAGTTTTAGGGTCTAAATTGAAACATTTTTCGCTTGCCACTTCCACCTAACCCACTACAATCCTATGTATAAATTAAAAATATTTTCAGTCATTACATGTCATTAAAAAGATATATATTCTCTGATTGATTTAAAAAAAAAAAGAAAAGAATTTACCTACCTACAAACTGACCCATAAATAGTATGGGTCAGAAGTGGCAAACGAACAATTTTTTAATGGTGGTCCATATTTCCAGTTTGATTATGTCAGTACTGTATTCTTTGTGTGTTGTTACATGTTTCGTGAATATTTTGATGAATTAAATGCAAATAAAGATGAAAGAGAAATGAAATTGATTAAATGATTTACTTTCTTTTTATTTGCCATGGGTCGCCAGATAATGTTATTGTGCAAAATAATTAATCTTTAAAACAATGTTATTAATAAAACAAGAGGGCCAAGATGGTCCTACATCGCTCAACTGATATAATACATGTACACTTAAAATTCCAGAAAAAACGAGATGGGTGAGTAGTTAGAATTTTGATTTGTTTTGAAGATGTAACAGATGCGTAGAAGAGTTGTGCGATAACAATAGTATCCTTGTGCGGATATCTGGATATCAGATATTGTAAGAAAAGTTTTCACTATATATCCATATAAAGAAAACCAGCCTATCCTCCTGGCGACTATGTTTTCGACGAATCGCAATGGCTGGAACAAACTTGGTAGATGGTCACCCATGGTCAATGTCAGTGAAGTTACATCGAAATCAGGTCAGTAGAATCTGACAAGAAGGCTTTTGAAGTTTTTACTATAGCTGCCTTTATAGTAAACTAGCACCTCACTGTGGCGGTCATAGTTTTTAACAAATCAAAACGGCTTGAACAAACTTGGTAAAGGGTCACCCAAGGAAAATTTCTGCGAAAATGTTTTAAAATCAATCCGGTGGTTTCTGACAAGAAGATTTTTTAAGTTTCTACTATAGCTTAAATATAGTAAACTAACCCCACCCCATGGCCACCATGTTTTTTGACGAATCACTACGGTTTGAACAAACTTGGTGAAAGGTCCTCCAAGGAACATTTCTGTGAAAATATATTAAAATCGAGCCAGTAGTTTCTGACAAGAAGATTTTTTAAGTTTTTACTAATTAAACTTTACCCGCCCCCTGGCGGCCATGTTTTTTGACGAATCAAGATGGCTTGAACAAACTTGGTAGAGGGTCACCCAATAAACATTTTTGTGAAGTTATATCAAAATTGGACACGTGGTTTCAGAGGAGAAGTTGATAGAAGCGAAAAGTTAACGACAGACAACTGACACCAGGCGATCACAAAAGCTCACCTGTGAGCCTATGGCTCAGGTGAGCTAATAAAAGTAATTGTTACATGAAAAGGGCCAATTAATAAAACACGTTTTTTGTCCAAATGACATATCAATAAAATGATGATTGGTATATATCTTTGAACAGACCATAACAGGTATCTGAGAATAATTGTCATTCTTTTTTCCTGTTGCTATATATTGAATTATTACACCTGGTTAATCAGCATTCAATTAACATAATGAATACTTGCTTTAATTTAACTCCTCAATTACAGTGCAACCTGTCTTAAGGAGCCAGTCAAGGGAAGGAACAAAAGTGGCCTTTTTAGACAGGTTGTTGCTTAATACAGGTTAATTTGCTCTGAAAGCATAGAAATGGAAAATAGTAAATGTGGCTGCTTAAGACAAGTGGTTGCTTAATAGAAGTGGCCGCTAACCCAGGTTTGACTGTATCTTTAAGAGAATATAACTCAAATTATCATTTACAGTGAATGGGAAACCAACGGGCCATGCTCCCAAAAAATCTCAGAATGTCACAAAGAATTTCTACTGATGGGCCCTGTGTCCCAGCAGCTCTTTAATGTTTATGTACGATACATATTCATTATGAACCAGATGATTAACAGAGTTTTGATATACAGTTAAATCAAGCATCTTACTGCGTATCTGTATTAGCTAAATGCAAATACAATTGAATCCATAAAAGCAAGCAGTGGTTCAAAATCCACAGAATCAAGACTGTGACTATTGAATTCTGGTTCAAAGTGGCATAATGATATAATTACTGTTTTTTTAAATTAGTTTTACCTTTATCTCATTTTCATGTTGAAGTACATTGTCGCACAGATTTTTCAAAATATCACATATTAAGATTTTTTAAATGTCATATAATATTGTTGAAGGATGTGCCTTTATCTCACTGCCAAATTTTTTTCCCCAGTCACTGCATCAAAATGGTTAAACATATCCGTGTTCTATCTTTCATAATTGTCTTCAAATAACTTTCAAAATCATTTTAAGTCATTTTAAGTCTTTGTACAAAAAAGTGTCTTACTGATCCTTTCCCTGTACTGATAAAAAAGTGTCACCAGTTTTGTGATCAATTCGAAGAAAATAAAATTAAATGTGTGGGCAATTTGACTTCTTTTGGCCAGTTGGACTGTTTTTGGGTCATTTAGATGGATAGGTTTTGGTAGAGGTATTAACTACTGACGGGGAACTGGTTTTGATTATTTTTTGGGCCATTTTAAAGTGTGGCTGGTTTGATCTGCTTCCTGAAGAAACAGAGAAGGTCTGCTCAAGGACTGAATAAAATATATATAAAATGTGCCCAAAACTGTTATGCCAACTATGGATTGATCTGAAGATTGTTTGATGGAAGGGAACAGTTCCTGAGTAATGGTATTTATTCCAAAGGAATCAAGTGGATATATTTTCTTAGGCTGGTGGTGATTTTGCCTATAAACCGATTTGCAACCTCAATTTTGTGTAATGCATGTACTATGCTAATAAACTAGGTGTGGTTATCCAACATACAGCAAATGGAATGACAACTAAGAATAGGTGAGAACATGCTATGGTCTATTAAACCAGAGACAAAATATGCCTCTGATTCAACAAACTGGGGCTATAATTATAATTTGTTAATATACCAACCAAAACTAACTACAGCAGGCCCATTGGTTAAATAAAAAGAACTTTTAAAATAGTATTTTAAACCTTTATCAATGTAAAAATCATCTGCATAATACCATGCGTATTCAAACAAAACGATGTTGTAGACAAATCACTTTTTGCCACTATACAAAATCAGATATAGTCATATACCTGTTGACGAAACCACTGCAATTCTTTTCTTAACCTGATTTTATTTCAGCAAGACAAATAACTAGAAACACTCGCATAAAACATACTTCCCAGTTTGTACTGTTTTAGGTTATCAAAAATAAGTTTGTACCAAACTGTAAAATTTGAGCTGGGCTAGTTTTTTTTTATAAACTTATTTAGTTTACTCCTTTTTCACAACTTACAGAAATCACATTAGCAGTCTTCATGGGTAGAACCAGAAATAAGCATATGCATAAAAGGTGTCTTTCTCAAGAACTACACACACAGCCGCAGAGAAAGATCAAACCTGCGACCCTTTGGATCATGGGTTCGGTGCTCTACTTGGCTAGTAGGGTTCAAGGTCCTTATTCTGTGATCTACCAGGTACAGCCATGATATTCTACTTCTTACATAGTGAATGCAAGCCACAGCAACTTTTCTGTCCATTACTTTTTTTCACGTTTAGCAATGGCCAAGATATACAGGAACAAATAATATCTTGCTAAAAACGGTTACCCCACCCATATATATTTCATGCAAACAGTCCTTGACAGCAAGTTTTCACAGACGATTAGCGATCATAAAAAGGTCGATTCGGTGTAAAATATTCAAAATTTGTATGGTTACCTACATTTTAACGTTTTTACCTTGATTAAAGACAAATTCCAATTGGTATAGTCACATTTGCAACCTAACATGTTCGGCTCATGTTTTGATTTGTTTTGACTTCCTGTTGACGGTGGCGAGGTAAATATGATTCTAACTTTAACTCGTTAAAATTGACAATAATAAGAACATCAACATATTCATACTATATTTACCATTTTAATTCTTATAAAATAAAGAACAGAGTTTTGAATTGAATTATATTATTAGATTATTTTGATGTTATCCACAATTTGCCCGTAAAGTTCGATGACGTCACATCACGCTTCGTTTCACCGCAACAAAGTAAACAAATGGGTGTCAACTGATTTTAGTATTTTCTTGATGAAAAAACACTTATGGTGTAAATATTGATAGTGGCAAATACAGGAAGATAATCCAGGGAAGAAAGGTGAGAGAATGCATTGGATATTGGCAATATAAAGAGCGATTTGAACTACTGGGTTAATTATAAATGTATACAATGGAACATTTTCAAATCCTCCATCGTGATAATTTAGAAATGCTAAATTTGTATTGATATTTTCTATTTAAAAACAGTTTTTGCTGTAAAATATGTTCTGCTAATCAGATTTTCAATTTAATTTATGTGTGCTAATGTGTCCTGTCTAAAATACAAAGTTATACGGTCTGAGAATGACCATAGGGAGTAGACAAGACAATTTACTCATATTTTTCCTTTTTTATCTGCTTATATTATGTCTATCTCCTTCTCCCTCCCCTCCCCTCCCTCTCTCTCTCTCTCTCTCTCTCTCTCTCTCTCTCTCTCTCTCTCTCTCTCTCTCTAACTCTCTGTCACTCCCCTCTCCACACAACCCGTTACTCTCTCTCTCTAAACTACCTAATATAATGTATACCTACATTTGATATAATATGTATTATTTTCTATTATGCACTGTAAAATCGTGTAACTGCAGAGGGAGGATCGAATTTAAGTTGGAAGAACTTGTGGCCTAATCCATTTCATAATATTTGAAATTACTAGGTTTAAACTAAACTGGTAAAAAGGTTTCACTTTATAAAATCGGTCTAATAAATTTTAACATTTCCTTCCAGTCATTAGTTTGATACAAAGCCTGTAATTTCTGAAAAGGCTACGAAAATAAGTTAAAAAAAATTAATAGGATTACTTTCTATTTTAGCAGGTCTGAAGAGATCATGAATACTGTAGAGAAGCAGTACTGGCGGCGTAAGTTGCCTGCCAAGTTTCAGCTCTTGTTAGAACGACTTGGACGCGTGATCGTCCGAGATGGCCCTGACAATGTATATATGTATGCTGCACAGTACTTGGAGGAGAAATTGTTGGAGGAACAAGGTACATAGATAAAAAATACGATTTATCTAAAAATGGAAATTAAAATGATTTTGCACTGGTCATCCAATCGCATTTATTTTTTTCAAAAGCAGTCAAATTGTGGCAGCAGGAAATGGGTTTTGATATAATAAAAATCTTATAATGGTGTTATTAAAAAATAGGGACTCAAAATATGTAAAGTGTTATTATTCAATAATTGTTATAGTGCTTTAATAATTGAGAAGGTCTCACAACAAGTCAAATACTGAGTTTAAAGCGGATTGGCCGAGCCTGATTAGCCAAGTCGGTTACCGCCTGATTATCAAACCAGGGGTCGTGTGTCCAAATCTCCGCCCGGCAACAATCTCTGTGATGACTGATATACGACATTGTGTCTCATTATCATTCGTCTCTCAGCGCTGATTCAAGTGCGAAAGTTATTAGTTATTTAGTTTAGTTTATACTAATATATTTTAGCTCAATTGAGATGAAAGCTCATAGCTTATATGAACTACTCTCGAGTCCATTTCCTGGGTGTTCTGTACTGAGTGTTGTTTTATGAGAGGCATCGGGTCGAACTTGGGGATCGAACCGCAACCTCTGGCAAGAGCGGCTAACACTCTATCCATTAGACTACCGCCCCGCCTTTAGTTACTTGCGAATATGGGGTGCGGAGATGGGGTGTGCTCGAGTACTGGTTAACCTTTCAGGATCCCGGGAAATAGTGGTTAGGTTAACTGGTCGTCTTTAAGCCCTCAATGGCATAAAAATTACGCTAAATATTTAATCAATAGACTGAATATAAAATCACAAGCTAACTTCGATACCCTTTATGGGATAAACCAAGAACAATATACTGTTGCAGGGGTGATGTAGGCCTTCTTGAAATGTTGTTGGCCTCTCACGGATCGATCCCAGGTTTGACAATTTGTCTTCTTATAAACAACATCCAGTACTTATTCTAACCAGGAAACGGACTCGAGAACTGTTCACAACAGCACTGAGCATGCCAGTACTTCGTATTTGATCTAAGATAAAATTGTGTAAATCAAACCAAGAAATCCTTGAACTTTTTCTCTCTCTTATATACCATTGCGAGACCGGGCTGCTACACAATCACTATTTTTACACAATTGTATCTTTAAAAACTAGATTTTTTTTTAAATTTCAACCACCAACTGGTGGTCCATTTATTCTCTCAGTAATAAGTGCAAGAGGGCCGTGGGTGAACATCCCTCAATGCAACTGACAAAATTTATATTTTGTACATAGAATAATTACATATATTTCAAATTATCGTAGCGGTTGTAGTATTGCAAACATTATTGGTTCATTGTTGAATACAGGTTGTATTCTTTCTCTATTCCTTTGTCTCCATCTGTCTGCATGGGTGTTTTCTTTTATTATAGATTAATCGCCTAGATTATTTTTTTTAATTTATTATGATTGATAAATTGCATTATATTGATATTAAAAATTAAAAATCGTTAAAAAAACTTTAAACATGTATAAACAGGTACCTTATTGTAATTTTATTGAAAAAAAATGCACTTGTAAGACACCTTTCCATGTATACAAATCAAGAGAATGGACAATTTTTTACATAATTATCATATAAAAAAAACGGTTTTGATTTTAAGATACAATGAACTAGACCTAAATTCATCAATAATTTGAGTCTGAGATTTAGACTCAGACTCAATAGTCAAAAATTTATGTTTCAAATAACATCTATCAAACAAGCAAATTATATTTATTCGAAGAAACAAGCAGTTTTAATGATTGTTTAATAGAATATGCTTCACTTTCACATTTATAACCCATAATTGTATATTTACAGAGATGTAAAATTTTGATTTTCTGAGTCTGATTCTGATAATTTTATGCCCAGGCTTATTAATAATTAATGCACATAATAAACATTCGCTATATTTTGAAGGTCCATTTCTTTACTCTCCGTGTATTGTTCTAATTACCAAGCCCGGGAACATGAAATAATAAGCTGAGAAATCGATGCCTCTTCTCACTGTCACATGACTTTTGTATGTTATTTGTCCATTACAGCGGAACTGAAGGCAATCCCTGTGCATTCCTACCTGAAACAGCTGATTGAAAAACGTTTCCCGGCAACACCGTCAGTTCCATCCCGCAACGATGATGGCACAGCACACGCAGAGTCGATACTTGCATCAGCCGAATGTAAGATTTTTGGTTAATTACTTCCTAACATGTAAAGGAACACATGGCAATGTTAAAAATATGATTTTTGTTCATATTCAAGTATCATTTATTTTTTTCACGTTTAAATGTTGTGTACGTTCACGTGTCAGTTTTTTTTCATATTTTACTTGCGTACGTTTTATATTTTACATTTATGTAACCATATGGCGATTTTAATCTCCGCGTGTTACAATTTGAAACTTAATTTTTAAGAAATATTATTTTTTTATATATAAAGAAGAAAAGAAAAACAACAACGAAAAAATGAGTTTTACTTTTTTATAGCCATTTACCACAGTTACCGCAATGACTTATGTAGAAAGATATGAAACTTGCATCTATCTACTAAATGTTGATAAAATAACATGCGAAGAATTAATAATTTGGCAAATTAATAATCTAAATTTCAACGGCAATAACGCGAGCATTCATAGCATCTCAATCAGTTGATTTTCCTTCTCTATATAAGTCCTTCGTTACAGTTATATCCGAATTAGAAGCTAAAGTAAGAGCCTGCATGGGTTTATTTATTAACTTCATATTTACATAATATATTCTGTTTTATTAATAGTGTTAATTGATTTTTTTCTCAAAATTGCTGTGTGGTCCTTTAATAATGTTATTAGTTGCTTGTTGAATTATATGATTGACAAAACAACAACAACAACAACAACAACAACAACAACAACAACAACAACAACAACAACAACAACAACAACAACAACAACAACAACAACAACAACAACAACAACAACAACAACAACAACAAAGCAACACAATAATAATGTTATTAGTTGTTTATTGAATGGTATGATTGACAAAAATAAACACAACAACAACAACAAAGAACAAGAGTTGTCAGAAGACAACAAAGCTCGCCCCTGGGTGTCCAAGTCCTAAAAGGGCCATAACTGTGCCAAAATGCAATCCAGAGTTATGGTTCTTGCCTGTGTGTGTTCCATTGATGATGGTGAACACACACGCCGACGACGCCGACGACGACGACGCAGGGGTTATGGCACTAGCTTTCCCTGGACTTCGTCCCTGCGAGCTAAAAATATACACACACATAAGAAGGCACATTTTCTACTTATAAGAAAAGCAGTTACGTTTAACAAATATAGTATGCAACTTGCAATAAAATGGAACGATTGAAATATTTTATGAAAATAATACACAATACGAAGCATTTTCAATGAACTATGATACTTTAACTTCGATCAGGCCTTGGTGCGATTATTTCAATGACAATGACTTGCTATGAAAATATGTTTTTCGAAGTAAGCTTATCTACGATATTCTTGTATATATGAATAAATGATGACACAATTTTATCGATTCGGGTTTTACGGCTTACCAACACATTTATTCGACGCCAACATGAAGGAAGATTCCAGGCTCACTCTACATGTACAAAACAACAAATAGACATACAAATTAAAAAAAAAATACATCAACAAATGAATATGCAGAATGCATCTAGAACCTTGATACCTGCAGAACTGCAGAGTTTCAGCAAATTGTATAGTATTACTCAAATTGTCGCTTCCTACGACATGCACGAGCACAGTGATCCTATTCTTGACATTGCGCATATGGCTCCCTGGAAGATACAGTTTGAAAATTGTTGCAATTGGATTGCTAAAGTAGAAAAGGAAACACTAAAACAACTTTTCAATAAAACAACATTAAAGTATGCAAATAAAATATTGGTAATCGCACAATGAAAAATGTATCAATCAAGAAACCACCCTGTTTTTTTGATAATGGTAGATAACATTATATAAATGAATTTTTTTTTTCAATTATTAAATTTATTAAAATTTAAATGATTAATCTAACCGTAAGAAATATATGTATTTATTGAAAGTAAATATGTTGAGCAAATAAGATAAGCTTCAAAACTTCGCGGAAACAAGCAAAATGTTTTATGTACGACACACTTTGATATGTGCACGGAAACTAGACTTCCAGATAAATATTCTCCCACACACTGTAAACACATACGAAGGTTCATTGTGAAGAAGCATGTGCTGTTTCAGTCCCTTTCACTTTTGACCGCCTTTAGGTATGAAGTACAGGTTTTTCACATAATAAAATTGATGCCGACACTTTTGACATTCAAATGGTTTCTGACCACAATGTTTGGCAACATGAGCCGTTAGTACAGCCTTGTTAGCAAACCTTTCGCTGCACAGGTGACAAGTCAGTTTCAGTATCCTCAGATGAACATTCATGTTGTTGTGTTTACGAAAATTACATTGACTGGGAAATGCTTTTCCACACTCCGGGCATAGATACTTGTCCCCCTGGGTGACTGCATATGCCAAGCATAGTGATCCATAGTCGTATTCTATGATATTCCTTGTTGCGCACTTGGCATACATAAATTGCAGATACATGAATTCGAATATGTCGTGATAATGTAGATTGTGGTTTATAATTTTTGTCACATACAGCGCACTGAAACCCTCCATCTATCTCTATAATCTTCTTAAAGTATAAAATGGATTGCAGGCGCGTACCCAGGCTATATTGAAGTTGATTCAGGAATCTACGTTCCGAAAGTCGCCGGTTCGAGCCCTTCACAGCCAGGAATATGATTGCCTTTTATTAACTGCAAAACTCAGTAATGTTTTCTACCCAGGAAGCGGACGCGAGAGTTATTTACATTAGCTCTAGTAACTTGTAACACTTAAACAATGTTGTGTGATCGATCCATCACATTGAGTGCCATAGTCTAGTTGTAAAGGTGTTGGGTAATATCGTTTTAAAACAAAATAATAATAACTACAAATAAAGTTAAACATTTTTTAAGTTTGATGACGTTTTATTTAATGACCGGAATTACCGTTTCAGTGCAAAACGAAACCTTTATGTTCCCATCATCGGCGTTAGAACAGTAAGACTGTCTTCACAAAGTCACAATTTGTATTCAACTGAACGCCCCTAGTTCTAGATAAAGTCACATTTCCGGGCTTTCTTACCGGCATTTTTTAAATTACATTTTCAATGTCAATCTGCTCACGTCTGTAACTATATAGCATAACTAGTCCAGAACGGCATTCAGCTCTCATGGTTGACCTTAGATAATTTGCACTCTACGCATGACACTGAACGACCTTTCCGCACTGGCATGGTTATAAGTTCAACCAGACAGGAAAGGATATCATGATCGGAAGCTCTCACGGTCACCGCTGAGGTCAGTTAAGCACTGTCTCCCAGTTGTGCCATCAGCTGATGCAACATACTTGACAATCTGTGTGGTAAGCACTTTGCTCTCCAATTGCTCTTTGCCTGCAACTACTTGTTAAGAAGCATTAAATCCTGCGAAACTATGTCAAACTTCAAGATGCTACATCTGTACATCGGGTGAACTACAATTGTAGAATAGGCCGATTTACACTACGTGTACAAGGAGCCTGCCCGACTTGCCCATCTAGTTTCACAAAGGTTTTGAAGTCGGGCCGTTTCTCCATGAAGATCATCATTATCACACTCATTTTTAAATGCAAGTAGACGTTTTGCTGAGTTTTGCTTATGCAATATGTTAGACAGTATCAAACATATAACATACGAATTTTCTGATATCAGGTAAAAAATCAAAATGATGTGGACCCATCTGCGTACTTGCGTATAGGCAGATACGCGCCTGATTTGGTATTAAACAGAGTTGAATAGCCACCTTTCGCCTACATGTAGTACACAAACAAGGTGGTGAGAATGAGGATATGCCGTCATCAAAACGAAATATACTGTTTTAGTTTTAAGTCTTGGTCATCTGCGACGCTTTCTTTTCTAAATGAATAACGTCTTGAACATTTATTCTTTGAAAACAATTAACTGTACTCTGATAATGTTTCTGAATGGTTGCTTCAAATAATGGATCTACCTTGGCGTTTCCCTTAGTTTTAGAAAAGCATACATCGAAGATAATGATGAAAATATTTGTATTTTCCCTACTGGGCATCAAACGCATCCATTCATTTATGGCATACAGTTGATGAAATCCCTCATATATTGTCGTACACATATGAATTTCAAAAACATGGAGGTCTTAAACGGGCGAATCAAGTGTAAATTGGAAATACTTAGTGGTGAAAACAGTACTGACAGTGAAATTCATGGATACACAGCGTGATATCATAGAAAAAGTCCAAAAGAAAGTACCATTTAGTGAACATGTATTCCGGCACATGTAAACACTCTCGGTTTTCTCGAATTGCGTCTTTTGTGGTGATAGCTGCAAGGTAGGAGTGAACTACCGATAGAAGACAATATACTTAGTTACATCTTGGAAGTATGCATTAAGAAAAATAATGAGTATAAAATAAATTACCGTGTTTTTCTGTGACTTGACGTTACTTTTACAAATAAAAATCCGCTATTTTTTACGCGTCTGCTCATTTTTACCGCCTAAGAACGCATACCCTCAAAAATACCCCCCCCCCCCCCCCCCCCCCCCCCCTCAATAGAGGTGAGCGCAACCTTGCGTAAACACTTTCCATGCATAAATAAACATTGAAGCCTGAACAAACATTATTATACCATACATATATGAATACCAATGTTAAATTCTGATGCAGGAAATACCTGCCAAAATGGGACTGAGCGTGAGTGTCTTCGGTCTTGTTGATAAGCAATCGGAATTCCTCTATACTATTCGCTGATTTGTACTACATTAGGGGCACTCGGAACACCTTGGCTATTACTACGTTATAACCTTGGAAATAATACGGGGGCCGCCATATTGCTGTGACCCGGCCTTTCTGCCGAGTACCAGACTAACACATGGCCGGACTACATTCAAAATGGAGACCATCAACCTGAAAACGTGCTCATTATGTTTACTAAAGAATAGAGACATGTATAATGTTATTGGCAGAAAAAGCTTTTAAATAAAGCCTGCACGTCCAATAGTCAGCCATTTTTGTTGACGATAATAACGGGAAGTAACTTGCCGGGGCAAATTACCAATTGGTGTATTCCTACAATTATTTACGAGGTCTAATACCGAAGGATGACGGAATTTGCCGAGTATGTACGATTGCATTAGGGGATGCGTATTATACCCGGCAATCAATGTAAGATTGATATAGAGCTGGCAACCAGGAACCATTTACTCCGTAACGAAATAAACAAAATGGTAATCAAATGCAGGAGTGTTCACTTTCTCCGAACCGGAAGTAGAGTGAACCAGTCCGTGGAGTTTTCCTCTGTAGTATTGATCATATGCAACGCTTGCTTTTCAAACAAGACAAACAAACTATGAACTGTTTGTCTTTTAGAAAAGCAAGCGTCGTATATGACCAAAACTAACCCCCTCTGTGATTCCTACCCCTCTGTAGAGAGCACTAGTGACTCGCCTGTACTCACTTGGAACCGCACTAGTTATGTAAAGAAAATATATATATGCGTTTTAAACTTATAAGGACTCTTTTTATTGTTAATGGTGTTTTTATTTCTTAACAATGGCCATTGACCTGGTTAAAATTGATGTTTATGCCACACCTTGGTTCAAAATTTATTTTAATATACTCTAAATTGGAATAAAGATACACAAACTGGCTACATTATAAACAAATACATCGTTAACGTCGTTGTGTAAAGTATTAAACTTAAATTAACTATTTGCAGTATCAACAAACCCCGTTCATGTACAAACAAATTATAACATAAGTTCTTATGATGATCCGTACAGTAAACACGATATTAATTATTAATGGCATTATAAGCATACACACGTTTCCGCATGTACATGCACATGATTACATATTTCAAATCCCATCTTGCGTAGTAATAGAGAATACTTGTTTGTGTCAGTGAAATAAAACTTGTATTTACTTGAGTGATACGGCCATGGGTTGATTGAATAATAAGTTTAATTTTTATGCCAAACGGTCAGTTAAACTAACCACTCTTTCCTAAGACCCTGAAAATTTAACCAGCACTCGAGTAATCCCATCTCCGCAAGTAACCGATAATATTTCCACTTGAATCAGCGGTGAGAGACGAATGAAAATGAGACGCAGTGTTTCGAACTCACGAACCCTGGATTAATAGTCAGAAACGCTACCGACTGAGCTATTCGGACCATGTAGCATGCCAATTACAGCGTTCACTAGAGAAACTCAGTTTATACTAATTTATTTCAGCTCTAGTGCGATGAATCGCTGTCTGGGTAGAACCAGTACTGAATGTTGTTTTAAGAGACTAACGGATCAAACTGGGGATCAAACCCGCGACATATCGCGTCAGCGTCAAACAATGTATCCACTGAGCTACCGCCCGGTAGAAATTTTATTTATAGTTCACTGAAACAAACTCTTCTATTTTTTCATGATTAAAATGGTGAAATTCACAATAAATAATTTAAATATAATTTTCAATTTTAATAGTGAAATTATATCAAAAGAAATAATTCAGCTAAAATATTTATAATTCAAAACAATCATGAAATTAAGTGATTCATTAAGCAAATGCAGTGCATTTTATAACACCATGTTCCATACAGCGCCAACGGGTCTCTTAATGCCGATTGCTGAAATATATATATTTTATGAATCAGAAGTGACTTTCCACATCACATTCATCAAAAACAAAACACGAATGAAATTATTATTGTCACGGAAGCACAGCAACAACAGTCGTTGGATCTGTGACGGCGCTATATATTATATATATGACCGCGAGACGAAATACATCATACCAATGTTGCAATATTATCATAGATTAATGCGGTATGGTCTCTTATGCAGAACTCTGTCTGCTGTAGTGTTCACCGCTTTTTGAAGAAAAACAGAGAAGCAAAGTTATTACCCTATCCGCTTGTCGGTGAAAAATTACGTTGTCAGAGAGAGAGAGAGAGAGAGAGAGAGAGAGAGAGAGAGAGAGAGAGAGAGAGAGAGAGAGAGAGAGTTCTTTTAGTATATATTGGGTATCCCTACATGTTTGAAAATCTGCGTTAAAATGTTTTTGTTTTTTTTTCAAAATACATTCTTGAGTTCAAGTGTAAAAATATTCTTAAGAAAGGTTGGTGACCATCACTCCTGATGCAATGAATTAAAACCTATATTAGGACAATTATCAACATGAAATGTATATTCACGTATTGTCAAAAATAAGTACAGACACGCAAAAGTATGACGCTATCCGTGAAAAGTTACATTGTCAGACTAACTTTGTCTACAGCTCTGGGGTCTTATTCACCAACCAGTTTTGAAAATAATCTCAGACTTAAGCTTGGAAATCAAAATTTCAACCTTAGATATCTGATTCACCATATCAGATAGAATAATTATGAGAGTTTATTTTTCTATATATTGGGTGTCCATACATGCTTGTACATTTTAGTTTAAAAACAAATGGTATTTAAGAGTTTTGTTTAAAAATTAATTCTTGAGTTTAAGTCTAAGATTATTCTTAAGAATGGTTTGTAAATGTCAACCCAGGTAGGATTATTATCCGGGGAGTTCTGAGTTTTTGAGTTAAAACATATATTTTGTTCCGATTCAAAGCTGTGTTACACTATATAATGTGCATATAAACTGGAAGACGTTAGATACTGCAATACCCATTACCAGCGTAGCTCAGTTTTGATGCGATTACGTATGTGCGAATTATAAACCCGTCTTTATGAAGAAAAGCAGCATCAGGGAGGGGGAAAGGGACATAGTAATGATCACCGTTTGCCAACCGTACGTTTCAATTTCGTTTGTCTTCCCATGTTTCTAACCGTTTCTATATATATAATACATATAGCTATAAAAGCATTATCAAGATGGCACCTTCCACATATAAGATGTAATTGTATTGAAACCTATGGATAGCCATCGGCCTGAAATTAACATAACCGACACAGTTCCACGGCATTCTGATCCGATTGTTGTATCTATTATTGTATCTTATTCCAAACTAGCCCTACGGCTGTTACCATGTTTTTATACAATCCAATCACACCAACACACATTTGGATTACGCATGTTATCATGGTATCCTGGTTGCATTATTTTCAGTAATTATGCCCCATTTAGGTTTGACCATTCTTATAGATGAACTTTAATGCAATTATAAAACATGTAGGATAATCACGTTTTCTATTTCACGATTGCCGGGCCCGGTTAGCTCGGTCGTTACCGCGTCTGACTATACATCCTGTGGCCGTAAGTCAGCCACAGTCTTCGTAATGACTGATATACAACAGTGTGTTTTATTTTTATTCGTCTCTCAACACTGATTCAAGTGGGAAAGTTATCAGTTACTTGCAGAGAAGGATGTGCTTGAGTACAGCCGGGTTAACCGTCCAAGAGTGAGATCCAAGGAAAGAATGAATATATTTACTGATCGTCTCTTAGCCCTCAATTTCACAAACATGAAGCTAAATGTTAAAACAAGCAAATACACTCTTTCACGTGGATCAAAGTTAGTCAGAAACGTTGACGGTGGTGAAGTGTTTACAGTGCATATAAAAATTATCTGCAAGTTTCCTGTATTTCTCTTTGTTCTCTCTCGTGGATTGGGGCAATACATCTTACATTATATGCAGCATAACTAGCTCTGTATATCATAATAAACCAATTTTGTGGACGCTCGCAGTCTGTCATTTCCTTTTAGATTAATTGAAGTTTCCAGCCTGTTTAATGAAGCACAGGGTGACAACACCGAAAAGTAATTACAAGATACACGTTATTGTTTGTTGACAAATACATTTGCGCTTTGTTTGATTCATTGTACTTGCTAATGTATACTATTGGGAACACTTTTTGAGTTTATTTATAACAGTGTACTCTGTTTTTAGCGCGGCAGTTAGTATGATTCAGTTAACATAAATACTATCCGACAAACTCACTGGGACCACATGTGGCGTATTCGCAAACCATTCCTGATAATATTCTTAGACTTCAGATTCAAAATCTAACGTTCAAACTTAGATATCCAGTTCACCATGACCAATAGAATAAATGTCTGAGATAATTTAGCTATGTATTAGGTGACCCTATCTGCTTGCAAATTTTAATTTCAAAAAGTGGTTTCTAAGTGTGTTTTTCAAAATTCATTATTGAGTTCAGATCTT
The DNA here is from genome assembly GCA_029582155.1 of Panopea generosa. Lineage (NCBI taxonomy): Eukaryota > Metazoa > Mollusca > Bivalvia > Adapedonta > Hiatellidae > Panopea > Panopea generosa. The sequence continues at coordinate 41,263,207 of CM055894.1, forward strand.
AGAATATTCCTAAAACTGTTTGGTGAATATCACCCCAATCTCACCTATGAAGAAGAAGACACAATTTGTTCATGCAGTGTAATGAATGACTATGCAACACCTCTCACGTCACGTCGGCTTTACCACTATGTTTTTTCAACGAAAACACTGGCTGAACTCCGGCATTTCAAGGAAGGGAAATAATAACAACACTGAGTAAAGTCGACTATCTGAAAATCTGAATATCTTATCATGCATGTGGTAAATGTATCTCAGTAAAATATGAGATAAAGAAAACATTTCTTTAACATATGAGATAAAGAAAACAGTTTTAAATATTTACGATAAAATTCATCAAATAGTTTCATCTACAGATTTGTTGCAATCTCGATTTTGAAAAAAAAATCGAATTAAATTGATTTTAACTATTGCAAGTGTTTGAGAATTACAGATTTCATCTATTGTTTCATGCTTATAAGAATTTAAAAAAAAACATATCGGACATGTACACGTATCTACACTGCTACTGAATGTGAAACATGACAGATTAAATAAATCTTGTTGTTGATTATTTCATACTTTTCACTCCTTCATACTTGTTAAATGAAAATCTTCACGCATAACAAATGGTAAACGTCAGAATTGTACACCTATAATATATGTCCAAATTTACTACAATATCTTTCAGATATTCTCTAAACAAAGCATTTAAAAGTTGACGAAAATAATAACCAATTTGACCATTGAATTGTGAAGTTCACTCAGTGTAGCCTGAAAAAAGGAAATGATAACGTTTAAGTTGGCATTGCGAGTCATGAGAGATGTATCGATACAGGGATCGTGAGTTCGAATCCCAGCCCGGCCACAGTCTCCGTGATGACTGATATACGACACTGCGTCTCATTATCATTCACCTCTCACCGCTGATTAAATTACAAAATTTATCAGTTACTTGCGGGGATGGGGTGTGCTCAAATACTGGTTAATCTCCCAGGATCCCAGGAAAGAGTAGTTAGGTTAACTGATCGTCTTTAACCCCTCAATGGCATACAAATGGCGTTTAATATTCAACCAATGAAATCGTACTGCTCCTCATGAATAGAGACGATAAAACAAAGTCTGTGATTTTCCTCTCGTAGTTGCGTTCTATGCTTCAAGGGAACAATTTGTCAGCTGTTGTATGTCTTTACGGCGGCACGTATAACTGCGTTTACATGGTAACACATTTATATGTTTATATTTATATGTAGCATACATTATGCTAAATCATCAAATAGCGAAGGAATATGCTTAAAGCACTGTGGGAACAATTTAAAATGGTTCAAAGGTGAACGTAGCATTTTACTATTTGTTTTTCGAAAGTCTTTGCTCCGTATGGTGTCGTTGTTAGTGTAAAAAAGATCTAGGTGGTAAATTTTCTTGGCCTTTGATATAGAATGTATAAATTATGATTCATGAGTGTCAGTGATTTGAGAAAGTGATTTTTATCTATTTTGGACAGTTTGAAAGTTAACCATTGTCACCTAACAATTTCATTTGGTGAGATATCAAGATATCATCTTTTTTTTAAGTTTGCGTGATGTCTGTGCTGTTTGAATGTTAAGACGTCATTTTGGATACGTTGCTATTTTGTTAAGTGACAAAAATATAACAAGAGATAGTATAGAATGCTACGTTAGTGCATTCCCATATAAAGTTTATTTGGTAAGGCTAAGAAAATGCTACACGGTGATGCTATTGAATTTTCGTACCGAACCTTATACACTTTTAGGAAAAAAAATACTCTAATATTTTGGTTATTTTTTTTTACTAAGATTAGAATTATGTATGTTTCTAATACTCATAGCAATTACTTATTTAATTAAATTTAATACTATTTAAAAAGAAGTAAAAAAAATCAAATAAAACGAAAAACGTTAATTTCGTAACATGCCAACTTATTTTAAGTTTATATCAGATAACTGCTTTATTGTGCCAAACACTGTACGGTGATAGGGCACATTTGTCACAAATGTTTAGTTTGCACAAAATAATATAAGGAGAATTTCCATGGACGAACGTGCTGTATTGATTTGATTGTCTTGTGAACAGAATAGAAGCATACATGTTTATTGTATATATACAATCTATTACCTACAATCTAGTTACATATCATCAAAGTAATGTTCAAAGGCGCAACACAAACAGATATATAATTATACTTGATCAGCTGTCCGATCTGCTCGACACATGTACGTTTGTAATATATCAAAGTAAAAACTGTATATACACGATAACTATAAAGGACTATTGCGACTTTGTAATTGAGCCAGATTCTTTTTTTACTATCAACATGTTTGCCAAATATATTATGGGTATAGGTAAAATAAATAAGAAATATTGGTCCAACTGCAGGAGACGCAGTTTTCAAATGACATGACATTCACAACAACATTAAACGGTGACTCATGTTTTTATCAATGGACGAAGGATGACTAAGTACAGTCTGGTTAATGTGCGTATTGAATAGATATTGATAAACAAACACACCTGACGCAACTGGCCAATCAACGTGCTCAAATGCGGCTTTCCCAACATTGCTATTTAACGGACCCAATCGGGAGAGCTGACAACCAGCATCATCAAATAGCGGTTTTGCTACTGACCGGTCCAGAGCCTCTTTTTGTTTGTATTGTACTTGTTATTATTATGATTACATACCGCTGCAGTGGTCTTGTGGTAAAGCGTCCACAAGATATGCAGAAGATCGTTGGTTCGATCCCCGGTGGGGTGATACCAAAGACTTGAAACATGGTACTACAAGCTTCCTCGCTTGGTACTCAACATTTAGAGGATAGTTCTAGGTCTCGTCTGCTCGGTGTCAGTATAATGTCACTAGTTACGTGTTACATACCATGTATCTACGGCATGGTACTCCAATGTGACACTGCCTACAATATATCTCAAGTAGACACCGTCGCGACATGACTGAAACATTGCTGAAAGCGACGCTAAACACCATACAATAACATGATTTCGGAAGGTCGTGGCTTCGATCACAGACCATTGATGTGGTCATCGTGACCAAATACTAAGAAATGGTACTAGAAGCTTCCCCGCTAGGCTGTCAGCGTTCTACGTGTGACCTGTCAGGTGTCAGTATAATGTAACTGGATGGGGATATCATACCACGCTGTAGGTCATACAAGTAGACACCGTTGTATATGACTGAAACATTGTTGAATACAACAACACGATTGTGACTATTCTATACATTTATCATGTTTACATTAGCGGTGGTTATATCCTTTGTGTATTTAATATCATGTTAGAATTACAGTTTCTTATGTTTAATGATATTCAGTTTAACACGTAAAACTAAAGATCTAAAGTATCAACACCTGTAAAGTTTCATGATTTTATTTTCATATCTTGATCTATTAATCATCCACCTGGATTTGTGACGGGGTTGTTAATTTACGTAAGTTCCATCACATTTGAAAAATTGAATGCTCATAAAACAGTTACACCGATACGGTTTGCTAATTAGGTCAGTGACACTCTAATTAAAATGTGAATATTATGCAAATTTACACGTCCATATGACAGAAGTGTTTACATTATATCAGCATCGGGGACGTTTGATGTTGTTTCATTTTTTATATTTCGGTCTGACTTGATTTATACAAAATAACATACAAAACTTTTCAATTACGAACCTTCTTTAATTAAAGACACAACAGAATAAAAACTCTAGATACAGGCATTTTTTTATGAATATAGACGTTTGACTGACTACGTGACCACTCCTACAGGGGAAAGTTTAGACATGTGTATGTTTTTTATAATCTTTATACATTTTTTTTGTATACACAGCATGTTTACGCCCTTTTTATGCATTTTTATTTGACCAACTGCCCAACACATCAAAAGCTGAAGACTGAATAGATTTCTCTTTTGATGCAAATGAAGAGATAATTTAGTTTAATCGAGTCATACAATTAAAGAAATATTTAGAAAAAACTAACATCTTAGAAATAACACATATATAATGGCCACCTTTAACACACAAACAAGTATAACCTTGTATCTTGAGGATCGGCATGGTTTATTGACAAGTTTAACGCTATATTCAGATATCTATTGACCGACATAAGCTATTTTTTACATAAATCAAGGTTAAATTTTTATCATGTTAAGCTTTATATTGATTGAGTTACCTGCGTCAACCGAACCCTGATCTTTAACTACCGATATAATCGTGCTAGTCCAAAACTGCAGTTGTTGCTTTTATTTAGGAGAAAAAAAATAAAATGGTTTATGATTACTTATATATATCTCAATCATTTTTAAAGTACACCATATTTATTTGTTCATGAGTCTAACTATTTAGGTTAGCTATTTTTCTTTTCTCTTAGTTGTGTTCCGGACTTTCAAGGGATTCTTTGTTCTCATAGAAATCATTTGGAATTGCCCGAAAATAGAATACAACTGAAGCCGATGGTTAAGAGAAAGTGTGAGGCTGTGTTGCTTATTTAAATCACAACTCATGAACAGATGTAAAATCGAGCCTGCTAACGCAATAAAACCGAGTCTGCTGACGCAATAAAACCGAATCTGCTGATGCAATAAAAGCAAATCTGCTAATACAATAAAACCGAATCTGCTGATGCAATAAAACTGAGTCTGCTGACGCAACAAAACCGAGTCTGCTTACGTAATAAAACCGAGTCTCTGACGCAATAAAACTGAATCTGCTGATGCAATAAAAGCGAGTCTACTGACGCAATAAAAGCGAGTCTACTTATGCAATAAACCGAGTCTACTGACGCAATAAAACCGAGTCTATTGACGAAATAAAGTCGAGTCTGCCAACACAATAAAATTGAGACAGTTAACGCAATAAATCGAGTCTGCTGACGTAATAAAATCGAATCTGCTGATGCAATAAAAGCGAGTCTGCTAACGCAATAAAACCGAATCTGTTGATACAATAAAACCGAGTCAGCTGACGCAATGAAACTGAATCTTCTGATGCAATAAAATTGAGACTGATGACCCAATAAGACCAAATGTGCTTACGCAATAAAACCAAGTCTGTTGATGCAATAAAACCGAATCTGCTGACGCAATAAAACCGAGTGGAAGCCGAGCCTGCTGATTCAATAAACCCGAATTCTATTTTCTCTGCTGTGTGTCACGCTGATACTTTTATTGGACGTAAACTGTTATGGAAAAATTACATTTAAATATAAAATTGGAAATATAAAGAAAGACCGTGAGCTGAAAATTCGAAACATCAAAACTAACGGTTTAATATGTTCATCTTTTTGGTACATGCTTCATTTTATAATATTCTGATGATATTTAAAACAATTGGATTAAAACAAATGTACATAATTATAGTGTTATAGTGCTCTTTAAAAAAAAAAAAAAAAAAAAAATATCTTCATATGGTAATGTTTTGAACAAAATCATTATGCATTCATATATAATCCTTTTTGAGACTGTGGTATACAAGTTGACCTATCGGAATGCCGACTTGACAAAACCAACGGTATATTATAAGTCTAGTAACAGCTGCGCTGTAACATTCGGTCCGCCCTGGTGGTAGATACTGTACATATCGAAATTTTCATTCATTACGTTCATACGACCGACTTATTTGGCTCAGACTGCCGGCGTTATCTATGATTTACTATCTTTAAAACTAAAACAACCCGTAGTATTTCTTACTTTTTCAAACGTGCAGTGCACACATTAGATTGAGCATTTTAATTTGATATGGGCAAGTGATTGTTCGCAACTTTATAAAAGGTAAGGCTTTTTTACGAACATTATATACATTTATATTGTTTTACGATTGTTTAGTGTTTAAATAGTTATTTTTATTTTATTAAATATTTATAAAATATCAGTACATTTTTTCTCTGTTTTCGTAGTTTTATCTAGTTAATGTTTTTAAATATCTTTATATATAATGACGTACACACACTTTGTCGCAGATGTTTAGAATATTTTTTTGTCATTAATTTAAAAAAAAATAAAATAAAAAAAAGTTATTTGTGTTAAATTTTAATCACTAGTTTCGGTATGTTATTTTATGAAATAACAAACACACAAAAAACACACAAAAAACACACAAAAAAACAACAGTTTGTCTAATATCCGATAAATGCAATCATGAATGCAAACTTGGCAAACAAATAACATGCTCTGCCAGATATCCGCGTGTCTGACTTAAATATTGTTCGAACTTACATAGTTTCACTAAATTGCGCACTTTATATGCATTCCTGTTGAACAAACAATACTACTTAAACAATAGATTATTGCTTAAAAATACATGAACTGTTGTAAATGTATCCAGATTGATATATTTTGACATTGTACACAAAATAATATTTATTTGTTTGTAGAAAATACCTTATATTACTGTTTGAACATGTATCATACCTACATTGACACTTTTCAGAGTATCATCCCCTCCGCACCATCTTGTTCTGTCAACATCATTTCATTTTATCACCTGAATGTTGCATGAGAATCTTAACAAGAACAGTAAATTTAAAGTCGAAGCTATACACATGTTTAAATCACATTTTGCTACGTATGTAATAGATAATTACCGAATCATGTTTATCCTTCATCGTGGTATCATTGCAATCCAACCCCAGAAAAGCAATAAAAGACAGATAACTTATAGATATGAATGAAATCAGCTGGACGAACATTTAGAAGTATTGCGATAAAGCGTTCTGATTGACTGAATAGAATTGTTATAGAGGATATATATTATATACTACTTATGATGATATTATTTTAGAATGTATGTGTAAACTTGGTTTATGTCTCCAGTTATGAGCGTAGTCTAAGCGTTTCAGTTATTGAATTCAATTTACTATTGGGTGTGTGTGTTTAGGGGGGCAACCTGAGGAGGGTGTATGAGAATGTATAAGCCGACCCCCCAAACCTGAACATTGGAGTTGGATGTGTGTGTGGGAGGGGTGGTGTGTGTGTGGGGGGGGGGGGGGGGGGGGAGTTCACTGTTCTCTGTTATCACTTCTTCTATATGCATGATGGCAGTTATCAAGATTGCCCCATATATTGATTATGTTTGTTTCATTATGCTGGCTGACTCCGGCTTTGAATGCTACATATCCTACTGATCATATATTTTCCTAACTCTGTCAATAAATAGAGAAGAGACGGGTATAGATCTCTTTATATATGTTCTTATTTCTGTCAAAAGTTAAAGAAGAGACAGGTTGACAGATCAAATATTAGCCTCGTTTCAGTAGTTATTAAAAGGATAATAGCTAATTAATACGAGTTTTAATTAGGATTGAGAATAACGTGAACAATTACGATAGTTTAATGCTACGCACATAGCAGGGGTAAAACAAACCATGTTACGCGCAACGTTCGTGCACGTGATCTTAGCAGTTGTGACGTCATATCACATACTTAGGGTTGCAAGTATAATGTTATTACGTCTTTTTACTCTCAGTAACGATTGCAGGGGATATGACACAATACAATAAACGGCCCAAACGTTAGTACTTGCTTTCAGCTGTAAATGTGACGTAAATGTGAATGACATACAACCTGACGTGGACAGTACGCGTTCCCAGTGCTTGTGATGTCATATCATATGTTATACTTATGATGTTGTCTTACGTGTGTGTGTGCTTTCAGTAGTTATTATGGCGGAAGCATCGCACGATGACCTATCGGACGTTATTGTAGGGTTGATATCACATATTAAATAATCTTATACTAGTACGAGCTACAATAATATCACATCAAATCTCTGCAGATATGGCAGGAGAGTGACACACAGTATACTTCATGACCTAAAGTAACATTCATAACACTTTGTATCTTTAAGTTGAAAAGTTTTCTCTGTCAGAAAATAACATAATTTTATTAATATATTCGAGGTCATTAGGAGTCGGGTATGACAGCATAATAAAAAGAATTAAACTTACTTGAAAATGAAGGAAATATATACTTTAGTCTAGGTCTGTTTTCTAGCTATGTAATCAGGACTAACTAAAATTTATCTTTTAATTAGAAATCCTTTGAAAACTATGCAACAGTATATCGTTCATTCTTGAATCTGCTGTACAGTGAAAATTAAGTCGAATCTGAAAAAAAAGACTTCAGAAAATCCTATGTTATTGGTATAATGTAATAGGTAAAGGTGCGGGCCAGGGAACCGTAAGGGAATCCTATAATGTAATTGGTATAATGCAATAGGTACAGGTACGGGTCAGGGAAACGTAAGGAAATCCTATGTAATTAATAAAATGCAATAGGTAAAGGTACGGGCCAGGGAACCATAAGAGAATCTTATATAATTGGTATAATGCAATAGGTAAAGGTACGGGCCAGCAAGAAACAGCATGGGAACCCTGTGTAATTGATACAATGTCAAATAATAAAGGTACGAGCCAGGGAACCGTGAAGTTATCATTCTCTAGCTAAATGATTTTCTATTCTAAGTTTTATTTTACTAGCTAGATCTAATACAGAATTTGCTTTTAAATGTTCTAAGTGTAAATATTGTTTTCGAATGAAGTTTTACACCATTTTCAACACATGGAAGTTTATATATTGTATACCCAGTTTTTATCAGTGGAGGATGACTTTAGAATAAATCTGAGTAAAACCATCGTCCGCAAGTAACTGGCAAACTTCCCATCATGGAGTTTTTCGTAGCGAGCGTTAATAATTTTTAAAACTTTAATGATTCCCTTACGCAATAATGCATAAAAAGTAATAAATAATATGGAAGTGCGTTAGATATGACAGAAAATAAAATATATGGACGTGAAGCTAATGCAGCTATACGATCATGATGCATTGTTTTTATGTTCCAGGATGCTATGATTGTGTGCCAATAAACTTCATCTCAAGGTTAATTTTGTAATTGTCAAACTCTTAACACGGATTAAATTTAAATTACACTTTCTAGATCTTATCAATTTTATCGTTCATGTTTGTTCACCAACGCGGTACGTTGACGAGACCAACGCATTGCTGCTGAAGAGTGTCAGAACAATAGTGTTTAACAAGCGTTTTTATATTTTCAAATATAAATCTTAAACACTGTAATGACAAGCGCACGCATGCACGTACAAACGTGCACTAAACGTAAATCTGGGAAGGCTATCATTTGTCACTTTCCAAGGTGGTTAGATTTATATAAGTTTATGACAGAAATGTCATAGAGTTGACAGGTTAAATTGTTTTAATGAGACTGGTGTAGATCAAGAGTCTACCGCACATATATAATATTGTTTTCATCAGAATCATGATGGTCGAAATTTTCTTGATATCTGTCGCCCTTCGTCCCGTTTGCAACACGGTTTTGAGAGAAGGTTGTGAGACTGTGGGATTAACTATTTTATTGAAAATAAACAAATCAATGTACATGAATGTTGTATCGCATTTAATGATAACGTGTTATAACAATGCATATCTTTATTTGCTGAAAGTTACTTGCGGAAGGACGGTGGTTCTACTCAGTCTGAATCAGACTGAGGTCTTCCTCGCCAGTAAAACTGGATATGCCATATATAACCTAAAATAAGTTTAAAATGGCATTAAACCCCATTAAAAATTGCTGCAATTAAAACAAGCTTTGATGGTGTAAGAGATGGCCTGGGGTATATTGAACTATCTATTCAATCTATTCGCACTGACATTCGTCATTTTTTTCTATTCGGCCATTGATTGTTTTATAATTTAGCATATACTTTTCATTAGATTAGGTTTTGATGGTGCAGAGTGGTCTGACGTAAAACTGAAACATTTATCATAAAAGTTGCAACGTGTTTGCATGGACATCATTGTTTGTTCTCTAACAATCATCCTTTAGCCTTTGTATAGTTCGGTGACCGATTATTATTATCATTATTATTGACACAGGATGCAATACAGTTGGTGTACGTTTATTTTTACCACAGTTGCCGAGATAATTGCATCACTTCGACTTTCAACTCAGGTACGTCACGTGCTAGATAAGATTAGTGGTTTAGCACATGACACCAAGCACGCGATGTATTCTGAAGGTATTAACTATATGTTAGTAAATAATACTGTTTGCTTTAGGTCAGAAACACGATCGCTAACAAGTGACATTTCTTTTCTGCTTAAACCTTATCGGAAATTCCTAGACATGAGCAAACATTTCTTCTATTGTGTTTACAACCCCCCATCTCAATCTCCGTCAGTTTGCGTCACATTTATACACTTTTAACAGTATTTCGGTCAAAAGTCAATTTAAAACAAAATATGTGTTGGCAGCGTAAAGAAACCGCGCCGTCATTTGATACTCACAGTTAACCTTTGTTCTGATACCAAAGGTTAAACTCAAGTGAGATAGGATTTAGCATAATATGGTTTATGAATGAATGGATACTACCTGAACAATGAATGTTTATGTTTTCTACTTTATTCTTGTTTTTCATATCCGACACATGTTATTTCTCTCAGCCGAACGCATTAAGCTTGTTAATTTTAAAATTTGTGTCAGACCTGGCATTTTATATAATTTAATTTGATTCAATTATAGTTTTCCAAATTGAATATACATAACAGCAATGCTTTTAAGTTTACCATACACATTTCAACCGTTGGTGATTGGTTGGAAATTATTGCAATAATCAGTTTCAGAAGTCAGACGTGTACTCATAATACGTTATAATGGCGTGTTACGTGACAAATAACATCAGACAAAACATTATAATAGCGTGTAACGTGACTAACCACATCAGACAATACATTATAATAGCGTGTTACGTGACTATTAACATCAGATAATACGTTATAATAGCGTGTAACGTGACTATTAACATCAGATAATACGTTATAATAGCGTGTAACGTGACTAACAACATCAGACAATACGTTATAATAGCGTGTAACGTGACTATTAACATAAGATAATACATTATAATAGCGTGTAACGTGACTATTAACATAAGACAATACGTTATAATAGCGTGTTACGTGACTATTAACATCAGACAATACGTTATAATAGCGTGTAACGTGACTATTAACATCAAACAATACGTTATAATAGTGTGTAACGTGACTATTGACATCAGACAATACATTATAATAGCGTGTACCGTGACTATTAACATAAGATAATACGTTATAATAGCGTGTAACGTGACTATTAACATCAGACAATGCGTTATAATAGCGTGTAACATGACTATTAACATAAGACAATACGTTATAATAGCGTGTAACGTGACTATTAACATCAGACAATACGTTATAATAGCGTGTAACGTGACTATAAACATCAGACAATACATTATAATAGCGTGTAACATGACTAACAACATCAGATTATACGTTATAATAGCGTGTAACGTGACTAATAACATCAGATAATACGTTATAATAGCGTGTAACGTGGCTATTAACATCAGACAATACATTATAATAGCGTGTAACGTGACTTTTTACATCAGACAATACGTTATAATACTGTGTAACGTGACTATTAACATCAGACAATACGTTTTAATTGTAACGTGACTATTAACATAAGATAATACGTTATAATAACGTGTAACGTGACTATTAACATCAGACAATACGTTATAATAGCGTGTAACGTGACTATTAACATCAGACAATACGTTATTATAGCGTGTAACGTGACTATTAACATAAGATAATACGTTAAAATAGCGTGTAACGTGACTCTTAACATCAGACAAAACGTTATAATAGCGTATAACGTGACTATTAACATCAGACAATACGTTATAGCGTGTAACATTACTAACAACATCAGACAATACGTTACAATAGCGTGTAACGTGACTATTAACATCAGACAGTACGTTATAATAGCGTGTAACGTGACTATTAACATCAGATAAAACGTTATAATAGCGTATAACGTGACTATTAACATTAGACAATACATTATAATAGCGTGTAACGTGACTAACAACATCAGATTATACGTTATAATAGCGTGTAACGTGACTAATAACATCAGATAATACATTATAATAGCGTGTAACGTGACTATTAACATCAGACAATACGTTATAATAGCGTGTAACGTTACTAACAACATCAGACAGTACGTTATAATAGCGTGTAACGTGACTATTAACATCAGACAATACGTTATAATAGCGTGTAACGTGACTATTAACATCAGATAATACGTTATAATAGCGTATAACGTGACTATTAACATTAGACAATACATTATAATAGCGTGTAACGTGAATATTAACATCAGATAATACGTTATAAGCGTTATAATAGCGTGTAACGTGACTAACAGCATCAGATAATACGTTATTATAGCGTGTAACGTAACTATTAACATCAGATTATACGTTATAATAGCGTGTAACGTGACTAACAACATCAGATAATACGTTATAATAGCGTGTAACGTGACTAACAGCATCAGATAATTCGTTATAACAGCGTGTAACGTGACTACCAGCATCAGACAATACGTTATAATAGCGTGTAACGTGACTAACAACATCAGATAATACGTTATAATAGCGTGTAACGTGACTAACAACATCAGATAATTCGTTATAATAGCGTGTAACTTGACTAACAGCATCAGACAATACGTTATAATAGCGTGTAACGTGACTATTAACATCAGATAATACGTTATAATAGCGTGTAACGTGACTAACACTATCAGACAATACGTTATAATAGCGTGTAACGTGACTATTAACATAAGATAATACGTTATAATGGCGTTTAACGTGACTAACAACATCAGACAAAACGTTATAATAGCGTGTTACGTGACTAACAACATCAGGCAATATGTTATATAGCGTGTAACGTGACTAATAACATCAGACAATACGTTATAATAGCGTGTTACGTGACTAACAACATCAGGCAATACGTTATAATAGCGTGTAACGTGACTAATAACATCAGATAATACGGTATAATAACGTGTAACGTGACTATTAACATACGATAATACGTTATAATAGTGTGTAACGTGACTAACAACAACAGATAATACGTTGTTATAGCGTGTAACGTGACTATTAACATCAGACAATACGTTATAATAGTTTGTAACGTGACTAACAACACCAGATTAATTATTCATTAGGAAGCTCACACCACAGCTAAGACCAGAAATAGCAGATTCAACATGTAACGATCTTCCATGATACGAAAAGTGTAAGAAATTTAAACGACACAGAGTCAAAGAATATGGCGATTTTAAACAGTTCTCATAAAAGAAAATTTGGACGCTCAAATGAACGTAACCAAGAGAAGCAAATGACATACTCGATGTTATTGAAACTCTTGAAACGGGGTTATGTTTAATGTTAACTTTAAATTAGTCGTATGATATGCAAGACGATTAAACAACCCGTTTGGTAATACATATGACATATAGCAGAACGTGCTTTAATAGATACAATGAGGGTGATGACAATAAGCTCGCCAAAATTGGCAATAATAAATAACGTATCCGAATGAGCGTATATATCTAGAAAAGTTGGGGTAAGTTTTATTTAAGAAACGGATATTATTTGTTGAAAGTAATGAACTTTTATGCAATACATGCAGATTAAGTGAATCGCTAGTTATATGTTAGATCATATCTCTTGACTATTCAACAAATAAAGTTCATTTCTTTTGTATATATTATTAAACCCCCAACTTTTACTGCCAGGGTAGTAAATATTTGTAAAAGGAGACTGTCAAACTACAACGCTACACTACGCTATCTGCTGATGGTGAATTAACACAGATCCATGTGTATAGAGTGCATTTCCCTCAAATTTTAAATTTTTGGCAGTCGAAGTTAAATGTATCCACAAAATCCGTCAATCGTGCATCTCGAGCAAGGTTGATTTTATCCAACTCTTAGAATGGGCGAAACTAAAAAAAAAATATTTCATGGTGGTGCATTCATGGGAAAACTAACTTAAAATTTCATATACAATGGTTTCAGACACAGTACTAAACTACCCTTTTTCTCCGACGTAAAGGTCCATTTAGTTTCCAGTTTACATTTGGTTCCCATTACTTGCCATAAGACGTAAAGCTGTTGTGTTTCTTCATGACGGATTATGACTTTTTAGAAACGCCTACGTGAGACGTGAGATTGACCGAATTTCCAAACCGATGCAATATCCTTATTTGCATAATTTTTATGTTGTCGTTCATATTAGAACTAAGTTGACCTAATCTGCGTCAACATTTATATTTTATCGTGTATCTTATTTTTTTCTAGTAAGGAATGTTGATTAATACAATTGTATGTCTACTACTGATGGTAATATATCATTTAAAGACGGACGTTAATCGGTTGTTGTATATCTAACACATTGCTTGATGTTTGCAGTGTTGGTTTCACTTTTTCAATGAAATACGTTTTCTTGCACAGCTACGTCAAAATCTACAACATTGGCTGTTTTAAAAACTGTCGATTTAGCTTAAAATCTTGGAGACAGAGGTGAGTCACGGAGTATACGAGACGTTTTAAAGGTTAGCCAGTATAAACGTTTTATACACCTGGATTTACTATGTCGTATCAATCAGGTATTGTGCCATGAATTGGTCCTGTAAACATATTGCCCTTCCTTACCAGTCAATAAAATCCAGTGTTTGCTGATTAGAAATGTCTATACCAGACGACGTTTTCATTCATTTAGATGTCGTGTTTATTCGGCTGCTACAGCGTATACATTATTGCGCGCACGTAATGTCGCGCATGCAGATATACTGCAACCCTTAACATGCATCGGTCGATGAAAGAGATAGTGCACGCATTTCTTAAAGAAACTGTTATAACATTTGATATGTTGATATTCAAATATTACCACCTGTAAGAGGTCCTAGTTAACACTTTTTCAACTATATTTATTGTCTAGTGCATACTGACATAATACATATTGACATTCCGAGTCAGTAAATCACCATCAACGTCTAATTAACTTTGTAGTTCAATCCAGTATTCAAAGGTCCCGGGTTGTTATTATCTCTCGATCATTGGAGTCATGGACTTATGGGAGATAGTCAATGTTACTCTAAATTATCATACCGCGTCCGCCAATGATAGTGGGGCACGAGGGGTGTTCCATATTCTAATAGACTAAATATAACAGTCTGCTATGTTGCGTTCTACACTGTAGAACGGATCCTGACTTTCCCGCTAATCAGTGACATGTGGTCACTTTGAATTGTTAGTTGCTTTAGCAAAAATGAATGATATCCAAGTTTTGGTCAGCGTTAAATTGCTAAAAATTTTGCGACAAGCATAGAATTCCCTACTTTTACATTTGGGTTGACCTGAATCGAAAGATATCAGGGACTAGGATAGACTGGTTGCCGCGGTTCATTTCATGATATCATTTTATCAGATATTATATATATTGTTACAAATATTGATAAAATTAATCTCGATTGACACACATATACACATATATAAAAAAAAACAACACTTTTTATCTAAGGCTACATGTATGTATATTCACAGGGAGATTCATATCCACGTATGGCGTGATAAGTTTGTAAACTTTTCTATGTGAAAATAGAATTGTGATTAATCTGTTTAACCGGATGATTGACAGGTTATCTGGGGTTGTACTGTCTGTCCCGTCGTAACGTTTATCACAAGCACTGTTATCCTTTACACCATGACGTGTTTCACGCGGAAATGATACAATATCAAACGTGTTTAATGTCAGTTTAAACCTTGTAAACTAGCTTATGGTGTCAGTAAAGTTTAACCTGAATAAGTATATGGTTACTGTCCGATGTAAAGGTCAATTTCTAAATCTATCGGCCTGATGTATTGTGTTTTTTTTCGGGCCTGTATATTTGGATATTGACTGATATAACAGTGTGCATTATCATTTACTTGACGCCATGACCATGATAGCATGGACATTAACGTGATAACGATCACTAAAATGATTTTTAAGTTTCTAATCGCAATTTATCATAGCTTGTTACATGGCTGTGTTTGTGTATTAGCAAATGATATTTAATAAAAAAAATTTGAATGTACAGAATGCAATAAAAAAAAATGAATCACATACTCGAGATTTTACAGAGCGAATGGTAATTAACTATACAAGAAGCCACCTCCGCCTCTCCCGTCACCGACTTTTACTGTATTCTTTCTCCATTCTCAATTGAACTAATAAAAAAACACTGAGACGGACGTCACTTGGAACACATCATCTGAAAATTAAATTTTATGAAATTTCTGACCAACATCTTATTTTTCAAGCAAATTGACATATTGCATATGTAATACAATTTTGAAATGTCCTCTTTAAAATTGTGTTTTCTGTTTTGACATATTGTATAAAAAATGCAAATTATAAACACACGAAACTGTAACAAATATTTTTCAACACCCTGTATGTATGGCAATATTGTTCTGATACTTGCTGTTTAACGAAGGAAGTGTGAATTGGGTTTCTTTGCATTACTTTGCATTCCATGTCCTTTCTTGAAACTGCCTGCCTGTACTAGTGTTTTATATCGATTCTGATATATACTATTGATTAAGGATATACAATATTTATAAACACATGTATTACCGTTGTATTCAAGTACGATAATCGATTCGCTTTTAATAGCGACATCGAAATACATGTCATGATAATTCCCCACTACAACATATCGAGGGACGAATGCGACAATGTCTTAAGTGCATAAAAATAAAGAAGCACTGAGACCTTTTTCGCTTTTACCCCTCAATATAAAATCTGCTCACTATTAGTTCCAAAGTTGAGGTTGCGACATCGTCCGACAAACGAAATACTACCTTATACTACTCGTTTTATACTTTAAGACAATTAACCAAACCACAACAATTACAAGCCAATGGAAAATAAGAAGAAAAAAAAACATGTGCAAAAGGCAACCAACATGCAACGTCAATTGAGAATTATTCACACTGAAGTGGTATTCAACTGAGTTAACATTTATTTTTTTATGTTTTATAAAAATATTTAGTAAGATCTATCACGGAATCATTATTTTGTCACCTTGATATAAAACAAAATAGGAATATATATATAACCAATAGGAAATGTAGCATTCAAATGACCACCAAGACAAAAGGAGTATAAACAATACGAGAAATAATTAAAATACGTACACATCATACATATTAGAAGCGGAGGTGACAACACAGTAATAATTGATAGCTATTGTTATTTTATTGAAATATATTGACAAAAATGTAAGTTTTCCACTGGCGTATTTTGCTTCATCTAATCAATATTGCTATATACATGTTTACTGAACGGAACAGAAAATGCTCAAGAATGGTTGATGAATACGACACCAGACATTTTCCAGAGTTTTTACAAAAAGTATCAAAGTAATTTCTTTGAAATTAGTATTTGAAAAAAAAAAGAACATTTTGTATAGCAATGATCAAGCATATAAATCAATACATTGTCAGTTAATGTCGTATACAATACATATTTATTGATTGATTGAATATTTATGCCATCGAGGGCTAACAGACGATAAGTTAACTTAACCACAGTTTCTTGGGATTAACCAGTACTCGAACACACCCCATCTCCGCAAGTAACTGAAAACCTCCCTAATTGAATCAGCGCTATGAGAGACGAGTGATAATGCGACACAATGTCGTACATCAATCATCACGGAGACTGTTGCCGGGCGAGGATTCGACGCCTGGATTGATATTCAGACACGTAACCGAATGAGCTGATCGTGCCCGACAATACATTTTGACGAAAATATTGAAAATACAAAAAGGCGAGTAATAGTTGTTTCATCCATTAAATATATCAACAGGGACCAGGGTAGCAAAATACACCACTGGAGAACTTGTGTTTATAATTTGGTAGATATTCTCTTCATATTTAGATAAAACAATAATAGTTATCATTTATGAGAATACATCTTTTACAATACTTAAGGTATATCTCCACTTGCTATAGTGTGAAATATGTATAGAACTAGTTTAATTATTCGACACACATAGATTGATTATAATTTACTTTATTACATTAAGCATAGTCAGATGGCTGAGGAATGTTGGTTGTGAAGTGCAATAATTACACAGCATATGTTTGTATATATGTATTCAGTTGTAATAATATGTAACAGATGTTTTGCTAACAATTGCTGGTGAATCATATGTTTGCAATGCCTTGTTGTGCCGACAGTCATGTAGATATGAGCTGGATTTATCACTCATAGAAACAATTGATCCCTTCTCCAGGTGCTGCACGCTGTGTTGTATAATATAGACAAGGTCGTTGTTGATGATACATAATGAAGTGTTGAACTATTTGTTCCGTTATTTGCTTGTTATCATTCAGTGTAAACACGCTTTATGGTATTAAATATATATTTTGTATTAACTGCGCGCTACAATCTGACAGGTGTGATGCGCATATTATATTGCCATATTTAGGTATTAACATATAGTCATATTTTGCTTGAAGTCCATACTCCTCATTTCAAAGATAAACGTTTATTTGCACAACATGTACAAATGGGACAAAGTGACATCACTGTTTAATCTTATTATATACTAAGTCAGATCGCGTTGATTGTATTAAGGAATGAATGTTATTTGTTGCAAATACATGAGGTATGAGCTTACATGTAACACGTGCAAAATGAACTTTGCTCGTTACATCTTAGTCCATATCTTCTGAATATTCAACAACTTAAGTTCATTTCTGTATATTTACATTATCATTGCACTCGATTAACAGCACTTTGTCCGGTTTCGCATTTTTTTAGAACCAAAACAGAGATTAAGATGACAGAAACAGCAAAAGTTACGCCCCTTGTACACTACAAGATGATTTATAACGTTAATAATTATAATGTCTTTGAAGTCATAACCAACGCAAATCTCAAAAACATGTTTATTTTATCAAATGTATATCCGAAACTGAAACATAACGTTTTTGAGTGTGCTTCATGCAAAAATAAACGACACAATTCAAAACAGGTTCAATAAAGGAGTTCCGTCACAAATGTGAATATATTTTATTAAAACACAGGCTATATCGACTGTTTATTAACCCACCACTATCTTATTTAGAGTTAAGATAAGTTACTACGTTATAAACTACGTAGTAATGACACATATTTCATTAACTCAAGAAATGAGTTGTGTCTGTTGAACACTAACGGAGCATGGACTTGTATGTACCACCTTTACCGTAAGAAAGGATTCACACAAACCGTATTCGCTACTCGAATGTTTGTCTCATAAATTTAAAATATATGCAATGTAGACTTCGTTTCGTATATCCATACTATTGATGCGTACACATTACACCACCATGCCTTTTTCATGTATTTAGCATCGATATACCTGTAAATTATGTGTTGCATTCTTAAGTCACGTGTTTGTACACTACGTATTGCTTCTTGCTGTTAAACACTAGAATGTATGACATTTTGACGTCATAGTAATGATCGCAAAGCTTGACAAGGCACATTTTATCCAATATGATACCCGAATCTACAACTGGCCGTTCATGGGTATGTGTTCATGAGAAATGGACGACATATAGGTTCATTGCAGGAGTCACGAATATAAATAACAATAAAGATATGTAACAAACAAACTTTATATGGAACCCAAAGGGGTTACATATAAGTACATTTCTCATATACTTCCAAACATTCATTGCTTAATTGAATGAAAGGTGTTATGTTACTTAACAATGCCCAACTGACACTTCAACAACATTAAATAACAATTCAGTTTAAAAAGTTCATCACATAATTTACGTGACAGGAGTAAAATTAACATTACATTTTTACATAAACCTAGCTTTGTATCACAGCCGATTCACCCCTTGATGTTGACGATGTCCGAATAACTCGACTCTCGGACGTAAAATGACAAACTATTGTCCGACTTAACCGAAAACCTTAATGCCGTCAATTAATAATTGTAACTGACATTATAGTATTGACTCTATACGATGAATTGTAAAATATACTGTATGAAAAAGAGTAGTTTTCGTAAATAGCATATTAGAAAAACCGATTCTGTTAAAGTTTTACAGATCTGGCACGAAACATAAAGTATATACATAATAAATTATGTGCACTATTTCGGAATTATGTGGTAAAAGAATCTTACATTTGTGGTCATATTTTTATAATGAAATATTTTAGTTCAGTAGAAAAAATGATACGACAATGCTCGACATCTACTAGCTTAATATATAATTGTTGCCAAGTCGTTTAATTAATTCAAGTATCAAATGCTTTTTATTTGGCGAACACCTCGTGCGATATAAATATACAGGCGTAGTACCACCATTGAAAACAGGAAATGCTTCCGTGGGGTAGTCGTATAATGGCAATTAAAATAATTAATAGCTGTTCCTTCTTCTTTAAAAGCCGGGCCGGATAAGCTCAGTCGGCTACGCGTCTGACTATCAATCCAGGGGTCGTAAGTTCGAATCCCCTGCCCGGCAACAGTCTCCGTGATGATTGATATACGACATTGTGTCTCATTATCATTCGTCTCTCACCACTGATTCAAGTGGGAAAGTTATCAGTTATTTGCGGAGATGGGGTGTGCTCGAGTACTGGTTAATCCCAGTGGTTAGGTTAACTGATCGTCTGTAAGCCCTCGATGGCATAAAAATGACGCTAAATAGTCAATCAATCAATCAATCAATCAATCAATCAATCAATCAATCAATCAATCAATCAATCAATCAATCTTCTTTAAAAATGCATTTTCTTTATTGTAATGCTCATTTATTTTATTAAAATAATAGAATTGATGTATTTTGAACATTTTGACAGCATTGTCATGTTTAAATTGTAAATTAAGAAAAATGATTAATGCTTGGAAAGTGGGGTATGAATACATGATTTCGGAAGTCTACTTTCACTTTGTCAACCGCGTACACACTGAGCAGAAAAAGTATTTCTTAGATGACACATGGCCCCTACTTTTATCATCATATTTTGGTATCGCGGACAATAAAATGTAAGTTTTACTCTTTTCATTTTTGGTCTGTCTATGCACACTTCTTTTTTTCTATAGAATAAGAGCAAAATTCAATGGTGGAATTACACCTACATGTAACACGTGCAAAGTCTGTTCATCAAATAAAGTTTATGTCGTACAGGAATTATTGTTGTTGTATAGTTGTTGTTGTATGGTGTTTAGCGTCGCTTTCAACAATTTTTCAGTCATATCGCGACGGTGTCTACTTGAGACAGTATTCTAAGCGCTGTCACACTGGAGTATCATGCCGCAGACACATGGTATGATACCCCACCCAGTCACATTATACTGACACCGGGCCGACCAGACCTAGAACTCTCCTCTTAATGCTGAGTGTCTGAGAATGCGAGGAAGCTTCTAGTACCATTTTTAAAGTCTTTGGTATGATCCGGCCGCGGATTGAACCCACAACCTACCGCATGCGAGGCGGACGCTCTACCACTAGACCACGCCGCGGTCCAGGAATTATTAAGTATTTTAATGAACTCGAATAACAAAACCTATCCATGCCCTTCTGTTCCACATTTATCGAGCACCGGTACCGTTGTAAAATATGTGCTGCATACTTAAGTTAAAGTTGTTGAAAACCGTTAATAATTACGGTATGACTTGAATTGATTTGAAACTAGTAGTCAATCGCAAATACAAACAAGATTGATTGTATCCATAACCATGCGCGAAGTTGAAAGTGACAGTTCATGGGTATTGACGACATACTTGATATATGTTCAAAGGAGGTGTCATATATGAAAATATTAATAAATTAACAATCAAGTGAGATCGTATATATTTTAATCGATGTTATTATATTAAGAAGCATTTAAATCATTCAATATTCGCAACATAATTACATTTCTAATTTCACTTGGTTGCTTATTCCGTTTTCATTCCTAAACGGAACCCCAAGTAAACAATACACGATAATACAAAATCCTTTATTTGAAACGGAACTTAAGAGAAATCAAAACAATGGACACTCAAGATAATGCGTTTTGTTTCGTTTATCACCATCCCGACACCGAGTAAACTGTTAGTAATACATAAATATCATAGTGATGTCTTTGTCTTGTGCGTTATTCATGTTACGCCAGTTTGTCTTAATAACGCATAACACCAATTCCCTTGTTGAACATGCTTCTGCCGCTCCAGCGTAAGTACATAACTGGCATAGTTTATTAATCATCTACAGATTCTGGTTTCTCCTCCTGACACACCTTGGTGCTTGTAGCTGTTCACTTAAGTATGCCGAGCTGTTCAGACCAGCATAGAGTCTACCGCGTCAGGAACTGTCTGATATGATAGTACGCATGTGCGTATCAAGAATGTAATGTACATAATAAATATACATGTACTATATATGTATAATACTTTTATCAAGGGTGTAACTTAATTAAAAGGTCCACCAACAACATATACTTTATGGCCAGGTCATATTTCTATATTATAACATATAAAATACGCTTATGAATGAGTTTGATAATGTATAACATCGTTTATAAAACACTGACACTGACTGTTGAAACAAACAGTTATAATGACGCGAAAGAAACGCCATCGATATTTTTTATTAGGCGGTCTAGTTGTTCAAAAACAAATTTATATAAAAACTTAATCCAAACTATATTAACATAATTTTCATATAACATACATATGTATTTCGTTTGTTTTCGTGTTTAATTAAGTAATTGTCATACACACTTGTGTCGCACTCCGACACCAATACTTTACCCCATCTCACTGCCCCATCCATCCTTAGATTACATATTTAATATATATAAACATTAGAATGTACTTGGTTTACATTACAGTCTAACACTCAAGTGACACTATGTTCACAGAAAATCCCATGCGGCAATAAATTATAGCTACAGTATTGATCAACATTTAAGAAACTAGTTCTATTTATTATTTACCCCAATTTTTTCAGAAAAAAAGATTAAAATGACCATGTGAATAGCAAATAGCAACACCTCAAGGCCTTATAGCGCCAGCTTTAACAGTAGTCTACTTTCAAACCATATTAAATGGGTTTTATGTTTCTAAATCACCAGAAATGATAACAACACTAAGTCCAAAGTAAGGCGCAATTTCTCATTTGTATTATTAAACTCAGTATGAACAATATCATTTTTATAACAATTTTAAAAGAAGGAAACATACAGCTTTCGTGTGTTACGTCAATCGCATTTTGAACTGAATCACGTAATCCCAAATCGCCATGAATATTTATATCTCTCATAATGGTGACGTTTTTACTGTTATTGATTTTTATGTTGTTATTTTTTCTTGTTAGAGGATGGGGTAGTTTTAGAAGGGGTAGCGAGAGTTATTTCTCCTTTGTATTAAATCAAATCTAGCACACGAGTGTTAGCTGCTCCCAGCATATATTCTGCATGATGATATACAAAATGACCTTGATGTCTTGTCAAATGGCGGATTTAGGCAATTAAAATCCATCAAATGCATCCGTTGAACTACACATAAACAGTTAATACTAGATTTAACATGTGATATAACACTTGTAACACTGCATTAAGTAATTACATGTTAACTTTATATATATATATCTCAAGTGAAATGTTTTTATCCCATTAAATCAAGAATTCCCTTGATTTAAAACTGGAATCGAACTATATTGTATAATGCTTTGTTCTGATTTACCGTATATGTTCTTTCGTACCAGATAGGGATCTGTTTTAACCATTGTGGTATATTTTTATCTCGCATACGATATTTTGAACTGACTTTGGAACTATCTACGACGTCACGTACAAAAATACATAGATAATGATGAATTAAAATAAATGTTTTATTGGTTGTGTTTTGGTATGCAAGAAAATAAAACATTGATGACACGTACAGTTTGGATAGAAAAGTATGTCCCGTGTGGTAACATTGAGCGTACAACTTCCAAAGCTTAAGCACATGAATGATCAAATTCTTATAATATGACACCGAGTTCATATTTGGATACACTTTAACTATCATAAACTTAGTTTAGATTGGCCTTTATTTAATTGCATAAAAAATGAGCCATATTTTTACATGTTCTTTGGCGACTGGCAAAGGTTTCTTTAAGTTTCAAGTTAAAAACAATAATTTGTTGAAAAAAGACAATATAAAATAAAAAGTTTCGAATTTAGTTCAATTTTAATTAAATTTCAATTGTGAACGGTGACATCGGTATGTTGCCAGAATATTTCTCTAGAACAAATAATCGTTCTCTATACTGATCTGCTATAGAATAGTAATCACCAGTATAAACTGAAAAAAGAAGAAAATATCTTGTGTAATTAACTTAAACTGAAGTGTTATACATTGTATTTAAGAATCCTTGTTATTTCAATGAAATTAAACGAAGTGCTTGACCCAGGGAAGGATGTCATTTACTATTATGTATTGCTTTATAACAACCCACGTCGTCCTATTGTTTGGAAGCTATAGTATATGAGAAATATTTCTATGTCTGGATACTTAATGTCTTTGTGTACTCTACAACCGTTATTTCATATGAAGCTACGTCACCATAGAAACTGATTAAACTTTCTCCCATTTACTATCATAGAGGTGCAGAACGCCGTGTATTGTGCATTACACGCTCTCTCTCACTCTCTAGTTAGGGTCGGATATATAAATATTAAGTTATGATCTTTGTTTAATTTAAAGATTACACATACATTGACATTGTTTGTTTTCGAACGTTACATTGGCTGTTTTATACATTGATACTGTGGACACTATTATCGTATAAAAATGGGGAATCTATTGTCGAGGATATTTAGGTCGAAACCAAAAGGTGAGACACATTTAATCAATCCGATGTCAGCTGTTGAATAATAGTTAACCATACTCATGTAGTAAAACTGAATATGAAAAAGTTATTTTTTATTTTGAAGAAAACAACAAGGAGAAATAATACTGTCAACTTGTTCAACACGCGTTATATATAGCTAAATGGTTTATATATTGAATTTGCATCATTTCTTCAACAGCTGTTCAGGTTTATCACTCTCAGTTTATGTAATCGGTCATTACTTTGCTTGTAACACAACTGGAATAGATTGAGAAAAAATGTTTATGAAATATCATTTTTATTGTATCGAGTGAGAGCTTTTAGCTTACTTTGATTGTCGAATCCACGAGGGAGCATAGCAAATATAGGTTAGGTTGTTTGGTTGATATTTAACTGAAATCTCATTTTTAATACTTATTTCTATGATCGAAGTTAAACTACAACCACTATATTGAGAACTCTATATCGAAAAGCATAATATTAACATGTTTTATTTGACACTTAAAGACCTATAGGAGGGTCATTTATCGTGTCGATTTGACTACAAGTAGATACTTTTTGGTATCTATAATCTATATGACATATATCACAATGTGCAATGTCATTTAAAAATTTAAGACATTAATTAGCTTAATAAAACCGATATAAAACATACATGTAACTATTTCATAATGTGACAGATAAAATGTTGCAAATGGTGTGACTGAAATAGTGGTAATATAAACAATTTGAGACGACTAAGTTAAAAAACAAAAAAAAAATCTCCAGACAGAAAGAAAGAAAATATAAGTAATTCGGATATTAATTCCAACATTTTTTGAATGTTCACAACGTGTTTGGCAGAAATGCCTTCCTCCGACAGCTATTTACAGAACGCTTATAATGTTGGCATTAAGCCAGAACAGCATATGCAAGAAACATGCCAGAGACTCATTATATTTCAATAAATCAGCCAAATTTCTAACCGCAGAATTTCTCACATCAGAATTTAGAGATTGCTCTAATACATGTATATTGCAGAAGTTAATGAGAACAATGTTGTTGATAAACCGTTCAAACAAGTTTTTAAAATACTTACATAACTATGCAACCATGGCGGCTCATTAATCTTAGGTTACTTGTGAGTGGCATATTGTATCGCTACCGATACAATAACGCTTAGACTTTCCGGAACCGACCCAGCTTTAATGTTATAAAACAGCTTTTTAATGAATCACAGACTGTTCTTATTGAATTAGTTTTGATAATTTCTCTGTTAAATTAATCGTGAAACTGTAAATGGTATGTTCACTCTTGTTCATAAATCTAATAAGATAAAAATAAAAATGTCGGTTTCAATGATATACCAATTAACGTCCATGTGTGCATGCTGACATTGCAGCTTGCTCATTAGAAGCTTTGGCGCTCGTGGCCATAAATGATAAGTGCTCACTTGATATTTCACTGAAACCAGCACTTATTATCTATCTCATATACATCTCGACATACAGATGTACAATGTTATGTATCAAATTTCACGGAATCCGATTTGTTCCGGGTAAGAACGGGATCTCTATATATCTCTATCTTTGTCTCATTTTATTAAGGTCATCAACCCCAACAAACGTAGTTCCGGGGTGCCAAATGGGTAATAGCAATAACAGGACCACTGCAGCTCGTGCATTGTTGAGTAATTAATGTAATTAGCTGAAGGTCTTCAGTCCTGCAGGCACCACTATTTAACTTCATATATTTAATTTTGAATCTGAATGTTAATCTGGTGTTTTTTGTATGTGATTTGAGCATCAGCTTGGATATTTACTTCCTGCTGGGGTCATATAACTTTATATGTGTGTACATCGTAAAACCCTAAATGCATTTAATCACGTTTCAGTGAATGTATTTGTCGATATCATTTTGTTCACAAAATACGGATTGCAGAATTTAAAACTTTCTTCTGTGTGTATTCATTGTACTTGATAGTATAATTGCTCTACATATCGTTATGATTATGTTGTTGAAGGGGCTGTTTGAATAAGCATAATGTCTTTTATTTGACATATAGATTATTGTCTTATTTTAAATGTGGCTTTGCAAAAAAGTAATAGAGTTTCAGGGACATAATGTGTGGTTTATTTCTACAAAAGCTCATACCAGAGACCCTTGCCTAGGCTCCTTTCAATTTTGTTAAAATCATGACTCTAGGGATAATATTTGGCACAGTCCCGGGCGTCCAAACTTTCTAAAGCAGACTTTAATACATCTCTGGAACCACAATTGCTGGAGCTTCGACATTTTACTAAGCATAGGCTCATGGCAATCTGCAAAGTTTGTCCAAGTCGTAACCCCATGGATTTAAAACTTAAAAGATATTCTTCTGTGTGATTTAGCTTTTATATTTTGCATGTCGCATTAGCTACTGGTTTCCCACCGAGCTTGTTATTATTATGATACTTGTGTTATAGTTGACGCCATTCTAAGGATTCAAACATTTTACTGCTTAGGCTGAATAAGATATACCTTAAGTCTTCTCTAAAACTATAAATACTGGAACCCATTGGTCTATGCAAAGTTTCCTCAACTCATGACCCCTGAGTTACGTTTACATTCGACAGAAACTGTTTTAAAAATATATTTTTCTGAAAAAAGCTTTAATATTTTACATATATTTTTCCATCACATATGCTGATTCACTGCAGATACTTACATGTAAACAGTAAAAGAAGTTATTTAATACAAACGGGATGAAATGAGCGATACACCATATTCATGATGTCTAAAACCGTTAATAATCACAACGACAAAGTCATGATCAATATCATTGCAAAACTCGAACAAGGTTGATTTTATAAACCATTATGTCAGAAGCTCAACAAAAATAACGTACATGGGTATTCGTTCGTGAGAATTTAAACGATAAAACTCTATTTAGGTTCAATTAAGAGGTACTTCGGGAATGTTAAATTCAATATTATTATCATATTATCTCAAAATACATGATATACTTGAAATATGAGCAAGTTATGTTTAATTTATTTATATGTTTTAACAAATCATATGAAAGTTGACAAATTTAACACGTTTTCTTTTGGTTTAATATGAAATTAATTTCAAAATATTTTATCTTATTTTCTTTAAGTAAGCTATTCGATAATTTTATAAATTATCATATTTATGTTTAAAAGGAATCAACAACTAAAGTTCTATATTATAATGTTTTCAAGACAAGGGCAAATCTTTAAAATGTTTAATTTTAAGACAAGGACAAATCTTTAAAATGTTCAATTTTAAGACAAGGACAAATCTGTAATATGTTCACTTTTAAAACAAGGACACATATTTAAAATGTTCAATTTTAAGACAAGGACAAAGTAGTAATATGTTCAATTTTAAGACAAGGACAAAATTTTAATATGTTCAATTTTAAGATAAGGACAAATCTGTAATATGTTAAACTTTAAGACAAGGACGAATCTGTAATATGTTAAATATTTACACAATTTTTTTTTCTTATATACTAATGTGATATCAAAACATAAATACATTTCGTCCGTTGTGTCGAACTTGTCTGTAGTGTAGGCCTAGTGTATTTAGTGTTCCATCTATTTTGTGCAAGTGTGTGAAAGAATGTTTGAATAATGGCTAAAAAAAAGGATAGGTGATCTAAAACAGTACAACAGATACGTCTTATCTAATCTGAAAGGTTGCTAATCTGATACTGAAATATATCTAGCTCTGCAAACACTGCCCTCTCAAATTGGGAATGAGTAGCTGAATAACTCTACCAGAACCAGCTGTTATCGTCATACCTTTGTACCTGTCGGCTGCTTCCTGGGCTTTTTTGTATTGTATTGTATTGCAGAAAAGGTATATCGATAAACACAAACCTGCTTTTTGCGTATTGTTTGTCAGTCCCTAAGGACAATTCATCATAAAAGTGTGACTCACCACTGATGTGTCATATATTTACACCTGGTTCAATAGTTATAAAATAATTGTCAGATTTTTGTTTATTTTCTGTGTTATTTTGGGAAGGAATACAGAAATGTTTATATATAAGATAGATTTTAGTGTTCATGAGCGATTTCTAATTGATTTGTTGCTAAAAACAATAATTAAAAACTATGATTGAAAACAGTAAGATTGCTAGGTATAATTTCACCTATTTTACCAGTGAAATTATGAATCCTAATAATTTGAGAAATATATGTTTTTCATCAAAACTACTAAGTGAATAATGTTTATTTATCTGTAGTTTCAGATACGGTTAACTAAAAAATAATTAGTTTGCGAATAACGAGGGAATGAACTATCCATAATGGAAAACAATAGCTACTGAAACAAAGTACTAAAATTCATTACAATTTATATAACAAAACTAAAATTTATTTTTATAGAATAACCACTTTCCAACATTCAAAAACACAGATAATTCCGTTTCTCCACAATTCACATGTGTCTATAAAATAACGTCAGTTTATACATTTTAGTTTAAACATATTTTATTGTCATACAAACAAATATCACAATATATATCATCCGTATAAGTCAAATACAATTTAAAGCAAAAGGTTCTGGTCACAAGTTCTCTCAACATCAGATACACTGATCCGTAATGACTTTGATGACGTCGAAATGTCCAGGCACAAATCAATCAGGTAGTTAAATATCAGTGAAATTTATCTCCAAGTAGTTAAATATATTTTGTAATAGTGAGTGAATTCAATATCCAATATGTATATTAGTAATTCAGTTTTAGGAATATTTTATTTCATTATTTCCCCTTAAAAGATTTTTACGGTACAGTAGATCTAGTCAAAACATCTGAGTTCATATAGTAGGAAAACTTATGTTACCTTAACAATTCAAGGTTTAAAGCAAATCGGCAACATAGTTTATTTGGCCATTTACAAAATATAATTACAAGAAATATGGCGGACAACAACATATATGTACATGAACACACATACAATACGTGGAATTTGATATTTAAACAAACTAGCAACATTTTTTTATTAATGTTATTGGATGTTAAATATACAAAATGTACCCATAAATATGTCATCAGATTTTTAGCTCTACTATCTCTCTCTTCATTTGTTTCATTATCGTTCTCTTTGTTGTCTCTCTTACATATTTACACTTTATTTCCGTCTTTTATGTTCGTCAAATACCTCATTGCAATGTTGCAAGATTGAAATTATTTTTTAGTAAATAAGATGAGCGAAGCAAAACTATATCACAGATTTATATACTTTCAGCTACTCCGCCGGATAGTTCAAAAACTGTACCAGCTGACAAACAACCCGAAGAGGCGGCATCCAGTGCTCCGAATATCCAAGTCTCTGAAACGGAGAAAGATCAACGCCAAGGGCAATCAGATAGTGCTGTAGGTACCACCGCTATGGCTGAAGTAGAAATGGGACAAAAAAACAGTGCTCAACCACAAGTAGAAGGTGATTCAGAAAGGAATGATACTCCACTAGTCAACGAGGCAGTACAAAGTGCATTGGATTCTGCCACACAACCAAACAAACCAGAACAAGGAGAAAGTGAGGCTGTAAAGGAGGGCAACGAGCCAACACCCGACGAACAACCGTCAGAACAACCAAAAAATGATACAAACATTCAGACAGAGCATGAAAAGACAGAGGCAGAAGCTGTGGTGTCACACGAAGAGATAGTGGTCAACGTTCAAGACGAAAAGACAGAAGAGACGGACAATAAAACGGAAGAAAACCAAGCCGAACCAACAGATACTGGAGATCAAAATCAAGAGACTAGCCCAGCACCAGTTGAAGAAACGGTCGCTGCAGAATCTGTGAAAGAAACCGAACCAGAAATACCGATCACAGTTACAAAACCATCTGAAACCGATGGTCAGGTGGCTGAATCTGAACAAACTTCAGACCCAGTGTCATCAGAGACCGATGCTCAAGTAGCAGATACACAAGAAGCAGAGAATGTAATTGAATCAGAACCAGCATGTCAATCAGTTACAGAAGAGACACAAGAAACTACACAGACAACTGAATCTGCACAAGAATCAGAAGTAAAAACACAAGATGCAGCTCAGGAAGACTCCGCTACGGAACCAAATGTAGAATCACCATCTGTACCAGAAGCTAGCTCAGCTGACACACCTAAGGAGACAACACAAGAGCAAACGGTTGAATCTACAACACAAGATGAAACACAAGCTACTGAGTCTGTGACAACTGATACACCGAATACAAAACAAGAAGAACAACAAGAAACAGCGGCTGTACAACCGCCAGAGCCTACTACAGAAGGTGGAGATTCACAACCTGTAGAGGCTACTACTGAGTCGCAAGATACTGTAACAGTGGCACAAGAAGTTGAACCGTCAGAAACCGTAGCCGAATCACAAGACGTTGCACCAACAGAGACTGTGGTTGAGTCACAAGACACCCAGCCATCAGAAACCATGGCAGAATCAAATGACGCTCAGCAATCTGAGATACCAACCGATACCCAAGAGGTTCAGCCAACGGATACGACGACAGAGTCCCAAGAGGCTCAACCAACGGAGACTGTAGCAGAACCACAGGAAGCGCAGCCATCAGAGACCGAAACAGAATCACAAGACACTCAGCCATCTGAGACTGTACCAGAGTCACAGGAAGTTCAGACATCAGAAACTGTACAGCCAAGTGAGATCGTAACACAGCCAGAGGAAGCTCAGCCATCAAAAACCGCGACAGAATTAGAAGAGACTCAGCCAACTGATACCACGACAGAGCAACAAGAGGCTCAGCCAACAGAAACCGAAACAGAGTCACAAGATGCTCAGCTATCCGAGACCACAACAGAGTCACAAGAGGCTCAGCCATCTGAGAACGTGGCAGAATCAAAAGAGACTCAGCCAACCGAGACCGCAAAAGAGTCACAAGAGGCTCAGCCATCCGAGACCGCGGCAGACTCAAAAGAGAATCAGCCAGCCGAGACCGCAACAGAGTCACAAGAGGCTCAGCCATCCGAGACCGCTACAGAGTCACAAGAGGCTCAGCCATCCGAGACCGCGGCAGACTCAAAAGAGACTCAGCTAACAGAGACCGCAACAGAGTCACACGAGGCTCAGCCTTCCGAGACCGCAACAGAGTCACAAGAGGCTCAGCCATCAGAGACCGCAACAGAGTCACAAGAGGCTCAGCCATCCGAGACCGCAACAGAGTCACAAGAGACTCAGCCATCCGAGACTGCAACAGAGTCACAAGAGGCTCAACCATCCGAGACTGTAACTGAGTCACAAGAGACTAAGCCGTCAGAAACCGCAGCAGAGTCAAATGATACGCAACTGAAAATAACAGAACCAAGCGTAGAATCGGAGGCGACTGCTCAATCAGATGTTTCTGTTCCGGTAAAAGCGATTGAACCAGAATCGACACAGGGGGCTGAGACCTCAGAGGTTGAGAAACCTGAGACAGGGTCACAAGACCAATCAGCTGAGCCAGCTAATGAATTACAACCAGAGCCGGAAACAACACCAGCAACAGAAACAAGTGAACCAGCTAAACCTGAACCAGAAACAGTTGCAGAGCCAACACCAGCATCTGAACCAATACAAAACGCTACAGAAACGACTGATACACCAGCAAAAGCTGAACCAGAACAAACGGCTGCAGAATAGACAGTATACATATGTTCAATAATGATTATAAAGTCAATGCGTTTAATGTAACATAACTTTAAAATTCATTTTTTTATCATTTGTGTCCTATTCAATGTTTTAACGGAGCTATCTCGATCATACAAGATATTGCGATTGTCAATATTGCCTTATTATATTACCAGTGTATTCGCTTTTCATATATTTTCATATATGCACAGTTATATATCTATATATATATCTATTATATATATATATATTGGACTTCATTTAAATCTAAGATATTTTAGCGTGATGTAAATCACGTTTTTGCGAACTTTGTGTAACTGTACAAATGATATGATGAAATTTGTGCCATAACATAGACGATAGCATTATAATAGCTAAAATATCACATTTGTTTATTTATAAAATACGTAGTAATGCAAGATATTTATATGAACATGTATTCATATCATTTTTAAATACTGGTTTATAAGTATTTCCAATAGACAGTTAATCAATTTTACCAATAAACGGTCTGTGATAAATGATTTTGAATTTGTATATTAGTTGCCCAAGTATGATAGACACAGCACTTGCAAATGACAATAACTTATGTTTAGTACCTAATGATGTATATAATGCATCCCAGAAAGAAGCAGAGATGAATTATCTATGGGCGGTATACAAAGTTTCAAGAAACCATATATACGCAAATATGAAGTTGTCATTTTAGCTTGTTTGACGTTATCAGAAACAAATAAAAGCATTGTCAATTTTGTTCAGATATTTTAAGTATTGCAAATATTTGATGGACTTACTTAATACTTAATCTCGTATTGTCCCCAGATACCACTTAATAATTATTTTATTATTAATACACATGTTACTATATATAGTAACAAAAATGGGCGTGTTTTAAGCCGGTTATTACCTTCACGCGCTGAAAACTCATAATCATAATCGGCCCGGTGAACGCGTATGCGTGAAACCAATGGCCACGTAAAACACGTTATCACCTCCCGGCCCGGCTCTGTCGTGTATTAACCTCTAAATACCAACCAGTCCAGGGCTCGTGATCACCAACCATTCTTGAGAATAATACTTATGAAAATCGAAATTTCAACCTTAGGTCTGTAGTTTACCATGACATATAGAATAATTGTGAAAGTTTATTTGACTATATAAGTTAGTCTCTACATGCTTGCAAAAATGGTTTGTAAGTGTGTTTTTCAAAATCAAAAGTCATTCTTGAGTTCAAGTCTAAGACTTCTTAATTAAGAATGGTTGGTGAATACCACACCAGGCGCTCCGTTTTCTCCCACGTTTCTTCTCATAAAGATACAGGTTTTCCTTTTCTATCTTGCGTGACATCAATCTCTCCAAGGGTACAATGTGCGACGCTCCATTAACCTCTGTCAATGTCGCGAATATTAAGCCTACATGTTTATGTCCATACATACGACGTGTGTCCAAAATGTTCGTGGATACAATTATTTAAAAATAAACAAACACAGTTATTATGATGATACATACGTTACCGTAATCGGACATCTTTTCTCGTCAAATGGGCAATAACTTATCAATTTATGATAAAACTGAATGATTTTATACATAATTAAATACAACTAACTATCCAGCGGCCCAGGTCACGGCGCCACCACGACGTCGTGGTGTAACTAAAAGTTTCTCAAAGTTACATACACCGTGTGTAATGTTGTCCTCATGCCTGCAGACTTATTTACAAAATATCGAGTCACAAATATACTCGAATGATTTACTACATAGTGGTCAGATCATGCCGTTCTTCGTGTCAATACGAGTACACTAAGAGTATTTTCGTCAGGCGGGAAAATACTTCAAACTCGTGAGTGCGTCGTTGTCGATAGCCAGTCTGTCCGCTTTGTAATCGTCCTTCGTAGTGGCCCATCCGTCAGATTATCGTTGATGCCACTTGTAAATAAGAGAAAGACATATTGACGGTTTTATCCGTGGTTGTTTGAATGATTTCCCTGTCTCTGTGGGCGTTTTCCCGAGCGAAACACACATCTTTATGATCGTCCGCTGTTACGCAGCGTCAAAAGACGCCATAATTTTTCTTCAAGTTTTTGCAGGTATGTTTAAAAAACCCTGTGTTAAATACAAACAAAATAACCAATTACGTTATAAAAACTTGTATGATGTCTAATATGATGTCAAGATTACGTTCCGTCTGATGCACAATGCAATACGCAAACATTTTTGTTTTGCACCAAAACATAGGCAATATAAAATGTTAGTATGGATATTGATTTACGGTATTTTCTGACCTGGGCCGTTAAGTGTGGTTAGTCGTTGTATATAGTTATGCACAAAATCCTTCATTTTCATTATAAATTGATAATTTATTGCCTATATGACGAGAAAAGATGTCCGATCTCGGCAGTTTATTTATCATCCTAATAACCGTGTTAGTTTATTTTTAAACAAATGTTTCCACGAACGTTTTGGACACACCTCGTACATCGAACAAAATTAAGACATTGCTGTTTTAAGGCATAGTGCCACCATTGCAAAAAGGAAGTGCTTCCGTGGGGTAGTCGCATAATGGCGGTTGTAAATAATCCTCAATTCTTCTTCTTTAAAAATGCATTTTCCTATTTTTAATGCTCATTTTTTTATTTGAATGGCATTATTGATGTATTTTGAACATTTTGATAGCATTGTCATGTTTGAATTGTGAATTTAGAAAAAAAAATGATGCTTGGAAATTGGGGTATGAATTCATGATTTCGGAAGTCTACTTTCACTTTGTCACCAGTGTACACACAGAGCAGAAAAAAAATCTCTTATATGACACATGACCCCTACTTTTCTCATCATATTTTGATAGTGCAGAGGTTGACAAACAGTAAAATGTAGGTTTCACTTCTTTCATTTGGGACCCTCTATGAATGACAAGCCTTCAAACTTTTATTATTTACTATAGAATAAAGAACAAAAATCAATGGTGGGGTTACACCTATAAGAGAGACTTGAGTGAAATGGGGGTGATTTTCCAAAATGTTAATTGTAGGTAAAATAACCTCTTTTCTACACTCTCATAGTATTAAATGACAAATTGGAGACATTTGCTTCATAAAAAAACTCATTTTGGCAAGTGTATGCCTCAAATAAAGCATATATGTGCATATTTACATTGAAATTTCATGAAAAATCACACAATTTTGAAGATTTTTTATTTTGGATGATTTAAATGTGCAATTTTTAGCATGTACATTGTATTGAATAATGTATTTTGGTAAGATAATGTCTTCAGTGTATCATGAGACTGTTTTGGTGTAAAAATTTTAATGGAATTAGGTAAAAAAAAAAATTTATGGGTAAAATTAGTCGAACACATCAAAATTGCATGTCGGTCAACATCTCGCGCCTGTATATAATGATCATGTAAAAAGTGGTATTTTGACAAAAGTTTCAGTATTTAATGCCTGCAACTTGGCAGTATTACTTCAAATTGGTAGTACTTAGCAAAAATGAGGTAATTATGAAATTAAAAAAAAAAGAGTTTCCTTATAGGCATAGTGCCACCATTGCAAAAAGGAAGTGCTTCCGTGGGGTAGTCGCATAATGGCGGTTGTAAATAATCCTCAATTCTTCTTCTTTAAAAATGCATTTTCCTATTTTTAATGCTCATTTTTTTATTTGAATGGCATTATTGATGTATTTTGAACATTTTGATAGCATTGTCATGTTTGAATTGTGAATTTAGAAAAAAAAATGATGCTTGGAAATTGGGGTATGAATTCATGATTTCGGAAGTCTACTTTCACTTTGTCACCAGTGTACACACAGAGCAGAAAAAAAATCTCTTATATGACACATGACCCCTACTTTTCTCATCATATTTTGATAGTGCAGAGGTTGACAAACAGTAAAATGTAGGTTTCACTTCTTTCATTTGGGACCCTCTATGAATGACAAGCCTTCAAACTTTTATTATTTACTATAGAATAAAGAACAAAAATCAATGGTGGGGTTACACCTATAAGAGAGACTTGAGTGAAATGGGGGTGATTTTCCAAAATGTTAATTGTAGGTAAAATAACCTCTTTTCTACACTCTCATAGTATTAAATGACAAATTGGAGACATTTGCTTCATAAAAAAACTCATTTTGGCAAGTGTATGCCTCAAATAAAGCATATATGTGCATATTTACATTGAAATTTCATGAAAAATCACACAATTTTGAAGATTTTTTATTTTGGATGATTTAAATGTGCAATTTTTAGCATGTACATTGTATTGAATAATGTATTTTGGTAAGATAATGTCTTCAGTGTATCATGAGACTGTTTTGGTGTAAAAATTTTAATGGAATTAGGTAAAAAAAAAAATTTATGGGTAAAATTAGTCGAACACATCAAAATTGCATGTCGGTCAACATCTCGCGCCTGTATATAATGATCATGTAAAAAGTGGTATTTTGACAAAAGTTTCAGTATTTAATGCCTGCAACTTGGCAGTATTACTTCAAATTGGTAGTACTTAGCAAAAATGAGGTAATTATGAAATTAAAAAAAAAAGAGTTTCCTTATAGGCATAGTGCCACCATTGCAAAAAGGAAGTGCTTCCGTGGGGTAGTCGCATAATGGCGGTTGTAAATAATCCTCAATTCTTCTTCTTTAAAAATGCATTTTCCTATTTTTAATGCTCATTTTTTTATTTGAATGGCATTATTGATGTATTTTGAACATTTTGATAGCATTGTCATGTTTGAATTGTGAATTTAGAAAAAAAAATGATGCTTGGAAATTGGGGTATGAATTCATGATTTCGGAAGTCTACTTTCACTTTGTCACCAGTGTACACACAGAGCAGAAAAAAAATCTCTTATATGACACATGACCCCTACTTTTCTCATCATATTTTGATAGTGCAGAGGTTGACAAACAGTAAAATGTAGGTTTCACTTCTTTCATTTGGGACCCTCTATGAATGACAAGCCTTCAAACTTTTATTATTTACTATAGAATAAAGAACAAAAATCAATGGTGGGGTTACACCTTAACTTAACTCATATGCTGCTAAAGGTAGTAACAACATACCTAGTTAAAACTTTATTAAAAGTTTGATATTGAAGCTAATGTGAAAGTATAAATCGTTCCATTAGAGCAATAAGGTACCAAATGTATATGGAATAAGAAGGCAATTGGTACCTTTTTGCACCAATGGAGCGAAATGCTGACTGGGTATGAACAAAATACCGTAAAACTGAATGTCAAGAATCTTTCCAAAATTGAGACGGTTGCAGAGGAGCGTAGTACAATACATCATGCGAAAGAATGCCGTGAAATGTGACCTGATGAAATCTGAGACTAGTTTAACCACTTAATTCCTTATTTGGACCATATTGGTGCTAATGGTTGCTCATCTGAGCAATGTTCATGGTGATGTTCATTCTGATCGTCTGTTGTCCGTCGTCTGTCGTCCGTCGTCTGTTGTCCGTCGTCCGTCGTCTGTTGTCCGTCGTCTGTCGTCCTTATCATTTTGTTTCGTGCAATCTAAGCACTTGCAGTTTTCATTGGATCATCACCAAACTTACAATGTATATAGAAGATATGTAACCACATCAACCTCTTCTGAACTCGTCAAATAGGACAATTAATGTCAGCACTATTTAACATTGCGGCACCCTAGCACCCGCCTGAATATTTTTTTTTCATTTTGGTCCTGACGAAACATACATAGTAATTATACTCTCAAAGGAAAATGTTTAGTCAACACTTTCATGCTGGTATAACTGTCATACAAAATAAGATTTCGATGTTTTATAGATTAAACTATATTTGTGGAAGTCTGCAGAGAACAGACATTTGGGTTCATTCTATTGTCTGGCTGAAAGGTTATTGTCACTTTATATCAACACTTTTCTGTCAAATTAAATCGCTTTTTGTCTCGTTGAACAACTAAAACTGTGTAAAAATGAAAGATAACACCAAATAATAATAATACAAAAAGTTAAAACTGTTTCAAAAAATCATAACATTCACTGTATTCGCATTACCTTTTAAAATCGGTAAATAACCTCCCTTTACGTTGAAATAAGAACGATTAAGGATGGCGGATGTCACGTGAACAAAAGTTTATCACCGATTTTGTTTGTTACAAACCCAAATTCAATTTCATGTCGCATTTTTAAAATAGTATGTCCACACCCAGACACACACCCGGCTTTAAATGTCCCATGTCTGTAACGCGTCTGATTATCAGTTCATTGGTCATGGGTTCAAATCCTCGCTTATAGACAGTCTCCATGGTGACTGGTATACGACATCGCACCTCATTGTCATTTGTTTCTCACCACTGAATCAAGTCGAAATAGTATCCGTTACTTGCGGAGATGAGTGTGCTCATGTACTGGTTAACCTTCCATTAAAGTGTGATTAACTGATCGTCTGTGAGCTTTTGATGGCAAAAAAATGACACTACATATTCAAACAAACAAACTTAACGTGATCCAGAGCTTTATTAGTATAAAAATAAATAATTTTTTTTCCGAAAATTCGCACATACTTTGTAGTTGTCTCCATAGTCAGAAAGAAAACATAAGACTAGCAAAGGTTAGTGAAACGGACATTCGTTTTCTCTTTTCATTTTGTAGCCGAGACATACACACAGAGATGGATAAATACAGGTACTTGCCTAATTTTTGGTGGCACAATTCCTCCTCAACAAATCGACAGATTTTATGATTTTGGTATCAAAAGAAAGGACTTGAATGTAATGCTGGTGGCAAACTTTACGTTTGCGGTTAATTTTAAGTAATTTTGACCCTTTTTTAAGGTAAGAAAAAAATATCGATATTAAGTTTTCGACACCCATCTCTATCTTACATAAAATATATATTTCTCTGATGTGTAGTTAAATTGTTTTGTTAAAACTAGTACACTACCCTTTTTGTTAAAAAAAAAATAAATAAATAAATAAAAAAAAAAAAATATTATCGTGATTGCTTTTGTAATAATTTTAATTTAGAAGCAAAATATTAAATAATTTTCATTAAAACCACTAAATATGCCACCCGAAAAGTTCAGACATGTTTGTTGGTTGAAATAAGCCTGCCGATCTCTGTAATTAAGTCACGGCTAGTAGATATATATGACATAATGTACAATGTAGTGACCAGCATGCAAAACTGTCCAGTTAAGAAATGATTGTAATAATAGAACTTTCATGATTTACATGCCATGTGCCACGTGCAAAATAGGTGAACCCAAAACATATCGGCCAATAGTGGATGACCAGAGATATGGTCCTTGATTTAGAACCTACAGTAAAGGAGTCAGTTATTGACCAATCTGAATTTTGTGTTGAATTTAAATGTTTATAAAATGTAGGCGAATTCGATGTTCTGCTAGATCAACATAAATACACCAGAGTTATTTCCCTTAATTAAGAAAGAACCTGTATTTGGTAATAACACCCTGGATGCTTTATTTCAAGACCAATCGTAATACTGTTAGGACAAACGTTGTATAAGATCTCCTTTATCACAGGCGTAAGAGCCGACCTGGACGAGGCAAGGGGAGCCGTCCTCGTATCCAATGCTCAGGTTGGCCAGCATATACTATGCCCCCCACCCAATACTTTGGTAAAAATGTCTAAAGGTCATAAAATACAAAAATTCTGGAGTAATGATAGAGCATATTTTACCCCCCTCCCCCCCCCAAAAAAAATGCAGCATTTCTTGTTTTAAATATCTAAATTTTCCGGGTTGAGACCCCGTACCATCACAAGCCCTCTTCGCATTCTTTCTCACAGTTGTCATGCATGAGGTTTAAATCCAATGGACGCTTATTCTTAATACATATTGTTTCTTAATAAAACGTTTAATTGTCACAATAAATATTGGAGAAAACAACAATTTTCCCCCTTATTGTTATTGCAGTATTTGATTTTTAATATATCAAGATTTTCCATAGGAGGCCGCTTGTACCCCAACCAGCAAAGGGACATCCTCTCCCACACTGGAGTAACATATGCGTAGGAGCCAGAGGGCCAGAAGGACACCTTCCCATTTCGGGTTGGGGTCCTGCCTAAACTTTGTCCCCCACCCCAATATTTTGTATGTCTAAAGGTCACAAAATATCAAAAATCTGGAATAAATGACAACATATTTTTTACACCTCAAAACTCACTAGAATGCTGGATTTGTTATTTTAAATATCATTTTTTTATCGGGTTAATATCCGGTGCTGCCACCAGCCCTCTTCATGTTCTTCCTCACGATTTGTTTTGTCATGTTGTCATGCATGTGGTTTAAAACGCATTGGACGCTCATTTTTAATACATCCCTCTCACAATTGTAGAGTAGGCTT
This sequence comes from Panopea generosa, assembly GCA_029582155.1. Taxonomy (NCBI): domain Eukaryota; kingdom Metazoa; phylum Mollusca; class Bivalvia; order Adapedonta; family Hiatellidae; genus Panopea; species Panopea generosa. The sequence continues at coordinate 41,303,966 of CM055894.1, forward strand.
ATTCAAACATGTACAAAGAGTCTGTCCGACTTGCCAACCTAGTTTCACACATATTTTGAAGTTGTGTCCGTTTCTCCATCTCCTTTCTGGCAACAAGGTAATTTTCAAGCTCATTTTTTAAATGCAAGTAGACGTCTTGCTGAAAAGTTAATCGCGAATGCAATATATTGGATAGTACCAAACATATTACGTACGAGTGCTTCCTTACAGGCATGTATACTTGCAATAATCAACGGATGTGCCTTACAGGGAATGCCCATGGCTTGAGGAACTAATGCCTATACCCTGGCTTGAACGCCTAGTTGACAACCCGCATTTACCCAAAATGATGTGGACTCAGCAGCGTGCTCGCGGATAGGCAGTTACGCACCTGCCGTCGCGATGCGATATAACTGGAAAATTGTTGAAATATACGCCTAACACCACACAACAACAACAACAACAACAACAACAACAACAACAACAACAACAACAACTTTCAAATTTAGTATTCTTTTGAAGAAAGAGACTGTTAACTATAATAAGAATGTTACAAAAATTATTTTAAAGTGAAAGCGGTGTGAAAGCGCATTGTATAAAGTGTTGGTCGCTCACATTACAGGTTGTGAATTCGATCCCCAGCTCGGCACATTGGCCTCTCAAAAACAACACCCAGAACTGGTTCTACCCAGGAAGTAAATTCGAGAGATGTTCATAAAAGCTCTTAGCTTACTTTGCAATATAGCTAAAAGAAATTAATATAAACTAAACTAATCTATAATTGAGCATGGTCGTGGTACAAGGCGTTTGAATATCCCTTAACTCTCTCACCGAGTTCAATTAATGTGGGAATATACATGTACGCTTAAGATATTTGCAGAAGGACGGTGGTTCTAATAAGGTTTATATAAATGTACGCAACTTTTAAAACTGAATGACTTGTACATGTACAATGAAACGTAGTGTGGTGAAACACTTTAATTGAGACACCACAGTTTGGATAAATTTTCTTTTTTTTTTAACTTATATATATGCATGGTGAAAATATGAAATCAGAATATGGAGACCCTTTACTTTGCTTTCGGACAACGTCACCAATTATCCTAACTAAGGATGACGGAATTGGCCGATTATGTACGATTGTTAACTTCGTTTATAGTGTAATAAGTGGCATAACACGGCATTCGTGGTCATGTATGACAACAAGAGTAGTGCATATTTATTTTCTTCGGTTTTACCCATCTGATAGAACAAACCTGAGGAGAAAGTATATGAGAATATATTCCAGGCCCCAAAGTATATGCTGAACCTGAATATTTGGTGGGGCCGGCCCCCTTGGCCCCCGGCTCCTACGCCTATGCAGGTTAATCTTACTTGTAGAAACTGTTTATTGTATAATACGGTCTATAGAAACTCAGCGGATTAGTTAACCATAGGCTATAAGTTTGAGTATCTCGATAAAATGAGAAATAGCAAATAGGTGTAAAAATTAATTTCAGTCAGAACTTAATATTTGCTTATCGTTTTCCTTCTCATTTTAATGCCCTTTTCAACACATTTCCGGTTATATATGGCATATCCCAGTTTTAGTGGTGGAGAAGGACACCAGATTGAAAGTTATTAGAGCCAAGGACTTATATATCCATATTCCCTTGGTAGCACCTTCGTCATTCCGCAAGTAGGCCTAGCAGGTCGCAAACTTTCTCATATAATGTTTTCAGACCGTGTTGGGTTCAAAGCCATGACCTCAGCGATGAGAGGTAAGTGGACATTAGACGACATCGCCCTTCACCCCTTGGTCATGGGAGACACTGTAAGGCTTAATTTGAAGCGTGAACGTTTGATTTCAACATTGCTGTGTATGTTTCACTATCGCACATCATTAACACATAAAGCACGATTTTCTGTATATATTTATTTCTTACATTGTTACACTGTCATATAAACTTTAATGAATTCTATTAACATATGTGCAGTTATTAAAATATAGTTCAAAATACGTTTCCATTTTTAGTAATAGTTCCCACTTAAACACCTAACTGCCTTAACCCGCATTTCTACAACAACCCAACCATACTAAAATCCGTCTTTACATCTTGTCTCCCTCAAATAAACTGTCCTCTCTTACTACATGACTTCACATCCGCACTCTCCAAAGTAAACTGACTAACTCCTTAAAACTTATAGCTTGCACCCTTCTAATGGTGGTGACAGCTCCTCCATCTCCCACATTTTGATGCGTATATGTCCTGGCTATTTACACTCTATTTCCTCAAAAATGCCTATAAACGCAGTTTATATTTCTAATTTTAGTCCCATTACATTATATTTTGACAGGGTAATTCATCATAAGCGACCTCTGAAGTATTCCCATTTTGATCAGCACTGAAAGACTGAGATGTTTTGTAACCTCACCATCACGATAAAATATCCCACATAATTACATATTGGGTTTAAATTTTACAATATCAAATTAATAAAATAAGATAATTAATAGGTGAAGTGATTGACAATAACACATGTATCCTTATAAATAAAAAAAAATGTTGGACAAGACAGAGACATAAACACAGATATAATTGACTACAGGTGCTTGTCTAAGTTTCGCGTGGCACATTTGGCGTTCTCCAAATCTTGGAAACACAACTTCTCCTGAACCATCCGACATAATTTTGTGATTTTGGTATCAAAGGAAAGGGCTGGATTGTAACTTTGGGTGACAAACTTTCCTTTTTTAAACATGTTTAAAAAAACTGATTATACTAACTTTTTTTGTAAAAAATAAGTATTTTGCAAAAATTCCAACATTTTACGTTTTCAACCTGTTATAATTTAATTTCAGACGGGAAAGTATTTTAAACTAATTGATAATTGGAAATAGTCTATATTTGTATCAGTTTTATTTGGTAACACAATAACTAAATTCAGATAAAGGTTCAAAGGGAAATACTAAAGATGCCACCCTAAATGCCAGCCGCGTATGTTGAATTGATATTAGCAGGGACCAAGGATTTGTATAATTCCTTGGCAGGGACATATAAACGCAATAAGTCACTAATATTAGCCTGCCAATCTCTGTAATTAAGTCGCTGGACAAGTCGTTTTCCTTTTATAATTATTGCAATGAAATAAGTAGTTGCGTGTGGTACATTTTTAATTTTGTATTTCATGGTTTCAAATGATCCTGATAGAAAGTTTGCATTTGCTGTATGCATGCGGAGGACAGTAGCGATGGTCTAGTGCATCCGCTGTCTAACATGCGGAATGTCGTGGGTACTATCTCCGGATGGAACATACCAAAAACTTCGGAAATCGGGTACTAGAAGCTTCCTCGCTTTGCCAGTACAATGCGACTGGGTGGGGTATCTGCTTCTTTCAAGTGTGACAGCGCTTGTAATACTGTGCCAAGCAGACACCGTTGGGATATGGTGAAAGCGCCGCTAAACTCCGGAGACCGTTGTATCATCGATTTTTTTGCATATCCCGAGATTTTACGATGGCTGATCTGTATCTTTGACGTGTTTAGTGCGGTATTTTCAAGCGTCTCTCGGACTAAATCGTGCTAAAAACATTTTATATTTTTAAACTAAATAAATCTCACAAAAACTACAAAATGTCGCAAATAAGTCAACAGAGATTGATCGAAATGGAAGCAGAGATGGATCGGTAAGTGATCTGAGACGTATACTTTTCTCTTCATGTTGCAAATGGTTTAAAATTGAATACACTTTTTAAGTTTCTAAATTTAAGTAGGTGGGTGGGGTACATGCAATCAAGGATTAAAAAGAAGGAAAGGCAACTGACTGATACTTTGTGAATGCTCGCGTATTCACGCAAAATCTAGTTTCCAATTATCTTAACATTCATTCATCTCATGAATATAAATTTATCAAAATTCTTACATTGAAGAATGAAATTTAAATCAAAACAATATTATTCCCGGCAATTTGTGTTTAAATTTTTTGAAGTATTTCTGATTACAAAATGTGTGCAGTTACAATAACAACAATTATGAGAAATTTTATTTCAAACCTCAATATCTTAAATTCAAACAAGGAATTATTGTAGAGAAGGAAAGGCAACTGATTGAGATTTTGTGAACGCTCGCTAGTCACGCAATGTCTCATTTTCAATTATCTTAACTTCCATTCATCCCAGGAACACAAATCTTACATTGCAGGATAAAATTGTCATCAAAACAATATCATTCCCAGAAATTTGTGTTTAAAATTGTTGAAGTACTTGTGATTACAAAATTTGTATACTGAAGCTAATATAACAACAAATTACGATAATTTTCCTTCAAACCTCAATGCCTTTAATTCAACATTCAACATCATTGTGCGTGATTGAAAAATGTTTAAACATCTAAGATTATATACAACTTACAGTTTATGTACAAGAAATCAGTTGCCTGTGAATTGTGAATGATTAATTTGCAAATTATGAATCCTTCGTGTGCTATCTCAACAACATTTAGTCAGGAGATGCAAGTTTCCTATCGTTCTATACAAGTCCTTGATTCAAGGTCAATTTTCATGATCGAAACAAGATTACATACAACTTCATTTTATGTACAAGAAATCAATTGCCTGTAAATTATGAATGATCAATTTTGCCAAATAATTAATCCATTGTGTGCTGTTTTAACAACATTTAGTCAGGAAATGCAAGTTTCCTACCCTTCTATATAGTTCCTTGATTCAGTACTTTAGACGTAGAATAACTTGATCTTCGTATCATTATGATATATTTAAACTTATATTATCTCACCTTTTAATTTACCTCATATGCAAACATTACTTTTTTTTCATTTGACATATTTAAAACATAAGAAAGCTACTGATCTAATCATGTAGAACATGTTTTATTCTTAATCATTCTTAAAGATTTTCGTTCTTCTCATGGATTTATACCTGAACAACTTCCTGCTAAATACATAGTCTTGCAGTTAGTTTATTTAATTATATTAAGGAGTTGTGGTGGTCTAATGGTAAGCATGCTTGCCCTAAGACTTCGAAGTCCCTGTTTAAATTCTTGTTGGATTTTTGTCAAGGGATTTTCCAACGTACTCCCATAGCGCCTTATTCAGGCAAGATACTGTAAAAGCATGCAATTCACTAAAATGTTGAACTGTCAACTGTCAATTTTGACCATGACTCAACAAAAAATATTTCTACAACTATGCTAGAAGATGAAAAATAAAAGAGATAAATTTAAGAAAGTAATTAGTAGCTAAAGAAATAACAAAGTTATGATTATGTGTTCGGTGCAACTATATTAAAGAGCATGTTTTTTTATCAAATCTCCCAACACTTTTGCGTTTATACATTATATATGTATTAATTTTGTTATAATTTATGTTATATTAAACAAAATGAAAAGATAAAAGTCTATATATATATAACTCTTATCCAATTATAAGAGTGCATGATTTAGTTGTAGAGCATTAGGACCCAGTATCGTAAGGTCGTGGGTTTAATCCTTTGCCATGGCTTTGTGGTGTTCATGAGCAAGACACTTTCTCACATATACTTAGTACTGCTTCTATCCAGGAAGACTTTGAGCATGATTTGTCTAAGTTGTAATAACTTGTTTCACAATCAAAGTAAAAATAATTACAATTACAGGTTTGAACAAGAGATCCAGGCAGGAGACGATTTACCCAAGGTGGTGATAGGATCCAACACTTACAACCAAGTGTCTGCACAACTGAAAATGCTCCGTGCTTCCTCAGGTGTTTCAGCAGAAGAAAGGGAAAGGAAACACCAAGAGGTGTGAATTGTATTTTAGTGTGTTAAATGTTGATTGCCTTGACATTTTATGCATTCAACTAGCTTGAGTTTTCCTTAGTGGAGGAACCTTTTAAGTTTTATTATTATAATTTACATATTGATATTGGCTGCTTATTGAAAAAATTATTTCCTCTTCTAGAGATGACTTGAGCTAGCATTTGACCAGAGGTGCAGGGTGCTGTGGCCATTTATCTTACATATTATCTGCAGGGAAGTCTGTATCATGTTTGCACATGGTATTTAATTTGTTTCTACCAAAGATCAAATAACACCAAAGACATTAAAAATGTCTCAAATAGTGTTCTTTCTCAACACACTCGCCTCACTGATCCTAATTCTAACTGGAATTTTATTTATAGTTAAAGGTAAAAGAATTGAACGTGTGACTTTTTATAAGTATGACTGGAAACAATAAAATACATGTATGTTGGTTTATGCACACAATCATCTTTTTTATCATTGCTTTCTATGCTTCATCTGATGGCATTTTCCCATACATGATTTATATTTAGGTTTAATCAGTTTCAGAGCCGAGCATCATAGCAAAATTTAACACATTGATTTCGTATTAATCTAATCTTTACGGAGATTTCCCCTCTTCATTGCTAATAAATTTGCCAAGTTATATCTCCCCCTTCATTTCTAATCGGTATGTTTGCAAAATCATGCTTTTCCCTTCATTGTATATCTGTAAATGGGCAAAATAATATTTTCCCCTCCATTGTTGATCTGTAAATTGTGCAGAATTACATTTTTTCCTTCATTGACAGTATTACATTTTCATTGCTCAGAAACACACTACAATGTCTGTTGTCTTAGACAATGCATTTGGCAGTGGTAGTACATGTACATGAATAGAGTGTTGGCTGTTCATGCTAGAGGTTGTGGGTTCGATTCACAGCTTTGTTGTTGATAATTTAAAACTTTATAAAAAAAACAGACCTGCATGCTTGTTAAATATTCAAATTAATATAATATTTATCTTTTCAATTGATATATTATTAAAAACTCGTTTACACTAAGAAAGCCAAAAGTCACTCTGATTCTAATGACAAAAAGTTGCATTTCATTATCAATATTTAAATTTTCATTTCTCAGAAATGCACTACAATGCCTCTCGTCTTTGACAATGCAATTGCAGGTTGCTGCTCAATTAAAAATGTTGCGAGCCAGTACAGAAAATATGACGGGATGGAATGAAATGCCCGGATCTCCGCCTCAGGATGATAGCGACGATGAACATGACTTTGATGAAGATCGATCTCGTCTTGGTATGTACAACAAGTGTAGATTGTTGATGAGATGGCCCATGATGGATAAATAAGTAACTGGGTTGCAGTTTGTATGAACTTACTAGTAGCGATAAAATATCGGAATCTTGATTCTCTGTAGAACCATCACATATTTGTTTTGTTTTTTGATCTGATCCGAGCGACATTCAGTAAAAAGTTGTACACACTTTCCTTTATTCATTATAATCAAATATCATAAAATAAAACATAAATGACATTTTAGCTAGACCATAACAAGGATTATAAGTATTAATGAGGATCCAAAAGAGCCAATTAAAGTAAAAAGTAAGATAGGGTAGGTGTCAACAAGGTGATTTCTAGATGAAATTAATCTGAATTGGATGTCTGACGGTCAAACTGTATTTAGCTTGAACAATGGATTATTCATATAAATTTTAAAAGGTTGAGAGAGTATGAGCCAATGAAGATCAGTTTTATGTTTAAATTGAATTTTAGGGTCATCCTTGGTCAAGTGGTCTAAGGCGTTGTCTCAAGATCATTGAATATGCCATATATATAACTTGAAGTGTGTTGAATATTGTGTTAAACCCCATTCCAAAAAAAAAAATTGAATTCTCAATCTGATTTTTTATAAAAATTTAAAAGTGCATGTATGTATATTTCATAACAGTATAAGCCTAAAAAGAGATACCGGGACATTCACTTCATCTATCTACATTCTTTTAGCAAAAATATATAGTTATTTTTGGTTGAAATACTTATACAATTCTGCCATAAAATTAATTATAAATCAAAAATAAACTTTTACATATAAAGCTATTTGAATTTATGTGATTCATATTGATTTAAGACACAAATCAACCACCATAGTTATGACTCATACATGATTCAAGATTAACTAGTTACAGCTATTTAATATTGATATATAGAATATAGATATTGTTATAATTTCTATATCATACATGAAATGTCATTGTATATAGTAAATAGTTATAGACATCAATGTTCTTTCATCAGTTGGCAGGAACGAGCCTCCATTGAAGAAGCCAGCATTGGACTTACCAATCCTACCACCACCTCCTCCACCCCCTCCATCGTTGTCCTCACCATTTGTTCCTCCACAACTAAAGCATCGACCACCTCCTCCACCTAACAGGCCATCCATGCAGGGTCCACCAAGAATGCGTCCTCCACCACCTAGACATTTTGGTGGCCCAATGGGTCCTGGTCCGATGGGTCCTGGTCCGATGGGCGGTCCAATGGGTGGTCCAATGAGTGGGCCACCTGGACCCTTTATGCCAGGACCCCGTCCAGGATTTGGTCCAATGGGACCAGGCGGACCAGGACCAATGAGAGGTCCCTATATGGGTCCAGGACCCGGACCTTTTATGCAAGGACCCCGCCCAATGGGTGGTCCTCCCCCGCAAGATCCAATGTCACAGGGCATGTATGGTGTTAGCTCAGGGGAATCACATAATGATTTGGCGAAAGAAGACAAGGAGGATGAAGAAGATAAACCTAAAGCTACATATTCATCAGCTCCTGTTATCACTGTAATACAGAAGAAAAAAGAGAAGAAGAAGAAAAAGAAAAAGAAGGCAAAGGAGGAAGGGGAAGGAAGTACACCGACACCATCCACAGGTAATATTGATACTCATTTGAAATAATACATGACTTTTTGGTGTAGTTAACTTTATTTCTTAACAACAACTATCAAACCTCTGTTAAGCAGCCACTGAAGGGAAAGAGCGAAATTGAACCCTTAAGGCAGTTGCTTAATAAAGTTTGCTTAAAACTTAAATGTTAAAAATGGTAACTGAAAATGTGGCTGTTTAATACAAATGTTCGCTTTATAGAGATGACCACAGACACAGGTTTGACTGTATCGGACATTTTTTTGAAACAGGACAATCATATTTCTCACAACTAGACAATTTGTCAAAGTAGTGGTTACCATGTATATTTTATGGCCAAGCTGTAGGTCTATCCATGATTTATACAGAGTCTGTTTTAATAGTTTCTCTGCAAAAATGAAATGTTGATCTCAACTCGAATATTTGAATACACTACTGACTCGTTATAACATTGTCTGATATAACGGGGGTATATTTTTATCCTCCCCAAGGATGAGAACTACAGATGTGGTAATATTACCATGTAGTAATATTGCAAAGATGATAAAAGGGCATTAACTCATGAAATACAATTAGATGTTTATAATGCAGTTTCATTCATAATCAGGGCTTTTCTACCTTATTGAATCATTACTATAATATTTGATAATCAATGGTTAGAACTTGACCAACCTTCTTATAGTATATTGTATTAAAATGCATACTATATTTTTGCATATTTAACTACATTACATGTGGTCTTTGTTACGTAATGATAAAACTGGTAGTACACATTAATTTGCTATGTTATATTTAGACATGTTTTTTACCTCAACTCAGCAATATCATCTACCACAACCCCTGACGTCACCACAGAGACAGTTCCCATGACAGCCACACCTGTATCCACAGTGACTGAGCCTGGAGATGACTTCCATGTAGCGGACATGGAGTTAGATAATCAGTTTCAATCAAACAAAAAAGAAAAGAAGGAGAAAAAGAAGAAATTTGTAAGAATGGCAGCAGGTACAACTTGGGAGGATCAGTCTCTGTCAGAGTGGGACCCAGGTAAATATTCTCATCTTTGATATGAACAAGTTTGTTACATTGATATATTATGAGAGAAATAAGTATTGTTAAGTATATTTTTCATATTTACAGTGCTCATAACTCAATAAGTATCATTCAAGAGTTAGGTGGATGGAAAATTCCATCCCAAAACTTTTATTCTGAGCAACAGGATGTTCCATCCGCACCAAAAACCCCATTAAAGATACATTTTCTTGCATAAAGCACAAAATATATGAATTTTTAAGATTTATAGTCTGGTCTGTTTTTTATAGTAGCACAAGGATATCCTATTTATGAATGAATATGTCATAGTGCAAGGTATTTAGGAAAGAATACATAATATGATGTTACATCATAGCATGAGAGGTAGAATAAGTGCAAGAAGGGGTTGTAGAATGAAAATCCATACCTGGTAAAAATATGTGGAATTGTAAGAAGATAGGGTCCCCTATGACAGAATGGTTAAAAATGTTGTCTCAAAATCAACCTCCATTGCTGAGGTTGTGGCCAACGGGTTTGAGCATTATCATTGATAATATAAAGGGAATAGTTTAGTATGTCAAATCCACCAAAACGTGACAAAATCAATATCGAAATTGTAGTGGAATCTTGAAACAAAATATCCATTCTTAAAATAGACAGCACTTAAATACTGTTTGACATCCTTCGCATCATCAGTCTGAATCTTTCTGAGATGAAACTATTTTTACTACTTGTAAACCTGTATAACGGATTGAATTGAGATAAAAATGAAATCACATGACTCGTTTAATATGTCACAAAATATATTGCAATTTGAAGCAGGAAATATATTTTAGTCTAACCTAGGCACATAGCCCAAATTAGGAAATCCCTTTTCAATATATTATTTTGGCATGTTTAAAAAGATACCTTTTTGGCAATATGGGCTCAGTGATCTGTGAGTATATATAGTAAATATAGGCATGGTATATTGGAAATAATGTTTTTAGCCAATTTTAATTTTTTTTAAAAATCCTGATATATTTCCTTAAGAGACATATGGCAGTGTTGAAATGGAATGTCACTTGTGTTTACATATCTAGTCAATGTTTATATCAGAAAACCATATGGAGATATTAATTATCTGCTGTTACTATCTGAGACTCAATATTTAATAATGTAGTAACAATTCTTATAAAACCTTTGAGGGGTCCTCCATAGCCAAGTGTCCCAAGGCGTCGTCTTATGATCACTTGCCACTCACTGCTAAGGTCGTAGGTTCGCTAAAAAACAACCTAATGTAAGAAAGTTTGCCAGTAACTTGTGGAAGGATGTTGGTTCTACTCAGATTCATTCTGATATCTTCCTCCACCCATAAAACTGGATATACCATATATTACCTGAAATATGTTGAAATGGCGTTGATCCTCATTATTTATATATATATGTATATTATGTTTATTTCAGATGATTTTCGTTTATTTTGTGGTGATCTGGGTAATGAAGTTACAGATGAAACACTTGGAAGAGCTTTTAATAAATATCCTTCATTTGTCAAAGCCAAAGTACTGCGAGACAAACGCTCGAATAAAACCAAAGGTTATGGTTTTGTTAGTTTTAAAGATCCTAACGATTATGTGAGGGCCATGAGAGAAATGAATGGTAAGTGCATGGTATGATTCATGTTGAAATATGGTGAAGGATAGGACATTAAGTGGAGATGGGGGGAGGGGGGGGGGGGGGTGTTCTAGTACTGGTTAACCCTCTGCAATCTGTGTAAAAAACTTTTTAGGACTAACACATTTTAAAATTACATTGTCGAAATTCAATGTTTATAGTCTGTTAATAACAAATGACCTAAAGTTAAGATTAAGTTTCATTTTCTAAATTTTTATCATTTAATCATAATTTTATTCAGATTCAGCAATGAAATTACATAAATTTCACTTGTTTAAAGATTGTTCCATTTTGATATAAAGTCATAGCAATAGTCAGGCTACACATTTGGAAAACTTTTGTAATCTTGTTAAAAATGTCATAGACTGGGTCTCATATTACCATATATCTATTTTTCGCAGACTGCCTTCCAGGGTTGTGTTGTTTAATGTTCTGTTCTCTTAACACTCCTGTGCATGTTTAATATCTTTAAAAAGTTTTTTAATATATTAAGTACGTAGCATTGGATCATAGAAGTAGAATGACACTGGAGTATGATTGCCAGTTACAGTAAATTGTTACATTGAGTGTATTAAGTCAGCTTAACAATAAACAAACAATAAAAAAAACTATTTGTTTCGGAATGCAATATAATTATTAGAGTAGGGACAAATTTATTGGGTAGGTAGGTAAAGGACAATCAAACAATATTTTATTTTAGGCTAAAACAAAATTAATATATTTCATTTTCTGGAAACTGTTTGACTCAGTTATAATTATTAGTTAATATACATTGATATAATTAACAGTTAATAAACAATCGAAAAAATGTTTAAAGATGGGTTTAATACAAAGCATAAACAATGACGTCACCAATTTGTATGTTACTGCAAGATAAACCTTTCCTGCCGACAAAGCAAAAGTTCAACATACCCCCAACTTTACTATGTAGAATAATACATAATGATATCATAAAAACCCTAATTGAACCACCTCTGATCATTCTCAATCAAATATAAATATTTGTTGTGATGGTAAGTAGATTATTCTTGGTAGCACTGTATCAGATAATCACAACCAGAAACCAGAAACACTTATATTTATTGTATGGGGACTTTGATTTTATGATACGTTGTTCAGCTATATAAGAACAATCTTTTAGTGTGATTTTTTAATATCAAACTTAAATTACTTCAGTAAGGAAATAAAAAATATCATGACTTATTTAGTAGATCAACAGTGTTGAGTATCATGTCGTGTTATTTTGTTTTTAAATGACAACTTTGTGAAATTGGAAGTAAAGTTGTACACTGATTCATGTTTAGATGATATTAACAAAGGTTGTTATAAAACACATATAATTATTCAACAGAAATAAATTGTCACGCTATCACTCAGGAGGCATTGTGTTGATTGTTGAAGATCATCCATCACCATATACATATATATCTGTTGATACAAATACTGCCGGTAGACTAGTACAATTCTTTACTTTATCTAGTAAAATTGTTAAATAGAAAATACCATGTTTTTTTTTGTGCTGAACCAGATGAAGTTGATAATATTAGACACTAACATATCTTTATCATGTCAATATTTCTCATTCGTCTGTTGTTTTTTTTTTTATGAAACTGAAACTCAGCATCAAACTTTTTGTTACAGTATGTAGAGATTCTGTTCAGGTCAAAATGTATAATTTTACATAATGATGTCAAGTGCCTGATAGACTTGCATTGATGTGTTAAACCTATGTTTATCAGGCAGGCAGTTTATCAACAGAAATAAATGCATTAACATGATAAAGAAGATGTTAAAATCGAGATATTGGAATACACTTATTTCCATCAAGGAATTATATAGTGATGCAACTCCTTGTTTTTATCAAATTTACGGTTATCAATCCAGGGGTCATGAGTTCGAATCACCGCCCGGCAACAGTCTCCGTGATGATTGATATACGACATTGTGTCTCATTATCATTCGTCTCTCACTGCTGATTCAAGTGGGAAAGTTATCAGTTACTTGCGGAGTTGGGGTGTGCTCGAGTACTGGTTAATCCTAGGAAACAGTGGTTAGGTTAACTGATCGTCTGTTAGCCCTCGATGGCATAAAAATGACGCTAACTATTCTATATTCAATTATCAAATTTACATCAGTTTCTATGTTTAAACATCAATAATGATTGAGCAAATGTATTGTCAATATAAATCTAGAATAAATATTTTGTTATTCTGATAGGTATATTCAAGTGTATCTAGGTATTCCTAGAGTTGTCTTTCTGCCGTAATGCACACGTTCAATTAATAAATAATTAACATATTTAAAACATAGGGTAGTAAGGACTCTTTAATAGCTACATGAATAAAGTTATTTTTTTGTTTTTTTATGGTGTTTATTTACATATTTGATAATATTATTTGATAATAAAAAAACAATATGCACCCCCCTCCCCCCTCCCCCCCACCCCCAAAAAAAAACCAACAAAAAAAACCAACAAATAAACAACAACAAAACAACAACAAAACAACATATCAACATGAAGGCCCATATTTAGAATTATAAATAGAACCATTTAGATATTGTGAAAATAATGTACTCCTCGATTATGTATGTTTTGATAATTTTATATCTGAATTGTATGATTTGAATATGAACAGAAAGAAGATGAGGTTATTTTTAATAACTGACCTGCACAATAAACTGATACATCTGAAATCCGCCTATAATTATAACAGTGCCCATGGCTATTAAATGATTGAATATAAAAGTTTGACTAATTACATATATACACACAGTTTACTTGTACATTTCAGGTAAATATGTGGGTAACAGACCAATTAAACTCCGAAAAAGCAACTGGAGGGACAGGAATATTGACGTTGTTAAGAAGAAAGAAAAAGAAAAGAAACGACTGGGGCTTAAATGAGATTGATGTAGATCTAGATCTAGTGCAATTATATGCTTGCGGGAGTGAACATATGAATATTTCCATCAGTTTGTAGTTTTTGGTTATACACTGTGTAATGATGAACTGTAAAGTTACAAGTATGCTGGCATTGTGATGGTCATCATTTCATAAAAGTTCGCAACTTGTTCACCGCTTAAAGAAATAAATATTGATATATTTATTACTATAGGTCTGTTGTCAAGAGTACATAGCTGCTGACTCTTGTTTTTATCAAATAGCACTTATCACGGTTGTAATACCAAGTCTTTTATTATAAATTTTCAGACATGAAAATATGTGGTTTGAGAATAAATTTGTATTAACATCAATTGAATTAAAAGAATGGTGTTTTGTGACCTGTTCAGCTCTCTACTGTCTCCAGTCACCTCGGAGGTTAATAAGATAAGAATCTTGAAACACTAACACCGATGAAATGGAAGAAAATTCCCAGAATTCCTTTTATTACATATTGATATAAATGCAATTACTAATTGTTAACATGCGATACATGTATGTGTATTTTGCAATTGAAATAAAGATTAAAGAATCACATCTATTCGATTGTTTGGTTAAATTATATATTTTTTTATTAAAAACAATTGTACCGCAGAGAGATTGGATATACATGTATTGCTTATCAATTAAGGCCCAAAATATCATGGAGACTTGCCAGACTGGGATTCAAACTCGTGACCACTTTATTGATAGTTAGATGTGCTATGGACTGAGAAGACCGTGTCTGGATTCATGAAGCTCCCAATATCATTAATGAATAAAATATGAATAGTACTGTATTACAAATCAAACTTAGTTGGACCTGATTAGCTCAGTCGGTAGAGCATCTGACTATCAATCCAGGGGTCGTGAGATCGAATCTCTGCCCGGCAACAGTCTCCCTGATGATTGATATATGATATTGTGTCTCATTATCATTCGTCTCTACTCGTTGATACAAGTGGGAAAGTTAGCAGTTACTTGCGGAGATGGGGTGTGCTCGAGTACTGGTAAACCTTTCAGGACCACAGGAAACAGTGGTTAGGTTAACTGATCGTCTGTTAGCACTCAATGGCATAAAAATGATGCTAAATATTCAATCAATCAATCTAATCCGACTAAATGTGACACATATTTCAATTTGAGTGGTGATATTGAAATAAGGCCATTCAGGTCAACTTTTTTTAGATGTGACACATTCTACAATAAATGTAAACCAATATATAACAGATCATATTGAAAGCCCTTTTTTGCTCGCCGGGACGAAGTCCAATGAGAACTATTGTCATGACTCCTGCGGCGTCGGCGTCGTCTGTAGACACACAGGTTAAACTTTTGCGTTTAAGTTTCAGTTATCTATGCAACCACTCATTGGATGTCAATGAAACTTTGCATGTGTGTTAAAGGAACACACAGAGATAAGAACCATAACTTTGGATTGCATTTTGACACAGTTATGGCCCTTTTTGGACTTAAAACACCCAGGTTAAACTTTGCATTTAGTTGCGTTTAAGATATCTATGCAACCACTCATTGGACGTGAATGAAACTTCGCAAGTGTGTTCACCATCATCAATGGAACATAGAGAGACAAGAACCATAACTCTGGGTTGCATTTTGGCACAGTTATGGCCCTTTTTGGACTTGGACACCAAGGTTAAACGTTGCGTTTAAGTTTAAGATATCTATGCAACCACTCTTTGGATGTAAATGAAACTTCACATGTGTGTTCACCATCATCAATGGAACACACAGAGACAAGAACCATAACTTTGGATGCTGTTTGGCACAGTTATGGCCCTTTTAGGACTTAGACACCTAGGTTAAACTTTGAGATTATTTGCGTTTAAGTTTAAGATATCTATGCAACTACCCATTGGATGTGAATGAACCTTCACATGTGTGATCACCATCATCAATGGAACACACAGAGACAAGAACCATAACTCTGGGCATTTTGGCACAGTTATGGCCCTTTTTCGACTTAATTTTTTCAGGTTAAAGTTTTTTATCACGTAAGATATCTGCAACCACTAATTGGATATGAATGAAACTTTGCATGTGTGTTCACCATCATCATTGAAACACACAGAGACAAAAACCATAACTCTGGATTGCATTTTGGCACAGTTATGGCCCTTTTTTGACTTAATTTTTCAAGGTAAAGTTTTTTATCACGTAAGATAGCTATGCAACCACTCATTGGATATGAATGAAACTTCGCATGTGTATTCACCATCATCATTGAAACACACTGAGACAAGATACATAACTCTGGGTTGCATTTTGTCAGAGTTATGGCCCTTTAAGACTTAATTTTTCATCTGTAGACACCCATGTTAAACTTTTGCGTTTAGATGCGTTTAAGTTTTGGTGTTTGCCTCCAATCTCAATCTTTCCATTGGTGGTGAGTTTTTTCCCATCGGCAAGCTTTGTTGTCATCTGACAACTCTTGTCAATATTTATTTTGGCATGTTTAAATAAAAACCCATATGCCAATAAGGGGTCAGTGACTATATATAGGCATGATATATTGGGGAAAAAAAATTATGCAATTTTAAATTTTTAAAAAATCATGATATACTTTATTTCAAGGATACATTTTCAGTTAAAATAATTTTTCATAACCATATATCTAAATAATTCAAATATGAATTTAAAATACCCCAGTATATGCGTATATCCTAAATTTTGTTCCTATTTTGGATAGGGGCATTTGCTTTCAACACAGTATGATGACAACTTACCTCTCACCAAAACCTTTTTGTGAGAACGTTTGTCAGCTGCTTGTAGGAGGACGGTGGTTCTACTCTTCTACTCCGATTCAGTTTGAGGTCTTCTGTCACCAGTGGAAACCAGATATTCTATATATTACCTGTCGTGTGTTGAAAAGGGTGTTAAACCCCATTTAAAACAACACTTTTCGTCCGTTACCTTCTTTTGTTTCATCAGTTGGGAGCTGGGCCCGATTAGCTCAGTCGGTTATGTGTCTGACTATCAATCCAGGGGTCGTGAGTTCAAATCCCCGCCTGGCAACAGTCTCCGTGATGATTGATATACGACATTGTGTCTCATTATCATTTGTCTCTCACCACTGATACAAGTGAGAAAGTTATCAGTTACTTGCGGAAATGGGGTGTGCTCCAGTACTGGTTAATCCCATGAAACTGGTTAGGTTAACTGATCGTCTGTTAGCCCTCAATCGCATAAAAATGACGCTAAATATTCAATCAATCAATCATAAGTTGGTTTTACTTTGAAAACAAGAAGCTTTGTTTAGCAATCTTTGTTGAGCAAAGACCGTTAATGCTGATATGTCCTTGTGCCCGGACATTCCGTGGCAGAGTTGCCCATCAAGGCATGATCTCGTGTCCACTTCTACTTGCTCTTCACTATGGAGGTCTTTGTGTTGTCCAAACAGTGCAAGTAGAATTGTCTGTCAGTTCCTTGCAACAGGTCCTTCCACACCAATGAAACTGCATTATGTATGTCATTTATCACTATCCAAGACAGGTTTCCATGGTAACTTTGTTGTTGCCGAAAATCACAGGTGACAATGCCGCAATAGCTGTTACGAACAATAGGCAAATAACCTGCACATTTGAAAAGCCATCTCCTAGCCATCTAATTCGGAAAGAAGATTCAAAGAATCTTTCATGGTTACCAGGTTAAGATTATTATGTTCCTACTGGAGGTTTTGCAGATTTTTTTAACGAAGCCTATGGTCTGCCGATGTTACTACCAAAACCTAGAAACTCTTATTTTGAATACTCATCGTCTTAATCGTATGACCAATATGATACCATGATTTATTTGGAATAGAGCAACTCGCCCTTATTATCTGTTAGTACTTCCTGGAAGTTACATAACACACGCATGAACTGCTTCCGTTACGTAGTAGTTTTTAGACTTCATTTTACAAGAACGTATAAATCGAGGAAGATTTTTTATATATATATACGTCCTTGATTCCATTTAAGAAATGGAACTGCAAATAAACAGGTTAAAGAGAGAGCATTTGTAAAGTAATTGATTTGGAAGTACTGTTCGGAGGCAAGTCTCAGATGCTACAATATCATCACAGTGGTTTCAATTTCTTATTATTGAAAAGTACGTTTTTTGAGACAAAGTCTCATGTGAACTTTTGCGATCGCCTTTTTCTCCGTCCATAAACAATTCACACTTGACTTCTTTTCAAAAAACTGATTGTAATGGAATTTGGTATGAAGCTGTTGTGGATGTCATGGGCATTCCCACCCCAATCGGGCCTTGTTACTACTAGTTACTTGATTGTTTACAATATAAGAAGAAACATGTTTTTTTTTTTTAATTAATACCCGGAATTTATGACTTTCGATAGCTAGAGAGTCGTGGCATGTAAAAGCTAGTTACAGCCACTCGGTCACCTGTTGAAAAAAAGGCTAATCTGTTCAATTGCCTCTAGTTTTCCACGCAAAGCTCACGGTGAGCTAGTCCGATCGCGCTGTGTCCGTCGTCAGTCCGTCTGACTTTTTGTTGTGTGCACTCGAGCAACTACATTTATTTTTGGATCTTAACCAAACTTATATAATAGTTATATAACCATCATATCTCGGACAAGTTGTAGAACTGGCCAGATCGGATAATTAAGGTCTGAATTATGTTCCTTGAATCATCAAAAATTGCTTTTTTTGAAGTGTACACCAGTTTTCACAGTTTTCAATTAATGTCCACCGAACTTACATAGAAGTTATATAACCATAATACCTTGGACAAGTTTTTGAACTGGCCAATCGGATAAATATTGTCGGAGGTGAATCATAAAACAAATGAGTTATTTGATGTGTTGTGCACTCTAGCGTCCACATTTTTTCATTTGATCCTCACCAAACTTACACAAATGGCATATAACCATGATATCTTGGACAAGTTCTTGAACTGGCCAAATCTGTTTTTTAAGTCTTGAGTTATGGCCCATGAATAATCAGAAATGCATTATTGGATGTTGTGTGCACACTAGTACACGTATATTTCAACTTGCATGATAGTTTTATAGCCATAATATCTTGGACAAGATTATGAACTGGCCAAATCGGATAAATATTGTCGGAGTTATGGCCTTTGAATTATAAAAATGCGTAATTTGATGTTTGCAACATTTTTCATTTGATTCTCACCAAACTTACATAGTAGTTCTTGAACTGACTAAGTCGGGAAATTAATATCTGAATTATGGCCCTTGAACCGTCAAAAATTGCAGTATTTGACGTTGTGTGCACTCTTATACTTGCAGCTTTCTCTTGATGTCCGCCGTAGTTTTATGATCAGAATATCTTGGAAAGTTCATGAAATGGCCAAATCGGACCGTTAATGTATAGGGTTATGGCCCTTGAATCGACAAAAATTGCATTGTATGAATTTATATGCACTTCAGCACTTGCAGTTTTCGTTTGATCTTCACAATACTTAGAAAGTAAGTATATATCTATACTTTCTCAACTGACCAAATTTAAATGTCTGAGGTATGGCCCTTGCCTTATCAAATATTGTCGTCTTTCGCATTGTCTCATATGCAACAGGTGAGCGATTTAGGGCTAATCAGGTCGTCTTGTTTTCAGGTACTCGTGACGTATTGTTTTTCTTACAAGTAACCAAGGTTATAAACACTACGAGATAATTTTTCCTGTATAAGCCATTAATACTTCTAATATATTCTCATCATAAACGTTCGTCCGGAAATGGCGTGAAATCATGCTAGCGAACTGTACATTTAATAACCGCATGAGAAATACCTCGCTGTGGCAATGTGGCGGCTATAATTATCCTAATCCGGTATGCATGAGCAAGGCTTTCTCCTGCCAAGGATGGAGAATTTCACAAGCATTATTCCTTCGTTTTCACCCTTCTCTATTATTATTCAACATTATTTTGTTAGCACATTATATGTTTATATTTATATTGAGAAATAATTAAAGGAATTAAAAAGAAAGAAGGAAAAAGAGGTTAAAAATGATTTTGCCAAAGCTTGCGAATTCATGCGAAATGTCACGAAATCTTGCTATCAATTTTCTTAACTTACATTTATCTAAGGAATGACAAATGAAAATTGTTATTTGCAGAATAAAATCATACTGAGACTATTCCTAGAAATTTGTGTAAAAATTATTAAAGTACTTCAGACTTTAAAATTCAGACATTATCACTAGAACAACAATAGTATTTGTAATTATTATTTTAAACTGCAATGCTTTTTTTATTCAAGATCATTATGCATGATCAACATTATAAAACATATAAGGTTTCATGGAACAGCAAATCAGGTACCTGTGAACACAAATGCTCAGTTTGCCAAATAATTAAATTCGCGAACTACTTTATAAGCGTTCACTAATGAGGTGTAAATTTGAAACAGTTCTCTCTATATTTCTGTGCTTAAACTTTGTGTTTGGTGTATTCAGGAAATATGTTAATAGCCATAAAATTCAAACACCGCCATTAACAACAGCTACAAAAAAAAAAAAAGAAAAAAAAAAAAAAACGACAGTAAAACATTTACGATGCATTTCATCATTCGCGGGCTGTATTAGCAACACATTAAAGAGATACAAGTTTCAAACCCATTATCTCTTTAATTCTTTGTTCAAACTTAGGCCTTGGGGATAATCAGGAAATATTTTGATAGAATTATAATTTAAACGTCAGCAATAGCAACAGTAACCCGCCCAAAAAACAACAACACCACAACAAAAACAACAACAGTACAACATTAACAATGTATTTCATATGAGGGACACCAATTTGTGTTGAGAAAATCACCCGTCTTGCTTCCCACAGCAAACATTATGCAATAGTTTTGATTTTTTAAAATCTTAATATGATAAGTGTCCAATGGTTTTCATTGTCATTTTTTTAAAAAATTTAAATAAAAACGCGTAACATTTATCGTTCTTCTGTTATGCATTCTTTATAACAGAGCAAGCGCTCTTAAACGAAGGATTTAATTTTTCATATACATTTTACTACATTTGATTTTTATAGTAAAAGTTTCTTGAATAATCATTAGATGCAAAACGACTCGTCCCAAGTTCGAATTGTAATAAAAATAGAAGCTCCTGATCAATCCACTTCGATTCAATATGGTAAAAATAAAACACGTATAATGTATCGAGGGCTTCGCACAAACTACACTCATGATATAGGAAAACGCAACACAGGAAGAGATATTGCAAACAACGTATTTATCACGAGTGTATATATCTCCATATCATGCAATGTATTGCGTTTTCATATTTCTTTTTGTGTTGCGTTTTCATATTTCTTCTTGTGTTGCGTTTTCATATCTCTTCATTTGTTGCGTTTTCACAGCTCTTCTTGTGTTACGTTTTCATATCTCTTCATGTGTTGCGTTTTCACAGCTCTTCTTGTGTTGCGTTTTCATATCTCTTCATGTGTTGCTTTTTTCATATCTCTTCTTGTGTTGCGTTTTCATATATTTTCTTGTGCTGCGTTTTCATTTTTCTTGTTGTGTTGCGTTTTCACATCTCTTAATTGTGCTCTATCTACATAAACTGTTTATACAGAGTTAGTCTAGTTTGACACTAAGCCCCCGATACGTGTGTACGTAGCCACAGTGTAGCTGTAATGTCCAGTGTACGTTGATAATGTGTTGTTGTCTAAAATCAGATGATGATTGTATAATTCATTAAGGCAATTTCTCTTTGTCCATTTTCTGGATTCTAAACCCCGTATTGCCACGTTTGGGGTGACCTCGTTTATCTGAAATAATGAAATAAAAACTTTGGACATACATTGTTTTACCCATAGAAACCACAAAGAAGTACGTTATACATTTATTATATTTTTTTATATATCTTAAAATATACAACAAATTATTTTTATATTATGTTGAGAAATCGGTGTTAATCAGGTCATTCCAGATCTGATCGTGGGTTGATAACTGATCTTTTAAAATATTGTTTTAAAAGCTTTTGACTATATAGCGATGCATTTGCATTTAAAGTTACGATTTAGAAAACAAATATTTTAACACACTTTCAGGCATAGAGCCAAGATTAACGCCGGTCTCTTAATTTTTATATTGTATAATGCTATATTCTATACTTCTTATTCTAATATAAAGCATGTACAGTCTGTGATAGACGTATATATTTTATGTCATTTAATTTTATAGCGGCAGTCTTTTGTAATTCTAATTTTGAATGGCTATGCACAATGTATATTTTAGTGTATGTTTTATTTATAGGTTTGTACATAGATGAGACTTTGATAAAGTTATAAACTGCAAACTAAGCTACCCGAATTTTCAA
Organism: Panopea generosa; assembly: GCA_029582155.1. Classification (NCBI taxonomy): domain Eukaryota; kingdom Metazoa; phylum Mollusca; class Bivalvia; order Adapedonta; family Hiatellidae; genus Panopea; species Panopea generosa. The sequence continues at coordinate 41,326,541 of CM055894.1, forward strand.
ACATGCCAATGCTCTTAAACACAAATAATGCCCTTCAAATCACAGAATGAACATTAAAAAAAAAATATGCATTTTTTAATAAGAAGAAATAAGAATTATTGATCGCCGCCAATATGCTATTACCCCAGGGAAGCAGTTCCTGTATTCCATGGGTATGTTATACATATGCAAAGTAAGGGCTGTTGAATAATTGCTGTTGCATTGTACCATTGAGTGAATAATCCATTCCTTACCACAAATGAACCCTAGTACAACCGACATTTGTAAAACTTGTCTTCGAATGGCATTATTTTATTAGTTTGTATACACCATTTGACATATTACATATAAATCGTTTTTGATAAACTGTACTTGAAGAAGACTTATATAGTTATTATGATACAATTTATACTAACATATTGTAGCTCAGTTGCGAAGTAGGCTTTGATCTTCTTTGAACCGATCTCGAGTCCATTTCCTGGGGGGAACCAGTACTGAGTGCTCTCTATGGAGGTCATCAAACCGAATCTTGGATCGAACTTGTGACCTCCTTTGTGAGCGGTCGCATCAAACCTAATACATCACCGCCCGCATATTTTATTATACATATATTATAAATACAGCAGTTACTTTATTCATTTAAAAGATCTTCAGAAAAGTCATATTTACCACGGTGAGTCTGTATAAAAGACGGGTTCTCCATGTTTGTTCTTTTTCCCACCGGTCCCCACGCCTTATCTGAAACATATATGACACCATTTTTATATATACGCGGGAACCTATTTCTTATAAACAATACATATTCATTACTCGACTAATAAGGCGTGTATTTGTTATACTTTTGTTATTCACAAAGGCCAGACCGTTCCAGATTTACTACGCTATTCTATTTACACGCATGCGCACAGTGAAAGCCTGATATGCCGGCTATTTCAGTGTTTATGGATAGAAGGGACATTCAACAAATTTGGTAATATTTTTGAAGGCGAGCTAGCGATGCCGTCTATAGTGATCGTGCGGCCCAGTCACAATTTTGATATGTAACCTTTGTTTTACTGTTGATGGCTATTTCATTTCCACCACCTAATAAAATAGTTTCAAAAGTTTTAAAAATGCAATTGCCATAGCAGAGGACGTAGAGATCCAGTTTTGTATTGCGATTCTGATCTACAAAACATAGAGCAAAATACTTCAAATTTGTGGTAGTCAAAGCATGCAATTTCCACTTAAAGGATATTAGTATAGCAACGGTAAAATAGTCCATTCCCCCTTCAGCGTCTCAAACGAGATAAACATAGTTTGCTAAAATGCGGGGGAAAATTGAAATTGTGATCTCAAAATCACGAGGGAGGCAACCCGTATTATACTATGTTGTCTTTCAAATATTTTGTTTATATGATTTTATGCTCGTAACTACATTATATGAAAGAATTTTGTTGCAACTAACATAACAACTATGATTATGCGTTTGATAGATCATTTATGAATGTGTTTGTTTATGATATCAAAAAGGAATACAATAAAAAAAAATTGAAGAAACAAACCTGTATACAGTTATGTCATCACCAACTATAAATCCATATTTGAATTAAATTATGTATTATAAAAGACTTTCTCGTATTTCTAAATACTGGAGACGCAATTAAACTGATTAATAATTAGTAATTAGTAATTTCCGACTTATATCTCAATATAATATCTCCATATAAAATTTCCATATAATATTTCCACCATACAATATCTCCATATTATATCTCTATACAATATCTGGAAATAATATCTTTACATAATATCTCCATATAATATCTCGACCATATAATCTCTCCACACATAATATCTCCATAAAATATCTCTATATAATATCTCCATAAAATATCTATATAATATTTCCATAAAATATCTCCAAATAATATCGTTGCATAATATCTCCATAAAATATCTCCACCATATGGTATCTCCATATAATATTTCTATATACTATCTCGATGCAATATCTCCATATCCATATATTATCTCAAGATAATATCTCTATATTGTGCGCTCATGGGTGTAATTATTAGTTGTATTTAAAATCGGTTTCAGTAGTCACGAAACATTAAAATGATAAAACAACTTTTATTACAAACTTCATTTGTGACCAATGAGATTCCCATCCAGGGACCAAATAACTGTTGAAACCCAACATGTTGTGTAAGTACTATGTAAGACTATGTAAATATTGTAATATAGGTTTCGTTGAGAATGAAAATCATTTCATGTTAGTTTGTCCATTGTATAAAGACCTTCGTAAACTACATTTTAAACCGTATTATTGTAGATGGCCAACAATTAATAAATTCAGCTGACTAATGGCATCTGCTTAATAAGAGTGAAATTTTAGGTATTTCAAAGTATATATATTATGGTAGCAAGTTGTTAAACTATTTAGAATATTAATATTTTTTCCTATTTCCACGCAATATCTTCCCAATATTTAGGCTTCTCTTTATATTCAATAACTACTTTTTATTTCTGTATTTTTTTCAATTTAATTTCATGTTAACATGTGCAGTACACTACACAATGTATTTCGGTTGGCTAGAAGCAAATTGAATGTTATTTGCATAATTGCTGGATAAATATTGTTGTTGTTGTTTGTTGTATGTTAGTTTTTATGAAGTTTTTAAGTTCCCGAGACCATTATCATGTTGCTTTTTCTTGCTAAGGATTCAACACAGAGCAATGTATATGTCACAAGCTTAGAGCCGTAACATATTGGACATCCCTCGTACAAAAATGTATATAAACGCAAATACGCCATTATCTGTACACCAACATCTCTTGAGTTGAAGTTTCCACAATTAAAAACAACAACACTTTAACTAATTAAGACTAAAACGATTTCTGTGAAATAAAGACCATCCCTTTGATATAATTATCTTTTACCGTTCAAAAAAATACCTTCAGGAAACAACAAAATTTAATTTTATGATAACGCACGTTCATAGCCAAATAAAACAGGTATTGAATCGAAAGTTTATATAAGCCATTGATATTATTTATGTTTGTCCTCCTATTTACCTGTTGTCAGCCAAAATCTCCTGTTGCTTGTTATGGGTTTACTGCCTTGATTTTCCCGATCAATGGTTGGTGGTGGTGGTCTCTTTGGGGGCGGCTGTACTCTCCACCCACCATTGGTACACGAAGCGCCCCATCCAGAACAACTAAACAGACCCTGTCGCTTCTGTCTTGGTATGGTCGCTACGCACACTGATCCAAGCATAGCCGTGGCCAACGTGATAATGTTTATATGCATTGTTGCTGGTGAGCTGAAACGAATAATGATAAATGTTCTCTCCTATTGCTAGTGAGCTGAAACAAACAATGACAAATGTTTTGTACTATTGCTGATGAGCTGAACGAATAATGACAAATGTTTTCTACTATTGCTAGTGAGCTGAAACAAACAATGACAAATGTTTTGTACTATTGCTGGTGAGCTGAAACAAACAATGACAAATGCTCTGTACTATTGCTGGTGAGCTGAAACAAACAATGATGAATGTTCCGTATTGTTGTTGGTGAGCTGAAACATACAATGACAAATGTTCTGCATTGTTGCTGGTGAACTGAAACAAACAGTGACACATGTTCTGTGTTGTTGCTGGTAAGCTGAAAAAAAAAAGACAAATGTTCTGTATTGTTATTGGTTAGCTGACACAAAACAAGAAAAATGTTCCGTATTATTGTTGCTAAGCTGAAACAAACAATGACAAATGTTCTCTACTGTTGTTGGTTAACTGACACAAACAATGATAAATGTTCTCTTTTGTTGTTGGTTAACTGACACAAACAATGACAAATGTTCTCTACTGTTGTTGGTTAACTGACACAAACAATGATAAATGTTCTCTACTGTTGTTGGTTAGCTGACATAAACAATGACAAATGTTCTCTACTGTTGTTGGTTAACTGACACAAACAATGGCAAATGTTCTCTATTGTTGTTGGTCAACTGACACAAACAATGACAAATGTTCCGCATAATGTTGGTTTATTGACACAAACAGTGACAAGTACACAGCTGACACTAACATGTTGATTTTAAACTTAGAGTGTGGAATACTTTACCTTTTTACACTAATTTCTACCCAAAACTTTCTCTGCATACGCCGACAATGCTTAATTATTGTTATAAATTTTCATCCATCCATCCATCCATCCATCCATCTATCAATAACTCAATCAATCAATCAACAATTAATCAACTAATAAATAAAACAATAAATTATCAATTAATCAATCTTTTGAGTTTGTCTGGCTTTCAATTCATTTGGAATTTATCAGAAATACAAACAAAATCATGCACACTAGTTTGTTTTTACATGATTACTGATTTTGAATCCCGTAACACGAATAACCAATTATCAGAAACATCAGAATAAGTTCTGTTTGCCAAATTGATTCGGAATCTAGTTGAAAAAGGATAATTAAATGTACAATAAAGAATAATTATTTCGTGTGAAGCCCCTTGGCTGATTTCGCCGAAGAAATTGTATAACACATTGTGGAATAAGCAGACTGAAACTCCCACAAGACGCACCATTAAATCCTACACGATAGAATTCTTTTTTAGAAGTGGCCCAATTTTGTGATATATATATTTTATAACAAAAGTACGTCTACAGATACAGAACATAATTTGTGACGTTTATCCTTTAAGAAAGCCAGACAGTCAGGTGATATGGCACGCAATAAATACCGAACGTACAAGATTAAATGGCTTTCTATTGAATAAAGTTACTCTAACTCCCCCTGGTAGTACACCCACATCTGTAGAATTGTAGACATGATATCTACAGAAGTGTGACAGTTAATGTCACTTAAATATTTATAAGTTGATTACTGTAGTAACGCTAGCATAAAACAAGTTCCCGAAAATTAAAAAAAATATATAAATAGAAATGCTTTACGGCATGTACTAATCGTAAAATCGGGCTTTACGGCATGTACTTATCGTAAAATCGGGCGGTACTTTTAACATAACCTAAATTTTGCAAAAAATATTCCTCTAGAACCTAACTGCAATTATGATTTTTTAGGTATTTAACAAAAGGGCTTGCTGATATTTTTGGGGAGCAGTTATTATGATTTATATACCAAACAAAAGGATTTTAATTCAAATATTAAAGAATATGGTCAATGCTACTTTTGTGATATTTCTGTTAGTGTTCGACATTTAAAAAAATAAAAATAAAGAACCGGCGGTTTTATTTCACTATTTTGTTGTATAGCGTATAGCGTCGCGTTCAACACTTTTCCACGAATGCAGTATTCTAAATGTCTCCACACTAGAGTATCATGCCGCAGACACATTGTATGATACTCTAACCAGTCACATTTTACTGACACCGGGCCGACCAGACCTAGAGTTTTCCTCTTAATGCTGAGCGTCAAGCATGGTAACTTTTAGTATAAAAATCAAGTCTTTGGTATGAATTGATTGGGGATTGAACCAATATACGAGGCAGACGCTCTAACCCATAGACCACCGTCACGGTAATGTTATTTCAAACGAATATTTCTTGTCAGCATGGGATACATTAGCTGACATATAAATGGAATTTTAACGCAATATATTGACTCCGGATGTTTCCCTAATGGATACCAAATGTACCATTATTAGAAAAAGTGGACAGCTATACTGTCAATAACTGCAGACGTATAATACTTACCAGCAACATGAGAACACTTTTACTAGCGTTTTTTACACACAAAAACTTTTCAATATTTTGAATGTTGCTTACATACAAGTAAATTCAAATTCATTCTACATATTAATACGTATAACAATTGATCAAAAATTAAAAACAAATTTATTTTTGAAGTATTTAATAAAAGAAATTTATTTTCCCAATCATTGAACATGTAAACAAATGCAAATCAATTGTTATCTTTCTATTGATATAATATACCTTTGTCATTGTCATATACAAAGGGAAACGTATAATTGTTTCTTGGTGCGACGCTAAGGATATCGTATCTGACGCACAGTTTGTTTTAGAAAAGAACACTCTACCGTGGATGCTGTGTTAATATTATAGAATATTACAGAAACAAGAACTTAATTGAAAGATTGATTGATTGATTGAATGTTTAGCGTCATTTTTATGCCATCGAGGGCTAACAGACGATCAGTTAACCTAATCACTGTTTCCTAGATTTAACCAGTACTCGAGCACACCCCATCTCCGCAAGTAACTGATAACTTTCCCACTTGAATGTGCGGTGAGAGACGAATGATAATGAGACATGTTCTCGTATATCAATCATTGCGGAGACTGTTAACTTAATTGAAATCGTATATATTGTGCATTTATGATATCCATACTTGGCGTTTGATCCTTTTTCTGAGCTTATACATATACATACGTATGCTGGATTAAAACTGGAGAATGATCATTCCCTACAATGTTCGCACTTTCCTTGAAAACCTTCAGGGGTCGTCCATGACCGAGTGATCTAACACCCACTTACATGTATCTCTCATCGCTGAGGTTGTGGGGGCTCCAAAAACTTTATGTGAAAAGTTTGCCTGTTACAAGCGGAAGGACGGTGGTTCTACTCAGAGTCATTCTGAGATTTTCTTCCACCAATTAAACTTGGAAATGCCATAAATAGACCTATTATGAGTTGAAAATGGCGTTAAATCCTATTGCAAAAGTAGACCTGAAATGTATTATAAAAGCAATATTGAAAGTTAAAGGCATATAACGGCAGTATTTTGGACGTTGTCGATGATTTTAATTATTTAGGTGTTTTTTTTTACTCTACAGACTCCTTAGTTCTTAAAATGAAAGTAATACTATATCATTTTCATTTTAGTTAAAAACAATATTTATTATGATCTTAAATGGCAATGGTCACACATAGGTATGTCATAGTGCTCGATTAACTACTCTTTAATGTATAAGATAGTGCATGTACCTAAAGTTAAATGCAATATCTGGTTTATATTTAGTTCATTAGGATACCATTCTATTTTATGCATGAAACTGATTCTAACCATGAGCTAATGCATTGGATAATACATATATTTAAAAAAATATATGAGTTATATATGAGATATATGAGTTTTTCTCTTAGAAGATTTAAAAAAAGACTATCGCCCGATATATTTATTAAACTGTGTCTACAATATTGCTTGCGGTGCCATTGCAAATAGATGTGAAGTTGTAAAACCAATTTGAAAGCAAATTCATCGGAATCAATCAGGTTTTATTGCAAGGAGGCACATGTGTGAAAATACAAGAATAATATTTGATATAATGTAATTTGCAGAAGAAAATCATAAATAGGCATTTGATTAAGTTTCAAGGTTTAAAAACTCCTTTTTAACTCCTGGGAATCAATTATCTCCGAGGTTAAAGCTATTTTATAAAGATACAAAACTACTTAGAGTATCAGATTCGCAAGGTGGTAGAATATCACAGTATTTTTAATACAGAAGGGGGTTGCTGACAAGGAGATAAACCGCATGTCACCTCATATATTCAAACTTTGTGCTATAAAATACGTAACAATAAAACAATGATCTCTATAGCAGTCATGGATACAATCTTTAACAGTTTCGCGGATGACACTTCATCTATATTAGACGATTCAGAAACAGCATTAAACGAAACGCGTAAAGAATTATCATTTTATGCAAAAACTTCAGATCTTAATATTAATTTTGATAAAACTCTGGTAGTATGGAAAGGAGCTAAGAAATACAGAACTGATTCAAGTAAAACAAGAGGGAAATTATCTTTGGGAAGCAACACTTTTAACTTATTAGAAATCAATTTCAATGTAGATATTGATCTGATCATTTGATGCAAAATGGTCAGGGTTTTAGTTTTTTTTTTTTTTATTAAACTCAGGTGGTATGGATATGAATTAAGAAATAGAGTACCAGTAACGATTTGATTACAATAAGATGGAAACTATCTTGGGGCAGCAACACTTTTAAATATTCACTATCAATTTCAATATAGATCCTGACCAGATCCTTGACATAAACCATAAATGCAAACTACATAAAATTCAAATCCTTAGGTAACTTTTGAAACGTAGATATTCAACTCCACTTATTAAAAAACTGTCACCAAAACGTTATTGTTACCAACCCATAAACCAATCTGAATGAATTACCTATCAAAAAGGTATGATTTATGAACCGTTATGGGAGGGACTAGCAAAGATAAAAATAAGCGTTATAGTCAACTAATATAATGAGGGAAATTTCGAAATGATTTATCATTTATAAATGGAATTAAATCAACATGTACCAGAAGACTTACAACTAAAGCTGGGTTATGGGAACATACAATAAACAACATCATAAAGACGTAACTTATCATAAATTTAAAACAGCGTTATATAAATAATTTGATATCAAAAATGAAAACTTCTCTTTGGAAAGATGTGCTTAAAGCATATGCTATCGTTTAAGATTTCACTATGCAAAATAAAAATGCCTTTTTTATATAAAACTCAATGTTTTTAAATCTTTATATTAAAATTTGGGATCAAGACATATTTTACCAGAAGTTTTGTTTGTATTGGTGATCTTATAAAGATAAAGAAGATAATTCTATATATATGAAGAGTTTGAAATAAGTATAATATTTTTTTTTATTTTTAATGGAGTAAATGCTCCTACAAAATGCTCTGCAAATTAATGTGCTATTGAGATGCCAATCAATATAATTGAAAATGTACCGTAATCAAATATATGATATATGAATATAATTGTGCATTTACACCTGTAACTAAAAGGAGACAAAATAAATTTGTTTTGTTTTTAGAAACACATGTAATTAAGATAAAAGTGCCACACAGATTTCCTTAGAGAGAGACATAATCTGTAAATGTGTTTTCTGTCAAACATGAAATTTTTATTTAAAGTGCTATAATTTGCTATAATAAATGTATACACTCCTTTGGGAAACCTTGGAGGGAAGTGATCTGTCAAATTGTAATCAGTTAAACAGTAGTTCTAATTGAAGTACAATTACTAAAACACTAGAACAAGTAAATTATATTTAATAATGAAACTACTTTACGATCCCTATATAATGTAACTGTTGCTTATACTCAGTATGTGTAAAGCTTAGTACATAACTTGTATGTGAATGATATTTATGATTTTGTGTCTTGGTCATATTTATTAAAAAACTTTGTAAATGGCCAAAGGCAAATGTTTGCCGAAATTGCCAATAAAATTTGATTTGATTTGACTAAGTAAATACACCTCCTTTGCATAGAATGTGGTAATACAGAACAGTTCTCGATGATGTTGTATACTGTAAAATAATTAACTTTCGTGGGTATTAATTTTCGTTGATATCGTTGGTGTGGGAGAGGGGCTCGACAACGATTTTAAATATCAACGAACTGATCGTGGATAAAATTTTGTTACATCCGAACTGCATAGCATTTTTCTGTTCCTAAAACGTAGACCTACCTTTCCTTGCTAGATCAATCTATATGTTACCTGATAGTTTCTATTTAGTGTTCACATTTAGCTATTAGATCTAATGACATATACATTTATTTTCGAAATATCTGATTTATTGCACTGATTAGGTTAAATACGGTAGAAGTATTAATATTCCATTCGTTTCATTACAATAAATATGCGTGTGTTTACTCGCGTGTATTATTTTTAACACTGTGGAAAGCGCTAAACATAGACCGTTTACTAGAAACAATTACGATAGTTGACGACCCATTTTACGTCGGCGTGATGTATTTCTCCATTATTGTTTCAAGTGGCTGTTTTAAAAGAGACAATATGCGTGCGAATAAATACGATAAAGGGATTGAATGAAAAAGTATCCTATTAGGCTATTGTATTTTATTTATTTTTGTCGACGAGGAATAAATATTTCTAACAAGTGAATCTGCGTTTTGTCTCGACCTACTTACACCTTCAACTTGTGATATGTCCTCTCCACTTCATAACAGTTTGATAAAAAAAACAAAGAACCGACTAATTGACACGTTATGTAATAGAAATACTCGAATTCAAAGGTCGGGCTAAAACATTTTTTTTTATAAAATTCGTTTTCAACGAAATTTAGTCCCAACGATTACAAGGAAAATTAATACCAACGAAAATTAATGATTTCACAGTAGTTTTCTATAGAATTTCATGTTAGTTCCTTTTTCGGAAAAGGATCCCAAATTAGACTGCCTATCCGCAATTCTCTTCCATAATGTGTAAAAACGTTTTGATTATGTTAAATTATATATATCTATAGAATTCCTTGTTGGTATTTAAATAGAAAATCTAAATGGGATAACACAAACGGTTACGCCCGCCCCAAATAAACAACAACAACAACAACAAATGACAAAAAGAAAAAAAACACCACTAAACCGATTATAGGATATATGCATGAATGAGTAAATATTTAAAAATACAAATATAAAGTACTATTTTGTTAATGGAACATGTAATTTTCAATGTAAAATATCTATTGAATGAGCTTTCCCCAATGGAATTCCATGTTATGTCTCTCTAATGTCTCTTTGATAATGTGGGAAAACCCGGTTTGATTATATATATTCTTATAGAATTCATTGTTTTGGATAGGCTAAATAATGTAATCCTTGAATTCTTCATTTTCGCTTCAAGGATTTCAAAATGGGGCACACAAAATTTGAATATATGAACATTATACAGACAATAGGCCATATATTTTACCTTCAGCAGTTTAAATTGTCCTTAGGAAATCCATAAACACCCCGCTTTCGTTTCAAGGATTTTAAAACTGAAAGGCGTACACCAATTTCTTTCCAGACATTTTAAATCTCTTGAAGATTTGAGATTGATACTTGATACTGTTATAGTATTGAGACAAAGTAGTAAAACACGAAATACACATTTTTCAACACAAACAATATACATGTACTTCACTTGAAATAAAAAAGGATCAGATTTTACAAATGTTTTTATGTAAACCATTTTTACATCACCTGTACTAGTCTTTTCCTGACATTGATTGACCAAGGAATTGGCAATGAACATTCTCAATGAAAATTATAGATGAAGTATTCAAATTCCTACATTACCATTCTGAACATCAATAAATCAATTATTTTCTATCATTTATGATAAATATAAATCAAAATCTGCTTCTTTGAGAATGATCTCTTATAGATACATGTAGTTTTATTAATTGTTAAAACTTGTAAACAGTTAGTTCACTTGACACCTTTCTATTCCATATTTTTTTCTCTTACACAGTTTGACTCTAGGAAATATGTATAAACCATATCACACCCGCTTTTTATATGTTTTTGTAACAAAAATCTAGTATAAAAATTCTTAAGCTTACTAACTATTACTTTACTTTAAACATATTTTATTGCTTTTTTATATACATGTAGTAGCAAAAGGGTTGGGTCACAAGTTATCCAACGTTAAGTTCGGCCCTTACCAACAACAAATTATTTACAAAAAACAATCAAGATGGCAGTAAAACATATTCATATACGAAGCAAGAAGAAAAACTGAAATAGGATACATTGTTTAAATATATGCTTCCGATGCTGACCTTAAATGAGGGGTTCCATTGTGAAGTAAATACAAAAATTAATAAGATCTATTCTTTATCAAAACGTTTAGTGTCTTTAATATAAGTTTGGACATTGTTAAATACAGCAATATTTTCATCGTCTGAAATATCATATCTCCCGTGTAACAGGGTTTTAACACTCAAAGGATGAAGGTGATGTGTAGCATGAAAGAGACGAAGTCGATCGCTTAAAAGAGAAGGACATTGCATGAAATAGTGTTCGGCATCCTCTTTTTCATGCCCACATTTTTAACAAGTTGAATATAATTTTAATTTGTTGACAAATAAATCATAGTTAAGGTTCCTGCAACCATGTCTTAAACGTGCATGAAAAATAGATAATTTACGAGGACCTATTAAATAAAAACATGGTATTTTGGTGGGTTTAAACAAATGATTCATAAGCTGGCGTTTAAATAATGGTAGAGTTTCAGAACTATTGACGTAATTTGGACTCACTAGGTCTTTCCGCGTTATTTTTTGAATGTTGTATCGACAATACAGGCATACTCCGGTAATTGTTGGGTATAAATGATTGTGAAAATGTATATCAATGCCGTTTCTGGAATTGCATTTTATGTCTTAATCTGACGTGTAAAAAATGTTCAGTTATTACAATTTGCCTCTCACTTATATAAAATTTGTGAATACCCTGTGCAATAATCAATGAAAAAATAAACCTGTAGTGTAATCGATTTCACAGACGATAGAAATAGAAATTGTATGCAGAAAGATTAAGAAGTAAGATATCCATGGGTGGCGAAAATTTCATTTCGATATGTAATGAAGATTTTCTTATTTCTTACTTTATAAATGAGCTAAAATGAAAAAAAAATCATAAAACATAACTGTCAGCATTAAAAGTTTATTAAAAAAAAAATCAACCCATACTTACAATCAGGCCTTTCCGTTTGATACAAAAATCACAAAAAATATGTTGATTGGTTCAGGAGAAAATGCCAAATATGCCACCTGATATATAGACAAGCACCAGCAGTCACGTGTCTCTGTTTATAAGTCTATCGTATTGATTGTATCTATTGTCTTGTGCGTACTATGTCCTTTAAAAACTTCGTTATCTGTTCTCATTTGTTTGTACACCCCTGTAAGGTTAACTCAAATTTAACTCACTTTCAAATTTCTAAATTACTAAATTTACTTTTGACGAGCTATGTACCTAATTACCGACTAGCTTGTTTGGTGCTTTCGTTTCAGCACACGCCGGGTCCGATTAGCACAGTCGGTTACGCGTCTGACTATCAATCCAGGGGTCGTGAGTTCAAATCCCCACCCGGCAACAGTCTCCGTGATGATTTATATACGACAGTGTGTCTCATTATCACTCGTCTCTCACCGCTGATTCAAGTAGGAAATTTATCAGTTACTTGCGGAGATGAGGTGTGCTCGAGTACTGGTTAACCTTTCAGAATCCCAGGAAACAGTGGTTAGATTAACTGATCGTCTGTTAGCCCTCGATGGCATAAAAATGACGCTAAATATTTAATCAATCAATCAATTGTTTCAGCACCATTGCAATGTTTCGAATAATTTCCGTCGAATTCATATAAAACAATAATCTACTGAGGACTACTTTTCTCAACAACAACTGCAGTTACCCAACCATTTTATTTCATTTCATATTCGTTCCGTCACCAATCAAGATATGTCCCTTCAAGAGAGAATACTTTCCATATAATTCCTATTAGGATGATTGTTATGTATGCACCATTGGACACAATTATCGTTAGTCGATATTCTTTATGAATAAAGGCAACTAGTCGACATACACACGGATACATCACACCAAACATATTTAGATTATGTGCGATAGAGATAATGAACTCTCGCTTGTATGAGGGTAATCTGGTGTGATAATTTCATTGGCGTTTCATTTTATGATATGATGAAGGCGACGACAGCGAGGTCGGGTGCATCCTAGACTGTAGAAACTATGTGGAGAACGTGGTCCAGTGGTAGAGCACCGAGCCCATGACTGGAGGGTCGTGGGTTCGGTCCTCCGCCACGGCTACGTGTGATGTCCTTGAGCAAGACACTTTTCCGCATATGCTTAGTACTGGTTCTACCCAGGAAGACGTCGAGCGTGATTTGCCTACGTTGTAAGAACTCGCTTCACAATCGAAGTAAAATAAATAAGTTTAAACTAGCTTGTGTCCGTTACATAGCAATGAGATTGGTTAGTTGCTTCAGGGAAAGTTGAATGACGTAACAGTTCTGGTTAGCGTTAGATAGCTATGAATTGTTGGACAGGGATATAACTTCCAATCTTTTCATTGGTATTAAACTTACCTAATTCAGGAGAAATCAAGGATTTGGATACACTAGGTGCATCCCGTATACAAAATGTATGTTTAACAGTAACATTATTGCTTGTGTCAGTTTTACGGCACTATACCCTGTTTGTGTTAACAGTTTATATTCATATGCCATATATTATGTGTTAACATTAGTATATGATTTACTCCAATACGATCTATATAACATTTCAAGGGTAGACAAACGAGTGTTTTTAACCTTAGTATAAACTGAAATGCAATATTTAAAGGGCAAATAAAAGTTTGTTATTATATATCATTGCGATATTCAGAATTCCAAATGTAATTCTTTTATAAGATATGATGAGAACAGTACTTGTTAACGGACTATTTACTTCTTTTGAAACACGCTGTTACAGATTTTATAAAAATATATATTTGTAAAATATGCCGAATTGTTTTGTACTAGTATATTAAATTGAGTAAAAACAACATTGATAATGCATGCGTAGAAATGTAACGTCGGAGATTCAAAAATGTGAAGTAGAAATTCACAACATTCAAGAGACAATTACTTGTAAATTAAATACCTCCAAGAGGTCATTAACAGACCTGGCAGCACCAGATATAAAAGTTACCACGCAGCAAGACACATGAGAAGATAACGAGTCATAATAACGGCTTAAATGATCCCACATTAGGTATTGTTTTACACAGGCGTGGGTAGAAGTAGTTACTAGCAAATAATATTAACAAATGTACAGAACAATTGTTATAATTCTGTTCTGTTAGAACTATTTAAATACTGGTATGTTTCACATTCTCATTTTCTGATGTATGCACAGCACATAAAAAAATACAGTGACTATTCTTCTGAGGGATGCCTTTTATAGCAGTTAATGCTTTTCAGGAAAATTAATGTACAACCGATAAACAACATACATTGTGCATTTAGGGCATCGAATATGTAGAACATGTCTTTCTGAAATGCCATATCTATATAAATTCACAGAATTAACATGCTAAGCAGATTTACAAACAATACGATGTCCATGATTCTCGCCTAACACTCTTTGATGATAATGAAATAGCTCCAAGTATTTAATTTACATGCACTGTACTCAAATAATCGTTAAATTCATATATAAGGTTACTTATCATAATACCTTGTATGGGACCGAAATATAGCTCCAAGTATTTAATTTACATGCGTAATGACATGTTTATTTTCTGCTGTATAGATGGGTTGAGATATTGGAATGGCCATGTCCAACCGTCTTTCGGCAAGTACGTGTCTGCTCTATTTCTTTTAAACCTTGGTTCATTTTATTTTATAAGATGAAAAACCATTTCAAACTGTACAATGCCTGTACGATTTAGTTCCTCTTGTTGTTGGAAATATGTTGAAATACAACATTCGTAACTCAAATGACATCAAAGCAATTAAAACGCGAGCGGGATACTATTATAATCCGTTCCTCCAATCTGCTGTTCGTAATTGGAACAACCTTTCGGGATTTCCCTCAATCACTCCCTAACCAGCTCAAAATCTACAAACCGAAACTATCATGGCGACAGAAAACTAGACTCGCACACAATGAAATACTTACACCAAGGTGTGTTCCTGTAAAACATGTCAGAATCTCCACATTGTGCATGTGGTTTCATCGAAGATGTGGATGTGGAACATTTCTTTCTGAAATACGATCACTATACAAATAAAAAAATCAACATGCTAAACACGGTACAGATATCTGCCTATAAATCCTTGTGAATCTCACCCACACTCGCTGAGAATACTGCTATTACCGATGCGATTCATTACTATACACATAGTACAAAACTATTTAAATTAAAATTTTAACGTACAAAACCAAGGTTCACTTAATGAACAACCGCTTTTATTTATATACTTTCCTTCCTACTTGTATCATACCTACTTTATGTACATGTGCATGTAAATAGTATTTGTATCAATCCGTCCCCTATGTAAAACAAAAAAAGAAAAACTCTTTAAGCTTGTTGCTTCCGTTTCAATCCTTTATTGTTATTGTATGTATGCTTGTATGCATGCTATTTTCGAAATAAAACTAATTGTGTAATGAGACCCGATATTAATGTACGTTTTTGGCCCAACCTCATTGCTGTAGATATAATTGCAATAAAATATGATTACTATTAAACCCGATATTTTACATGTAGTTGCACTACTTGTGAATTATAATTCATTTAAACCTTTTACCACACGGAAATATAAACAAACGCCGCTCCCAATCTGATAATGCCAACGAATCATTGTAGGCGTTTTCAATGACATTTTCTCAAAATTGACTACTGCTTTCTTCTTGTTTATAAAATTTCCATCTACATATAGAACATGTGCTTATATTGTTTTTAAACGCCGTCTTGTCAAAGTTTATTAAGATAAATGGCCACCGCTCCTATCGTGTTGTTCTATCTAATACACTTAAGACGTTTACAGGATTATTTTTATGTTAAGGAAAATTTGGGAAGTTTGAAATTACATTTTACTTAGGTTAACACATCAATTTAAACTTTTCAAATATTGACGTATAACCGCATAATGTAAATCATCGCCATGTATTAATGAAGCTTCATAACTAAGACATTGTCAACATGTTTTTTTTATAAAGTTTGCGACAAAATGCAATTTTTAAAAATGCGAGCAAATTTAAAAAGAAAATACGACTTGATGAATATTTCTTGGACATACCAATATAAACTTAATGTAAATAAAATATTTATTACACTTATATGTGAAACGCAATATATATTTTTACCATTTACAAGAATTATTAACTGAAGACTAAGACTTCACAAATGCAGGAACGTTCTAATTTCAGTTTTGCATCATGTAAACATATACGCTCAGTGATTTTAGTAATAAAGTTCAGTGATTTTTTTAAAAGTAATGCCATGTTTGAAATACGTGAGAACCAACACACGGTCTGCGTAGGTGATTGTCATACAGAAGGTTACGTAATATAACCGACCGAAAAGTTGTATTCTGATAAAATGATAATTTGCTGGTTGCCAAGTGTTATTCAGTCAGTAAGGACTGCATCGTTATATGCTCATTACTATAACCATGTGTTAGGTTTTAAGAAGGTTAGTCAGTAAGGACTGTAATATTGTGCGCTGGTGTGGTGCAGGAGGGGTTGTTCAATAAGTAAGTACTGCATAATTGTAAGCGGACGTTTTGTATTGTGTTATGTGGGGGGATCAGCAAAAAGGTGTTAAGTTGGTCAATCAGTAAGTACTGCACCGTTGTGTGCTTAAATAAAAACAAATAATGTTATTTATTGCAACATTGTATTTAGGTATTTTTATTCTGTAGTTTATATGGCACGGTTTGTTTCGAGCAGAAGTGTTTCAAAACATTATGAACTGATCAAAGCTATTCGATGTTATATATGATTGGCCCCTCAATATTTGGTAACAAGTAATGTTTGCGTGCATTGTTTGGACAAATCTGGATAAAAAGACAAAATTCAGATGAACAGATTTAAGACCCACTTTGCCCAATACCGTCTCTCCTACTAATGATTTGGATATGTATGAAAAAAGCTTCCCCTTTTCTCTTCCTGAATTTTCAAAATCTTTTACACGTATGGAAGGGTATAGTATAATTTTGGTTAGTGTTGTTCTTTTGTATGTTAATCTTCTTGTTTAGAGAGTATGTAGTGAATCGTTTTAGTATTTATTCTTGTATTACCTTTCAAAGACAAAATGGAATATTCGTTATTAATACCATTTATGTGATAGTGTTTGTGATTGTGGTGTTAACATTAATCATTTAAAAGCATACTCTCGATAAATTAACCGTTGTTGTGATATTCTAAGTCCATCATACACCTGTTTTATGATATATTTCACTATTTCTTTGTCTTTGTCTTTGCCATGTTGTTGGTAAATGATAAGCCTGTATTCCTGTATGTTAACAGTGATCTTAGTTTGGTAACCATATGCGCTGCTTCTGTGTGTGTTGCTGAAGATATGTCCTTTGAATGCTGCATTTGCTTTTAAGCCGCATATAAATTTCATATGAAAGGATGTACATAGCCACTTATTTATGATTCGTTTATGCGAAGTTTCACATACATCAAAAGGATATATTAGGTTCATCTATATGTGTACATCTTCGGTTGGACATTTACTTTCTTAAATACAACTATTTCGCTTTGTGACAAAATTGTTTGCTTTAAATGAGCTAAACAGCTCTCAACGGACTGTAAGTTGTTTGTTTTTAAGCTCTTATCTTAATACAATTCGTTCAATGCATGATATAATGACTTTGAACTTTTATCATTTAAATGAGTTTTCTTATCTTTACGTGACACTCATCAATCTGAATTATTTATATTGTTATTTTATTCTTAATATTGTAAGATAATGTGTTATTATGGCGCGATGACAGGTTTTATCACCGTATGATATAACAAGAAGAATGTGGCTAATTATTTCGCTGTTTCGATGTTTATTTTAGGCGTCATGTTTTCCATTGTCATGTTTATACGGAGCACTACGCTTATCATTTGTAAGGTTAGGCATATACTCTGCGTATCCTCATACAAGGGATGTTTACTATTGTTATCTCGTTAATTGAAGACTTTGTTATTATTGTGTGAATATTAAGATTTTTATTCCAGTTTATTGTTTTGTAGTAGCGCAAGGATGCCATAGTATACCGAAATACTTTAGAAAACGTGGGTTGTATGTTTTATATCAATAAAAAGAAGTGATAATGGCAATAGAATTTGATGAACATTTCCAGATAAGGTAGAAAGATGTTATATTCTCAAATAAAAAAAATAAATAAATAAAAAAAGGTAAATAAATAAATATTTTATTGCTGCTTATGTGAGTGTTGCTTTTTTATACGTCATAGCAAGAGGAATTTGTTATAGCGCAAAGATTTTACAAACAGTGTTACATCATAGGACGAAGATGGTAGGAAAAAGCGCGTACAGAGGTTGTAGGATGAAAAATCCGTAACCGGTGGACACACACGGAAATCCTTATCCGGTATGCAAGAATATTACGCCTTGCATATGAAGTAAGACAATCTGCCCATTACGAACATAAGTGATGAATTTGGGAACGACCATGTGTAACACCATATCCTGATGTAGTGATCAAATGTTCACAAGCCAAATTAAGTTTCTACATTTAAATATAGTTCTACAACTAAAGCGTGGTATATATAGTGGTTATTTAAGCCCAGCCCTTAAGTCTACATAGTTCCACAATCCTAACTTCCATAGAACCACACTCTCGCATGTGTACTGTAAAAGTAACTTACTCTTTATTTTTGCTCTAATTCTCTTATTGGCCCTCTGACAGAGTAACATGTAATTATATATTTTTTATAGTCACAGGACGAATCATGGTTGCTCTCCAGCGATCTAACCTTTACTATCTAATTAGGTAATTCGCTGGGCAACACAGCCTATGAATGGCAGTTATCTGTTAACAGGTGTTTTGCTTTATCCATAGAGTTACGCTGGATCAGCTATTCGGTGGTAATATAAACATAACACCTGAGTTGTTACACGTGAATGACTGAGTAACGTGAGGGTCGGAGACGGAAAATTAATATAAAAATTGTAAATGTAAGTTAGTGACATTATCGGTAAATGAACGATTTGGAAATAAAGAAACAAATATTTGTATTTAAATATTTGTTGATAGAAATGACGTTGCAGAAGATGCTAAATATAGAATGCGATGTTTCATTTTCCATAAGTTAAAACCTTACGGGTTTAAATATGTACTTATTGTTTAAAAGTATTAATGTAAAACACAATATATATATACATTAAATGTTTACATTCTCTTGAACATAAGAGCGTGTTCTGGCATATAAACAGGTTTAAATTTGTTATTGTCCATAGCTGATAAAGTTGGAGCTATCCATATATTTGCTGTCACTGATTTTTGGATTGATAGACTAAATGCTGAAACCTCTCAGAAAACTACTGGTATGGTTTGGCTTTGCAAAAACTAACACATTTTTAAGACTGTTCGTATATGGCATTTTGTGTTGTATGAATCTTGGCTTAATTCTTAATTTGTTACTGGCAGAACTGACAACCATGACCCAGTCAAAGCAGGGTAAGATAAACACTTTATGAAGTGGAATTTTATATTTTCAATATCGTCATATATTGACAATTAAGTGTTGTCTTAAATGTCTCTTCATAAAAAACGACAAATTTAAAAAAACAAAACACCCTCAACTTAATCCATAAGGCAGCTGAACACATGGACCTAGATGTTTATATAAAATCAATACTTTCAACTGTTGATGTTTAGTTACTGAAAGATGCAATTAAAAAAGAACACGTTCTGCGTGGTTTCCAATCATGCCGTTGTACATCCTTAATTTTTTTATAAACTATGATTTCTGAGCATAACAAATTATTTGGAAGGAACCCTATACAGTTACAAGCATGACTTCATGGTTACCATGGAATATAAACGGATGAATAAATTCAGCAGCATTTATTTAAATCTGAAGATAATATAGAGCGACGTATGATACTCATATTTTTTATTACAACAATCTTATTTTTTACTTTACTTTCATATTTTCGACATTTCACCAGCATTGTTTCGTTATTGTCCACTTTGTCTACCCCTCCCCCCACCGCTCCCCCAAAGAGACTCCGTGCTGGACAAATAGAAATGTCATTAAGAAAGACTTTCAATTTATTATGGTATAATTAATAGCTGATAAAAACCTTGGATAGACTGAATCTAAGAAGTTACTTTAGCAGACTCGGTTCATGAAGAGTAACATACTTTTCTGTTCGGATACAATAAAACTATGATTAGCAATATGCTAGTATGGGATGTATACTTAGTTTCTAAAGAGTCTATTAAATGTATGGTGCCACATTTGTAATGTTTTGAACGCCTTCTTTTATTATTACCTCTTATCTATGAGGTGACAATGGAGAAAGAGCGAGGATAACACGGTTTAAGTTTCCATGTGTACGAGTGACTATTCCGGGTAGGGTTCCCTTGTTATCTATTTCTCTGTGCAGTCAAACCTGTGTAAGCGGTCACCTCTATTGAGTAGCCATCTGTCTTAAGCAGCCATATTTGCTAGCATGATAACCTGCATTAAGCAACCTTATTTATTAGAAGATCACGTTAGCTCCTTCCATTGACTGACTACTTAAGACAGGTTAAACTGTACATGTATAGTGTTGCTATAGTAAATATTATTAGTCTCGTTAATATCTGTGCCGTTGTGGAAACTGTGTACTTTGGATGCTACGTCTCATATTCTAATTATCATTTTATTATATAGATCTAAGTTTTATATACATAATCACACTATCGACGCATTATGGTAAACGCTCATTGTATTAATTAAGTTTATATTGACAATCGTAAATAATAATGGAGGTAATGGATATTAATTTGATGTATTTTTTTGTATTTGCTGCCGACTAGACTGTCTACGCTGTGTCCTTATGTCCACATTAACTTATATAAAACTACTATTGAGTTACATAGAATACTAGTCGAAAGTGGTAAATTTTCCCAGTGGAACTAATGACATCAGGATTGCTAAATGCATTTGGTGATAAATAGTTTCGTTGGCATATATTTACTAAATCACTTTTTGCACATTATGTCTGTCAATTGTAACATTAATAAGACCACAGCTAATGGGTATCATTCAAACAGCCATTTAAACTGTCACGACCTTACTTACCGTTATCTATCAGATTTCGTGTTATTACCAACACTGAATATTTGTCAAAAAATTATATGGTTATTCTTGCATCATATACATAATTAGATTAAAAACATATCCAACCATATGCATGTAGACAACCATTGTTTTTCCTTAGCTGTATCATCATTATTTTTGTACAAACTATTTGTATGTTGTAAAATAGTTAAAACAGTAAGAATACATTTTTAATGGAGTTTAACGCCATTTTCAACTTATTTCAAGTTAGAAATGGCATTTTAAGTTATAGGAAACCTCAGAAGGAATCTGAGTAGAACCATCGGCCTTTCCGCAGGTAACTTGCGTAAGACCACATAGCATTTTGTGATGTATGAATCTTGGTTACTGTCCACACAAGATACCTGACATCCTATTATCTCCAAATCTACTGGTATTTCAATTCTTCGAAAGTTAATAATGCCGGGCTTCTGAGACGGTATTTACAAACAAAAGGAAACTATCGTACCTTGAACCTTAAAGGTTGCAAAACTAATTCCTATAGTCACTATAAAAAACCCACATATAAACGAAATATCACATGCATGTACATATCTATGGTGAAATATTAAATAACCATACAAGTGGATTTTCCACGTATGACACTCTAATTAGTGATACAACAAATGACAGTAATTACTCGGGCATTCTAGAATAGTAACTGATAAGGTATAATTTAAGTGTATTTTTGTATTCCCAGAGTTGTCTTTTCTACCGTAATGAACAAGTTCATTTAATAAATAAATAAAGCACCAATGTTTATATCCGGTTAAGATTATTTAATAAATATATAAAGGTGTTATTATGGTGTTTAATTACATATTTAAAAATATTTTTTTATAACAAAGATAACAATATGTAGGTGATTGTTTTATCTTATTGTTTGCCCTTTATTGTCTTGTTACCAAAGTACCTACAAACATAGATAAAAACATAAACAAAATAAAATGTCCTTATAAATGGAACGGCCTACCTTTTTGAGAAATTTGGCGTTATTATAAGTATTTTGTAGGTAAACGGTACTTTAATGGGTGTATGGGCACTTCCGTTATTTGGAGGTGGGGAGGCAACCTGGGGGTAATGTGTGGGAAGAGTGTCCCTCTCCTGCTGGTGGCGGTAATTCTACTCTACTCCCGCTACCACTATTGAGATACGGGGAACTGCTCCAAAAAGGTTTGGTATCTTAAACACTTACTGCTGAATTCTGCTCATTTCTTAGAAATACGGTTGTTATTTGCGTCAATGTTGTTTTTTTTACTTTAATGCGTTATTATTTAATCACACATACGCACTCACGCACGCACACACTGTCACGCACTCACGCACGCACACACGTTCACCCCCCCTCCACACACACGCACACGCACACGCACACGCACACGCACACACACACACGCACACACACTACTTAGATTAAAAGTTATTCTGCAACGAGTATCAAACCCAGTACACCATGCACTGCAAGTCACGACTTAGGGGATCAAATTATGCAAGTAGTGTTACTCATACGAATAGATATGTTAATGCTTGGTGTATCGGAAGCACGGGGTTGTATCTGAAGCACGGGGTGTATCTGAAGATTTCACCAATAGTGAAAGCTCAAAACAGGGCACCATAAATTTGACTTAAGATAGGTGCGTTCAAGTGTTAATCACCTGACGTCTTAACAATATATTATGGGGGTGTATCAGAAGATTTCACCATCAGTGAAAGTTCAAAACGGTGTGCATAATTATTTGACTTTCGGTTATTGATAAAATACCATAACATCGTTTGACAATTTACATTTTTATTAATACGACATGAAAACTGATGTTTTTGCATCATTAAACATATTAACAATGAGCAATCAAAGCGTGTTACAGTGTCTTCATTGACACTTCGATTATCCATCAAGTTCAGATGTGTTTCCTACTGAAACTTTTTAACGCTATTCCCATTCATTTTCTTCTTCAGGCTCTTCTTCTTCAGATTCTGCTTCGTATTTGATATATTTGTGTGGTAATAAAGATCAATTAACATTTAATTGTTTGTATTCTTATTTCAATTTCCACTTGTTTCATGCACTTGCAAATTAAATTACTTTATATATTACAAAGATGTATATCTTATTTGGTTGGAGAAAAATAATGAGATGTGCATTTTTGATCATTTATTTCATACATACTAATAAAATAATTGTACTAAACATATTAGTGAATGATTTTATTTATTGATATTAATTGATATGTTTTCATATTAATGATTAGCACTGATCACTCGTTCAGACAATAAGATAAAACAAACATATTATTATTTGTTGTTATAACTTTATCCATTAATACTATCCTTATTATCTGATATGTATCATTTCGCTGTTGCTATATTTATTAGTTTAGTTATGAAAAATAAATAAACACAGTCAAGAATATAACATTCACCTTTATTTATTTATTAAATAATCTTATTACCGGATATATATACATTGTTGCTATATTTATTTATTAAATGAACTTGTGCATTACGGTAGATAAGACAACTCTGGGAATACCGAAATACACATGAATTGTACCTATCAGAATAAAAATATACATAAACATAACCCAATAACTCCTGATTTATATTAATAATACATTTGGGCAACCATTACTGATGTTTAAACAAAGAAACTTACGTGAATTTGATAAAAATAAGTGTATTTCGGTTATAATCGAAATCAAGGGAAGTAACTCGTAATAACTGAATGACACATTGACACAAATATTGGATAAAACGCATCAAATCGTACATTTTTAAAAAGTTTTTTTGCAAAAAACATTTTAAATTCATATCTGATAAATAAAATAACAGAAACGTGATCATTTATGCCTTAAATAACTAAATCTAGGTGTCTTTCGATATATTTCGGTGTCTTTCGGTTATCAGGTTTCTTTCGGCTTTTCCAGTCACCGCTCCAAAATGTATACATTTCCGAAAATCAACATGCCTATTGTTTCTACTCGGGTACCATTCAGAAAGATCTGACCCTAAATAAACAATGTTAATATTTTTTTTATATTTTATTTCATGACCTTTAAGAATGCAAGTTTAATATATCATTCAACAACAATATTTTTTCATTGTGTTTTGAGGGAAATATAAGAGATTAAATCCAGATATTTGTTTCACAATATTTTGCCTTGCTTTCGAAAAATGTAGTCGTTAATTTGACAACATACAAAACATATTTTTTTTTAATAGTTATATTAATTTTCTATAAAAAATGAAAAATGGGGAAATTGAAAATCTTTATAAAATAAAGATTAACAGGCTGACGGAATTTAAGAGTGCTTTTGGTGAGTAATTTATGTTTAATTTGACACCTTCAACGTGTGATGTCATATTTACATAGTATTACATTGATGGTGGATTCACTTTTCAGAAATTCACCATTTTTTTAATTTTAAGTTTTGAAATTAAGTGTGTTGTAAGAAAATCATATGTCAACTATAAAATTGAGTATATATAGATAAGAAAATCAAGTACTCAGTAATAAAAATCTAGCGTTGAGTAAAGATGTGTATCGAGTGAGAAAATCAAGTGTCGCGCATGAAAATATAGTGTCAAACAAGAAAATTGTATGTTCTGTAATGATGTTGAGTAAATACAAATTAGAAAATCTAATGCACGGTCAGAAAAATATATAGTCGAGTAAAGATTTTGTGTATCGAGTGAGAAAATCTAATGTCGCGTATGAAAATATAGTGTCAAATAAGGAAACTACCACCACCACCACCGCTACTACTACTACTACCACCACTACTTCTACTACTACACTACTACTACTGCTACTAATAATACAACTACTACTACTACTACTACTACCACCACCACGACTACTGATACTACAACTATTACTACTTCTACTACTACTACTACTACTACTACTACTACTACTACTACTACTACTACTATTACTACTACTGCTACTACTACTACTACTACTTCCACTACTGATACTACTACTTCGACGACTACTACTACTATTACTACAACTTTTACTACCACCACCACCACCACTTCTACTACTACCACCATCACCACCGTCACTACTACTACTACTTCTATTACTACTACTTCTGTTACTTTAACCACCACCACCACTTCTACTACTACCATCACCACCGTCACTACTACTACTACTACTACTATTACTCCTACTACCATCACAACTACTACTACTATCACCATCACCACAATTACTACATCTATTACCACCACCACTGCTACTACGACTACTACTCCTACTACTATTGCTACCACTATTACTACAACAACAACAACAACTACTACTACTACTACTACTACTACTACTACAACTACTACTACTACTACTGTTACTACTACGGCTGCTACTACTTCTACGACTACTACTACTGTAGCTGCTGCTGATGATGTTACTGCTGCTATTGTTATTTCTGCCACTGAGTACACTACACGCATACACAAATAAAAATGCTTCTTTTGTGTTTTGGTCTGTCACATATACTTCTAGTTTTAATGCACTTGAATGCACGCACATGCATTCACGAACATGCTGCATATAGAAACGCTCAAACGCACGTACGCTTCATTCACACACTGACGGACACACAAACGCTGCACTCACATACAAGCGCATGCCCACACTCACTTACACACATACACACACTCCTACTCTACTCGTACACAAAATAATTGATCTCTAAATAGAATCTATAAATATAATCTTCCAATTGGACCCGTTACCTTCCCATTAGAAACTTGTGTTTCCAATTGGAATTGACTGCTTGGAAGTCGTTATTTCAAATTGGATACTAATGCCAATTGGAATATAAGAATTCCAATTGGACAGTGTGGTTTTTTTACTACTTCAGTATCAGTATTTTACAAACTTTTCTGAGCTGTAATTTTGAATTTAACTTAATAATAGTTATAATTATCCAAAAGTATTTAGTTTATAACATTAAAGTTCATAATAAAAAAATGTTTTTGTTTTTTTGTTGTGTTTGTTACAAGTCACTAAATGGCATTAATGCTAACCAGTTTTAGGAATGTTGCTTGAGAATAATCGTCTCTTAGGTTTAAAATTTATATGTATATATATGTATGAATGAATCAATGTAGCAGCAAAGTAAAATTGGTATGCATATCTGTGTATGAAATTATAGACTGAATGTTTTTGTGCTACTTTTATTTAAAATAAAAAGTGTAATGCTTATATTTTATAATCACCATATTATATCCTTATACACATTGACTCATTGTCACAACATTCTATCATCTCCTTTACGCTTGGAAAATGTGGTCGACATCCTTTATGCACTCAAGAGGTATGCAACGCAATACAGAAAGATATATAAAATTTGCAGCCTATTTAAAATATATATCCATAACATACGGTAAAAATGCTTGTTGATGTCATTGGTTGCTTGAGATGTTACTGAATAATTAGGCACCTTATGCATTGGTGTCACATTTTTCATTTCCAAGTAAATCCCCTCTAAACCCTATTTTACATTTTCAGATATCTTCCTGTGTTGTGTTTTCATATATCTTAACTGTATGTAACTTATATGTAAAATTAAATGCTAGCTGAAACGTAATTGTATATATGTAAGTAGATGGCCTGGGCAGAGTTATAACTTGATGCTGCTGGTAGACTAAATTGGGCAAGTAAAATGAGGTATTTTCTATTTTGGTCATGCATGACTGGCTCAAGATGACGGAAAGATACTTTTTATAGTGTCGTTGACTGGAATATTTAAAGACATCCATTGAAAAACATGGCATGGCGATTTACGATATTCACCCGAAGTTAATAAAGTTCAAGTTATATATTGAGTACTGTGATTTTGCCTTCTTTATCGAAACAAAATATATCAATTATAGATTATGGATATGAGTTATTTTACCAAAGGACAACCTATAATTTAATCTAACCAATCTGTTTTAAACCTCAGTGATTAAATAACTCAAATCCTGATAATTATACCCGCTGCTTTCTTTAATAGAAATCGACATTATAATCAATATATTACAGGTGTATGCCCACCATTGATTGTTTAGTTCTTTATTCTATATTAAATAATAAAAGTTTGAAAGCATGTCATTCATGGAGAGACCCAAATGAAAGAAACAAAACTTGCATTTTACTGTTTGTCAACCTCTGCACTATCAAAATATGCTGAGAAAAGTAGAGATCATGTGTTATATTATAGATTTATTTCTGCTCAGTGAGTACACTGCTGATAAAAAGAAAGTAGTCTTCAGATATCATGTATTCATATCCCAATTTCCAAACATCATTTTTTTCTAAATTCTCTATTCAAACATAACAATGCTGTCAATATGTTCTAAATACATCATTTATGCCATTCAAATAAAACAATGAGCATTAAGATAAGGAAAATGCATTTTTTAAAAAGAAACAAGGATTATTTATAACCGCCACTACGCGACTACCCAATGGGGGTACTTTGCCACAACAATTTTACATGTACATTACGCCTTCAAATTATGGCTCGTAAATAGCATAACAACTCAACATTAATACACTCATTAATTGGTTTATAAATTATTAATGTTGGTAACCATTATGTATCATATTAGCCACTTTAAATATTTATCAAAAAGTGCATACTTGTCATGTTTTTAATTTCACTATTTTGTTTAATAGATTTTTTCAAAAAGAGTCCTCAAATGCTCATATAAAAGTCATGTTAACACAAGAGAGGTCTTATTGAATTATTTGCTATGCCAGCGTTTACTTTACCCATCTGCAGCAAGAAACCACAGCCCCCAAAGAATCTTGCTACCGTAACAAAAAGATGCAACTACATACTGAGGCCTTAATGAGCATATGTTTATTGAGAAAAACTATCACGAAGTAAAACAGGATATGATATAGTCATATCATACTATGAATAGGATTGTACATGTATAAATGTTATTTGATAAAAATATTTTATGGTATAATAAAAGAAATGGTCATCATTTGTGTTGCAAGTTACAAACATGACATACTATATTATCTATAATTTATCGCCAGCTGCTTTAAACACACTTTTATTGAATTATAATAATGTAACTGGTTTTTAAAATTTAGTCGTGACATTAAAACAATATAAGCTAAATCTGACAGTGCTGAAATTAAATGTAATAAAATAATAGTATAAAATACGTTTGATGCCGATTTAATGTGTTCGATGCATGTCTATAACGTTTCAGCGCAAGGAAGAAAGTAATCTAGTATATTAGTATATCATACCTGCAGTTACATTATTAGTATTTAAAAATGTTAAAATAAAGAGTTCATACTTGTCAAATAAATATCCTTTGATTAAATATGGTTACAAAAAACCATGAATTGTTAATTATTATTTGTCATTTTATTTATCAAACAAGAATTTTGTGACGGCATAAAATCATACGCTATGTCATTTATAATCCTAGAGTGGTTAACATCTGCGGCACTACCGTGTGCGACATGTCACAACCTTGGCATAGTATCACGGATGATGATTCTTATAATAATAATAATAATAATAATAATAATAATAATAATAATAATAATAATAATAATAATAATAATAATAGTAATAATATTGATGGTAAAATTGGTGATAATGATTACCATTGTAGAAAATAACAGCAAGTCATTTTTCTGTTATTGTATAAAATGTAGATTTATAAAATATACTTATTTGATTAATAATAATTACGACAATAATATTGATGATGATGATGATGATGATTATGATGATGATGATGATGATGATGATGGTAATGGTGATGCTAATGAAATTGTATTCATATGTCACATGCTGTTCTACCATCACAGCGTATATTTCAAGTCATAAAGAGTCATAACAACCTGCCTGTGTCGACTTATAAGACACACAGTTTAATCAGCGTTTAAAAAAGTAAAATAAACATAAATGATTACCCACTATGACTGTGATAAAGCTGTACAAGAGATGTCCATAAGCGTTTGCGTCTTAATTGATTGTAATGAAGACCGGCAGAACGGTACTTTGTCGCGGAAACTGAATCTCCATATATGTTGTGTGGATTTGATATTAATGATCAAGTATGAATTATGACATTTTTAATAGATTACTATTACGTACAAATATAATGACTCCATTTATTCAGTAACTATCATATAACAATACATGACAAATTTAATCTGAATGTTAGACAGATGCATAAAATATAGGTTTTCAGATTTGGAATTTAACATACTATGTAGTAGTTTATACATTTGTTTTTTATTTTGCGGAATTATTTTTTAATTGTTTTGGAACAATATATGTTAGTTTTTATTTTTTTTAAAAAAATATATTGTTCATTAATTAATTTATTAATTAAGAGTAATCAAGTAAGTACAATTAACAGTTTTGACCAATTTTTATTTTTGATTGTTTGAACGTTGTTGTTGTTTATTGCACGCATGGTGTGTAAATGAAATAAGCAAACGCTTTGATATAGCCTTAACTTTTCTGAATATTTGACTGTTGTGTAAAACATAGAAAACCAAACTATTTTCAGAATTCTTTCAAATGCCCACCCTTTGTACAAAGTGAAATATTGTTTTTGACATTGTTATATTGTATCTTAACAGTTTAAGGTTTATATACTATCTATATTTAAGTTAGTATTAGAGGGGAAATACAAAGGTTTCGGGGATAAGGATTTCATTTTTTAAAAAAATGTTTCTCTGATATATATTTTTGAATTGGATTCGACACATTTCAGTCAGGTTATATAAGGCATATTCAGTGTTACTGGTGCAGTAAGACTTTCAGTTCGATCGGAGTAAAATCACCGTCATTCCGCTAAAATCTGGCAAACCTCCTCACGTAAAGATTTGTACCGGATGGATGTGGTACCTACGATTTAAGCGACGAAATATTATTAATCGCGAGACGGTACGTTAGACCACTCGTTAAACGTTGATCTTCGACCTGAACCTTTTTAATGTTGATCTACCAATTTTGACCTGGATCAACATTACAATGGCAATCTTCGAATGTCGATCTCAGAGCTAACTGCAAGCAACTTAGATAGGTTCTTGATTTTTCAATAAACTCTAGATTAGTAATAGTTGGAACGGGCCTGTGAGCAAACCGGCATTGACTTAAAAAGGGAAAAATACCAATAACCAACTCTCGCCTCTTATATAAAACAATGAATCTTAAAGGGAAAAGATACCAATCACCTATCACCAGCTCTCGCTTCTTATATAAAACAATGAAGCTTAAAGGGAAAAATATCAATCACCAATTCTCATTTCTTATATAAAACATTGAATCTTAAAGGGACACACAACAGTGTTAAACTGTATTTTACTCATGGTCATGCATCGAATAAATCTTACACTATGAACGTATAACCGTATGGAAATATAAGTATTTTACACCTATGAACGTATAACCGTTTAGAAATCTAAGAATTTTTCATGGGTTTGAGGTGCAGCCGAAAAATTAAAACCAGAGGGATAACTGTTTAAGCGGTAACGAGGATCTGCCTGAACTGTTATCCCGAGGGGCAGAATTTTCCATCCGCACCTAAAAAGAAAATCACGAAGGATACTTTTTCTTATATAAATCCTAATTGTTTGCTTTTTTAAGATTTTTATTCCGGTTTATTTTTATAGTAGCGCAAGGGTGTCATAGTATTTATAAATGAAACCGTCACAGCAGGAAGGATTTTATGATGGCGTTACGTCATAGCCCGTTGAATTTACCATACTGCGAGGTTTTTATGAATGGTGTTGCGTCACAGCGCGAGAATTTTATCTCGGCCCTAGGGTGTAGATAAATGTAGATATCCTTATCCGGTGTGCAAGAATACTTTTCTCAAAATATAACAAAATTATCAATAGCTTTTAAGACAAGCGGTGTTATACTTATTTGGGAAATATAAGCAAAAACAGTTTTGAAATAAGAATCGATATTTTTTTTAAAATTGTTCCATATAACACCGTCAATAATTGATTAACCATTTACTCCATAGATACGCGTTGTCCCGCACCAATCACAGATGGCCTTTGAAAACAGTGCAGGAAGAGTTTAGATTGCTCGTAACGAGCAATCTGAACTCTTCCTGCACTGTTTTCCACTCTGTCAGTTAATATAAAACATAATTTATCCAATAATTCAAAAGCCTTCTATATTAGGTGTCCAAAGGTGTCTATATTACGATGGAGTTTATAGCGTTTATATAAATCAAACACAGATTTTGTTACCCTTACATCTAATCATTACGATGGAGTTTATAGCGTTTATATAAATAGAACACAGATTTTGTTACCCTTATATCTAATCATTACGATGGAGTTTATAGCGTTTATATAAATAGAACACAGATTTTGTTACCCTTACATCTAATCATTACGATGGAGTTTATAGCGTTTATATAAATAGAATACAGATTGTGTTACCCTTACATCTAATCATTACGATGGAGTTTATAGCGTTTATATAAATAGAACACAGATTTTGTTACCCTTACATCTAATCATTACGATGGAGTTTATAGCGTTTATATAAATAGAACACAGATTGTGTTACCCTTACATCTAATCACTACGATGGAGTTTATAGCGTTTATATAAATAGAACACAGATTGTGTTACCCTTACATCTAATCATACGATGGAGTTTATAGCGTTTATATAAATAGAACACAGATTGTGTTACCCTTACATCTAATCATTACGATGGAGTTTCTTTAAACGCGAGTTTAAAAACAGCGTATTTTGATATCCACGTCTGATTGTTCAAAACAAGTTCTTGAATTTTGCATATATTAAACTTCATTCATTTTGCTATTGTAGTAGTGAATAAAAAGAGGGAGTGTTCAGGCTAGTATTATTCATACATTCCAAATTAGACTAGAAATGAAGCTCTTAAAAATAGAAACATATACCGGCGATTTTCGACGACGTCGTATTTGACGTCAGCATCAAATGGCGCTCGCTTGATGTCTGAATACATACTGGTGCATTTTCCATTTCTTATATGCAAGTAAAAATTAAACAAGATTGACTTGTATCCTTACAAGAAACATATATTTCTTCATAAACAGTAATACAAATTACTGCCAGAACGGATGGTTGCAATTACTGGTAATGACTTCGCTAGATCACGAAGTTTGGCAATCTCAAAGATGTAATGTTGCTTCTCATTCTTCAAAATAAAAAAATTATATTTTTTTTATAGATGATGAAATTTGCACATATAATTATGCAGTTTTCTTACAATCACTGCTGGAAGATACGTTATTTGTTAACAGTACGATAATTTCCTTCAGCCCTTAATAAGCAGCTGATATACACAAAATGTGAATTTGATGATGATAATACTACATGCCTTCATTTTTTATCGATGCTGAAATGTTTTCATAATAGCAGTTCCCTTATTATCATTGTTGGCAGGTATGTTATTTCTTTAAAAATGCAGTAAATTCCTGTTAGTATTTGATATAAATAATGATGATAATACTTCTTGCCACAATAGTTTTATAAATTGTATAAAAAGATAACACATTTTCAAAATAGAAATATACTTAACAAAACAAGAAACTTCTGATTTCCATACATACATCTTTAACATTATAAAAATAAGAATAAATACCTGTAAAATGATCCACACCAACGAATGTCAGAAAAAGATAAATTATAACTAGCACGTTTGCATAAGACAAAATAGAAAACATGAAAATCGATTCCACGTGCATGCACCGATCAGTATGTTCCGTGTTTATTAGAACAAAGACGTTGACAAACGTTGAAATTTGTGTATTTTTACCTTGTTTTTAATATGCCTTATATTCCACAAAATTAACGTGAACGTGTCATTATTAACAAACAAAAACAGATGTTACTTTGTTCAGTGCATAAACTGCTATGGAAGACAGCATAAGTGAAAACAAAGAGAGTAAGTTATGTGGGAATTTATCACAATTTTGACTTAAAAGCAACTTGTTTGAAAAACTACGCGAAATTTGAAAATCACATGCATGTGCTTGATTTAGAAGAAATTCATTTCATCTGATATATATCATAGGTTTAAATAAATGAGTTCTTATACGGGATCATAGCCGAGAAGTAGTTAGGTAATATCCCGGATCATGTATATTCCGGGAAGTACCCTATAACTGACCTATATGCCGGATATAAATTTATGTTTACATTACCAAGCTCGTTCATCAAATGCGGTCACACTAAAATACAATATTTAAGTAATAAATCATATTTAAGTGTATGGATGCAGACCCCTGGTTTACGATTGTACCTTAACCTACCATTCTCCCACCGTCATAAGCTATTGTTAAAGCAGCACTAGTCTAAAACCTGATATCTCCTGAATAAAGTATATTGACCTTTAATGAAAACACAGTGATGTCCATGCCTGTCCCATAAATTTATAGCTCTCGAACACTTACTAAACTGCCACGTCTTTCAAAGATTCTCTGAAGCAACTGACCAATCAACATGTTCAAATGTGGCTTTTCCAATGTCGAATTCACTGACCAATCAGTGAATCCTACTGTTTTCATAGATGATAGCGAATCAGCGTGATCGTAACAATTGCTATTTACCGGATGCAATCAGGAGAACTGAGTCTGCTCTACAAACTATTGCAGCACGTTCATACAGTCCTCTTACAATTATGGAAGCTTGCACATGTGTAATTGTATATTTCTGAAATAACCTCGGCACTAGACACTGACATTGCTAGATAATAGTTACAGTATTATTTAATGGTATTATTTAAACTTAACATGAGAAATATTGCTTGCTTGATATCACATTTCATTTGGATTTTGCGGTTTTTATATGATGAAAATTAAAGAAAGGACAACAAAAGTGTGGCATATCTATAGAATGCGGCCATGTTTTCGGCTTGAGCATGAAGTGTTCAAGGCTAGTCATTTATTTTGTTATGTATTGAAACTATAAAACGACAAATATTTGTCTCACAACTAGACCAATCAGATACATATGTACGAAAAAGCAGTGATACATTTAATGATAATTTGATGTTATTTGTAATTTAATATTTTTCCAAAGAGTTATATTTTGTAGAAAACTCCACTGGAATCACATAGTTCTATCAAATATTTATTGATTAATTGAATGTTCAGCGACATTGTTAAAAAAACACAAAACACAAAAAACCAACACAAGCAAACAGAAAAAAAGAAGAAAAAACAACAATAAAACATACCAGCAAAAAATCTGATTTCTTTGTTCAAGAGAGATAGTTATTCAATATGATTGTCGTAGTTCATTTTTATTCACTAATTAGATATAGACCTTGATAAAAACACTTTTACTGTTATAGTTTTCACTCAGTCAACTGTGAAAAACAACTAAATTCTGCTAAAGAAATTTTGAATTTATCATAAAAACTAGGTCTAGAACTAGATGTAGAACTAGGTGTAACTATACGGATAGAGCCAGTAACTCCTGTATCAGATACTATATTTTATGTATTGTGCACATGTTTAACACGTATGAACTGTTATCTTGGTGATCTACCTCAGTTTTCATTCACATCCTGACAAAATTGTTCCGATACACACCTTTACTATCATCAGCTCTATAACTTTATATCATAAGATAAGATAAGATAAGATAACAGTTTTATCACCAGTGCCTTTAAACCGTTACAGCGATGGAAATATAAGGTTTATACGTATATAATACATTCCATTATGTGAATGAACACCACCTAGACCTAATTATATAAACTTACCATGACAAATCGACATTAGCTATACTCGTATATTCGGGAAAGTCGGACGAAAGATGTTCAGACAACATTTAGATGTTTTGGCGAGGCGAAAAGTAGCTTACGTACGAGATCCAAGTTATACGGTAAACGACGAGCGATGAATCGCTAGTGATATATATATTTCACTAGGTTAATATAAAAAATATGACATGGGTTCATAACAACTCCTGCACTTGAAGAAGCTTACGTACGAGATCCGAGTTGTATGGTAAACGTTGAGCGATGAATCGCTAGTGATATATATTTCACTAGGTTAATATAAACAATATGTCATGGGTTTAAAATTACTCTGCACATGACGTAGCTTACGTACGAGAGCCGAGTTATACAGTAAACGACGAGCGATGAATTGCTAGTGATTTATATTACACTAGGTTAATATCAAAAATATGTCATGGGTTCAATATCACTCCTACACTCGAAGTAGCTTACGTATGAGAGCCGAGTTATACGGTAAATGTCGAGCCATGAATCGCTAGTGATATATATTTCACGGTGTTAATATCAAACATATGTCATAGGTTCATAACCACTTCTGCACTTGAAGTTACTTTTAAACACCAAATTGACGATTAAGCTTTCAATAAATTGTAAAAAAAGTTAACAAACAATTAACCAAACCTTATTTTATTTGAAATTAGGCTTGTAGCATAGTTTCTTAGTATAGAATAATATATCTTCCTTCTTGTAGGAGTACTGCTCATATTTTCCAATATAGCATGCCTTTGTCATTCTATTCATGTAATACCGTTCACTTAGCGTAAAAGAAACCTTCTCATGTTATTGGCTTTGATGATTTTTGTCATGTGACTACCGTATTTAGTTCACAAAAATATACAGCAACAGTCGTTATTGTTCGTTCTCGTGGGATAAATTAATGTTAATTAAAGAAAAACGAAAACAAAAACGAACAATAACAAAAACGGTCCTGGCGATACTCATCAGTCCATGATATATGCTTCAACAAAGTGGATGCTTTGCAATGGTCTCAAATTATATGTATAGTTAATTGTTGTAAATGTAAACCATTTCGTAATGAAATTATCGATTTACAGACAATAACTTTTAATGAGTTGTACAGTATATGCAAACTGAATTCAGAAAGTTCACATTAACCCATTTCGTTAAGACGGGAACTTCAAATTCACATTTTAGTTTTATGTGTCGTTATTGTACGACGGTATCACGTTCATCCACTGGAGATGAGTAAACGTTCACACATTAAACTATTGTTACATTATTTTTAATAGATCAATATAGCTAGTATCTAAAAAGAAAACCGGACAACAAAGTGTTGCTAATGGCTCGACGAGAGACCGCTGTGAAGACATTCCTGATTGATCAATTGACGAAGAATCTTGACAACACTCCAAGGGAATTTCTTTTAAGATGCATCACCTATAACTGTCGGGTCAGTAAATGATGGAAAAATTATTAAATCACAAATAGGAAGGTCACATTCGAAGATAATACAGTTGATACTCACCAACTCGAACTCTGATATTTCGAATTTCCGGTTATCTCAAATTTGAAGTTCGGTCCCGTTTTTTCCCCTTCTATTTCTATATTCATTAACTCCTGATATATCAAATTCCAGTAATTCGAATTATTCACTATTTCGAATCTGTTTTTGGGTCCCTCCATCCTAAAATCTATTGATTTCTCACTCGTTTTTTCGAATTTTTATCACCGCGTGAAGATGAAAGGCAAACCGTCGAAGATGATAATTGTTGATCCCATACCTGTAATTTATCGCTTTGTGTGTCTGTCCTGGCAGGTAATTGTGTCATCAAATTGTTAAGATACAAACACGAGCGATACACACGTTAATTAGACAAACAACGCCGAAGTGTTAGAAGACGTTTTTGACCTGTGCTATTTTTCGTCTTATTTTTTATTTGTAAAATTGTTGTAACCATTGCTTGTATATAACCTGTGTTTATATTTCAGTTACCTATTCTATTTATTTGATATTCATGTAATAAAAAAATATAAAAAATAAAAGTATATTATGTTTATCTATTATATCACACTAAAAAATATGAAATGTTCACGCACTGTGCAAATAGACAATTAGCCTACACACGGATAACAACACACAACATACACTTGCGTAGAAGGAAATAACGCATGTAAACAGTAGAATTTACCACGATTTAAGATAAATCCACAGTACACATCAATACAAACAAAGTTTATATCATGTGCAAATATAACCACAACGTGTTATATTGAAAAAAACACCAAAAAAAACAAGCAAATAAAGGTATTTATAGGTACAACATGTATATTTTCAACGATTTATGAAGTGGGTGGGGTAACGGTAAAATGTTGAACAAAAATAAACTCCTGATAAATCGAACTTCGGATATTTCGAATTATTTTAACGGTCCCACGGAATTCGAAATAACGAGTTTCGACTGTAGTTGAATCCGTGTAGTTAATCTCATTTATGGGAAATTCGTTAATACGCAAGTTGGCATTTTCCGTTTTATTCGTCAATGATTAAGCATAACACGATACTGGCTGCGATTAAGTATTTGGTCAAGAAAATTGTATCATATAACCTAAACGTGCTGGTCAATGATCATATGTGAGTCAATGAGCCGACATTTTGCTCTGTTTTGTAAATGTTATTAGCGAAATCTAGCTCCATACTATGTGAAATGATAAACAATGTTAGACAATTTGGCTACGTTACACAAACGAACAACAACTACCGTATGTCAACTTGATAATTTCTTTCTTGTATGATCAAATACTTGGATAAATGTTAAAACTAATATGAACAATATCGTTGGTTTACGTTTACGACGATTTTTGTGAAAACGCACCCTGGAGAAATACACATTATATATAAATCTGTTCAAAGCTGCACAGTGTTCTTTCATTTCATTTCTTTGCACATCGGAAGTAAAGTTAAACATTTAACTCAGTATAGAAAGAAGATGCAATTAAGACAATAAGTTCACATTTTAAGACTTATAATAAGTACTAACCAGATGGTGTGTTTGTATTAGTATTAAACTAGCATGCGGCATTTAATGGTCGCATATCTTTTCCAATGTGGTATCGATTGCGAAGTCGAACATTATAAATTACAGTATAAAAGTAAGTTTTTATTATAGTGTGACCCGTATTGAAAGGGACAGCCACACTGGACTCATAAGACACCTTGATGATGTACGCAGTTAGTTCCCTAAAGCTATCCTTGCAACTGTCCCACTTCTGAGAAGGACCCTTAACCACTAGGCCCCGGGCGACGGTATACTTACGAAACCCTTATTTTAACGTCTATATGCGCTGTATCTTTAAAACTCGCTCCACTCTGACCCAAATTGATACAGTTGACCGACGTTGAAACCAAACTCAACCGTTTAGCTTTATATCGCACATCAAAAATTTATTCATACGCTATAAAAGTAGATGATGGTAACAATCAATCTGAATCTTCAAATTGTAACAAAATATTGAATACATCTTTAATTCTTTTGATGCTTTTGACATTTAACAAAAATATAGTAATTTTAAAACCATAGACATTTGAGTTTTTCAAAATAGTAATACGACGTATTACATACGATGTAATACATAGAACTTGGTGATTATACCGATCTAATAGGCTCAAATTCAAGGTGCGGCAACCAATCAAATCACAAGAGCATTTAAAGTACACAGATTTCTTTTATAAATGTATTTTGTACCGTACTGCCTGCATAACATCGGATTTCCGTTCCTATTCATTATAGCTATCTTGTATAACGTTTATATATATTTTACATCGTTATAAAGCCCCCAAGGCATTAAACACGCACGTGTTAATTATATGTCTCTGTATACAATCCTAATAATATAATACCACCTTTGAAATGATTCAGAATTACGTGGTCACAAACGAAACATGCTCATAGATAATAACTTTATTATAACATTTCAAAGATCGATAAGGAAATGAATCAAAGGTTGGCAAAAATGTATATTGGAAAGCATGGATGTATAAGCCGAGTATGGTATGGCATGGGGAGTTGTATTTCAACTTATTCTTTTGATGGTGTGACGATCGTTTTGCGTTGGAGATTTCTGGCTAGAACGAGATCAGGTGCATCAACAAGTCCGGTTAAACCTCATCAGTGGCGGATTGTTCAGTGACCATTTTAATGCGGTAATTATTGTTGGTCAAAACATCTTTATATTTCTATAGTTCTATATAAAAGACGAGGTTCACGAATCCCCCCCCCCCCCCCCCCCCCCCCCGCCCTAATATTTATGTGTTTTTTAATCATGCTTTATTCATTTAAACAAAATTATAATTAATTTTACATTTTTTGCTTAATACAATATCATTAAAGTGTAACTTTACAGCAAATATATGCAATTTTCGTACATTTGAAGCAATTTTATGTTACTATATCATGGTTTTAACAGTGAAGGCACACTTGCCGCAAAAAAATATTTAAACATTTTTCTCAGGGTGTACTGGACAATAATTACAATAAATATATTTGTGTGGGATGAATGTCTTCATAATAGTTAATTTGGAGTCATTCAAAGAATAAAAAAACATGAAACTGAAAAATAAATTATACGTATTTTAAAAGAATAAAGTCTACTTAATACAAATACACCAGGTTTTACTGAAAATTAAGTATTTCAAAGAAATGCATTTTACGGGGCCAATATTGGGGCTTTGTTAACCTAGTTCTTTAGATATACATGGTTGTGACTTGCTCTACATATCACGGCTACATCTTCCCTGCTTCCTGTCTTAGAACGGAACACAGCATACATGCACATTTTATACCATATTCCTAAGCCATACACACCTTTCTAACCTTTAAAGTAAATTTTAATTTAAACTTATGTTGTGAAGCTTGTTGCTTAAAAGTTATCTCGTACAGATCAATGTTCATATTATACTTATTCAGTAATAATGACTGAGTTGCTCAAAGCTCTGTTAGCTTTTATCTATATCAATTTTTTACACGTTTTATATTAAACTTGGCCCGGTCCATATCCAAATGAACTGACTAGATGACGTCCTTAAACAAAGAAGGAAATTTATTGAAAATGAGGTTTTAAATGTTACAACTAACAGTACATACTTAAGGAAGATACCCAGAATTTAAATGAAAATAGTATTTTTTTACTGAGACTCTCTTACCAAATAAAAAAAAGGCACAACATTTATCAGTTTTTTTTATTCAAACTTCTCCTGGGAATTGTTATTCATCATTATTTCATTTATGCCACTTCCGACATTGCATTGTGAACTCACTTTGTAAAGTATGAGGTATTCAATTCTTCTGAATGCAATCGATCTTTCATTGTTTATTCTCTCATGCAATATTTTTTCTCTCATTTAATTTAAAACGAAGGAAACTTTATTTCTTTACAAATAAAATATAGGTTAGGCAACAAGTTAAACAACACAGTATTGGCCTCACTGAACAACATATTGCATAAAAAAAAAAAAAAAATTATATTGAATTCGGTGGTGTTTTGAGCCGGTTTATGAGGGGTAATAAAACATGCAACACTCTAGCACCACCTAGCACCGACTTAAGCGATATTCTGCTCTTAACCCTTTAGTACATACAGACGCCTTTGGACGCCTGATATAGACGCCTTTGGACGCATAATATAGACGCATTTGGATGCCTCTAATATAGACGCCTTTGGACACCTCTAATATTAGACCCATTTGGACACCTAATACAGAAGCCTTTGGGCACCTCTAATATATACGCCTTTGTACACCTCTAATATAGACGCCTTTGGACACCTCTAATATAGAAGCCTTTGGACACCTAATATAGAAGCCTTTGGACACCTCTAATATAGACGCCTTTGTACACCTCTAATATAGACGCCTTTGTACACCTCTAATATAGACGCCTTTGGACACCTTAAATAAAGAAGGCTTTTGAATTATTGGGTGAATTATGTTTATATTAACTGACAGAGTGGAAAATTAGCAATTTGAACTCTTCCTGCACTGTTTTGAAAGGCCTTCTGTGATTGGTGTTGGAAAATGCGTGTGCAGTAAAGGGTTAAGCAATGCTGAATATATCCATGACTCAAACGAATCGAAACTATAAACAACGGTGATACAAAGCACGAGGCTACAGTTACAAAAGAATATTTAGGGCTATGTATACAATGTTACATACGGCATGTACGAGGTATGTCCCAAAAGTAACATGACGACCCTGTCATTTTTTGTATTTAGGGCGTTACATGCAAACCAATGGTATGAATGGATAGATCGACATCTTCTATTGTCATAAAATATCAAATCAACTTTCAGTAATCGTTAAGTTCATGCCAAAGACACCATAGCAAAGAGAGTTTAGAAGTACGGGGGACTCAGAAATAAGACGCCATTTAAAAAAAAAAACAATATTGCCTTGGAAAGCAAACGTTTATCGTGCCAAATGTTATGAAATAACTGTGGATGTGTTTTAAGATCATGTGCGATTGTCGTTAAAAAAATCGACGTTATCGATAAACATTTGAATATTGTGCGCATTTTTAAAATAATAAGTGCGAATTTGAATAGTAAAGAAATTGGACGACGTCACGCCTAGAGTGGAAATTTGGAGTGTAGCAAAATTTTGTGTTGGGTGTAATATGACCCTACAGGATACTCTGAATTTTATTTCATACAAGTCTTTAACAGAAGGCATATCCTGGAGTCTTATCTATTGGTGGTACAAGCGGGTTTCCAATGGTGAGACGAAAGTAACTGTCCATCAGCGATCTGGACGACCGAAATCATGTGTGGTTTTCCTTTGATGCAAGTCAGATCTTTGTCGAAAGCGCTTTTATTACCTCCGGGCCATGTGCCAGAGTGTACATTCTGTGGTTATGATTTATGAGTCACCATAATATCGTGGCATGTGTCAGAAGTGGGTGCAGTACCACAAAATCTGTGTTTTTCACAGCGGTTCATACTTCGAAAAAGAATGAGTTTCATTCGAATGTCAATTTGACGTCGTACAAATAACGTCAATCTCTCCCGTAATTAAATGATGGTGTATGGTATTGAAATTTTGCAAGCTTATAGTTTAGATATTGAAAGTTATCCATGCCAAGATTTGTTCGGATTGAAACACTGAAAGGCATATTTCTAGCATAATGCGTCCTATTACTTTTTGGACATACCTCGTATATATATAATAATATTGCATTTTCATGACAGATACATAGTTGTATGGAGAAAAAATAGGTACGAAACAGCAAAAACATTCAACAAAGTGCCAATGATGATGAATAATCAACATCTTTAAACAAGTATTACCCTTTGGTTACATTTTGAATTATTTCGAATAATCTTGTCTTAATATTAATTCAATGAATACATGAAAGCTATATGAAACATAATTCAAAGACATAATAAAGTCTCTAAATTGTTTGTAAATTTGATAACATAAAATCAAACATCAAACCAAACTTAATTAAATATCGATGTCTTAGCGTAAAACTCAATATAGACAATACCGGGTAGACAAACTGGTTGTTCGCTAAGCCTTCGATACAATAAGACTTGACGACCCTCCAAGTTACAACAAGTATAACATTAACTTCATACAATATGTGATTGGAATGGATATCCTATCAAAAATAATAGAACATAACTTTTACTTTACCATCTCAGGTAACCCATGTTACAACATGAGAGAAGCACCATTTATACATATATATGTATTGCTATTTATAAAAAGTAATAAAAAATCCAAAACAGCCAAAACGTATTCAGTTACAGCGTTAACCATAGTTATATCGTGCGAAGCAATGGAATGAACACATTTGTATACGACATGCAATTTATACATTAAGTTTTAATAGTTTTGTTTATTTTTCTTTCCAAAATAAGTAGGTCTTAAATTTTATGCACAAAATTAGCTAAAATCAACATTTTAGTTCTAAAGCTTTCATTTACATTCGCCATCAAGCAAGATACATGTAATTATCTTGGATTTGTTGTAAAAACAATTCAAAGGCAATTGAATAGAAAACTGCATGGTCGTTAAATGGTGTTATATGAACTTTGGTGTGCATTTATGGTATGTTTGTTATTTTATTTCTACAACTCCTATATATTTCCTATATACTTAGTGTTATTTCTCCTTCTTTCTTCTTGTAACATTGCTTTTGTATTGAATAAATTTGTTAAATAATTCTTGTGTTTTAATATCCATCAACTTTTCTTTCGCAAAATAAAAAAAATCAGGACGAGCACATTACTACATGTATATAAGATGCCTTCCAGAATCTTGAAATAATATCTTTTAAATTAGATAAGTATCCTACTTACAAATGAGTATGATGTCACCGTACTAGTATATGTATTGTTTAACAAAATACCTGAACGGTATCGTTCAGTTTTCTCCTTCTTTTCTCAAACTTCTAAACAAATTAAAACTGTATTGTTCCGACAAAAGATTGATCACCCGTTTTCTGTTTTTTTTACCAGTGACTGTATGCAGTAAAATAAAAATATATCAAACTGATTTTGTCGCTTAACCTGACATTCGATAATTCTATATAATCTAGTTTAAAATTATATGCGACAACTGCGTGTTTAAGTGATATCACTGAGAGCAACAATACAAAAGTGAAAGGCTTACCTGAGCACTGACAGCTAGAGGTCCATAAAACCAATAGTTACCGACAGAGCTCGTCATTTCCTTATATATAACCGATGTGTGATGTGTGGGAATGGGTCTATATTGGTTTAACCGTTCTCGTTTAAGAAAAATACTATGTACGCCTATACATACTTAACCGA
Source organism: Panopea generosa (assembly GCA_029582155.1). NCBI lineage: Eukaryota > Metazoa > Mollusca > Bivalvia > Adapedonta > Hiatellidae > Panopea > Panopea generosa. The sequence goes on from CM055894.1 coordinate 41,370,766, forward strand.
CATATAAACACAGCCGTGTATGTATTGAACACTTGACATTTACCATAAAAACGTTATGTACTTGTTGAGTCAAGTTATCGAAATTGATATTTTAATGTTCCAGTTCCAGTTATCGAACGCTATTAAGTTTGCCGAGTTATCCCACGCGCATAAAATTGTCAACTTAAACCCCAAACCTTTACTGCTACGGTAGTAAATATTGTATGAGGAGATTATAAAATTACAACCTTACACTAGGCTATATGCCAATTGTGAATTGCCACAGATCCATGTGTAAAGAGCGCATCTCCCTCGAATTTCAAAATGTTGGCGGTTGGGTTTAAAAAGAATTTCAAACTGAATATAACAAACATTTTTTGGAAATTATTTTTATTTTTTGTCAGTTAAATGTATTAACAATAATCTAGTTGTATGCAACATTATAAAAACAATGCATTGATGAAAATGTTAAAAAAAGGTTCTCTAATTTGAATCGTATTGAATTATATAAGACCTGCCCTAGAGCCATCTTGCGGCTTTAATATGGCATTTGGGGCTTTAATTGATGGGTCATGGCTTTATATAGCCGATGGCTGCAAATGTGCCATTGTAATCGATGAATATTGAGTTTGTTCAGGTAATTAATTGTTCAAAACTTCTTCTTGTAATCGATGGTTATAAATATCATCTAATCCACCAATGGTTTGTGATTTCATTTCATGCAAATTGATGGTTCAATATCTAAACCTTTTTACATGTTATCGATGTTTCGTTGTTTTCTTCTATGCATTCGATCGCTGGTGAGTTTGTCAAATGCTGTCTATGACTGGTTAATTTGTTTATGTGTCGATTGTCTAGAAGTTGGTTTATATGTCAATAGCTGATGGGTTTGTTTACGTAGCATTAGCTGATCGAATTGTTCATGAATCGATGGCTGCTGATTTTTGAATTTCATTAACTTAATTTAAAGAGCAGACATTGCCTTTTTTGCAAATGTATTACAACCAAGGGCCATAAATTCGGAGTTGGGCAATCGGATGATTCTCAAACATTACCTAGACATTACCAAGACATTACCTAGATATTACCGAGACATTACCGAGACATTACCAAGACATTACCGAGACATTACCTAGATATTACCGAGACATTACCAAGACATTACCTAGATATTACCGAGACATAACCAAGACATTACCAAGACATTACCAAGACATTACCTAGACATTACCAAGACATTACCTAGACATTACCGAGACATTTCCGAGACATTTTTTTTTCAAATAAAAAATGTGAGCAAATCTAGATTGTTATATTTTGGACGGACGAACGGAATGGCGGACGCGACTAACATATGCAGTTATAACTATATGCCGTCGAATCTCCGGTCCGTGTGTGTGAGGGTTGGGGAGGCAATCATGAGTATTTATTTTATGTCTAAAATGCCATCTCAGCATATTGTGAAGCAGGACCATGCGTACTTAAATGACGTTGTCAATACATTTTAGAATAGTAATTATGTTTCGAGTTTTACATGATCGATGTGCATTTCAGGCAGAATGATTAATATGCTACTACGATGTTCTCTTTAAATAGTTCTTATACAATGTCCGTCACCAGCACAGAATTCAAAGGAACTAGCGACAACACCATTATAAACATTGTCATCATACATTATTATCCTTATAAAGTGTTAATACACACACAGAGGAGAAATGACAAGAAGGAGTGTTACCCCGCTGGTCAGTAGCCAAAATTGATTCAAATCTTGTTTACGAGTGATTTCAATCATATGCTTATTTGGAAGCAAAGCACGCCAAATTAACAATAATTAAATGAATTCCAAGAACCTCGTTATTCCTAATGTTCAAGAGCTACGGTCCTGCAGTCTTAAGGGTATCCTCTGATTACAAATAAGCCAAGTGAAGGAACAACTGATGCAGTTCAGGATTGAACACATTATGTGTTTCAAAGGCTGCAGTGTCTGTTTTACCTAAACAGTTCTTGTCGCAGTCAACAGGGTAGTTGTGCTCAGAATATATATACAATTAAACATGTTGATATGCCTTTCCTCTCTTTATTTGTCTTATTTCCCTTTTCATTCTTTTTTTAATGTATTAATTCATCTATTCGTTCCTGTTGATTGTTGATTTATCTCCTATTGACTGTTTTAGTTGTCGTCTTGATTCTAATGTTAATTGTCTATTGAAGGCGGAGTAGGGCATACCTTATGTCGCTTGTGAATCGACTTGTTTGCTTGCTATTTAAAAAGAAATAAAAAATGTTTTTAACATAATAAAATTTCACTCTCCTACGTTTTCTGTATAAAATCTATTTCAAACATTAAATGCGTTCATTTATCTTACAGAACAGAAAAAAATCTTTTAATTTTTCTTAGATAGTATATCAGAATGCTATATTATCACAATTGCAAATGATTTTAAATGGCAGACACAATGGTGTTGTTAATTAAGCAAAGACCAAGTATCTATTTTAAACCATAAAAATAGATTTAGAAACAGATTATATATACTTACTGTAAGACATCTTCCAGTTTTATAGAATGAACAATTGAAAACTTAAATATGTTAACGCAATAAGAGTGTGCTTCTATTATTTACAATAAAATCACTTTATCAATATGTCTTGTTATCACATGCTATATTTTGAATTTAGTTTTATTATTTGTTTTTGTAACTTATCAATTTCTTTGGTATTATTTTTTCTCATTTTCATGACAATACAAATGAAATAATATTACGATGAATTTTATAAATCGTATTACTGTTACTGAATAATTTATTTAGAAATACAGATATATAGCTGAGATGAAAGTGACTTGATATCAAAGTGAGTATAACAGTGAAAAAAAACGCTATAAATGTTTTAAAAATAAATATAATTTTAAAATGGTTAAAACGCTTCTCATTATCACAAATAGGTAAAATGGAAATGATTTGATATATCAACTCCACTAAAACATGACAAAATCGATATTTCAATCGAGGTTGTAAAATTGAAACGAAATAAATCCCCACTGTAAATAAAAACAGCATTTAAATACTGCTTGACGACCTTCACGTCGTCATTTGGACTCTTCAAGTTTGAAAATCCCAATTAAAAAAATGAAAACCCCTATATATTGTCATCAAAACGGGGTGACATGTAGATAATAAATATCTTGTGTTTTGAAATGGAATGTTACATTTCATTTAAACACAAATCTTACACGAGTTCACCACTCAAAAAATGAATCAAATTTGTAACGAATTTCAAGATTTGCGAGAGTTTAATATTCTGCTTGTCACGTGGTGTTATGTAATATACGTGATACGTAAGCTACACGTAAGCTACACCGGATTGCGCCAGTGACAACTTTTAAAAACATTTAACGATGACCTTTAAAATGCAGTTTTATCACGAATTCAGTTCGTTAATTGTAATTAAGATTATTCGCGTAATTAGAAATAGTTATATATATATTTGTTTATCGATTTAAACCCGAATAGATTGTACAGAGCTATGGAAATACTTTTCTAATAATTCATTAGTGGTGTGGAAAATCCTTCTAAAAAGAGAACATTCCCAATATAAAAGATACAGCCACTAAAACAGAACAAGTAGAGTAAATATAATCGTTAATATAACTGCTCAAGCCAGAGGTTGCGGGTTCGATCCCCAGCTCGACTCGAAGCCTCTGATAAAACAAAAATTAGAACTGGTTCTACCCAGGAAGCGGACTCGAGAGCGGTTCACATACTCTTTGAGCTTTCATCGCAAATGAGCTTAAAGAAAATGGTATAAGCTAAATTAGTCTAATATAATCGTTATAGGTATCGTACAGGTTTTACATTATAAGAAACTTACATGGCAGTGACTTAGCTGCCTAAACGCTATATAACGCTCGGGCTTGCACATATTTTTGCGTACGCATCATTATATCTCCTGAAAATACCCCCCTAGCGCAGGAAATGCAATCTGAAAGCCTTTTTTTTCTGCTGGGACATGCCCCTAGACCCCGATAGAATCTGTTTGACTTGCACATCATTTTAGGGTCAGCTTCGCCACTGAATGGTATGAAGGATGAGTATTCAATATCCGGTAAAATACGCGGAAATCTTTGTCCGGTGTGATAGAAATAGAGTGCGAACATTAGTCGCCATCTTGGAACTGACACAACGGATCGAGCTTCAATTGCAGAGCTTCAATCCGGTTTGCAGGTATAAGCAAACTCGCTCTTCCTCTTTATCACGTTACGAAACGAGACGGTGCATTATCATTCAAAATTAAGCTTACCTGCAGTATTATCAGTCTAGCGTCCGTTCTCTGGAACAAGTCCAATAGTAAGAGGAAAGTGATCCTCTTGTGTATCTATGAAATTGTACACAAAACAGTTGTCTACGAATTCTGAATGATAAATTCGCTAAACAATGTCCACTCTTTTTTTGATGGATGAAGACCGCAGAATGAATCTGAGTAGAACAACCGTCCATCCACAAGTAACTTTTCACATAAAGTATTTGGACCGAGCGTGACTCGAACCTTCGTTATTAGCGGTGAGAGGTAAAATATATTGAGACGGCGCCTTAGACTACTCGGTCACAGAGGACCCTGAATGTGTCTTATCCATCTTTAAAGCAGTTCTATATAAAAACTTGATGACAGTAACAAAAGTCATCGATCAACATTTGGGATTGTTCAAGAAGTGCGATTCATCTGCGCGCCGGAGTAATGTAATAATTAGTGATACGTTTGAGTAATTAAAACAAAGCAATTTAAATCTAAAATATAATTAACCACTATTCTTACATTAAGAATTTATTAATAGAAACCGTTCCTATTATTTCAAATAAAATAATATAAACGTAACCACCGTACACCTGTCAAGACTTCGCTGATGAAGTTTAAATTTAATAAGAATACATAAAGTAAATTAATTTTATGTAGGCAAAGGAAATACTTTCTTAATAATGGAGCATTTGACCACAAGAAAAAAAAAGAAAGTTTTAAGGGAATATGCTGAACATGCTTTACTTAATTAAAACAGTTATTTTGTATTTCATTACGTGTTCTTGTATTATAAGCTTTCAAGTTAATGTTCACGTGACCTTTAAATTGAAGAAACTCCGATCTACTTTCGTATAGGAACTACTTTCTTGGCACACCCCTGGATGTTGCAACTGATTTGGGTTAATTTCAAATATAAACTTCTACATACAATATTTTTGTTTTAGTTTTGTTTAAATAAATATGTTCCAACAAACCAGTATTGTATTAATCAAACCGACTTTAACCTAACTTGCCTTAAGTGATGTTTTTGCACTTTTTTCTATATCTATATTTTCTAATCATTTGTGTATAACGTGTTTAGTTCTATTGGGCTTTTATCTTTATATAATTTATATATTTCAATAATGGATGACTTGGCAATATGTTTATCCAATATATTAGTTTCGGAAAAGCAAAACTTTAAAAGTATGTGATAGTCAGCTTCCGATGTTGCCAACGCTTTGAGAAAATATGGATGTTTTCTATCTTTGGTTTAAAGTTAAATTAAAAACTATTTTTGGTTATTTCTATTTTTGCACTTTGCGTACATCCGATGGAAAATTTCTGTTTTACATATATGTTTTTGCTACTTGCTTTTAAAATATTTTATTTGAAGTTAGTTTTTGTCAGGAAATGAAAATGAAAATGTCTAAGATGTCAATTTTTTAAATGATATAACTGAACCGTTTTTAAAAGAAATCATCAGCAAATAGGGCTTGTTTGAATTATTTCCATTCAAATATGTCTATATAGCTATATCTTTATATAAGTATATTTATCTAACTTTAAATGATAAACACTTTATACATATAATGAAAATATAATAGGATTTACAAATATGTACCTGTTTGACACCACTTTTGACTAGAATCATGTCTGAAACGTATATCTATTATAAGTTGAGCAACTTTTATAATATTTATAAAGTAATGTTAGCTTATCAGTGATATCATTTCCGAAATTAAGATACATGTTGTTTTTTACCCACAACAATCAAATTACCCGTATTCTCTTCTGCTTGGTTCTTACCCCCAAACAAAGCCTTTCCCAAGAATAACCTGTCCTGGAGATACATGTATCTGTTATCAGATTTAAATAACCACACTATATGAGACATATCCACATCTAATAAAACGCATATTTTAGAATAGTTACATTGAACCTATAGGAGCCAGCATATTTTTTAATATATTTTAAAATAGTCGAAAAAGTATTTTGAAATATAATATAGAATATAATGATTATTCTTTTTTCAATCTGACACAATTGTATGCAAGCACTAATTTTCCTCCTAACATATTCAATACAACCTGATGTTTGAACATTTGGGATGATAATTTGTCCAGGATAAGGATGAACTGTCTCAGAATTTCAGTGGGACAGGGTATCCAATGACAGTTATCACATTGACCTTTACACTACAGATAAACAATACGAAATTTGGGATGATAATTTGTCCATGATAAGGATGGACTGTCTCAGAATTTCAGTGACGTGCACTGGGGCAGGGTATCCAATGACAGTTAACACATTGACCTTTACACTACAGATAAATATGCCAAATTTGAAATGATGAACAACGTTCAGTTTCAAAAGGTAAGCAATGGCCTAGTTGGGATAAGTATACGTTATTCATGGTATTACAATTCTTCTTAATATAAACCAGTCATTAATCGACATATTACATAGTATCACGGTCAACTTCTTAAAATCTTTAAGGGCTGACTGGACCAGTAATATGAAGGGTAGCGTTTCAATCTCAATACGTCCTGTGCGGATGTGCGTTTCTCTTATATAATATTTCAATCAGAACAATGTCCTATACGTCTCACACAAGAATTCATTTTGTACTGTTCTACATATAGAGACATGCACTCCTGGAACACTGGATACATTACCAATGGTTCTAAAAGTGCCTTATTCCCATAGATAATCCTCTGTTGGTCCAAATATGCAGAAAAAAAACATGAAGTTGACCAGGCTGCTTTTTCACAATTTCAATCATTGTTTAATGGCACCCCTTCATTTTTGACAATTCTGCCCATTTGTTGCAGTGTATCATTACGCATCTTTAAACTGTTATAGCATCATCAAACAGTTCCCAATGTCACCCAAACTTTGCAGAAATCATGAAAATGTACCAATGTTCCCAAATGCACAAAGAAATATGACATTTTATGCATATTTTAAAAAAAATATGCCCAACCGCTTTTCACAGCTCTGATTTCTTTGGTGTAAGAATCTTGCTACCGTCGTGTTAAGAGGGTAATTTTTAAGGGAGATCTATAGCCCTTCTGTAATCTAAATCAGATATTTAATTTACGACGAGAAAAATGATACAATATTAAGAAAGGAGTATCCCTTTAAAGCGCAGAACGCAACCTAGGAAGTACATTATCTGCAGTGTTTCTCGAAAACAGAATAAGGCGCTAGGGACGTGGTGGGCGTTGTATAATCCATTCTCCCCCCTCATTGACAGACTCAACAAAACCGAGTTTATTATTCTATTTCTTGGTTGCGTTCTGTACTTACTTGTATTGGATATTATCCTAAATATACTGAACGAAACAGCTACCCCGCCACATGACTTTATGTACCTGAGAGTTTATTTATTTTCTCAAAAAGTATCAAAGCAATTTCCTTGAAATTTCGACTTGAATAAGAAAAAAAAACATGGTTATGTAAAAAATGATAATTGTCTGCTAATGTCGTATACAGCTTTCAATGACGCTACTTCATATTATGATGAATATATTGGAAATATAAAATTTGTTTGTGAGCATACTATAACATTTCCTAAGTTCATTAACTGATATATCAAGCTGATAACGGTATTCGCACGATGGCTTCTCATTTCAAGACAATCTACGCTGATAGTTACTGAATAAATTTAAAAACCTTCACGGATTTCCCAGTTAGTTAATTGTTACTACAAAAAGAAACAATAAGTGACAAGACGACTGTTATGAAGTATGTTTCACGTCGGGAAACAACCACGCATGCTTATTAATGTTATCAAAATAATTAATGGACACGAGATTGGCATTTCCTAAATGATATTCAAATGGCAGTCACATGAAATATGCACGTACTGTCAAGTAAGGTATTATCATTCTAAGAAGAATTCATTTTAATTCGATATGTGATGCATACGAACTTAGTTTAAATGCATAATGTATCACACTGATAATTAGAATAATTTGCTTATTTACTTATTTGCTTAGGTGACAATTGTTTGAAGACCGAGCTGTATAGAACCTACGAATAAAGCGGTAATATGTAAGTGATACTGAGGAAGTGACCGTACTGCCAGACAGGTGATATGTAAGTGATACTGAGGTAATGACCGTACTGCCACAGAAGTGATATGTAAGTGATACTGAGGCAATGACCGTACTGCCAAAGAGGTGATATGTAAGTGATACTGAAGCAATGACCGTACTGCCACAGAGGTGATATGTAAGTGATACTGAGGCAGTAACCATACGGCCACACAGGTGATATGTAAGTGATACTGAGGCAGCGACCGTACGATCACAGCGGTGATATTTAAGTGATACTGAAGCAGTGACTGTACGGCCACAAAGGTGATATGTAAGTGATAATGAGGCAATGACCGTACTGCCACAGAGGTGATATGTAAGTGATACTGAGGCAATGACCGTACTGCCACAGAGGTGATATGTAAGTGATACTGAGGCAGTAACCATACGGCCACAGAGGTGATATGTAAGTGATACTGAGGCAGTGGCCGTACTGCCACAGAGGTGATATGTAAGAGATACTGAGGCATTGACCTTACGGCCACACAGGTGATATGTTAGTGATACTGAGGCAGTTACCATACGGCCACACAGGTGATATGTAAGTGATAATGAGGCAATGACCGTACTGCCACAGAGGTGATATTAAGTGATACTGAGGCGGTGACCGTACGGCCACAGAGGTGATATGTAAGTGATACTGAGGCAGTGTCCGTATTGCCACAGAGGTGATATGTAAGTGATACTGAGGCAGTGGCCGTACTGCCAAAGAGGGGATATGTAAGTGATACCTAGGCAGTAACCATAGTGCCACACAGGTGATATGTAAGTGATACTGAGGCAGTGTCCGTATTGCCACACAGGTGATATGTAAGTGATACCGAAGCATTGACCGTACGGCCACAGAGGTGATATGTAAGTGATACTGAGACAGCGACCGTACTGCCACAGAGGTGATATGTAAGTGATACTGACGAAGTGTCCATAGTGCCACAGAGGTGATATGTAAGTGATACCGAAGCAGTGACCGTACGGACACAGAGGTGATATGTAAGTGATACTGAAGCAGTGTCCGTATTGCCACAGAGGTGATATGTAAGTGATACTGAGGCAGTGACCGTACGGCCACAGAGGTGATATGTAAGTGATACCGAAGCAGTGACCGTACGGACACAGAGGTGATATGTAAGTGATACTGAGGCAGTGACCGTAGTGCCACAGAGGTGATATGTAAGTGATACTGAGGCAGTGACCGTACGGCCACAGAGATGATATGTAAGTGATACTGAAGCAGTGTCCGTATTGCCACAAAGGTGATATGTAAATGATACTGAGGCAGTGTCCGTATTGCCACAAAGGTGATATGTAAGTGATACTGAGGCAGCGACCGTACGGCCACAGAGGTGATATGTAAGTGATACTGAGGCAGCGACCGTACGGCCACAGAGGTGATATGTAAGTGATACTGAGGCAGTGTCCGTATTGCCACAAAGGTGATATGTAAATGATACTGAGGCAGTGTCCGTATTGCCACAAAGGTGATATGTAAGTGATACTGAGGCAGCGACCGTACGGCCACAGAGATGATATGTAAGTGATACTGAAGCAGTGTCCGTATTGCCACAGCGGCGATATGTAAGTGATACTGAGGCAGTGACCGTACTGCCACACAGGTGATATGTAAGTGATACTGAGGCAGCGACCGTACGGCCACAGAGGTGATATGTTAGTGATACTGAGGCAGTGACCGTAGTGCCACAGAGGTGATATGTAAGTGATACTGAGGCAGTGACCGTACGGCCACAGAGATGATATGTAAGTGATACTGAGGCAGTGTCCGTATTGCCACAGAGGTGATATGTAAGTGATACTGAGGCAGTGAGCGTACGGCCACAGAGGTGATATGTAAGAGATACTGAGGCAGTGTCCGTATTGCCACAGAGGTGATATGTAAGTGATACTGAGGCAGCGACCGTACGGCCACAGAGGTGATATGTAAGTGATACTGAGGCAGTGTCCGTACTGCCACAGAGGTGATATGTCAGTTATACCGAAGCAGTGACCATACGGCCACAGAGGTGATATGTAAGTGATACTGAGGCAGTGACCGTAGTGCCACAGAGGTGATATGTAAGTGATACTGAGGCAGTGTCCGTATTGCCACAGAGGTGATATGTAAGTGATAATTAGGCAGTGTCTGTACTGCCACAGAGGTGATATGTAAGTGATACTGAGGCAGTGACCGTACGGACACAGCGGCGATATGTAAGTGATACTGAGTCAGTGACCATACGGCCACAAAGGTGATATGTAAGTGATACTGAGGCAGCGACCGTACGGCCACAGAGGTGATATGTAAGTGATACTGAGGCAGCGACCGTACGGCCACAGAGGTGATATGTAAGTGATACTGAGGCAGTGTCCGTATTGCCACAAAGGTGATATGTAAATGATACTGAGGCAGTGTCCGTATTGCCACAAAGGTGATATGTAAGTGATACTGAGGCAGCGACCGTACGGCCACAGAGATGATATGTAAGTGATACTGAAGCAGTGTCCGTATTGCCACAGCGGCGATATGTAAGTGATACTGAGGCAGTGACCGTACTGCCACACAGGTGATATGTAAGTGATACTGAGGCAGCGACCGTACGGCCACAGAGGTGATATGTTAGTGATACTGAGGCAGTGACCGTAGTGCCACAGAGGTGATATGTAAGTGATACTGAGGCAGTGACCGTACGGCCACAGAGATGATATGTAAGTGATACTGAGGCAGTGTCCGTATTGCCACAGAGGTGATATGTAAGTGATACTGAGGCAGTGAGCGTACGGCCACAGAGGTGATATGTAAGAGATACTGAGGCAGTGTCCGTATTGCCACAGAGGTGATATGTAAGTGATACTGAGGCAGTGACCGTACGGCCACAGAGGTGATATGTAAGTGATACTGAGGCAGTGTCCGTACTGCCACAGAGGTGATATGTCAGTTATACCGAAGCAGTGACCATACGGCCACAGAGGTGATATGTAAGTGATACTGAGGCAGTGACCGTAGTGCCACAGAGGTGATATGTAAGTGATACTGAGGCAGTGTCCGTATTGCCACAGAGGTGATATGTAAGTGATAATTAGGCAGTGTCTGTACTGCCACAGAGGTGATATGTAAGTGATACTGAGGCAGTGACCGTACGGACACAGCGGCGATATGTAAGTGATACTGAGTCAGTGACCATACGGCCACAAAGGTGATATGTAAGTGATACCGAGGCAGTGCCAGTATTGCCACAGAGGTGACATGTAAGTGATACTGAGGCAGTGACCGTAGGGCCAAAAAATTGATATGTAAGTGATACTGAGGCAGTGACCGTACGGCCACAGACGTGATGTGTAAGCGATACCGAGGCGGTGACCGTACGGCCACAAAGGTGATATGTAAGTGATACCGAGGAAGTGACTGTACGGCCACAGCAGCGATATGTAAGTGATTTTGAGGCATTGACCTTACTGCCACAGAAGTGATATGTAAGTTATACTGAGGCAGTGACTGTACGGCCACAGAGGTGATATGTAAGTGATACCGATGCAATGACCGTACTGCCACAGAGGTGATATGTAAGTGATACTGAGGCAGTGACCGTACCGCCACAAAGGTGATATGTAAGTGATACTGAGGCAGTGACCGTACCGCCACATCGGCGATATGTAAGTGATACTGAGGCAGCGACCGTACGATCACAGCGGTGATATTTAAGTGATACTGAAGCAGTGACTCTACGGCCGCAAAGGTGATATGTAAGTGATAATGAGGCAGTGACCGTACAGTCACAGCAGCGATATGAAAGTGATACTGAGACAGTGACCTTACTACCACAGAGGTGATATGTAAGTGATACTGAGGCAGTGACTGTACGGCAACAGAGGAAATATGTAAGTGATACCGAGGAAATGACCGTACTGCCACAGAGATGCTATGTAAACGATACTTAGGCAGTGACCGTACGGCCACAAAAATGATATGTAAGTGATAATGAGGCAGTGACCATACGGCCACAGAGGTGATATGTAAGTGATACGGAGGCAGTGACCGTACAGTCACAAAGGTGATATTTAAGTGATACTGAAGCAGTGACTGTACGGCCACAAAGGTGATATGTAAGTGATACTGAGGCAGTGACCGTACGGTCACAGCGGCGATATGTAAGTGATACTGAGGCAGTGACTTAACTGCCACAGAGGTGATATGTAAATGATACTGAGGCAGTGACTGTACGGCCACAGAGGTGATATGTAAGCGATACCGAGGCAATGACCGTACTGCCACAGAGGTGCTACGTAAACGATACTGAGGCAGTGACCGTACGGCCACAAAGGTGATATGTAAGTGATACTGAGGCAGTGACCAAAGGTGAGGCACCGACCGTACGATCACAGCGGTGATATTTAAGTGATACTGAAGCAGTGACTCTACGGCCGCAAAGGTGATATGTAAGTGATAATGAGGCAGTGACCGTACGGTCACAGCAGCGATATGAAAGTGATACCGAGACAGTGACCTTACTACCACAGAGGTGATATGTACGTGATACTGAGGCAGTTACTATACGGCAACAGAGGAAATATGTAAGTGATACCGAGGAAATGACCGTACTGCCACAGAGGTGCTATGTAAACGATACTGAGGCAGTGACCGTACGGCCACAAAAATGATATGTAAGTGATAATGAGGCAGTGACCATACGGCCACAGAGGTGATATGTAAGTGATACCGAGGCAGTGACCGTACAGACACAAAGTTGATATTTAAGTGATACTGAAGCAGTGACTGTACGGCCACAAAGGTGATATGTAAGTGATACTGAGGCAGTGACCTAACTGTCACAGAGGTGATATGTAAGTGATACTGAGGCAGTGACTGAACGGCCACAGAGGTGATATGTAAGTGATACCGAGGCAATGACCGTACTGCCACAGAGGTGCTATGTAAACGATACTGAGGCAGTGACCGTACGGCCACAAAGGTGATATGTAAGTGATACTGAGGCAGTGACCGTACGGCCACAAAAGTGATATGTAAGTGATACTGATGCAGTGACCGTACGGCCACAGAGGTGATATGTAAGAGGTACCAAGGCAGCGACCGTACGGCCACAGTGGTGATAAGAAGGTGATACTGAGGCAGTGACCGTACTGCCACAGAGGTGATATGTAAGTGATACCGTGGCAGTGACCGTACTGCCACAGCGGTGATATGTAAGTGATACCGAGGCAGTGTCCGTACGGCCACAGCGGTGATATGTAAGTGATACTGAGGCAGTGACCGTACTGCCACAGAGGTGATATGTAAGTGATACCGAGGCAGTGACCGTACTGCCACAGCGGTGATATGTAAGTGATACCGAGGCAGTGTCCGTACGGCCACAGCGGTGATATGTAAGTTATACTGAGGCAGTGACCGTACTGCCACAGAGGTGATATGTAAGTGATACCGAGGCAGTGTCCGTACTGCCACAGAGGTGATATGTAAGTGATACCGTGGCAGTGACCGTACGGCCACAGCGGTGATATGTACATGATACTGAGGCAGTGACCGTACTGCCACAGAGGTGATATGTAAGTGATACCGTGGCAGTGACCGTACTGCCACAGAGGTGATATGTAAGTGATACCGAGGCAGTGTCCGTACGGCCACAGCGGTGATATGTAAGTTATACTGAGGCAGTGACCGTACTGCCACAGAGGTGATATGTAAGTGATACCGAGGCAGTGTCCGTACGGCCACAGCGGTGATATGTACATGATACTGAGGCAGTGACCGTACTGCCACAGAGGTGATATGTAAGTGATACCGTGGCAGTGACCGTACTGCCACAGAGGTGATATGTAAGTGATACCGAGGCAGTGTCCGTACTGCCACAGAGGTGATATGTAAGTGATACCGTGGCAGTGACCGTACGGCCACAGCGGTGATATGTACATGATACTGAGGCAGTGACCGTACTGCCACAGAGGTGATATGTAAGTGATACCGTGGCAGTGACCGTACTGCCACAGAGGTGATATGTAAGTGATACCGTGGCAGTGACCGTACTGCCACAGCGGTGATATGTAAGTGATACCGAGGCAGTGTCCGTACGGCCACAGCGGTGATATGTACATGATACTGAGGCAGTGACCGTACTGCCACAGAGGTGATATGTAAGTGATACCGAGGCAGTGTCCGTACGGCCACAGCGGTGATATGTACATGATACTGAGGCAGTGACCGTACTGCCACAGAGGTGATATGTAAGTGATACCGTGGCAGTGACCGTACTGCCACAGAGGTGATATGTAAGTGATACCGAGGCAGTGTCCGTACTGCCACAGAGGTGATATGTAAGTGATACCGTGGCAGTGACCGTACGGCCACAGCGGTGATATGTACATGATACTGAGGCAGTGACCGTACTGCCACAGAGGTGATATGTAAGTGATACCGAGGCAGTGTCCGTACTGCCACAGAGGTGATATGTAAGTGATACCGTGGCAGTGACCGTACTGCCACAGAAGTGATATGTAAGTGATACTGAGGCAGTGACCGTACTGCCACAGAGGTGATATGTAAGTGATACCGTGGCAGTGACCGTACTGCCACAGCGGTGATATGTAAGTGATACCGAGGCAGTGTCCGTACGGCCACAGCGGTGATATGTACATGATACTGAGGCAGTGACCGTACTGCCACAGCGGTGATATGTAAGTGATACCGTGGCAGTGACCGTACTGCCACAGCGGTGATATGTAAGTGATACCGTGGCAGTGACCGTACTGCCACAGCGGTGATATGTAAGTGATACCGAGGCAGTGTCCGTACGGCCACAGCGGTGATATGTAAGTGATACTGAGGCAGTGACCGTACTGCCACAGAGGTGATATGTAAGTGATACCGAGGCAGTGACCGTACTGCCACAGCGGTGATATGTAAGTGATACTGAGGCAGTGTCCGTACGGCCACAGCGGTGATATGTAAGTGATACTGAGGCAGTGACCATACGATCACTATGGTGATATGTAAGTGATACTGAGGCAGCGACCGTACGATCACAGCGGTGATATTTAAGTGATTCTGAGGCAGTGACCGTACGGCCACAGAGGTGACATGTAAGTGATACTGAGGCAGTGACCGTACTGCCACAGAGGTGATATGTAAGTGATACCGAGGCAGTGACCATACGGCCACAAAGGTGAGATGTAAGCGATACTGAGGCTGTGACCGTACTTCCACAGAGGTGATATGTAAGTGATACCGAGGCAGTGACCGTACTGCCACAGCGGTGATATGTAAGTGATACTGAGGCAGTGTCCGTACGGCCACAGCGGTGATATGTAAGTGATACTGAGGCAGTGACCGTACGGCCACAGAAGTGATATGTAAGTGATACTGAGGCAGCGACCTTACGATCACTGCGGTGATATGTAAGTGATACTGAGGCAGCGACCGTACGTTCACAGCGATGATATTTAAGTGATACTGAGGCAGTGACCGTACGGCCACAGAGGTGATATGTAAGTGATACCGAGGAGGCGACCGTACGGCCACAATGGTGATATGAAAGTGAAACAGAGGCAGCGACCATACGGCCTAGAAGGAGCCCGAAATGGAGCAAATCTTGTAAAATAAGCTTTTACCTCTCCTTCAACTAAAAATCTGATATATCAAGCTGGTAACGGTATTCATGACATTGTATATGGCGCTCAGTACATTATATTTGTACATTCTTCTTAATTTAGCCGATCCGGGATAACGTCCGTCTGAATGTCAATCCATGGGTTCTGAGTTCTAATTTCCGCCTAGCCACACGATCAGGGACGATTGGTCTGGGTCTCCAACCTCTGAATGTGTAGAGAAATAGTCACCATTGACTTGAAGAGATAAGGTGTTCCTAGTACTGGTTTACTGCCCAGGGGATCACAGGAGCGAGGACCAGGTGTGCTGATCGCCGTAACGTAACTGTAATACTGTCGAATAAAGACGCAAAACAAACAAAAATCCTCCGATATACAGGTTTAAAAATGTTTAGTGTTTAACTCTACTGGCCAAAGGCCAGAAGGGCTTATGCGAAGGCACGTTGTCCGTCATCTGTCGTCCGTTAGAAGCAATTTCTCTGAAACCACTAAGCCAATTAAACGTTACATTTTTATTGATTTTTATTGTATATGAGACTATACAAATGATTGTATTTTCGATCTAAAATTCAAGATGGCCGCCGTTACTAAAATAATTAAAAACATAAAGAAATCTTCTTTTCATGAACTACCAAACGAATTTGGAAACGTTTATGTTGTAATTGTAATCAGATTTGTTCACATGGTGTCCCTGGGGTTAAAATGAATCTGCCCTCATTGTTCAAATAGGGGACACGTGTCATTATAATAAACATTAATATATATTTTTTTAAAATGGATCTGATTTTGCCTATTTTTCCACAGATGCATTGTTTGGTCAAGGAGGTTCATATTTGTAAAATGACTGGGTTCCGCTGTCTTATGGGCTCAGGATGGATTCCAAAAGGGTATAAATGAGGAATTACAAAAACCGTTTTCTTACTGGTCAGTCAAAGTTTTTCATATTTGGCATGAATTATCCCTATATCCTATGAGAAAACTTCTCAATTTTTCATCAATTTGGGCAAAACCATTATTCAATTTGAGTTTTGAAGGATTATCTAGCCATAAGAAATAAGAATTGGATCAATAAGGAGAGTTTACCTTCCAAAGGGGCCAGTGTGGTTCACAATAGATATTAAAATAGATATTTTTTTCATCATCCATTTACGAATTTATTATATTCAGTTTGAGTGCTGAGTAAAAACAAATACGATTTTGCTCAATAAGAAGGGTTGAATTTCTAAAAGGGGCCAGGTAAGGTCACAAAAACTTTTCTTCTCAACAACCGAACAGTCAAATGAGTTCATATTTAATATACGTGAACTCTATGAGTAGGAGTACTGTGGTTAAACATATTTTTTTCATCCATTTGTGCAGAATTGTTATTAAGGTTGAGATCTGAAGTATCCACTAGTCATAGCAAATAAGATTTAGTTAAATAAGCAGGAGACGGTTTCTATAAGTAACCAGGTTAACATTGAAAATTCTCAAAAATCTTCTCAACAGTCAGTCAGTCAATGTGTTCATAGTTGATATAGATTATTCCTATGATTACGAGTTTTGTATTTATACAAATCAATGGGGTACTGGGATATATAGAGGTCCTGGGGACTTTGAGTTTTATATAGAAATACTATGAGAAAATGAAAAAATCTATTTTTTCGTTTATTTTTGTAAATATGTTGTTCAATATGAGATTTAGGCATTTTCTTATAACAGCAAATTTGATTTTGTTTAATAAAGAGGATTGAATTTCCCATAGGGTAGTGGTGGTGGCGGTGGCGTATGTGTGTGTAGGTTGGGGGCGCAAGGGTCAAATTAGGAATTTTCATAAATGTTCTAAATAGCCAGTCAGTCAAATAAAATTATATTCATAATTGTCAATGATATAATGATTGCCTTTGGTGTTTTTGAAGCAGTTGCTAATGTATACAGCGGCCTTTGACTTTTATAATTATACGAATAATATGGGAAAATGAACAATTCCAATTTTCAATACTAATTTATAATTGCATAACTGAAAAATTGTCTAGTCTTAACAAACTGGATTTAGTTAAACAAGGAGGATTGAATTTCCAAGAAGGCCCAAAGAACACCAAACGGGTGAAATTGTGAAATTTCAAAACTATTCCTCTCAAAAACCTTTTCCTCTCAAAAACCTTCCTGTCAAACTTGTTCATATATAAAATAAATTATCCTTACTTCAGAAAAAGATTGAAGACTTTGCATATCAAGGGGCTGGAATATATAGTTACCCTGTAAGCTGACTTTTACTTTTACATAGAAATATTATGGGAAAAAATATTTTTTTCGTTTCCGTATCCATGCCATTGTGTGTGTACAATAAAAACTTCAATATAAAACTTAAAGCATTGTCGGCTCATAGCAAATCCTGCACAAAGAAACATGAATCTAATTTCTAGAAAAGTATCTAAGTTTATTCTAGATCTTTGAACATGATATAAAACATTAATTAACTTTCTTCCTGAAAGTGCGGTTATAAAATTCATTTAGAAAGGACTGGAAATAGAGCTGTTTTAATTCTTTTTTTGCATCTACATAATGTCAACTTATACTTCTTTGTGTCGTTCCAAAATTAATTAGGTTGAAATGTTTTCAAGTCATCCATTGATGTAAAAGGTGCAATTCTTTTTAAAAAAAAAGCGTAGCAAAGATTAGCATGTCGCAGCTGCTCAGAGCAATAAAGGCTGTTGTGTGTACTTAAAGATGATATCTAGAAATTAGTTTTACCTATTGTTTAATATATTGCTGTTCTCCTTATATCACGTCAATAATTCTACAAAACGCCTCTCTTACGATTAAAACGTGTCAGGTTTTGCAAGATTTTTGCAATATTTAAACTCAGAAAACACTTGTTGTTTACTTGTTATTACGAACCATTAAATGGTGATTAACTGATACATAGTTATATCCGTGTTACATCAAGTAAATACTCGTATTACATGTTTACAAGTTTATCTGCGTTACGTCAAGTAAATACTCGTATTACATGTTTACAAGTTTATCTGCGTTACGTCAAGTAAATACTCGTATTACATGTTTACAAGTTTATCTGCGTTACGTCAAGTAAATACTCGTATTACATGTTTATTAGTTTATCCGCGTTACGTCAAGTAAATACTCGTATAACATGTTTACTAGTTTATCCGTGTTACGTCAAGTAAATACTCGTATTACATGTTTACAAGTTTATCCGTGTTACGTCAAGTCAATACTCGTATTACATGTTTATAAGTTTATCCGTGTTACGTCAAGTAAATACTCGTATTACATGTTTAATAGTTTATCCGTGTTACGTCAAGTAAATACTCGTATTACGTGTTTACTACTTTATCCGTGTTACATCAAGTAAATACTCGTATTACATGTTGATAAGTTTATCCGTGTTACATCAAGTAAATACTCGTATTACATGTTTATAAGTTTATCCATGTTACCTCAAGTAAATACTCGTATTACATGTTTACTAGTTTATCCGTGTTACATCAAGTAAATACTCGTATTGCATGTTTACTAGTTTATCCGTGTAACATCAAGTAAATACTAGTTTTACATGTTTATATGTTTATCCGTGTTACATCAAGTAAATACTCGTTTTACAAGTTTATAAGTTTATCCATGTTACGTCAAGTAAATACTCGTATTACATGTTTACTAGTTTATCCGTGTTACGTCAAGTAAATACTCGTATTACATGTTTACAAGTTTATCCGTGTTACATCAAGTAAATACTCGTATTACATGTTTACTAGTTTATCCGTGTTACATCAAGTAAATACTCGTATTACATGTTGATAAGTTTATCCGTGTTACATCAAGTAAATACTCGTATTATATGTTTATAAGTTTATCCGTGTTACATCAAGTAAATAATCGTATTACATGTTTACAAGTTTATCCGTGTTACATCAAGTAAATACTCGTATTACATGTTTACAAGTTTATCCATGATACTTCAAGTAAATACTCGTATTACATGTTTACTAGTTTATCCGTGTTACATCAAGTAAATACTCGTTTTACATTTTTATAAGTTTATCCGTGTTACATCAAGTAAATACTCGTATTACATGTTTAATAGTTTATCCGTGTTACATCAAGTAAATACTCGTATTACATGTTTATAAGTTTATCCGTGTTACATCAAGTCAATACTCGTATTACATGTTTATAAGTTTATCCGTGTTACATCAATTTATTCGTGTTACATCAAGTAAATACTCGTATTACATGTTTACAAGTTTATCCGTGATACATCAAGTAAATACTCGTATTACATGTTTACTAGTTTATCCGTGTTACATCAAGTAAATACTCGTATTACATGTTTATAAGTTTATCCGTGTTACATCAAGTAAATACTCGTATTACATGTTTATAAGTTTATCCGTGTTACATCAAGTAAATAATCGTATTACATGTTTACTAGTTTATCCGTGTTACATCAAGTAAATACTCGTATTACATGTTTACAAGTTTATCCGTGTTACATCAAGTAAATACTCATATTACATGTTTACAAGTTTATCCATGTTACATCAAGTAAATAATCGTATTACATATTTACAAGTTTATCCGTGTTACATCAAGTAAATACTTGTATTACATGTTTACAAGTTTATCCGTGTTACATCAAGTAAATAGTCGTATTGCATGTTTACAAGTTTATCCATGTTACATCAAGTAAATACTCGTATTACATGTTTACAAGTTTATCCATGTTACATCAAGTTAATACTCTTACTATATGTTTATAAGTTTATCCATGTTACGTCAAGTAAATACTCGTACTACATGTTTAATGTTTAAAAGTTTATCCATGTTACGTCAAGTAAATACTAGTACTGCATGTTTATAAGTTTATCCGCGTTGCGTTCAGTAAATACTCGTACTTCGTGTTTATAAATTTATCAATGTTTTGCATCAAATAAATACTCGTCCTATAGGTTTATATGTTTATCCGTGTTTTGTTAAGTAAATGCACGTACTACATGTTTAAAAGTTTATCTGCGTTACGTCAAGTAACTACTCGTCCTACATGTTTACACGTAAAGTGTTATTGGTACATTGTTATTGGTACATTTTTATTGGTATATTGTTTTTGGTAAATTGTTATTGGTATATTGATTTTGGTGTATAGTTGATGAAAATTTGTTTTGTTTTTTTTATTGTTTTTGGTACAATGTTATTGGTACATTGTTATTGGTATATTGTTATTGGTGTATTGTTATTGATACGTTGTTATTGGTACATTGCTATTGGTACATTGCTATTGGTATATTGTTATTAGAATATTGTTATAAGTGTATTGCTATTGGTACATTGTTATTGGTACATTGCTCTTTGTACATTTTTATTGGTACATTGTTATTGGTACATTGTAATTGATACATCGATATTGGTACATTGTTATTGCTTAATTGTTGTTGCTACATTGTTATTGGTATTTTGCAATGGGTACATTGCTATTTGTATAATTTATTGGTACGTTGCTTTTGATATATCGTTATTGGTACATTGTTACTGGTATATTTCTATTGTTATTTTGTTATTGGTACGTTGCTATTGATATATTATTATTGATACACTGTTATTGGTATATTGTTATTGATATATTTCTATTGGTATATTGTTATTGGTACGTTGCTTTTGATATATTGTTATTGGTACATTGTTATTGGTATATTGTTATTGGTATATTTCTATTGGTATACTGTTATTGATACGTTGCTTTTGATATATCGTTATTGGTACATTGCTATTAGTATTGTTATTGGTACATTGTTATTGGTATATTGTTATTGGTACATTGCTATTGGTATATTGTTATTGGTACATTGCTTTTGGTATATTGTTATTGGTACATTGCTATTGGTACATTGTTATTGGTACGTTGCTATTTATATATTGTAATTGGTTATTGGTATATTGTGATTGGTGTATTGTTATTGGTACGTTGTTATTGATACATTGTTATTTTTACATTGTTATTGGAATATAATCATTGGTAAATTATAAATTTTAAAACACAATAAGCTCCAGAATTCCTTTATAATAACGTGGTTACTTTAACAGTGATAACATCAGAATAAACCTCTTACAAATGAATTTAGTTTATATTTGCCGGTGCGTGCGTGTTTGTGGGTGTGCATGCGTGCGTAAGTGTGCGCGCGAGCCCGTGTGTGCGGTAAGTAAATAAATAAAGAAGTCATTAAAATTAACATGATCCAATGATTAAGCATTAACATTTAATGACAATAGCACTAGATATGATTAAAAAATTGATATTTATAATATTGATAATATAAAAATAAAAACATATTTTGAAAAATGCAATATAAAGGAATTATTAAAGGCACAAACAAATAAGAAAGTGTTCTTGTGTAAAAAAGAACATGATTGTGTGGCAATTGTTTACATATATGATGTAGGCAAATGACTTGAATAATATAAAAGACAGTGGCATGTCAAATAATGGCATATTGGCAATAGATAGTCAAATGTATTTAAGACATTGGTAATCGTACAGTAAGAATAACATGAACCTTAAATGTTTAATATAGAGAGCCTTCATCGAAACTCAAGTCGAACCCAATTAGCTCAGTCGTTAGCACGTCTGGCTGTCAATACATGGGTCGTGAGTTCGAATCCCCGCTCGGCCACAATCTCCGTGATGTTTGATATATGACATTGCGTCTCATAATTATTCATCTCTCTAGGTTGATTCAAGCGGGAAAGTTATCAGTTACTTGCGGAGATGGGTGTGCTTGAGTATTGGTTAACCTTCCAGTATGTCAGGAAACAGTGGTTAGTTTAACTGATCGTCTGTTAGCCCTCGATGGCATAAAAATGACGCTTAATGTTCAATCAATCAATCAATCAATCAATCGAAACTCAAAGCATAAATACGACTACGATTTGTTTATATAAGAAATACGTCGCAAACACGCACACCATTGACACGTGCAAATTGAATAACAAAACACAATAATCTAGCTAAAGTGATTCATGTTGGGCTTCTTCAATCTCTCTTGACGTTATCTGAGTTACAAATTGTGTGCAAGTTTTCAAACATAATCTAGAAAAACACAGTTTTAAATCAGCTCTAAATTTGGATCCGCTCAAAACATAAAAATAAACGTTCAGTGCAGCATTGGAATTCCTGAGTTTATCGAGAATAGGTGCTAGCTGGTAATATTTGTGATACATTTTGAAATAAACAATTTTAGAAATGACCCAAATAGCATTATACGGCCCAAAGGTATTTATAAAAGCAACTTTAACAACTACTAAAAGTACCGTCATTCCTAATTCGGCCTTTTCTTTCTTTTTGCTAATTTATTTTTCTTTATTGAGTACACAACGCTGTAGATAATGATAACATTTCCACATATGATAAGTGCACATGACATGGCGAAGACCATAACAAAGTTAATCCATGGAAACACCTCCCTTGCCAACATCATGTATCCTGACAATAAAGTTAGGGCATTTGGAATCATTTCTAAATAGAAAACTATGCCAATTATTAAATAATGGGAATTAAGTATAGATGCTATTAAACAGATAATCAAAATGAGAAACTTTGATGTTTTTACACTACATATGAATTTTACTCTATGCGGACAGACGACACTGATGACTCGTTCAAAGGTCACACTAACACGTATCCATGAAGATATGTGTTGACTTGAAGCAATTATGATCCGCAGCAATGATAATATAATTATAGGGAAGCTAGTTTCCATAAACCAATATACTATACTATTGTGTTTGATGCAAGTGTTACAATATCAAAGACAGCCAATGATCGCCATTGAAGAAGAGATCATTTTATGTGAACACATAAATATTATTTTGTGTGACAAATTTATCGGAAAAATTCCATGTGTGAATTCTGTCAACATCTACAAGACAAAGACTTCCTGTTGATAGGTAAAATAACCGTGCTGCTAAAATTATTATAGATTATTGTTGTCATCACATCGATATCGAGCTGTACAGAGTAGAACTACTAGACACGGATATCAGTTCCAATTGTTATAAATGTGTTATCCATTAAATGAAATAATTAAGAATATGTATCAAACGTTCATTTATTTACTGTCACCAATATCTTATCTTTGTCACTGTTTTTACAAAACTATGACGGTTAGCTTAATGGGATATGTACCCCGGGGTTCGGCAGGTTAGGAGTTCATTTTGTCAAGTTAGGATTATCCTTTTTCATTTCAAATCAGGATTTCTATTTATAAATATTATCTTATTAACAGATTTTCTCTCTCTCCATTTTATATATATATATATATATTTCTTTTCTTTTGCAAAATGTCTTCGATAAACGAATTAATGTGATAACATGTAAAGTATTGTAAAACGTGTACAATTAAATGTGATTTTCTCTGTGGGGAGGGCTGATGTTAATGTTGTAAAAACTTGTAGCCCAACCCATTTGCACTATATATAAATATAATTGTATTGTTATTATTCATGTAACTGTATATAATAGATGCAATGAAATATTATTAAACTAATATGATTGTCAACATGTTGCCAAATAGGCCGAATACAAGCATTACCAACATCACCCAGTTTTTAGCAAGGTAGAATGAGTCGTAGACCTCGTTCAATGTTCCATTTTTCCTATATCCAGAGATGTTATCATATGATGACACGTTGTTACTTATACTGTCAAATATATTATCAGACGCATTAAGATTGTAAAATACGTATGTGACGTTAGAATGAACTATATTACCGTTTCCTGTCATTATGGTGAAGTATATATTAGATATGGGCGTTACATATGATATCGACGTTACATATGGGAGATATGAACGTTATATATAGTAGATATAGGATATATGGACGTTACATAAGGTCGATATCGATGTTACAAATTGGAGATATGCAAGTTACATATAGTAGATATGGACGTTACAGAACGGAAATATGGACGTTACATATAGTAGATATCGACGTTACAGATGGTACATATAGACGTTACAGATAGGAAATAAAAACGTTACAGACTGTATATATCAAGGTAACAGATGGAATATATGGACGTTACATATAGTAAATACCAACGTTACAGATGGGAGATATCGACGTAACCGATTGGAGATAGAGACGTTACAAATAGTAAATAATAACTTCACAGATAGGATATATCGACGTTACAGATAGTAGATATCGACGTTACCGATAGTAGATATTGACGTTACAGATATGAGACATTGCCGTTACAGATAGGAGATAACGACGTTATATACATTAAATATCGATGTTATGAATAGTAGATATTAACGTTATAGCTAATAAATATCCTATCTTCAGATAGTAGATATCGACGTTAAAGGTAGTAGATATCGACGTTAAATATAATAGATATCGATGTTGAAGATAATAGATATCGACGTGAAATATAGTAGATATTGACGTTAAAGATAGAATATATGGGCGTTACAGATAAAAGATATGGACGTTACAGATAGTAGATATGGACGTCACATGATAGTAGATATGGACTTTATAGAAATCAGATATTGTCGTTACAGATAGTAGATATGGACGTCACATGATAGTAGATATGGACTTTTTAGAAAGTAGATATTTTCGTTATAGATAATAGATATGGACGTCACATGATAGTAGATATTGACTTTATAGAAAGTAGATATTGTCGTTACAGATAGTAGATATGGACGTCACATGATAATAGATATGAACTTTATAGAAAGTAGATATTGTCGTTACAGATAGTAGATATGAACGTCACAGGCATTAGATATGGACTTTATAGATAGTAGATATTGACGTTACAGATAGAAGATATCGACGTTAAAGATTAAAGATATGGGCGTTACAGAAAGAAGATATCGACGTATAGAATATGGAAATACATCCTTTTTTTTTCTTAAATTGAATAAATGCTGGTGTTTCGTTAATATTACGTTGGTACTTTTACCAGTGCTAGAATGTAAGAAATGAATGTAATTCGATTAAAAGTCTATACTAGGTGAACACGAACTCGAAACATAAATATTCAAACTTCGATGTGTTCAGTGTTTACACGTTGGATGTCAATTTTATAGCAACAAAGAGACTTCACTCTTCTCCAAAAAATTGGCTGCTGTACAGCAACAAACAAACAACTGTTTTTACCAGATCTATTTACATAAAGACTAATTTATTAAGAGTCTTTTTATACTTTACCACATGCTATTATATAGTTAAAAACCTATACAAAAGTTAATTTACACATTTAACTGCTTCGAAATCAAACATACGTTTATTTAAAAAAAGACGGTCATAAACAAGCCAGCATTCTAAAGGACTTGAAACTAATATATTGTTAAAATATATTACGAGTTGCACTAAAGTGTTATGATTTTCAACGTAAAAAGCATTTACTAAACATGTGGAAATACACATACATGTATTTATAGTTGTTCACCATGTGGCAGTTTTACTGAACATACCAACTCATATTTTATTTACATTGATTATTTTGCATGTTATTGTTTACCAATGGCTAAAGATTTGTCATGGCTTCAGTTCTGTGTAGTCTTTTATCCAGTGTGTAATTGATTCATATTATCATTTAAAAAAAAACTGAGGTTTTTAGCTGAGACAAATCTCATCTCGTGATGTTTAGTGATTGTTTCATCAACAATTTGAGACTGAGAATTGGACTCAGACTTAAATCTTACATTTTTTTTTCAAACTCTGTGAACATACAATTATGGGTAATACATGTGATTATGTTACATTTTCTGTTAAATAATCATTAAAACTGCTTGTTTTTGCAAATAGATGTAGCAAATTGCTTGTTTAATAGATGCTATTTGAATATGAAATTTTTGACAATTTGAGTCTGAGTCTAAATCTCTGACTGAAAATATTGGTGAATTTAGGTCCAGACCCCATGGCTAACCGGGAGATCATTAGACACACAACGTATATGGATCGTATTATCATGAGATGTAAAAGTTATTTTTAAGAGGTTTATTTAACTTAACGCCATTTTCAACACATTCTCCTGCTGGTGATATTTAGCATCCAGACTCATTTTTGGAAGAAAGCGTCAGAACTAATCTGAGCAATCAATCAGATCACATGAATGAGAGGTAAGCGATTGTAAAAATCGTCTTAGATCGCTTTAAGTCCGTGTACGTAATAGAAATGGTAGCATACTAGTATTGCCGGTAATTATTTTGCTTCTATTTAGAACATAACGTTAGAAGAATTCAACAGTTAAATCTGTTCAATTTTTAAAAAAAAAAATCATCATAGGAGACAACTATTACAGTGAATATGAGGAAAAGAAACAATAGTTAACCTCCCTGTTACAATATTACAGAATGATAATGCATAACAATTCCAGGCAGAGAAAATGTGCCTATTGATTTTTTTAAAATAATGTTTACGGTTAAATAAATTGACTTAATTTATAAGGAGAATATCACTTTTATACAAAACTTCAGATCTGGTATTCTTTAAAACAAATCAATTGATATAGGGTAATCAAGAAAGACTTTCCTATTTTTTGCGTGTTTAAAATGATAGAAATTGATTGTATCTATTTCTGAATTTTAGGAACTATTTCAATTGTACAAAAAATGAAATTGTTGCTATAATTAGGTCTAGTAGTTTTACCTATTACACAACTGTGACAGACTTGGGTGGCGTTTGGGCAAATAGTTTCAAAGAAATGAAGTTTTACAAGAAAAATCACATTTTTACCAGATTTATTGTATGTTGTGATCAAGGTAATCTTACCAAAACTGTATATTTGTAGTAGTACTACCCGTAACAAAAGTATGGGCTACGTTTACTGACTACTTGCTATATATCTTAAAAGAAATAGAACTAAACTCACAAAACAAAATAACATTGTGTAGTCTACGTTAACTATATGAAGCGGTCAAGATCATCTAAAACTATGCACTACTTTTTTAAGTGGCACCAATAACACAGCTATGGACCATTTGTTGGCTCTATGCCAAATTTTTTTTTGGAAAAAAACACAACCCTGAGCTTATCGCAAAAACTAAAAGTTGTGTAGACCAAGTTATTCATCCGAAGAGATCAACATCATCCAGTAAATGCTGCGTGACTTTAGTAGCCCCACCCATAATACAGGTATGGGTCAATGTTGGTGACTCTGAGCTAATCAATTTCTGATAAACGAGCTTATCACAAGCATTAACGGTGTGCAGGTTAAGTTATGCATCCGTAGAGGTTAAGGTCAAGGTCACCCGAAAGAAAACTGCATGGTTTTGATTAGTACTATACATGACAAATCTGTTGACCAAATGTTTTGACTCCAAGCCAAAAATGTTTTATGAAAACAAGGCTAAACGCAAATATTCAACGTTTTGTACTTATTATTCCATAAATGCTAATATGAATCAAATTATACGACTCTTGGTGAAATAGTTTCTACGAAACAGAATTTAAAAGACATCATTTAATTGTTGACGCCGGTGCCGTCGCCACTAAGGGAGGAGTAACATTCATGTCACTTATTTTTCATCGAAAAGTTGACAATAAATGATGACATGTAAATGTGTGGTCTTCTCATATATAAGATGAACTGCAATGGCGTAACGAGCTTGTATGTTGTTTAGTGAACATGTTTAGGTCAAAGTTATTTTTCATTTGGTGAAACAGTTTACAGATTTGGAAAACGTAAATTATGTACCGTAGTTTTGTCTGTAGATCAAATATCGGAAAAGTGAGTGAAAATTGAGAGAAAAAAAATAGCAATTTATGTAAAACTTGTTTTATATGTACCGTACGACTACTTTCGGTCTGGGGATTGCCCCAATGCCATACTAGCATACTGGATTTCTGGCTATATCCATTTTTGCTCGACTGCCTTAAAGTGCAAAGTATAAAAAATCAAACTGAAGTGCATTTAAAAGCTAAATATCGTATTTGTTTAGCAGAAATGATCACAATATGATTGTTAAATGATTTGGAAAGACTTACTAGATCGTAATGAAGAAGCATTATAAGTCTAACAAAAGTTCAGAAATATTTGCGCGAAAAAATAAGTTGTCATATATTGAGTAACACAGTCATACTTACTGTGTTTAAGTGATGTCGTATAACACTTAGTTTAGATATTGTTTTACATGACAACACACGCTCTGATCTAAGCTTGAAGTGGACAAAATTTGATTTGTAATCTAGAGATGGATTACTGAAATGTGACTCTTCAGAAGTTTTAATCTGGGTATCAATGAAGTAGATATAACCTACTTTTCCACCATACCATCCGCAGCGCTAGGTCTTCAGCGCTCATAGCAGCGCTTTGATAAATCAGAGTATTTAACAGTACTGATACCTGGTATTTAATAAATATGCATATGCCTTCTTAATTTGATTGATGTTATTGAAGTGTTTATTATATTTTATTTTATTTTATGCAACATTAATTTTTAAAATGACATAATACAATGCTAACAAAACATTTTTATTGTTTGGTTTGTTTCTGCTAGCTTAATATATTAAATACATGAAATTCGAGAAATAAAATGTTGGCCCTGTCTTATATGATCATTTTGCACTTGCCGGGCCCGATAAGCTCAGTCGGTTACGCGTCTGCCTATAAATCCAGGGGTCGTGAGTTCGAATCCCCCGCCCGGCAACAGTCTCCGTGATTATTGATATACGACATTGTGTCTCATTATCATTCGTCTCTCACCATGATTCAAGTGGGAATGTTATCAGTTACTTGTGGATATGGGTTGTGCTCGAGTATTGGTTAATCCCATGAAACAGTGGTTAGGTTAATGATCGTCTGTTAGCCCTCGATGGCATAAAATGACGTTAAATATTCAATCAATCAATCAATCAATCAATCAATCAATCAATCAATCAATCAAAACAGCACTGTAAAGCTTTATCACGACGATATAAGCCTTTGACATAAGGCCCGGATCAAGTTGCTGTAAGATTTACAGCAATATTCTATGCCATTTAGCAGTAAAATATCGAAATGTTTGCTGTTTTGGCAACATCAAATTTCCACACTTAAAATCAGTTTTGGCTGTAAAATTTGTGTTACTTGACTTATTTCATAAGCAATATATATATTTATTTACCACTTAAAACTATTAACATTCAAGTATCTAATTCATACATATGCGACTGAAAATGTATTAATGAAAGCTAGACAACCTTTGGCTGAAACATTGCCTCCAACCCTTTTTATGATTTAATGAAATGAAGATCATTTCACTCTATTCGTGCAAAAAGGTACCAAGTGCTTTCTTTTTTCATGTACAGTGTTACCTTTTTTCACTAATGGGATGATATTAATATTACCAGAACGCTATTGACCAGACCATTTCTGTAAATTGTTTTTCTTTCAAGTTTTTTTGGTCTGTTTGTACCTTAACCATCGTTCATTCAACAAATTATTTTATTTCTTCATTTTATCAATGATATGACCAGTGGTTCATCTCTTCAAAGAAAGATGTCAGGTCCGTCTTGGTAGATGGTCAGAAAGATTCAGGTAGAAAGTATTATGCTGATAGAACTATTTAGTAAGTTTTCACCAAGTAATTATTGTAAAAACGTGAAAACAATACCACTTAAAGATTAGAAAACAACAGTTACTACAAATACCTCAGTTTTATATTTAACATCAGTTACCATGGCTACACTTTGATCGATACAACCTGTTAATTAGTTTAGCAGTGTTTAGCCGATAGGAAAATATCAAATGCGCTCTATAAATAAACAAGATTGCAGAAGTGATCAGCACACTGTGATATGCGAAGTCAATGATATCTATTCACAGAAGCGGATTCAACCGCGACGTCAGAAAATTTACATAAGATATTGACATTTGACAGATTCACCCAAAATGCAAAATAAATTTAAACCGATGATGTAACCGAATGGGTTTCTTTTATACATTATTAAGCAAACGTTTTAAAATTTTCATCTTAAATGCTTCAATTACTGCTTTTTATCATGTTTTCCTTAGAAAATTGCCATCACACGATAACAAAATTCTGCTCATTGAACAAATCAGCTCATATATGGGATGATGTGTGTATAAGTTGCCTCATGAAACTGTCTAAATATTTAAATTATTGCTTATTTGTTTACATGTTAAGCAAATGAATGTGTCTGTTATACTATTATTCTTCAGACGTTTTTACACGTTTTAATACCATATTAGTATATAACTATGTATTAGGTGTTCTGACAAACGAAACAGTGGCATTACGACTATTCACTTG
Source organism: Panopea generosa (assembly GCA_029582155.1). Taxonomy (NCBI): domain Eukaryota; kingdom Metazoa; phylum Mollusca; class Bivalvia; order Adapedonta; family Hiatellidae; genus Panopea; species Panopea generosa. The sequence continues at coordinate 41,401,994 of CM055894.1, forward strand.
GTCATTGCATGTTTGTTAATGTGACACAGGTCAAGTTGGTATCATTTACTCAGAATATACTACCCACAACCCAACTTAGTTTAATAGGAGGGTGCTCTCTAAAAAACTCATTTCAACTTTGAAATTGATGTCCGATCAAGTAGAATGTTTTCACTATTGAATAGCTCATACGGTGGTTTTTCTAATGTCTTCCACGATAAATGACGGTCAAGTTTAAACGTAGCTCAGGGCCTGACCGCTTACAAAGTTCATCGCAATAAAAACACGAGTTTCATGGTATTCATCGGCATAGGTCATACATGTAAGCGATTTAAGTTACCGGAATGATTTTGTTGATCAAATAGCGGTACGAAGGATTAATCATTTGGCCAATTATATATAACCTTAATATTTAGTTTGATCCAGCAAACTGGTCTTGAATTAAAAGAATTGCAGCTTGAAGCAAGGGCCAATGTGACCTTTAATTCATTGTTTGCAGTAAGATTTTAAGTACTTTTTAAGTAACAATATGCACATTTTGAAATTATAGGCACTTCAACTTGAAACATAATTTTTCTGGGAATAGTCTCGTTTTGTAGGGAAGTAAAAATGTTGGTTTGTATTCCTAAGATGAATTGTAGTTAAAATAACTTGAAACGAGATTTCGCTAGATTTTGCGTGAATATGCGAGCATTTCTTATATCTCAATCAGTTACTTTTACTCTCCTATATATTCACTTAGTGAGAAGTTTTAACAGTAACAACAGTTATTACAGCAGATTCATTATTGGTCCATAGTTCTTCAATAAAATAAGTGGATGGGATAATTTGGCATTCTTTTTTATATAATTTCATCGAAATCCGAAAATTGTTATTTTGTTCTTTCATAATATTGTGTAATATTGTGCTGCTTACTTGTTAGAAAATTTAGTACTATTGTGCAAGTCAAAAATGGGACACAGAAAAAATAATATCATTAGTATTATCTACTTTTTTTGGTTATGTTTTTTTTTATGAAAACCTTAAAAAAATCACATTTATCGATTTTTCTTAAACTGTTGATATTGTATAGAGGAGTAATGATGGATCACAACCATTTAGAAAACAAACGTTACTTTCACTTTCAGTTTCGGGTCCTGGTGTAACTTGATTGGACTAAATAGCAAACCTGACAGCTGTCAGCTGAAACTTGGTTTGCAGGTGCAACATGCATAGGTGTATGGTGTAGTATACAAACAGAATCCATGTGACTATAATAAGGAAACAAGTGGTATCACACGACGACATTGCTAAGCTCGGATAATCAGGGGAGATTACGGGTAAGAAAAGGCAGAGACTCCCTCCAATGATTGATTTATAGGGACTTCGCCATCAGGGAGTCCCTAGTCTTTACAGGCATCACACACACACACACACACACACACACACACACAAAACGTGTCATAAAGTAGCCAACCACCAAACATGCCCACATGTTTTAACCACAAAGAAAATGACAAAAAATACACATGACGCCTATTTGGAGGATTCCTAGGCCTCTAAAGAGATTTGACAGAGACCCTGAATCACATTGGCTGGCACTTATTGACAAACATGTTAAATAAACGTTGTGGTAGTGCAGTGGCTGGAGTGCTGGCCGTTCACATCGGAGAGCGCGGATTCGATCCAATACTTGAACCATAGGCTAAAACAGAAAACAACAAATCAGTACTGATTTGACACAGGAAGCGAGCGGACACGAGAGCGGTTCATATAAATTCTGAGCTTGCTCCGTGTTAAACTTAATCTAGTTCCACTGTTGTGATATTTCATCAACCCCATATTCTATACGTTTGTCCTTAAAACAGGTAAGCCAATCAACTCCTATCGATTTTAACGACACCATATTGCCTTTCTAGACTTAAGAGTTCCTATGTCTGTGCTAAATGCGCAGTTTTATAACAGGATAAACAATGAATGGCGCTGGCTATGCTATACCGGCTTATAGGCTGAGATTTGTGTCGGTGTTACGTGAGTATGACATTATATGATCATTCTGTAAACGTGGGTTGTCGTAATCTGCATAAACGTTTTGACTGTAACCACATCTGTATGTTAATATAAATATTGATGATATTTGAATTAAGAATTTTTCTTGTGTAAAGTGATTATTTGATTCATTGAAATATAGCGGTCGTTGCCGACAGCATTTCAACAAAGAGAGTGTTTCTTGGTTTCGGTTTTAATTTGGTTTGAATTTGAAATGTTGTTTCTGGTACACATTACGTGACATGTATCTAATAGTATTACAGGTTAAAGATTATTATATTTTAAAATCAAATGGCACAACGGTCATTACAAATGGTAGGGACGAGTTTTCTGTAAATGCACTAATTTCATTTTTTTTATTTTTTTTATTTGTATTTTTTCATGGTCTTTTTTTTTTAACCAAAGCTGAACGATTATCTATTTACGAAACAACTGTTTGTTGGTTAATGCTTTCATGTTCGTTGGTTAATGTTTTCACTTTATGTTAGCTAGAAATATTGTTTTTTACAAAATTGTCTGATATCATTTTATTGCTCGAGTTAAATTGAAAAGCTAACGTAAGACGCCATTGCTTTGCATTCGTATCAGTTGAGATATGCCCTACCACGGAACTGAAATGTTTTTATTCAACTCGAATATTTCATAACATTACTTTTTGTGTATACTATTGTACTTCAAACGTTATTTACAAATGATGTATTACACAGAAGAAAATCGTAAAGAGAATTAGCGCATTAAATCAATATTTGCACTATGAAAACATTACCATAATAATGGAGATATTGATATCCAAGAACTACTATCTGCCCTATGAATACATTACCTTAAGGAGATATTGATATCCAAGTACTTCTATCTGCACTATGAATGCATTACCATATGGAGATATTGATATCCGAGTACTACTGTCGGCACTATGAATGCATTACCATATGGAGATATTGATATCCATGTACTACTGCCTGCACTATGAATACATTAACATATGGAGATATTGATAGCCACGTACTACTGTCTGCACTATGAATGCATTACCATATGGAGATATTGATATCCATGTACTACTGCCTGCACTATGAATACATTAACATATGGAGATATTGATAGCCACGTACTACTGTCGGCACTATGAATGCATTATCATATGGAGATATTGATATCCATGTACTACTGCCTGCACTATGAATACATTAACATATGGAGATATTGATAGCCACGTACTACTGTCGGCACTATGAATGCATTACCATATGGAGATATTGATATCCATGTACTACTGCTTGCACTATGAATACATTAACATATGGAGATATTGATAGCCACGTACTACTGTCTGCACTATGAATGCATTGACATATGGAGATATTGATAGCCACGTACTTCTGTCTGCACTATGAATGCATTACTATATGGAGATATTGATATCCAAGTACTACTGTCTGCACTATGAATACATTAACATATGGAGATATTGATTTCCAATTACTACTGTCTGCACTATGAATGCATTACTATATGGAGATATTGATATCAATGTACTACTGTCTGCACTATGCATACATTACCATATGGAGATATTGATTTCCAATTACTACTGTCTGCACTATGAATGCATTACTATATGGAGATATTGATATCAATGTACTACTGTCTGCACTATGAATACATTACTATATGGAGATATTGATATCAATGTACTTCTGTCTGCACTATGAATACATTACTATATGGAGATATTGATATCCATGTACTACTGTCTGCACTATGAATGAATGCATTACCATATGGAGATATTGATAACCAAGTGCTACTGTCTGCACTATGAATGCATTTTCATATGGAGATATTGATATCAATGTACTACTGTCTGCACTATGAATACATTGCCATATGGAGATATTGATATCCAAGTACTACTGTCTGCACTATGAATGCATTACTATATAGAGATATTGATATCCAAGTACTTCTGTCTGCACTATGAATACATTACTATATGGAGATATTGATATCCATGTACTTCTGTCTGCACTATGAATGAATGCATTACCATATGGAGATATTGATATCCATGTACTACTGTCTGCACTATGAATGCATTACCATATGGAGATATTGATAGCCACGTACTACTGTCTGCACTATGAATGCATTATTTATGGAGATATTGATAGCCACGTACTACTGTCTGCACTATGAATACATTACCATATGGAGATATTGATATTCACGTACTACTGTCTGTACTATGAATGTATTACTATATGGAGATATTGATAGCCACGTACTACTGTCTGCACTATGAATACATTACCATATGGAGATATTGATAGCCACGTACTACTGTCTGCACTATGAATGCATTACCATATGGAGATATTGATAGCCACGTACTACTGTCTGCACTATGAATACATTACCATATGGACATATTGATAGCCACGTACTACTGTCTGCACTATGAATACATTACCATATGGACATATTGATAGCCACGTACTACTGTCTGCACTATGAATACATTACCATATGGACATATTGATAGCCACGTACTACTGTCTGCACTTTGAATACATTACCATATGGAGATATTAATAGCCACGTACTACTGTCTGCACAATGAATACATTACCATATGGAGATATTAATATCCATGTACTACTGCCTGCACTATGAATGCATTACCATATGGAGAAATTGATTTCCAAGTATCACTATCTGCACTATGAATGCATAACCATATGGAGATATTGACATCCAAGTACTACTGTCTGCACTATGTATACATTACCATATGGAGATATTGATATCCAAGTACTACTGTCTGCACTATGAATGCATTACTATATGGAGATATTGATATCAATGTACTACTGTCTGCACTATGTATACATTACCATATGGAGATATTGATTTCCAATTACTACTGTCTGCACTATGAATGCATTACTATATGGAGATATTGATATCAATGTACTACTGTCTGCACTATGAATACATTACTATATAGAGATATTGATATCCAAGTACTTCTGTCTGCACTATGAATGCATTACCATATGGAGATAATGATTTCCAAGTATTACTGTCTGCACTATGAATACATTACCATATGGATATATTGATTTCCAAGTACTACTGTCTGCACTATAAATACATTATATTAAAGTTAAATAAACCTGTACGGACATTTTTAGTTTTACACCAAATTCAGTGGTGCATAAATTCATCAATATGCAATACATTTGTTATCCGTGTTGATCAAGTACGTTTACACATCGTAACTGTTCCGCTGGGTGATCCCGATACATATTGTACGCATATCCGGCACGTATTTTGCAATTTAGTTTAGTCCACTGACATACACTAACACGGTTAAACTTGAAACTATGGGCAGTGAATCTAAGTGTGTATATTCAATGCGATATATTGTTATTGGTAAGTAAATATATTTCATATTGATAATTAAGTGTGTATTGTTATATTGTACATATATATATGTAACTGTTGGGACCTTGTCCTTTCGCTTTGAATGTTACCTTATAACTATATATATATATATATGTACATGTATGCGGAATATATATATATATATATATATATATATATATATATATATATATATATATATATATATATATATATATATATATGTAACTGTTAGGACCTTGTCCTTTCGCTTTGAATGTTACCTTATAACTATATATATATATATATGTACATGTATGCGGAATATATATATATATATATATATATATATATATATGTAACTGTTGGGACCTTGTCCTTTCGCTTTGAATGTTACCTTATAACTATATATATATATATGTGTGTGTGTACAGACCAGATTCTGTCGAGTTCGCCTAGCTACAATGCAAACAATAGACACATGTGGACATATCCAGAAAAGGTGTTTGAAAACGGTTTTCTGCACCTTCACAGTGGGTATACGAATACAACGGTTTATGTTTTCGACCGAGACGGTACTCACTCTCAGGTTATGTATTATTCAGTTATTCAGGGTATAAGATAATTAAATATTTTTTGTATTGTTACATTTTAACAAGTTTATATCAAATGCCTACATTCTTAAGATTTAATGTTTATATATCATATTTTTTTAAAGTTTTAAAAAATCACAATTTTAAGGGAAGGGACCCCGTTGGAAAATATGCGCGTTTGCTGCTTTAATGGGTTATCCCAGGTTATAAGATCTTTAATTTTTAGATGATTACTATAATTATTTTACTTATTTATTTTTCTTGATTTATTACTGTTATTTTATGATCATGATATATATGTTGTATAATGATCTTATATACCTGAATAAATTTGAATTGAATTGAATTGAATATCATTTTGCGAAGTGTCGTAATCCATATAAATAGAATACTCTTTTTAAAATTTGAAATAATACTGCGCAGATGAAACGTTCCTAGGTGTAACATCGATTTCGTACGGAAATCTCAAGACTTACGAAGGTCCATATCGGAAAGTTCAAGGTCACTGAGAGGTTTAAGGTCAGAAATGGGTACACAATTTCGTGTCTGCTCCATATCATGTGACGTACTTGACAGATTTAGAAATACCATGACACAAAATTAGTTCATCATAACTAAACGATGTGTCTCACCCAAGACCAGGTTCTGTAGCATATATTTATATAACAAATATGACAAATCACCTTAATACACCAAAACAGGTGGCATCCCTGTTAAAATACGTCTGTCGAAGACAGTACCTCTCGGTCAAATTCCGTATAACTCGGCCGAAAACCTGAGAGCGAGTACTCCTGGTCGAAAACATAAATTACAATGTTGGTTTATCCACTGTGACCCTGCTTCGTTAACTTAGCTTTAGAAAATTCTTAACAAATATTTTCTGTAAAAAAAAAAGAAAATTTTATAAATTGTTAAAAAATCACATTTGAACCCTAAAATGATTATCTTGTATTTGAAATTATAAATTGACTATTTGTTCAATAAATATACAACATTTGAAAAAAATCTGAGATTAGATGTAAAAAATGCAAAAAAAATAAATTTGAAAAATATAAATTTTGCGACAAAAACTGTTAGTGTTTAAACGTTTTAATAATGTAAATTAAAGATATATTTTAGCATTAATGTTTTTTTTTAAATATATTGTTAATACTTGATATAGCATGAATTTGGTATAAAGTATCAGAGCAGCTCCAAAATTATTTTTAAAAAATATACACATACCATTTAAATGTAACATCCATGATAAATAAATAACAAAGTCCTTAATTTATTTTGTGGTTTAATTTTAGTTTGAACTTATTTATTTTACTTCGGTTGTGAAACAAGTTAATACAACTTAGACAAATCACGATGCAAAGTCCAGTGCACTACACTTGACCACGCAAATATGCAGCATATTGTTTGCACTACCTGTTCCATATATTTCCTATCTTTAGACCAATAGTTGTCAAAGACTAACCCACGGTTTCGAAACAGTAAGCATACATTTGTGCCACATAACAAACAGCCGACCATTGAAAAATTAGCAACTTACTTAATCGTTTAATTAGTGCAGAAAGGTACCACATGCATATGAAATAAAAATGCACTTGGTATCTTATTACACCAATGGGGAAAAATTAAACGAGTATTCGCATTAATATTAGAGTGCCTTTCACCCTCCCAGCAGCAAAAGGTAAAAACGACAATCAATACGTATCACTTTAAAACCCCAATTAACCCTTTACTTCATATAGACACCTGTTGACACCTCTAATATAGACACCTTTGAACACCTAATATAGAAGTCTTTTGAATGATTGGGTGATTATGTTTATATTAACTGATAAAGTGGAAAACAGTGCAGGAAGAGTTCAGATTGCTCGTGACGAGCAATCTGAACTCTTCCTGCACTGTTTTCAAAGGCCTTATATGATTGGTGCGGAAAAACACGCATCTATGGAGTAAAGGGTTAATGCATTTATCTAATTCGAATGTAAGTTGTTATGCTAGACAATATGGATTGCCCTACTTTGCATGTATATCCCCTGATGATGATTGATATCGACATTCCGTAAATAAAACACATTTAAGCTTTATTATTCTTACATCATATTGACACCTTCCAACAAACTCAGCTCGCAGGCTATCTACGTCGTTTATAAATTATAGAGCGACAACAATAATATGGAATTGTTCTATCCATTCTCTTAAAAGGAATGCACTTTTCCTTTTGAAAAGGATGGGATTGAAAATTACAAAAAGTATATGAAAGCAACTCGAATGTAGGCTAGCCCCTTTTCATACTGGCATGACGGCTATTGAAGTTAAAGTCAATTACAAGCTATAGACGGAACGGTTACACCAGTTTTGTAAGCCAAATGTTGAAAATGACTTACCTTTTTAATGGATGAATATTAGTTTTAATGTGTAATTAGAAGTGAGCCTTTCCTTAATTAAGTATTTAACTTTTCAATAATGTAATCCGAGAAGGATGGAATAGGTTTCTAATTGAATATCGAAAAAGAAAATTCGAATATCAAACTTAGTTCAGTCTGCCGTTTAAACAATATTTCGTGTTATTTCATTTTAACAACAATGCGAGAGCATACATCTAGCAAGTAACATGTATACGAAAAGAATAAAGAAAATAGTCTTAGAAGCGTGTGTTAATTTGTTTTCTTGGTTAAACATTGATTAAAAACTCACGGTATGGTTGGCATTTATTATAAATATTGCTAAACAATAACAGTATAAGAATCCTAGCTATATTGGGTTTTGTAGAGACCAAATAAACAAATCACTTATGATATATAAATCAATAAGTAAGAATACATTTCTGACAGAAAAACACAGTCTTAATTTCACTAACTGATTTGTATGATGTGACGCCTGTGATAAGAGCGAGCTGTTAACCCCAGCGCCAGTTTTTACCTTGACCGTTCCAAGGCGGCGCCCCTGTGGTCACTCCGTCTGTATGACTATATTATACTTATTCTGATGATTCAATGTAGTGATTATGGCTATTGCTGCCGGCGATGGCTGTTACCTTTTTTTTACACATGCATTAAAAGTCAATATCATTCGGACACTAAATATGTACACGTTTAATATACTTCTCTTCATTTCTCAAGGTTGATATTAACGTTTAATGTTCAAATATATAATTAAACAAAAAAACACATAACGACTACGACTTCACATACAAGAATAACTAAATCAATAATGGTTTCCATTTTCATCCTCTGTCAGTTCATTAACATCAAACAGATTAATATTGCCGCCGGATTACCGACTGCTTTATTTGATATATTGTCTCTCGTAAAATATCTTATTTTTATAAATGATACTCTTTGAAGTTGATATCTTCATCTCTATCCAATACGCGTGTACATTGGTGGAAATACGTGAGTTCCTTATAGAAAGTACGCGTGCATCTGTATCGCCCTAATTCATAATTCAAATATAGGTGATACTTTTGTTTCTTTTTTTTTTATGGTATAATGTATTTGATTTAAACCTATCACCAGTTGTTATTATTAGACATGATAAAGAAGTGACAGAATAAAGTCAGGTTTATATGACAGGTTACCAGATAAGCTTCGATTTCAGATTACTTGTATTTCTTCGGGTAAATTTAGTGTCCGAGATGTTGCGATTGAAACTTTGCATTGCCGGATCGACTTAGATTATGACATCGATACATTGTTTTCAACTTGTCGAGTACGATAAAAATATGAAAACAAACAAATACATATTATTTTGTTTAATCATATATTAAAATATATAACAGATAAACATACTTGATTGGTATTTTTATTAATAAGTAGAAACTGTCAGCACGATCATCTGTTTAAGCAAAACGTTTCTTGCTAATTCAACAGGATTAATAGAATACAAGTTCTATAGTTCATAACATTTTCTATAGATTTTGTCATTTTTTTCCTATGAAATTAAAGAATTTGATGAATTTTCTCAGTATTGTTTTACAGATTGATTAATTAATTACTCACTTATTGCGACAGAAAACTGCGTATAAGTGTATCACCAGTCACATGTTGTGGTGATACAGGGTGGGGGTTATGATATTTATGCATCCGCTGAAAGTCAATCGGTTAGCTCATGATACCATTAACAGCCAGTCATAACTTGATGACAATATGAAGTTATCAAATAATAGTCAATACACAATTGATGACAATATACGTGTAAATGTATTGTTAATAGTCTCTCGCAACTCAGCGGAAATATATATTCGTTAATAGTTAATCGCAATTCGATGACAATATAAATGTATCCACTAATAGGTCAAACATACTAGATGGCAAATATATCCACTCAAATATATCCGCACATAATCATGTGTTACAATATGACAATATAACTGTATCCGCAATAGCGAAACAGCCTTCAAACATAATACAATGACAGTCTTAATTCACTCTGAATAAAAAAAATACTTAAATATTGGGCCTGTAAACATTCAAGGTAAATGCATTTACCGAGGTACAACTTACAAAATGATGGTTTACATGTTTTGGCATGTCAGAAAAATCACAAACCGTCACAAATAATCTTATGTTTTTAAAACACCATTTCGTTCGTAAAGAAATTATATTAAACTTTGGTGGCATCTTTGTTTATCTTCGGAATGGTATGAATACTAAACGTAAGAAAAAATGGATATAATAATCATTGAATGTGCGTTTGGTGAGAGACCTATTTAGAAAAGGGGGAATTGTTTTTTAGTATTATGTATATGCCACCAGATCCATAAATGTAATGGAACGTTGGTTCGGGGATCTAAATGAAAATATATAGAAACACGCAAAATAAATTATCATAGTGGGTGATATTAACAAAACTTATTGAATAACAATTAAGAATGATTAACTCTTACATGTGTATGCTCGTTTATATTTAATCAGTCATCAACAGTAGCTACGCATGTAACTGAAAACACAGGGCAATGTATAGATAACATTGACACAATACTGTCATATGTCGATGATCACATTTGATATATCAAGTATATGTTATGGTATTATGCACAACTGATCACTATGCTTTATTTTGGAATGGAAAACTAAGATCATAATATACTCATACCACTACACATCTGATCAGTACTAACAGAGTGTTTAATGATTTTAATGAGCTCAAATTAATCATGATCTTAAACCCGTACCATAGGGAATATTGATCAGTTTGAAGATGTGAATGATGCATTGGAGACAAAGGTAAAGCTATTTTTAAGGTTATTGATCCCTTAAAGAACTGTCGAATAAGGAAGAACTGCTGATCAACCGGAATGCTTGAGAAATTCTGGACTGTGATAAAGAAAGAAACACAAATAAACTCCTTCGATTACTAGGTCCCACGCTATATAAAAAGTATCACGTATATGATAGAAACCTTCATCGAAAGATATTTTCCTGTAAGACACAAAACTTGACAAAACTTAACAGTGACCACGGCATAATAATATTTTATATTAACTGTTATGTTACCCTGAGGCGTTTGATAGAGATCTTTTACATCTATAGATCTTCGCTTTATTTAATTAAAATTTTATGAACTTTCTAGGCATTTAATAAAATTGATCAGATGCAGAGGACTTGACCTCCTTGGCGGCTATCATGCGCATTTCTGTACATCACAATGGCTAACCGACTTATTTATCTGATTATAGAAAATGACCGTTTGTCACTGTAGCAACTTTAAATGTTAAAATTCTGCAAAGTGTTTAAACGACAGCTTAATGTTAATACTTACACGTAATGTTAAAACCTTAAACAATGTTTACAAAACGGCTATAGTGAACTAACCATTGGGTCATCAATTAATGAGCGCACATTATCATATAACAAAAATAAAACGCATACCAAATGCACATCATATAAATTAAAGCAAAGCATAGCAAATTGTACACATCATATAATATAGCTATAACACCATAAAACATATACGCAGCATCATATGTAAAATGAAAGAACTCCATCACGAAACAAATACTCAACATCAGATGTAATAATGAAAGTACCGCATCACAAAACAAATACACAGCATCACATGTAAAAATGAACGTGCTGCATCACAAAACTAATACAAAGCACCATATGTAATAATGAAAGTACTGCATCACAAACAAATACACGGCACCATATGTAATAATAGAAGTACTGCACCACAAAACAAATACACAGCATCACATGTAAAAATGAACGTGCTGCATCACAAAACTAATACAAAGCACCATATGTAATAATGAAAGTACTGCATCACAAACAAATACATGGCACCATATGTAATAATAGAAGTACTGCACCACAAAACAAATACACAGCATCACATGCCATAATGAAAGTACTGCACCACAAAACAAATACACAGCATCACATGCCATAATGAAAGTACTGCACCACAAAACAAATACACAGCATCACATGTAAAAATGAACGTGCTGCATCACAAAACTAATACAAAGCACCATATGTAATAATGAAAGTACTGCATCACAAACAAATACATGGCACCATATGTAATAATAGAAGTACTGCACCACAAAACAAATACACAGCATCACATGCCATAATGAAAGTACTGCACCACAAAACAAATACACAGCATCACATGTCATAATGAAAGTACTGCATCACAAAACAAATACACAGCATCACATGTAAAAATGAACGTGCTGCATCACAAAACTAATACAAAGCACCATATGTAATAATGAAAGTACTGCATCACAAACAAATACATGGCACCATATGTAATAATAGAAGTACTGCACCACAAAACAAATACACAGCATCACATGCCATAATGAAAGTACTGCATCACAAAACAAATACACAGCATCACATGTAAAAATAGAAGTACTGCACCACAAAACAAATACACAGCATCACATGCCATAATGAAAGTACTGCACCACAAAACAAATACACAGCATCACATGCCATAATGAAAGTACTGCATCACAAACAAATACACGGCACCATATGTAATAATAGAAGTACTGCATCACAAAACAAATACACATTATCATATGTAATAATAGAAGTACTGCATCACAAAACAAATACACAGCATCACATGTAATAATGAAAGTACTGCATCACAAAACAAATAAACAGCAACATACGTAATACTGAAAGCACTGCATCACAACATAAACACACAGCATCATGTGTAATAATGAAAGTACTGCATCACAAAACAAATACACAGCATCATGAGTAATAATGAAAGTACTGCATCACAAAACAAATACACAGTTTCATATGTTATATTGAAAGTACTGCAACACAAAACAGATACACAGCATCACATGTTAAAATGAAAATACTGTATCATAAAACAAATACACAGCTTTATATATAATAATGAAAGTTCTGCATCACAAAACAAATACACAGTATCATATGTAATAATGTAAGTACTGCATCAAAAAACTAATACACTGCATCTTTTAACGAAACTATAGTAACAAATTACAAATACACAGCATAATATAACATAACTCTAGTATCATATTACAAATACACAGCATAATATAACATAACTATAGTATCATATTACAAATACACAGCATAATATAACATAACTATAGTATCATATTACAAATACACAGCTTAATATAACATAATATAGTATCGTATTACAAATACACAGAATAATATAACATAACTATAGAATCATATTACAAATACATAGATTAATATAACATAACTATAGTATCATATTACAAATGCACAGCATAATATAACATAACTATAGTATCATATTACAAATACACAGCATAATATAACATAACTATAGTATCATATTACAAATACACAGCATAATATAACATAACTATAGTATCATATTACAAATACACAGCATAATATAACATAACTATAGTATCATATTACAAATACACAGCATAATATAACATAACTATAGTATCATATTACAAATACACAGCATAATATAACATAACTATAGTATCATATTACAAATGCACAGCATAATATAACATAACTATAGTACCATATTATAAATACACAGCATAATATAACATAACTATAGTATCATATTACAAATACACAGCATCATATAACACAACTATAACACTATATTACAAATACACAGCCTCATATTACATAACTATAACACCATATTACAAATGCACAGCATCATATAACGAAACTATAGCATCATATTACAAATACACAGCATCATATAACATAACTATAACACCATATTACAAATGCACAGCATCATATAACGAAACTATAGCATCATATTACAAATACACAGATACACTGGATCATATAACGAAACTATAGTATCATATTACAAATACACAGCATAATATGACGAAACTATAGCATCATATTACAAATAAACAGCATCATATAACGAAACTATAGTATCATATTACAAATACACAGCTTCATATTACATAACTATAACACCATATTACAAATGCACAGCATCATATAACGAAACTATAGTATCATATTACAAATACACAGCATCATATAACATAACTAAAACACCATATTACAAATGCACAGCATCATATAACGAAACTATAGCATCATATTACAAATACACAGCATCATATAACGAAACTATAGTATCATATTATAATACACAGCATCATATAACATAACTATAGCATCATATTACAAATGCACAGCATCATATAACGAAACTATAGCATCATATAACAAATGCACAGCATCATATAACGAAACTATAGCACCATATTACAAATACAAAGATACACTGGATCATATAACGAAACTATAGCATCATATTACAAACACACAGCATCATATAACACAACTAATACACCATATTACTATGCACAGCATCATATAACGAAACTATAGCAACATATTACAAATGCACAGCATCATATAACGAAACTATAGTATCATATTACAAATACACAGCATCATATAACACAACTATAACACTATATTACAAATACACAGCATCATATAACGAAACTATAGCATCATATTACAAATGCACAGCATCATATAACGAAACTTTAGTATCATATTACAAATACACAGCATCATATAACACAACTATAGCATCATATTACAAATGCACAGCATCATATAACGAACTATAGCATCATATTACAAATGCACAGCATCATATAACGAAACTAAAGTATCATATTACAAATACACAGCATCATATAACACAACTATAGCATCATATTACAAATGCACAGCATCATATAACGAAACTAAAGTATCATATTACAAATACACAGCATCATATAACACAACTATAGCATCATATTACAAATACACAGCATCATATAACACAACTATAGCATCATATTACAAATACACAGCATCATATAACACAACTATAACACCATATTACAAATGCACAGCATCATATAACGAAACTAAAGTATCATATTACAAATACACAGCATCATATAACGAAACTATAGCATCATTTTACAAATGCACAGCATCATATAACGAAACTATAGTATCATATTACAAATACACAGCATCATATAACGAAACTATAGTATCATATTACAAATACACAGCATCATATAACATAACTATAACACTATATTACAAATGCACAGAATGATATAACGAAACTATAGCATCATATTACAAATACACAGCATCATATAACACAACTAAAACACCATATTAAAAATGCACAACATCATATAACGAAACTATAGCATCATATTACAAATGTACAGAGTTGCATAATGAATGAACTGCATCATAATATAAGAAAAGTGCCTTATCATATAATACACCTGTCACATCTTTTATTGAAATACATCATACCTCATAACATCACAATATGATACGATAAAACTATCACGTCACATTATACAACAGCATCATTATACAGCTTCTACATATGTATAGGTGGTCAGCATGTCAAATCTGGAGGGTCTTCAGTGGGCAACAGCCCCATATCCAGGTGAGCCAGGACAGAACAAGGACATACAGCAATTATCTCAAAGTCAATCACGACATATACGTTATAATTAGTAATATAAATTTTAAATTAGGTCATTGTAATAAAGTGGTTGCCAATATTGACGAAATCCGTAAGTATTGAAAGCGACGCTAAACACCATACAGCAACAACAACACCAACAAAACAACAACAACAACAACTTCACATGAACTCAATAATTTGTCTTTGGAGGTATTTATAGTATGATCACGTGGTGATCACGGTATATTGCGTCCAGGTGTATTGTCCTGAGGCATATAACATACCTTTGTACGATTATATTGACCACGGTATCTGGACATTAAAAGAACATAACGATGTACCTATCCCCGATGTCGTTGGTTATTGTGTCTACATGCGTGTTCTATTTATAGAATATTTTACTTTTCGGTAACTATTATGTTACTATTGGTACACATGTACCGCCACAGTGGGTGGTTAACACAAATTAATGGTATAAGGACTTATATTTTATTATGAATTATCTAAATAAAGTTGTTTCTCACTGACACCAACACATTCAGCAATGGTTTGCATGCGGAACGCAACAACATAGTATAGTGGTATTCAAGTAACATATGTATAATTATGTGATGTGGTGTTACATAATTATGTTTATATTTGTTCTCAAAAATATATAAAGGTATAGGGTAGTTTTTACTATTGTTTGTTCAATTTGGTTGACAAAGCACAACTAAAGAAAAGATAGAATTGAAACATTTCTGACCTGTTTATGTCTGACGATTTATTTTGGAAAAAAGTAAAAACAGTGGCGATACACTGAATTACCTATGTTAAATTCAAAACGCAAAAAGGTGTTCAATTTTAAGATTGGTTCTTCACACAATAAAGTGTGTTGAACTTCAGAACGGTGCAGACTTTAAGCTGCATAGGGAAACCACGATATATGCTTCAGCGACTCGTTGTCGATGTATATCTATGTAAAGCAGGACTTACTTATAAGGAGCAAAGACTATATTTATTTTGTAACGCGCTTTAAATTGAAAATGCAATTCAGCATTTACTTTATAGTGTTCATATTAAAGTTGACATCTATCAATAACTAATAGACTATACTTGTATGGTATGAACGAAGAAGAAATACAATGAATAATCAGTGTTATTTAAACTGTTTTGTAATGAATATCATATTATGTAACAATCTTAGATTTATGATATTGATATTATTTACTCTATATTAAATATGCTTTTATTTCATGTGAAATAACATCGATATTAGTGTTTAATTGCATAGGTGACTGATCGTCTGTTAGCCCTCGATGGCATTAAAATGAGGCTTAATATTCAATCAATTATGTTACTGGTGTGATATGTCGAATTGCATATTTAATTATTGCGTTAGACATATACACATGTCACTATAATAAAAAAAATAAAACTAACCATAAGATTGTTCGTGTATATTAGTTAAATGTTTGTAGAAATTACCAGAGCATACTTCTGTAAACTACTAAAATGGCACGTATTTTCTTTATAAATACGTTCCCATATTTCATCTTGCAAATGTATTATTGTTACATAATATATCGTTGATATATTCGCCAGTGTAGACGGATTGTAGTGGTTACCTCGTCATGCATAATATATCATTTAAAGATCATCCATGACCACGTGGTGGTGTTTAATGACCTTTTAAGTATCACCGCTGAGGTCATGGGTTCGACCCCAGTTCGGTCAAAAACTTATACGAGAAAGTTTGCCTGTTTCTTGCTAAAGGACGGTGGCCCTACTCAGATTTATTCCGAGGTGTTCCTTCACAAATGAAACTAGATATTTCATTTATAACCTGTTGTATGTTGATGAAATACATTTAAAACTTTTAAATTTATCGATTGTGAAGCAAATTTTGGCAGCTTATATAAAACTCGCTCGATGTTTTCCTGGGTTTGTAAAGTAAAATCGCATATTCGTAACAATTATAAATGTATGCTATGATCAACGTAAGATTTCTTTATAACAAATTTCAATTTTGTAGAGATTTGTACTTACTACCCACTAACTTGATTTGTGCTTTCGTTTCACCACCATCACATTGTTTGAAATGTTTCGAATAATAACCCTCGAAATCCACATGCAACAATAAACCCCTGAACCACCGAGGAGCACATAACTCAACACTAAATGCAATAACCCAACCATCCAATAACAGAATTGCTATTTTTTACTTCATAATTGTTAAATTGATATAGTGTCCTATTTTCATTAATATAAACTTATGTAACACTTGTTAATATCAGCTGGTGACGATTATATCATACTTGAGCGTTTTGGAATATATAAATGGTTTGAATCTATAGTTATGATACGGTCACAGAAGATACTATATACTGATTGGAACAGCTAACCTGTCATTGTTCTATTTTCGATATCTTAGTCCAAATAAGGAGTAGCGCTATTATATCGTGGGTGGCATTAATCGACATATATTTTTACATAGCCAAAATGTTTTTTCTTATTCAAGTTCAAAATTCTATTGATATGCCGTAAAACCCAATTCATTCAAAATTCAAGGAAATTGCTTTGATACTTTTTGAGAAAATACATAAAATGCCCGTCAGGTGGCGGGTTAGCTCTTCCGTTGTTATATATCTCTATGGCTGAACATTTTAATTGTGGTGCCTTCGGTTTCCTTTGATCTTATCAATCTCAATCAACAGATAAACTGTATTTGGATTATAACGGTTTTCATGATATATCGGTAAACTCATTTCACCTGGTTGGCGTCCTGAACTCGTGCATCGATTTCTAGAGACATGCGTATTTGAGATATTACAACACATTCGTATGCTCGCCCGATTTCTCGGCACTTGGGATTATATTTCTTCATTCAGTCGATAATATAAAAGTGATATTTCACAGAAAATATTATTTATTCTCTATATAGTATTGTATATGATTTAATGTCTCACTTACCAATTACCTCCCCTTGGTGACGGTAGTAAGATTAAAGTGTGGAAGAAATTAAAACTGAAGGATGAGAGGGGCATAGCCGAATGGCTCTGCTTTTAGATTTTCAAATGACACTTAACTTTCAGCCACCATGGGCATGGATTCATTTTAGAATTATATAATTAAACATTACCGAACAGTAGTCTGAAGAACGTGCCCTGTTCTCCCAGTTGGGTCCGTTGAAAATAGAAATGCACGTTGATTGATCAGTTGGTTTAGGGAAAGTTTGAGTGACGTCATAATTTAGTAAGCGTTCATTTGCTATGAATTGTGGGACAGGCATTGACTTACCTACTTTTTTCATTTGGGGTTAATAGACCTAATTCTGGAGAAGTCATGTGTTGCATAATCCACTCAACAACATTCTTCGTATAAAAGTAAATTTTATTCACATAATTATAAAGTTCGCATAAGTTCAAAGTCACAAGCTAACATTTTTAAATTTGCTATCGCTCGTTTAAACTAACCCTATTCTAACTGACATGTTACCGTGTTCGTGTCTACATTCTAACTGAAGGACTTATCTCTACTAAAACCAGTCCCTTAATGAATAAACAACTATTCTATTATTGGTCAATTCATTTCTACTTTTCTATTGGTCAGTATTCTAATTACGGACTTTAAAATCCCACCCATAAATTTACTGTCACCTATACATCAAGATAACCCTTATTTATCTCCAGTAACATGTCATCCTATCTTATAAACATGTCATAATATGTACATACAATTCATAACTACCATAATATAACACACGTCTTATATATAGGTACATCGAACAACTTGTTTCAGTTTACTAATGTCACATGCTTCAAGTAACATATGATAAATTAAAATATTTTAATTTAAGAGAACTTCATTTCACGGTCCAGACCCCATATTCATTTAGAAAATCATAAAAACTGAAAGTGTAATACATTTATCACTCACACACTCTGAATGGTTCATGAATAGAGTAGTATATGTACATGTAGCCTTCAGTAAGTTCAGAAATAGGAAACCATGCAATATCATTAAACTGTTACACGGTTGCATGATTCAATGTACATCATAACGACTGCAGTTTCATTATCATCGTCATCATCAGCATCGTCATCATCATCACCACCACCACCACCACCATCATCATCATCATCATCATCACCATCATCATCATAATCATCATCATCATTATCATCATCATCAGCATTATCATCATCATCATTATCATCATCGTTTTCGTCATCGTCATCATTATTATCATCACCACCACAACCACCACCACAATCATCATCATCTTCATCATCATTATCATCATCATTATCATCATCATCATCATCATAATCATCGTCATCATCATCATCATGATCATCATTATCATCATCGTCGTCGTCATCATTATTATCATCACCACCGCTAACACCACAATCATCATCATCTTCATCATCATCATCATCATTATTATCATAATTATCATTGTCATTTTCATCATCATCATCGTCATCACCACCATCATTATCATTATCATCATTATCATCATCGTCATCATTATCATCATCGTCATCACCACCATTATAATCATTATCATCATCATCATTATCATCATCGTCATCATTATCATCATCGTCATCATTATGATAATCATCATCATCGTAGTCATCATCATCAAATAGTTTGCCTCATGCAATGGCTGCTGTGAGGGAGGTAGTACAATAAGGATATATACTTGGATATGTACCTTGCTGAAAATCTATATCGTACCGGTGCAATATATATATATATCGGTATTGTACAGAGCAATGCATCTAATAACAAACTCCAAGTTTGCTTTATATACATGTATTATGCTTTAAATTATTGTTAGATAAAGTCCAAAATATATGGCAACAAATGTTATTTTGATTTAATGCGATATTGTGTATTTTCCCTACCATATTTTCCTTTGCATTAGTTTTTAAACGAATCAATATTGAATGTTAAATGCCCCATTGTAGTGCATTTACATAGAGGCTAATACACGTATACATGTTTGTCAGTTAGAACAACAATAAAGTCAATAATTCAGGATAATCATTCAAATTGTGATACAAGCACCAAAATTGGCATGGGTACTCATGATGGACTACATGTTTGAAAAAACCCGTTAGCCACTTCATTTTCAAAATGGCCACCATTTTTTATAAAAAAAATACTATTTTTGCTATAAAATTTGACAGGATAGTCCGATTTGAATAATTTTAGGATCAAATATTACTTTTAGCCAAATGTGCAGCATTAAAGTTATCCGAATCATTCTAAACTTATTCAGAGAAGATGAAGTGTAAATGGCAAGGCACAACCAGGTCAGACTGTTAACTTCATTGCAGTGAAACTTGGCATGGATTTCAGTGTCAGCTCAATTATCATTGTATTGTAGTGTCTCTCTTGCTAACTTTTGAACCCCATGTGTATTAGCTTAAGTATAGTTTGATGTAGCACCGGTTAGATAGCCATGACCGAATCGACAGGATGTGCAAGCGCGACAGAGCCAAAACATGAACAACGGGACTTCAGTTATCCGGTTAGTGTAAAGATCGCACAGGACTTAAATGACACTGGGTGAACAATCAGACTAAGTTCAGAGCAGTTATTTTATGCCAAAACCCAGTTGTATCTCATGTCTGAATGTGCATAAACATTATTCTACGGTCCGAGGCTGTAAAAGCATAATTCCTCGGTTTTAAGTCGTTATCATGGCGAAAGTAAAGTGTGCTTCTACTGTGAGGACATCTGAACCAAGACAAGCCATAGCAATGCAGTTTGCTAAAAGATTGAACGAATGTGGCAACATCTAATTGATGGAAAGCTTCCTGCCAGACTTAGTTGCGGATATTTTGTAATACAAGTGCTTATGTTTCATTAGCCGTGATTGACAGCTTTGTACAATAATGGGAGGACTTACCTATTAACTATTGAAAGTCAGAAGTAGACCAAATATATCGAGAAAAGAAAACATATCCTCTTGTGCTTTTAGAGCTGCTTACCATCATAGTTGAAACTAGTAGTGGTGGTCTTTGGACCTGCTTTATTTTGACTTGTAGATATGTGCAAGCAGCAACTCTAGCAATTAGGGATAGACGAACCAAATGTTGACTCCACCGGACTGTCACACGTTGTTTGCAGAAATTTCTGTTTTCGAAGCTCGCAAGAAGAAAAGGGATATCCTTATATTATTAATATATATATATATTGGCTAAGCCTTGTTACAAGCTTCCACCTAGTTTGAGACCATAGCCTTGCAAAAGCCACAAAGATCTTGCGAAGACACATGATTGAACAAAAATCCACATTTAATGTGAAATTCCAAGAAAACTGTTGAAGACGCAAATCCATCAATTCTTCTACCTTTTGTGTGCATGATCGAACAAGGTATTGGTATCAAATTTCAACTAAGATTTTGAGCATCCAAACTGACCTGGCCATGGATCAGCTCATACAATAAAACTGCTTTGCAAGGTACTGACAAGGAGCTGCCATTCACAGGTATTTAACGGTTCGCGAGACCACATTTCAAGCTTTAAGCGGATGTTTTCCATATTATCGAGTACTTGAAGTATCAGCACAAATAGGAAATGCAGATGTCAGCAGATACATGCAAAAGTAGTTGTTTGTCCATCCATTCTTAGAAAAGGGCTGCTAACCATGGCTGCTATGGACAACACAGTCCATAACCCAACCGCAGCGACATCATCCACTTCTTTTCACGGAAAAAGCATTTCTATCTTTCAGCACCCATCCTCAGATAATGAAGGTGAAAATCGCAATCAATTCATCAACATTCAACACGATAAAGAAACCTGCTCAACCAAAATTTGACAGACTAGTTGGCCTAGATGCAGATTTCTCCAGTTGCATTTGGCATACGAGTTTGAAAGGCTAGTGACGGTCAACACCATGGAACAATTTCATGACAATGCCAACATGAATTACTTGGCCAGCCCGTGATATTTCCATGAAAAGTGGCCTAGTAATTGAAGTCCGCATTTAAGGACACGTTTGCATACCTTAATCCATGTCTAGCTGCCATAATCGCCTCAACCAGCCAATGTACATGGTAACAATTGCCAAAGCAGATACAGTGGCATTGCTCTGAGAAATTTGGTGAAATCAAGTTCTTGTTTGGAGTTGTACATATTGAGATGACTCTCCTCCAAAACAACAATGGACAATAGCTAGCCCTTGTTGAAGCAGGTGTAACTTCTTCTCGGAATAGCAAAGCTATTCCTCTCTGCTTCTCCTATCACTTGAACACAATAAATGTACAAAGACACAGTAAGAAATATCTACAAAACCCTGAAGGAAGCATAAATTTATTACTGCACAAAGTATGAAATTGTCTTTGAATCTTATCCTTGGTTCGAGTATTCCGAGAAGCCAACATTTCCTTGAAATGTCAAGCGCTGTCTGAGCTCATACCCCTTTTTTTACCAAAACAAAGTGAACATTCAACAAACCAATTAAGAAGAACAAGGTGGACTTCTTCCGACAAGAACAAGAACCAGCAACTGGTGATTCAAAGCAACAGAGAGGACAGTGAGTGTCAGCTATTCTCCACGCTCTTCGTGTCTTGTCAGTCCATAGAATGTGAATTATTTCTGCAAGAGAATCAACCTTTTTCTGCTGCATTGGATGACACAACAATTCTTGAGACACAGGTTACAGCTCTTGATACAAAGCTATGGGCTAATGCCATCCTTATCATATCGCCTGTTCGGCTTTGATTAATTCACTTCCTCTTCGAACCTCAAAGACATTTCACGAATATATAGTACAAGACGGTCTCCAAAATAGATCAGGACAGACACTTTACATGTATGACGTTTACTGGTCTTCTAATATAAAAGCTGTAACATGGTCATTTTGAGGCATAGTAGCTATACACGTCTCACACCACTATTACATTTCCCATAGGGCTCCATTGTAACATTTATGTCCAGACAGAGTGAAAAATTAAATTCTGCAGCATGTGTCTGGGCTCAAATTCTTCACTGGTTCAAGATATGCAATTATAAAGAAAAAAAAGTATACCTTGACAAAGTTTTTTTTTTTTTAAATTCAATGCTTTTGTGAGACCTATCAATTTCCAGAGTAATAATATGTCAACTATTCGCCCTAGATGCGGTTCAAACCGACAATTCTGAAATGACACAGAATTGTCCAGAAAGCTGGTATCAGCATCAAATTTTCAGTGGTGATTTCTAAAATACTGATCATTTAACTAATGCTAGCAAAAAACAAAACATTGCAGTACAAAGCCCTGAAGAATGAGGAGAACTAAAGTTTTATTTCTACCTCCTTCATCTGTAGGTCCAGAGTACTCAAGGGAGATAATAGTGGTGTGAGTCCTGAACAGGGTGACAGTCACTAAATAAATTAAAAGAACGTGTCGCATAAAACAACACACCATGATGATCAAGACAAGAATACAATGTTTCGTTGCGACCCACAGGATTTATGTAAAACCAACAAACTGACTGAAGTCCCGTTAAACTTACTCATGTATACCCCGCAAACTTCATTTTGCAAACTAACAATGGTTTAAATATCAGTACATTTTGGCTTTTGAATTGCATCAAACATAATTTCGCATCAAAAGCATTTCATTCGGTCACCTGTATAGATTTATATATACGAAAACGGTAATAATTACCTAAAATGGCGGCCATCTTGAAAAAAATGGCGACCATTTTGAATTTTCAGATGGCTTACTTGCTTTTTCTAGTAAGTAGTCCAAAAGGAGTATGTATGCCAATTTTGGTGCTTGTATCACAATGTGAACGATTGTTCACTGATCTGCTGGGCTATAATTCTTTATAGAATGACAAGGTCATTAAATTTTGTTAAATGTGAAGATTGTTTTATATTATGTATATACTCTGTATTAACCATGATGCGACTTTTATGAAGTGTACAAATGACTTGACTTTACCCAAACTACACCAGACTGATTATTATACTTCCTGTTCAGAAACATTACCACTCCTGCAATATGCATGATTCAATGTTGGCAGAACTTGTGGCCCAACCTTCTTGCTTATATGTGTTTGTAAATATTTATAGATATACTACTATTGTAATGTCGTTGTACGATTATAAGCAATACATATGTTTAAACTAATGCATTCGATTATTTGTTTGCTGCGACGACGGTTGACGTCTGTGTCAGACTTCCATGGCAGGAAGGATACAAATGACGATGCCATGTTGAAATAAACCACCGGGCTAAATGTCAAAATGATATGAAAAACAAACAGTAACAAAAACGGGATAAGAACCCACGGCTGCCGCGACATCATCACCTAGCACAAATTGAAAAGAGTTCATGCATTTGCAATGTAAATGTTCCTATTTAAAATTTCGGTTGTATTTAAATGGAAGCACATGGCAACAGGGGTCAAAGTTCAAGTAGGATAGGTTTTTGTATCAGTCTAGACTTTACATATATGATTATATATTACAGTGGGATATTTGGTCGCCTTTTGTCAGGCGGCTATAAACCCTGGCAGTGATTTCGTTCTCGTCTGCCCAGTGGAAGGTGACTACAATTTACCAGATTGGTTCGGCCCGCCAGGAAATGTCAAATTGACTGACGGTAATGGTAATTTTCCGAGCAATCCTGAAATGTCGTATAACAATTCAAGGGACCTGAAGATAACCAACGTCAAGTTGAATCACACTGGTGAATATACATGCAAAACAAGCGATGGTAGATCGGGGTCATTGAATCTAACTGTAACAGGTAAGATGCTTTTTTATACTTTATTAATCTTTATCGAATACGAAACAATACGTCAGTCATAATATTTGCGTTGCACTAGTGAAATCTTAAGTAATTTTAACTTTGGCATAACTGTTATATACTGTCAAAGGGGTCACCTCTATTAAGCAGCCACTTGTCTTAAGCAGCCACATTAACTATTTCCAATTTCTATGCTTTCAGGGCAAATGAATCTGTATTAAACAAAAACCTATCTTAAGAGGTCACTTTTGCTCCTTCCCTTCACTGACTGCTAGGTATAATAAAAAAACAGTTAAAACTAATATTATTTTTTTTTATTTTAAAGATTTTAGTCATATATTTCAAAACTTACGTGACGTTTACCAGTGCTGGTATATACATATAAATCATGATTGACACACATTTTATTGGGTTGGTTGATGCTACGGTCTGGTGTTCTTGATTTGTATTGTAGCCAGACCCGCTTGCCATAGTCTGGTCTGTATATTTATGGCCACAAATAATTATCTCCATACAAGTAGAGGTTTATATGTATACTATTGATTTTGTGTGACATTCATAAATACAGTTTACTTCAGAATTGTAATGTGTAATATTAAAAGCGAGTATAAGGTGTCGATATGATACAGCTTTGTATTTATATAGTTGTGGTATACGCGATTCTATTATTCGGTGTGGGTCCTCCGTGGCCGAGTGGTCTAAGGCACCATCTCAGGATTACTTACCTCTTACCGCTAAGGTCGTAGGTTCGAGTCCCGCGCGCTCCAAAAATTTTATGTGAGAAAGTTTGCCATTTTCTTGCGGAAGGACGGTGGTTCTACTCATTCTGACCAGACCTTCACCAGTAAAACTGGATATGTCATATATAACCCGAAATGTGTTGAAACTGGCGTTAAACCAAATTCAAAAAACAATAATTCGGTGTTTATAGTCTTTCTGGTGTTTATGCATGTTAAAGAATCACGCACACTTCGAATAAAGTCCAAAGGGCTTTATATAGGATGGGTGTCGTGATTCGACATTCTTTACACATGCATAAAACAACAAGACTAATGAATTAAATTCTTATTGTCCTGACGATAAACATTGCTTTTATTTCGGACGCCATTCCAGTAAAGTATTAGAATGAAAATTTAAATTATCTCTTCTATAGTTAACGCGTAAGAAGTAACAGCTAGTAACAAAAAAGTAGTCCGGCTCCAAGGATTGTACTGAAAAATAAAAGACTTAAGAATTACAGTTGTCAAAGGAAAATGCTTTAAATACATACATGGAAATGAGATTGAAATTATGCCTAATTGAAATCAACCTGTAAACGACTGTATATTGTTTCAATTACATTGTGATATAATAAACGAATATAATTTTCCAACAACAACAACAACAACAACAATAAAAACAACAACAGCAATAAACGTTTATGATAAATACGCAGTTCAATATCCATCGTATTTACTAGTCTTGTCCCCTTGACAACCAGTTACAGCAGACTGGTTGTCAGCTATTTTTTCCAAACGAAATGTTTTTAGTTTTCGAAGCATTCTTGATGATAATTAGTGATAAACCAACTTTATAATATTATCCAAGAGTGGATATCATGCCATGTTTGCTTAGATTTTAGAATTGAACGCCAGAGCTGTCTTATGTTCAGCATTGGTATCTTAATAGGTCATTGTATTATTATCTTGGGTTGTCGTGTCATTGTCTTTGGTTTGGTGGTCATTTTTGTATTGGCTTGTACCAGCATTGTGTTGGGTCATATAAACATTGTGTTTTGTTGTCATAGCACTATGTTTGGTCATGTTAATATTACGTTTAGTAGTCATATCGTTATGCTGGGTTGTATAATCATTGTATTGGGTTGTACAATCGTTGTGTTGGGTTGTATAATCATTATGTTGGGTTAGCAAAGCTTAGCATTATGTTGTGTTGTCTCATTATGTTATGTTGGGTTTGCAAATCATTATGTTGAGTTATTATGGTATTATGTTTGGTTGTCTTTGTATTGTGATCGGTTGTATACTTATTGTATTCGATTGTCATTCATTGTGTTTGGTTGTCTCATGTTCGTGTTAATTTGTATAATCATTATGTTTGGGTTGCCATTGCATTATGTTGGTTTGTCTTATCATTATGTGGGGTTGGTATTGTATTGTGTTCGGTTACATACTTATTATATTGGATTGCCATTGAATTGTCTCATAGTCGTGTTAAGTTGTATAATCATTATGTTAAGTTGTCATTGCATTAAGTTGGATTGCCATTGCATTATGTTGGGTTGTCATTGCATTATTATCTCTTGGATTCACTAAATCACATAACGTCTTACTACACAGTTATGCTCCTTATTCCAACGGAATAGGTGATTATCACACTTAAAAAGGCCTATGTAATTTGGTTTTGAAATATTTTAAAAATGGTTCATAGTAGTTGTGATTTATTTCTGCAGATGAAATTAGTAGAGCAAAAGATGGCATAGCATATACTGCTATAAGACATCACTGATGTTAAAAAAGTGACTTTTATAGAATTTTAACATATGCATATATTTATGAGCATGTTAGGACTTCTTTTTCCAAAAACTCTCAGTGTGTCACTGTACCCTCTTTAAAAAACAAGATGGTCAAACTTCCAGTTATTGTGCATTTTTATGTGGGTATACATTCCTGCTATGAAAATAAACACTTTAAAAAATCTATGTGGAATTCTGTTTTTATCATTCAATTTGAAATCCTAGACCTTTTTTATATAGAACAAAGAACACGATTCAACTATGTACTGAGTCCTTAAGGTAGTTCGCGGCACTCCTATCAGATTTTTGACATCTGGCGTAGATGATCAAAAAAATCTGAACACAAATACTATGAAGTATTAACTTTCAATTAAGCTTTGTTTTTTTTTATATAGTCCCGCTGTTTCTCGTTAACAGCACCCCCTGGTGATACGTATTTTTCGGACGATTTTCTCTGTTTTTCCCTTGTAAAATAATCAATACTAATTAAAAATTGTTTTTTATAACATTGTTAGATTACTCATTTTATTTCCTGTGATAAGATTATAACTTTCATGCAGATAAAATACAATTTTTGTTACCTTTACATTTAATCATTACGCCGGACTTGATATAAACGCGGGTTTCAAAACAATGTATTTTAATATTCATGGCTGATTGCGCTAAAAAGCTCTGGTACAAGTAATTGAATTTTACATATGTTCAACTTTATTCATTTCACTAATATGACTGAATAAAAAGGGATGTTCCGCTAGTGTTTTCATACATTTGAATTTATATTAAAATGAAACAATAATAAAACACGACGTCTGCTTGTGATTTCGGACGACGTCGTCCAAAATAGCAGGCGAACGTCGTGTGTTTTTATGTGTTTCATTTTTAATTTAAATTCGAAATTACAAAAAATCTAACGTGAACACCCCGTCTTTTTATTCATTCATATTGTAGTGAAAAAAAGTTTATCATATGTAAAATTCAAGAACTTGTATCAAAGTATTTTTGCGCAATCAGTCGTGAATGTTCAAAATGTGTAGGTTTAAACCCGCGTTTTAATCAATCCAGGCGTGATTGTAAGATGTATCTGTATAAAAGGTATAATATTATCCGAAGAAATATAAAAAGTAATTTAACAATTGTATTAAAAACAGTTTAAAAGTAATAATGACCATTTAATAAGGAAAGAAAACAGCGAGAATCGTCCGAAAGACACATACCGCTATAGGACGACGTTAACAAAATTCTGCAGGACAAAAAGCTAAGACGAACGCTGATACTTCATATAAGTATATGTTTAAAGATTTTTGATAATTTACGCCAGATGCAAAAAATCCGATAGGAAAGCCGCAATCTACCTTAAATTAGAACAAATTGAGTGCTTGGATGATGTTTCGGCGGAAAATGGCGTCATTGCGGTACTCATGACGTGTTGCGGGAATACGTCGAAATAAAATAATAAAATGGAAACAAATCTCAGGGTCCATGCGTAAAACGATGCGGATATCGCGCGTCTGCAGAGGAAGACATGTATGGAAATGCTTCTAGACCGTTTTCAGCAGGAGAAAATTGTAACCATTTCCCCCATGTCTAAAATTGATTCGGTTGGTTTTAGTGACCACAGGTGATCATATCAGGTTGAGGAAAGCTGCAAAAACAGGCATGCAATATTTGCAACGGTGTCTAAAGCGGGTTCGCCCGTTTCCGAACATAGTTTAATTAAGAAATATTTTTTAAATAATATCAATGTCCTGCTTTGATGACATAATTATTTCCATCAGTTTTTGGCGCGAATATTTCAAGCTGAAGAATACTTTACTTTCCTCCATATAGAAATATTTCGACGGAAAAATTCATGTTTATCGATAAAAATTATCGTAGATAATATTTTAACGTGTTCGGTGAGGAGACCACGCTCAGTTGCTAAGATTCTAAACCCCGTTTTTAGCGCTGTATGGCAAAAAAAAAAAAAAAAAAAAAAAAAAATAAACAACATATATTTTTTTTCATGTAATACTATACATGTATATGCAACAAACCAAACAAATATATATTGAGGACATTGTTTTATGTCTTTTTTTTTCAAAATTGTTGATTAAAATAAACAAAACGGTTTAATAATATCAATCAAATTATGAAGGCATTTAATTGTTTATTAAAGACCGACTATCTGTACTTTCATAGACTTTGATTTCTTAACTTTAGATTTTGTATGAATATTGACTCAGGTATCTTTATCCTTTGCAGACGCTCCACTAGTGTTCGCAAGCACTGGGGTCACTTGGTTTTCTATGTCCAAAACTAGTTTACAGTTTTCCTGCACTTCATACAGAAGTGGAGCAGAGGCGATAATAAAATGGTCATTTGATGACGCAGTGAACAAAACTTTTAAACATACGGTGCATCCAACAATATGTAATATGGTAAGTATTTGTACTCTCAGTATATCTAAAAACGTAAATTTTTACACTGTTGCCGACTATTTTTCTCTCATTTATAATTCTTTCATAATCGATTTTTTTCAATAATCAGTTTTTAAATTTAAAAAATTAATCAACAATAGCATATTAATTGGAAAGTAACGCAAAAAGTATTTTATTTAATTAAGTCCTGTTTTATTTTCAAATTATTAAATGTAACTTTTGGTCAATTATCATAAGTAAGTATAGTAAAGTTGATAAAAGAAAAAAAAAATGAAAAAATGGATACAATAAACACAGGAACAACCAAGTGTCAGAAGAAAATCCCTGACACGTGCACGAATTTCTATAAATGTAACAAAAACTCAGTTTGAAAAGTAATAAAGGTACTTCTTATCAAAAACGCCTATAATATGCACAAAACTACGGTTTCCAGCTGGAGGCCACCATGGCATATCAATGAAATTTTTACAATCGTGATTCTGTGGTTTTGTTGTTTCGACTTTATTTAATTAATACATATGCCACGATGGCCCCAGAGAAACACCGTATAGACCAGACATGCTGGATGTTAATGTTAGGATGGGGATTTCCCGATATAATCTCGATAAAACAATCAATTAAAATACAATCTCCATTTGATTCTTCTATGAGTTATGTATATGAATAGAAATTAAAACGCATGTATGGATAGATGCTACATTTTTTTTTCTCATGAAATTCGGTTTAATGGTTTCATAAAACTACCTGCTTTATCTATATCGTTATTTTATGTATACCCTGTAACACTCTACTAAAATCTTGTTCAACTGCTTGACATGTTTGTTTGTATTTATATGTTGTATCAAGATACAAATCATAGACCAAAGGAATTTGAAAAGCAATACTTTATTCATTCCTTTACCCAAGAACTTATATAATTCCTTGCTTTATCCCTTTTTTTCACCACAGGATGAACGACAAAGGTTTAACTGTGACTCTAAATTATCTGTAGAGAATCTCACCAAAGAAGACAACGGAGTCAAAGTGTCATATAATGTGGAATATGAAAATGAAATCGTCCATACACATGCCTGGGATCCCCTGACTTATTACTGTAGGTATATGTAAAGACGCATGCGTAACAGTCTGAGAAAAGGCAGCGCAAGAAGAGATAGGAAAACGCAACACTGGGTTAAGAGGGGACTAAATTGATAATGAAAAATGTGACACCAATGCAGGAGGTAACACATTATTCAGACATTTCTGAAGTAAACAACCAGTAACACCAACAGACACTTATTTCTTTAAGATATGGATATATACATACTCGTGCTTAGTATGTTGCGTTTTCATGTCTCTCACTGTGTTGGTTTTTTTTCTTGAGAGCACATAATGAATTACATAACATTTACAATTGACATTTTCATTTAAGTACAAACAGTATTTTGCTGTAATGAATTCGCAATTTCCCGTCACGCACGTCAGCTTACGTAGAAATGAATTGACCCCTTTCCATTAAAGCCAATATCAGAGGTTGAACTTTACTAGTGGGGAGGTAATGTAGTATATAGAGTGTTAGTCGCTCATGCCAGAGGTTGCAGGTTCGACCCCCAGCTCCACCGGATGTCTATTGGTTAAACACAGGAAGCGGACAATCGAGCTAAAATAAATTGTTATAAACTAAATTTAATTTACTTGTTAGTCTTTGCGTTCGATATTTCATTCGCCTAGATACATGAGACAGTAATGTCTAAATAGAATCAGAATTCATATAGTATCTTACATCTACATCCTGATCGATGGTAACATGATAATGCCTTAAAATCATAGTTGTGTACACATTAAAACTTATATGATAACTTGAAAGATGAGTTTCTACGATATACAGAACTACGGATGCGCATTACAGTACATATCTCGACTGATTCATGACTGATTCTTTTTTATTTAATACGGTAAACTTTATCTACATAAACATAGAATAACGCAGTTAAACGAAAACATGCATACTGGTCAACTAGAATAACAATTTGATTCTGCTTTAGAAAATATTGATTAGGAAAACGTAACAGTAGGAACGCCACTGGCTGTAATCATTCCGCAGATAACTCCCGGCATGGAACAACAAACATAGTTCCCAGTTCGCGGAAGAAATCTGTATGTTATAAAGTCGTGGCGTTTTTACTGTAAAATGAATGTTTGTTGAAATAAACAATTAACTAATTTGTAATTGTATTACAAACTATAACTCCCGCCATTTCAGTTCCACCCACGTCAATACAAATGACTGGTAATGAAGTTGTTAAGCTAGACACCCTGGGTCAGGGAACGCTCAACTTGACTTGCTCGACGAATAATGCGCGCGGAGCAGCCGATGGCAGTGGAGTCCTGTTTTATTGGTACAGAGACAACAAGTTAATAGATAAAACCGATTTTGACCGAGTCGTTACTAAGGACATGGCAGTTGGTTTGGATGAAGGATACAACGCTAGCGAGTCGGTGACATTGGCCGTCAACAGAGACATGCACGGCGCAGTAATTGAATGCTTAGTACCAAGATCTATTGCTTTAGGTGACTTAAAAACCGAAATTACGTTGGATATTGAGTGTAAGTAGAGAATTTGTATATATATAATCAGTTAACCTTGTACTATGTTTGTGCCAAGTTTGGTGTTTTTCTCAAAAGAGGCACAATTCTCTCAATATTCTGCTCCATATTGCCCCCACTTATTGGTTTTCATTGTATATGTAGCGAAGTTCAAAATAGAAATTGTGTCATAGATTATGTTCCCATGTAGAATAATTGCAGGTTCAGTGACCACATGAATGGCTGTGTTCAACATATACCTAGTCTGTACAGCGGAACCACTCTCCCGATCTGGTCCGTTAAATAGCAATGTTGGTATAGCCGCATTTGAGCACGTTGATTGGTCAGTTGCTTCAGAGAACGTTTAATGACGTCATTGTTCAGTAAGCGTTCAATTGCTATGAATTGTTGGACCTACGTAGACTTCCCTGGGGTTTTATCAAAGACGGTTAATAGACTTGATTCGGGATCACGTTCTGGTATATACTAAATTTACCGAAAACACGTAATTATTTAAATTGATACATCTAATTCGAAATAACTGCTGATTGACCATACCAATTAAATTATTTACAATGATTTATCTTTATTTAAAAAAATCAAAATTTTCTCCAACCCCTTTCATTAAAATGATTCTCACTGACTTGATTTATTATTTAAGATTCGCCAAAATTACTGGAACCAGTGTTGAGTGTCTACAGGGCGTATGTAGGAGATGCTGTAGTTATTCCATGTTCTGCTGATAGTAATCCCCCTTCCAATTTCTCCTGGACGAAAGTGCCAGCACTTAATGTTGTGGGTATAGCCGATACCAATCTACTAGACAACAGAGGTGACTTAACACTTACAAACATTAGTATGGACGATGCTGGAGATTACCAATGTGAAGCCGCTAACAAGATTGAACCTAAATCTTCTCGCAAAGTCACGTTTGCTGTGTACAGTAAGTTATTTAAAACATATTTATTTTATATTGCGAGAAAGATGCCTTAAACATCTGTTTTTCATAACATGTATTTCCTTATAGGTGTTAACCCACCATTGATTTTTGTTCTTAATTCTATAGTAAATAATAAAAGTTTGAAGGTTTGTCATTCATTGAGAATCCGAAATGAAAGAAGTGAAACCTACATTTTACTGTTTGCCAACCTCTGCACTATCAAAATATGATGAGAAAAGTAGGGATGTGTCATATAAGATTTTTTTTCTGCTCAGTGTGTACACTGTTGACAAAGTGAAAGTAGACTTCCGAAATCAAGTATTCATACCCCAATTTCCAAGCATCAGTTTTTTTTCCAAATTCACAATTCAAACATGACAATGCTATCAAAATGTTCAAAATACATCAATAATGTCATTCAAATAAAAAAAGAGCATTAAATTAAGGAAAATGCATTTTTAAAGAGAAGACACGAGGATTATTTATAACCGCCATTATGCGACTACCCCACGGAAGTATATAATGCATGATTTAACGTACTCACGCACGCACACATACGCAATAGTGTTATATTAATATTACATGGTGAACAAGGTTGAATTTTTATCAACAATATATAATCCATTGTCAGAAGCAAACCTAAATAAGGATATTAAAAAAAAAACAGAATGTCACGAAAATATTTCTTTAAATTAAATTGTTTTTTTAAGCAAGGATGCTTTTTTAATAAATAAATAACTTATAATAAATGTCACTAAGGTCTCTGAATTTCATTTATTTATTAAACAATTTTTTAAAAAAACATAGTCGAAAATATGGATTAAACCCTGATTACTTGAATCGAACTTGCTTCTTACAATAATAGAAATTGTATGTGTGCGTGCGTGTGTAATAGTTTTTACTAAAATTATCTTTTTTGCTCTTTATTAAGTGTGTATGTGATTGAAATATGAACTTAAAATTAATCGTGATGTAATTATTGTGTTTACCCCAGATGCACCAGTAGCGCCAACACAGAATGGAGTTCACGAAGCCACAACCTCAAGTCTCAAGGTGTACATGATTTTACCAAAACCTTCACCCGAGATTCCGTTAACATATTTCGTGCAGTTTCGTAAACAGATGACTCCGGCCAGGGCATGGTCTGAACTATCAACACCAGCTAGTGTAGAAGCAGACAACAGCGGATTTTACGTTGTTATACAAGACATCTTACCATCAACAATATACGAAGTAAGGGCTAAGTCTATAGACGCATACGGTCTAGCTTCGTTCTCTGTCGCCAGCGAGTATACGACTTTAAAAGGTAAATATTAAAAAGAATAATAAAAGCAAATCCCGCTATTATTTTTTATTTTTTATTTTACCGTTTATTTAATTGTTTTACATGTATTTAACAAACAATACATGGTGTTGAGGTTCATTTGCAAGATAACAACACAGCATGCACTCAAGATATAATGGAAACGCAGCTCGGGAAGAGATGTAAAAATGCAGCACAGAAAAATATGTGAAAATGCGGTACGGGAAGAGATGTGAAAACGCAGCACAAAAAGATATGTGAAAACGCAGCACAGAGTGAATGTGAAAATGCAGCACAGGAAGAGATGTAAAAATGCAGCACAGAAAAATATGTGAAAACGCGGCACAGGAAGAGATGTGAAAACGAAGCACAGAAAGATATGTGAAAACGCAGCACAGGCACATATGTGAAAACGCAGCACAGGAAGAGATAATGAAAACGCAGCACCTGAAGCGATATAAAACAAACACAGGGTTTAGGGGGGATTTACTTTGAAACGAAACTAGTGACACAAATGTAGGAGGCACCAAAATATTCAGTAACATCTCAAGTAAACAACTAATAACATCAATAGACAGCATTAAAATTTTTCAATATATACATTTTTATCAAGCATGTATTTTCTATTGTACGAATATTGATTGTCTTCATAGACACAAATACTTGTTTGATACAAATGTATATATTGAAAATATACTAAATGTCCTAAGAATGAGAGCAATGTGTGCGAGTCATCATCGATTAATATGTTGATGTTGTAAAGTGTGCGGTGGTATTTCCTCCTCGACCCACAACACACTCGTTGACGGGGAGAATAACAGTCATATTTCTAAGAAGAAACGTGTGAATAAGATTCAATGATAAATTAAAACACGCGATAGATTAATAAAAGCTTTAAGCTTTCTTCTTTCATAAGTGTTAATTGATATATGATATTTTTCAGTGTAATTGTATACAAGGTGTGAAGAAAATCAATTTAAACTTTAAGCAAGAGACGTGAAATCTCATATATTCAATAACAAAATTATTGTAAAAGCTCAGTATTATGATAGTAATAATGCTGAAAGTGGACACCAACATTTCATTTTACATTTGTCAAGCATTTACGACTATTTGTAAGATTTGAAAACCAGCAGATTAGAAAATAATGTGTTGTTTGTTGTACTTCTGATCATGTCGTTTACTGTAAGAAAACCCAACTTATCCTCAACCCATGATATATACATGGATCAGTTTATGATTGCTGAAGATGGATTTGACGATTTCAGATATGCATGCAGCAATTCATTTGCAGAGAAGCAAAAAGATAAGGGACAATATTTACATGCATCGTGTTTAATTTTTTAAAAAAAGTGAATAATAAAAAAAAAAATGTTCGCTGTTATACCCGCTTATGTGATGTAGATTTCATCGTAACGTAACATCCATGTATCCAAAAACTGAACAACGCTATTTATCTTTATCTGTAGTGTTTATTAATTTACAGAGAAACCTAAGGAAGAAAAGGTAACAGAGACAGATCGCACAAACGCCATTTTGATAGCTGTGTTTGTGACAGCCGCCGTATTCATCGTTATACTTGTGATAGTGGTTTGGGCTATACGTAAAGGAAAATGTAAGTATACACAAACCAGGAACTAGGCTATTTCCTAGTCTAAATCGAAATGCCAATTGGAATATTTTTCATTTTTAACAAATCTGTTTGATTTTGATCTTCATCTGTGTTACACGATTCTTCTAACGTACCGATCACTGATTTCTAAGTATTTTTAGAGAACACGGAAATTCCATCATACTCAACTTAAATTTGCTTTGTCTACGAATCTCGAGCTAAAATATGTTCCCGTCCCTGCCTCTTAACTTAGAAAATGTAAGAATTGTGTTTTATTTTGGCTATTTGTTCTCTTTGTTGTTAGTAAAATTTAACACTGGTTTTAATTATGTGACGATTTTTTACGATCGCAAGGGCATTAAAGACTGCCTTTGAGAGAATCAATACTATTTTATATAAGGATCCTTTCAAATCATAGAACAAAATCAAGGAAAAAGGTTGCCATTCTCGTTTTTGTTTAGACTTGTGTTTAGCCGCATCCGGGTGTACTTTCTCACAACAAAGCATCGCTGCGTTTACATACGGTTATCATGTCCGTTGATCATCCTTAGACCACAGTGTGTTAAAAGGGAATGCCGTTCAGTTCAATAAACCGTTATTGTTGCTCTTTAAAACGTTAATAATGGTCCAATCATCCTGTTTTATTTGTAAAAAATACACGAGTTCTGCGTAGTGCACACTAGTATCTACATTATTAACTATTATAATATAACTGAACTGATTTATTTGAAACATTAGAAAACTTAGACATGCATTTCAATGATATAAAGACCACGAAAACTTAAACACAATCAATATACTGGTTGTATTCAGTATTATACGTAAACATACATAAAGGTTCAAGCGCAATGTTTCATTTGTAACACATACATTGTGTAATACAGCTAGTTTTTTCCATTATTTAATTTAACTTAAGTGTTCTTCAATTGGTCAGTTAAATAAAAACACATTTGACCAGTCAATATATGGAATAGCCACAAAATAAATGGGAAAGATAACAAAAAGTGGCACTGCCCTTGAACATTCAGAAGCTAAACTGCCAGCTTAACCCTGTTATATATGCACAACACTTAATATGACCGGATGGATTACTGTTATGAAACTTGGTAATCTTTTTGTAAGATAAATGGTCTGTGCACCGTCATGACATGATTGTATAGTGTAGTAAGCGACTCAACACCAGTCAGTATAATCCAAGTCATTTGGATAGTATATGCTTATCTACTATGTCGTATCTTGAATAAATATGATTTATCGTTTTTGCAGGTGGTGGCTCAGGTTCCAATAAAAGGTAATTAATTATGGAATATAAAAACAAAAATTCAAATGTCAAATGCCATCTTTTAACACGTTTTGATGTTACTACAAAGTGCTGAATTGTCCATCATTTATACATGGCATCTTAAATTAACGAAATGATACATTTGATATGTATACCAAATTGGAACACTCATTTAAAGCAACAAAATTAAATGTATCACTATTTGTATACTGCAAGCACGTATGTTGGTTAACATCCTTTAAGCCAATTGGGAAAAGAAAATGCTATTTGCTGTTCTCTGACTATTTACTTTAATAA
Organism: Panopea generosa; assembly: GCA_029582155.1. Lineage (NCBI taxonomy): Eukaryota > Metazoa > Mollusca > Bivalvia > Adapedonta > Hiatellidae > Panopea > Panopea generosa. Next base: position 41,440,660 of record CM055894.1, read on the forward strand.
TTTTATGACATGTCGAATTGGTTCAAAACGTTTTATTTTATTACTAAGATATTTCCTAATCAATGAATCTGACCTTTCAGTCTTGTGTTACAATTTCAGATACGGACCTTTTTGTCAACTCTATTCTAAAATACACGTTAAAATATGCATGCATTTTTTAATAGAAAATATATTCATCGTATGAAACAAAACCATCATTATGTCATCTGGTCTCACTACAGAGTTGAAGATTACTTTATGTTGGTATGACCACCATTATATCTTCTGGTCTCACTACAGAGTTGAATAGTACTTTATGTTGGCATAACCATCATTATGTCTTCTGGTCTCACTACAGAGTTGAAGATTACTTGATGTTGGCATAACCATCATTATGTCTTCTGGTCTCATTACAGAATTTAATATTACTTGATATTGGCATAACCATCATTATATCTTCTGGTCTCACTACAGAGTTGAATATTACTTTATGTTGGCATAACCATCATTATATCTTCTGGTCTCACTACAGAGTTGAATATTACTTTACATTGGTATAACCATCATTATGTGGTCACACTACAGAGTTGAATATTACTTTACATTGGTATAACCACCATTATGTCTTCTGATCTCTCTACAGAGTTGAAGATTACTTTATGTTGGCATAACCATCATTATATCTTTTGGTCTCACTACAAAGTTGAATATTACTTTATGTTGGCATAACCATCATTATGTCTTCTGGTCTCACTACAGAGTTGAATAGTACTGTATGTTGGCATAACCATCATTATATCTTCTGGTCTCACTACAGAGTTGAATATAACTCTATGTTGGCATAACCATCATTATGTCTTCTGGTCTCACTACAAAGTTGAATATTACTTTATGTTGGCATAACCATCATTATGTCTTTTGGTCTCACTACAGAGTTGAAGACTACTTTATGTTGGCATAACCATCATTATGTCTTCTGGTCTCACTACAGAGTTGAAGATTACTTTATGTTGGCATAACCATCATTATGTCTTCTGGTCTCACTACAGAGTTGAATAGTACTTTATGTTGGCATAACCATCATTATGTATTCTGGTCTCACTACAGAGTTGAATATTACTTGATGTTGGTATCACCATCATTATATCTTCTGGTCTCACTACAGAGTTGAATAGTACTTTATGTTGGCATAACCATCATTATATCTTCTGGTCTCACTACAGAGTTGAAGATTACTTGATGTTGGTATGACCATCATTATATCTTCTGGTCTCACTACAGAGTTGAATAGTACTTTATGTTGGCATAACCATCATTATATCTTCTGGTTTCACTACAGAGTTGAAGACTACTTGATGTTGGTATGACACTCATTATATCTTCTGGTCTCACTACAGAGTTGAAGATTACTTTATGTTGGCATAACAATCATTATGTCTTCTGGTCTCACTACAGAGTTGAATATTACTTTATGTTGGCATAACCATCATTATGTCTTCCGGTCTCACTACAGAGTTGAAGATTACTTTATGTTGGCATAACCATCATTATGTCTTCTGGTCTCACTACAGAGTTGAAGATTACTTTATGTTGGCATAACCATCATTATGTCTTCTGGTCTCACTACAGAGTTGAAGATTACTTTATGTTGGCATAACCATCATTATGTCTTCTGGTCTCACTACAGAGTTGAAGATTACTTTATGTTGGCATAACCATCATTATATCTTCTGGTCTCACTACAGAGATGAATATTACTTTATGTTGGCATAACCATCATTATGTCTTCTGGTCTCACTACAGAGTTGAAGTTTACTTGATGTTGGTATGACCATCATTATGTCTTCTGGTCTCACTACAGAGTTGAATAGTACTTTATGTTGGCATAACCATCATTATGTCTTCTGGTCTCACTACAGAGTTGAAGATTACTTGATGTTGGCATAACCATCATTATGTCTTCTGGTCTCATTACAGAATTTAATATTACTTGATATTGGCATAACCATCATTATATCTTCTGGTCTCACTACAGAGTTGAATATTACTTTATGTTGGCATAACCATCATTATATCTTCTGGTCTCACTACAGAGTTGAATATTACTTTACATTGGTATAACCATCATTATGTGGTCACACTACAGAGTTGAATATTACTTTACATTGGTATAACCACCATTATGTCTTCTGATCTCTCTACAGAGTTGAAGATTACTTTATGTTGGCATAACCATCATTATATCTTTTGGTCTCACTACAAAGTTGAATATTACTTTATGTTGGCATAACCATCATTATGTCTTTGGTCTCACTACAGAGTTGAATAGTACTGTATGTTGGCATAACCATCATTATATCTTCTGGTCTCACTACAGAGTTGAATATAACTCTATGTTGGCATAACCATCATTATGTCTTCTGGTCTCACTACAAAGTTGAATATTACTTTATGTTGACATAACCATCATTATGTCTTTTGGTCTCACTACAGAGTTGAAGACTACTTTATGTTGGCATAACCATCATTATGTCTTCTGGTCTCACTACAGAATTGAAGATTACTTTATGTTGGCATAACCATCATTATGTCTTCTGGTATCACTACAGAGTTGAATAGTACTTTATGTTGGCATAACCATCATTATGTCTTCTGATCTCACTACAGAGTTGAATATTACTTGATGTTGGTATCACCATCATTATATCTTCTGGTCTCACTACAGAGTTGAATAGTACTTTATGTTGGCATAACCATCATTATATCTTCTGGTCTCACTACAGAGTTGAAGATTACTTGATGTTGGTATGACCATCATTATATCTTCTGGTCTCACTACAGAGTTGAATAGTACTTTATGTTGGCATAACCATCATTATATCTTCTGGTTTCACTACAGAGTTGAAGACTACTTGATGTTGGTATGACACTCATTATATCTTCTGGTCTCACTACAGAGTTGAAGATTACTTTATGTTGGCATAACAATCATTATGTCTTCTGGTCTCACTACAGAGTTGAATATTACTTTATGTTGGCATAACCATCATTATGTCTTCCGGTCTCACTACAGAGTTGAAGATTACTTTATGTTGGCATAACCATCATTATGTCTTCTGGTCTCACTACAGAGTTGAAGATTACTTTATGTTGGCATAACCATCATTATGTCTTCTGGTCTCACTACAGAGTTGAAGATTACTTTATGTTGGCATAACCATCATTATGTCTTCTGGTCTCACTACAGAGTTGAAGATTACTTTATGTTGGCATAACCATCATTATATCTTCTGGTCTCACTACAGAGATGAATATTACTTTATGTTGGCATAACCATCATTATGTCTTCTGGTCTCACTACAGAGTTGAAGTTTACTTGATGTTGGTATGACCATCATTATGTCTTCTGGTCTCACTACAAAGTTGAATATTATTTTATGTTGGCATAACCATCATTATGTCTTCTGGTCTCACTACAAAGTTGAATATTACTTTATGTTGGCATAACCATCATTATATCTTCTGGTCTCACTACAAAGTTGAAGATTACTTGATGTTGCCATAACCATCATTATGTCTTCTGGTCTCACTACAAAGTTGAAGATTACTTGATGTTGGCATAACCATCATTATATCTTCTGGTCTCACTACAAAGTTGAATATTACTTTATGTTGGTATAACCATCATTATGTCTTCTGGTCTCACTACAAAGTTGAATATTACTTTATGTTGGCATAACCATCATTATATCTTCTGGTCTCACTACAGAGTTGAAGATTACTTGATGTTTGTTGGTATGACCATCATTATATCTTCTGGTCTCACTACAGAGTTGAATACTACTTTATGTTGGCATAACCATCAATATGTTTTCTGGTCTCACTACAAAGTTGAATATTACTTTATGTTGGCATAACCATCATTATGTCTTCTGGTCTCACTACAGAGTTGAAGATTACTTGATGTTGGTATGACCATCATTATGTCTTCTGGTCTCACTACAAAGTTGAATATTACTTTATGTTGGCATAACCATCATTATGTCTTCTGGTCTCACTACAGAGTTGAAGATTACTTGATGTTGGCATAACAATCATTATGTCTTCTGGTCTCACTACAAAGTTGAATATTACTTTATGTTGGCATAACCATCATTATGTCTTCTGGTCTCACTACAAAGTTGAATAGTACTGTATGTTGGCATAACCATCATTATGTCTTCTGGTCTCATTACAGAGTTGAATAGTACTTTATGTTGGCATAACTATCATTATGTCTTCTGGTCACACTACAGAATTGAATAGTACTGTATGTTGGCATAACCATCATTATGTCTTCTGGTCACACTACAGAATTGAATAGTACTGTATGTTGGCATAACAATCATTATGTCTTTTGGTCTAAATACAGAGTTGAATATTACTTTATGTTGGCATAACCATCATTATGTCTTCTGGTTTCACTACAGAGTTTAATATTACTTGATGTTGGCATAACCATCATTATGTCTTCTGGTCTCACTACAAAGTTGAATATTACTTTATGTTGGTATAACCATCATTATGTCTTCTGGTCTCACTACAGAGTTGAATATTATTTTATGTTGGCATAACCATCATTATGTCTTCTGGTCACATTACAGAGTTGAATATTACTGTATGTTGGCATAACCATCATTATGTCTTCTGGTCTCACCTCAGATTTGAATATTACTTAATGTTGGCATAACCATCATTATGTCTTCTGGTCTCACTACAAAGTTGAATATTACTTTATGTTTGCATAACCATCATTATGTCTTCTGGTCTCACTACAGATTTGAATATTACTTTATGTTGGTATAACCATCATTATGTCTTCTGATCTCACTACAGAGTTGAAGATTACTTTACGTTGGCATAACCATCATTATGGCTTCTGGTCTCACTACAGAATTAATATTACTTAATGTTGGTATAACCATCATTATGTCTTCTGGTCTCACTACAGAGTTGAATATTACTTGATGTTTGCATAACCATCATTATGTCTTCTGGTCTCATTACAGGGTTGAATATTACCTGATGTTGGTGTGACCATCATTATGTCTTCTGGTCTCACTATAAAGTTGAATATTACTTTATGTTGGCATAACCATCATTATGTCTTCTGGTCTCACTATAGAGTTGAAGATTACTTGATGTTGGTATGACCATCATTATATCTTCTGGTCTCACTACAGAGTTGAATAGTACTTTATGTTGGCATAACCATCATTATGTCTTCTGGTCTCACTACAGTGTTGAATATTACTTGATGTTGGTATGACCATCATTATGTCTTCTGGTCTCACTACAAAGTTGAATATTACTTTATGTTGGCATAACCATCATTATGTCTTCTGGTTTCACTACAGAGTTGAATATTACTTTATGTTGGCATAACCATCATTATGTCTTCTGGTCTCACTACAAAGTTAAATATTACTTTATGTTGGCATAACCATCATTATGTCTTCTGGTCTCACTACAGAGTTGAATATTACTTTATGTTGGTATAACCATCATTATGTCTTCTGATCTCACTACAGTGTTGAAGATTACTTTACGTTGGCATAACCATTATGTCTTCTGGTCTCACTACAGAGTTGAATATTACTTTATGTTGGTATAACCTTCATTATGTCTTCTGGTCTCACTACAGAGTTGAATATTACTTGATGTTGGCATAACCATCATTATGTCTTCTGGTCTCACTACAAAGTTGAATATTACTTTATGTTGGCATAACCATCATTATGTCTTCTGGTCTCACTACAGAGTTGAATATTACTTTATGTTGGCATAACCATCATTATGTCTTCTGGTCTCACTTCAGAGTTGAAGATTACTTGATGTTGGTATAACCATCATTATGTCTTCTGGTCTCACTACAGAGTTGAATAGTACTGTATGTTGGCATAACCATCATTATGTCTTCTGGTCTCACTACAAAGTTGAATATTACTTTATGTTGGCATAACCATCATTATGTCTTCTGGTCTCACTACAGAGTTGAATATTACTTTATGTTGGCATAACCATCATTATGTCTTCTGGTCTCACTACAAAGTTAAATATTACTTTATGTTGGCATAACCATCATAATGTCTTCTGGTCTCATTACAAAGTTGAATATTACTTTATGTTGGCATAACCGTCATTATGTCTTCTGGTCTCACTACAGAGTTGAAGATTACTTGATGTTGGTATAACCATCATTATGTCTTCTGGTCTCACTACAGAGTTGAATAGTACTGTATGTTGGCATAACCATCATTATATCTTCTGGTCTCACTACAAAGTTGAATATTACTTTATGTTGGCATAACCATCATCATGTCTTCTGGTCTCACTACAGTGTTGAATATTACTTTATGTTGGCATAACCATCATTATATCTTCTGGTCTCACTACAGAGTTGAATATTTCTTTATGTTGGCATAACCATCATTATGTCTTCTGGTCTCATTACAGAATTTAATATTACTTGATATTGGCATAACCATCATTATATCTTCTGGTCTCATTACAGAGTTGAATATTACTTTATGTTGTCATAACCATCATTATATCTTCTGGTCTCACTACAGAGTTGAATATTACTTTACATTGGTATAACCATCATTATGTGGTCACACTACAGAGTTGAATATTACTTTACATTGGTATAACCATCATTATGTCTTCTGATCTCTCTACAGAGTTGAAGATTACTTTATGTTGGCATAACCATCATTATATCTTCTGGTCTCACTACAAAGTTGAATATTACTTTATGTTGGCATAACCATCATTATGTCTTCTGGTCTCACTACAGAGTTGAATAGTACTGTATGTTGGCATAACCATCATTATATCTTCTGGTCTCACTACAGAGTTGAATAGTACTGTATGTTGGCATAACCATAATTATATCTTCTGGTCTCACTACAGAGTTGAATATTACTCTATGTTGGCATAACCTTTATTATGTCTTCTGGTCTCACTACAGAGTTGAATATTACTTTACGTTGGCATAACCATCATTATATCTTCTGGTCTCACTACAGAGTTGAATAGTACTGTATGTTGGCATAACCATCATTATATCTTCTGGTCTCACTACAGAGTTGAATATTACTTTATGTTGGCATAACCATCATTATGTCTTCTGGTCTCACTACAGAGTTGAATATTACTTTACGTTGGCATAACCATCATTATATCTTCTGGTCTCACTACAGAGTTGAATATTACTCTATGTTGGCATAACCATCATTATGTCTTCTGGTCTCACTACAAAGTTGAATATTACTTTATGTTGGCATAACCATCATTATGTCTTCTGGTCTCACTACAGAGTTGAATATTACTTTATGTTGGCATAACCATCGTTATGTCTTCTGGTCTCATTACAAAATTGAATATTACTTTACGTTGGCATAACCATCATTATGTCTTCTGGTCTCACTACAAAGTTGAATATTACTTTATGTTGGCATAACCATCATTATGTCTTCTGGTCTCACTACAGAGTTGAATAGTACTTTATGTTGGCATAACCATCATTATGTCTTCTTGTCTCATTACAGAATTGAATATTACTTTACGTTGGCATAACCATCATTATGTCTTCTGGTTTCACTACAAAGTTGAATATTACTTTACGTTGGCATAACCATCATTATGTCTTCTGGTCTCACTACAAAGTTGAAGATTACTTTATGTTGGCATAACCATCATTATGTCTTCTGGTCTCACTACAGAGTTGAATATTAATTTATGTTGGCATAACCATCATTATATCTTCTGGTCTCACTACAGAGTTGAATATTACTTTACGTTGGCATAACCATCATTATATCTTCTGGTCTGACTACAATGTTGAATATTACTCTATGTTGGCATAACCGTCATTATGTCTTCTTGTCTCACTACAGAGTTGAATATAACTTTACGTTGGCATTACCATCATTATGTCTTCTGGTCTCACTACAAAGTTGAATTTTACTTTATGTTGGCATAACCATCATTATGTCTTCTGGTCTCACTACAGAGTTGAATATTACTTTATGTTTGCATAACCATCATTATGTCTTCTGGTCTCACTACAGAGTTGAATATTACTTTATGTTGGCATAACCATCATTATGTCTTCTGGTCTCATTACAGTGTTGAAGATTACTTTATGTTGGCATAACCATCATTATGTCTTCTGGTCTCACTACAGAGTTAAAGATTACTTTATATTGGCATAACCATCATTATGTCTTCTGATCTCACTACAGAGTTGAATATTACTTTATGTTGGCATAACCATCATTATGTCTTCTGGTCTCACTACAGAGTTGAATATTACTTTATGTTGGCATAACCATCATTATGTCTTCTGGTCTCATTACAGTGTTGAATATTACTTTATGTTTGCATAACCATCATTATGTCTTCTGGTCTCACTACAGAGTTGAATATTACTTTATGTTGGCATAACCATCATTATGTTTTCTGGTCTCACTACAGTGTTGAAGATTACTTTATGTTGGCATAACCATCATTATGTCTTCTGGTCTCACTACAGAGTTAAAGATTACTTTATATTGGCATAACCATCATTATGTCTTCTGATCTCACTACAGAGTTGAATATTACTTTATGTTGGCATAACCATCATTATGTCTTCTGGTCTCACTACAGAGTTGAATATTACTTTATGTTGGCATAACCATCATTATGTCTTCTGGTCTCATTACAGTGTTGAAGATTACTTTATGTTGGCATAACCATCATTATGTCTTCTGATCTCACTACAGAGTTGAAGATTACTTTATGTTGGCATAACCATCATTATGTCTTCTGGTCTCATTACAGTGTTGAAGATTACTTGATGTTGGCATAACCATCATTATGTCTTCTGATCTCACTACAGTGTTGAAGATTACTTTATGTTGGCATAACCATCATTATGTCATCTGATCTCACTACAGAGGTTTTATAATGTGGAAACACATTCCTTAGCAGTTCTTAAACCAATAACGCCTCTGTGTTGTAATTACTATGCTAGCCTATGTTCTTACCCATCTTCAGCAAGATATAGCTATCATTATTATCCTAATGAAAATATTCCAAACGACATAACATAGAATACTTAACAAAGGGACATAGAAACTTTGTAGTGAGACTAAATAAGTCCATTGCCTGGACAATACTATACAGCATGTTATCTTATACAATCTCTTATCACTTCTTTCAGGATGGATCTCCCCATGTAGACGCCTGCGCACCATATTTAAAGTGGCATAACCAGTATTTGATTATATTTTTTATAAAGAAATAAACAACTAATTTATGAATGACAAACATGTTTTATGAATTCTCGTGGCTTTTCATACATTTTTAATAGCCGATACATCTCTTTTGCGTGAATAATTCGTGTTTAAATATGCATTTACTGGTTAGTAATAATTAAATGAAAATACGCTACTCCGGTGAGGGAAATTACCGTAAAATGTCCAATGACACTCACCTGTCGCAATCGTACATACTCGGTAAATTCCGTCATCATTCAGTATTAGGCCTCGTTTATGGTGAAACAATTTCAAATAACAAAAAATGGTTGCTAGATAAATGCAATGAAGAATTTGTTTTGTTTTGTTGAAACATATTTTTTTGTAGCTGAAGCTGTTTACGAAGAAATGTAGGGAAAAATAGGGTTGGTAGTGAAATGAATAAAAAAGTAAATAACTTATCACGGGAAATGAATCCGTATTACATGCAGGTATACCCACTGCGCAACATAGTAATATTATATTTCAAAGGTATAAATATGTTAACAAACAGTTCTGTAAATAGCATTTTTAACCGATGATATCTGGAAATTTCCAAAAGTTTATTTAACCGAGACAAGACAGGTTGAACCATTGGCATTATTCCATGGATCAGGTCTAATTCAAATATCGACGATAACAACGAGTTGAAAGACATGGCTTTTGACGATATAAAACGGTTGTTTTTGCACCAGATATGATAAAAATTATTACAATTGATCCTGAATATTACAATAATACCAGTTGGTTTCATTGAAAAGATATAACTAAATGGTTATGCCACTTTAAAGATAGTGTACAAGGCAAAAGGAAACAAAGGTTTATTGAAGGACGAAAACACCATTTGGAAAGCAAATGACGCGATAGAGAAAGAATTAATGACATAAAGAAAAGAAGACGCCAAAAAAAAAAAATCCAGAATCACGAAATCCAAGAAAGGAACTAGAATCACGTAAAAGATTGTTAAGAAAGTACAACATTATTATGACATTGATAACATAATGACTTAAAAGAACTTAAGGTTATTATTTACTATTTGTGCGACCTTTGCAAGAGTACAGATACCAATATTTGTTACATTTGCTCAGGTCTATTCCATGTAATATGCACATGACTGAAATTGTCAAATGGAAAAGATTGATAACATAGCTTTTGTGTGTGTGTGTGTGTGTGTGTGTGTGTGGGGGGGGGGGGGGGGGGGGGATTTGACTGTGTGATATACAGAAAAATAATGGACTAAGAAGGTGTCGCCATCTTAAAGGACATTTGTATCGATCAACATATTAAACACCATACAAATACAAAAGCAGTACAACATACTGTAACGTCCATCACAATATATAAAACATATATATAAAACAAAAAAGTTTCGTTAGCATAATTGAAAAAAAGTAATCTTATAGGACACATATATCGTAAATATATCGCCTTTTCTTATACGCATGATTTGATAAAAAGGGAATTTATCAGGATATTTCAAAATTTTAAAATTGCTTGAAAATATTTTATCCATTATACCATGTCTATATATACTAACTGATCCCGTTTTACCAAAGCTATATCTATTTAAACATGTCAAAATGATATATTGAAAAGGGCTTTTCCAACTTGGGCTGGCTATACCAAACTAGATTTCCCATTTAAAATGGCAACATATTTTGTGACGTATTAAATGAGTCACGTGATTTCGTTTTTATTTTTGAAGACATTTATAGCTTCCATCCTGATACACGTGGTGTATTGCATGTCCTGTGCCCATAATATTTTTGGCAGATAAAAGATATAACCGTGATGCATTTTTTGTATATTTGCTTTACTTGAAGTTTTACACTTCAATTTTGAAAATACGAAAACACAGTGGTAAGTAATGGACGATGCAGTCTAGGATAGGACGGTTTAATCCTCCGACTTGATCATGTGGTGTTCTTGACCATGATGGCATTAAGAAAGATTGACTTTGTCAATTGAGTCACTCTCTATAAATAAAGAATGTACTTGCTTACTTGACCAATATATATTGTATGCATACGTGAAATATAAGTTCTTCACAAAAAGACGTTGAATGTGATTTACTAGTGTCTAAGTTGTAGAATTTGGTCTCACAATCGATGTAAAATAAATGTTTTAACTGATAGATTGTACATGTAACATAACCGCATGGTTAAACAATGTGCAATACGGTGGGGCGCAGTGCGTTGCGGTGAAGTGCAGAATATAGTATTAACCCTGTGGTTAGGTGAAAAAAATAGATTTAATGGAGTTTTTAAGCTTTTATGTACTAGATACATGTGTAAACTCGATTTTGGTTATTTCATATGTATTGTCATCTCGCATTGCCATTGTTACGTTGTCATTTTGTCATGTGTGAAATAATATGTGTAATCATTCCTCATATGTAATTTAAGTCCGCTATGTTTGATGCTGAATGCTGGGATAAAGATTACGTCATTCATTATTTATATAACCGATACTGAACTGTCAGAGGCGCATACTCAGTATTTAACGTTCTTTAACTGCAACTTTAAAATATTTCTTACCATAGGTACATGTAGTAGATGTAAATTGTATTTTTCATGGAAAATCAGTTTCATAGACTTTGACAATAGAAATTCCCCCACTTACATTACATGCAGAATTTCAGTTGTTCATTAACGCAAGTAAATGTTACGCTGTGGTATTTTTAAAATATGTCTTACCATAGGCATATGTAGTAGATGTTAATTGTATTTTTCATGGAAAATCAGTTTCATAGACTTTGACAATAGAAATTCCCCACTTACATTACATGCAGAATTTCAGTTGTTCATTAACGCAAGTAAATGTTTCGCTGAGGTATTTTTAAAATGTGTCTTACCATAGGCACATGTAGTAGATGTAAATTGTATTTTTCATGGAAAATCAGTTTCATAGACTTTGACAATAGAAATTCCCCACTTACATTAAATGCAGAATTTCAGTTGTTCATTAACGCAAGTTAATATTACAATGTGGTATTTTTACGCCAAATTGTGTCATATTCCCCGGTTTTACACCGTTTTCAGTCGGTTTATGCGGAATATGATTTTCGTATATAAATGCATTGCCCGTTCATTAAAGGCAGAACAGTTTTGGGTAATTTAGATAAAAGTAGGATTTTTAGCATTATTACTTTTTTTATTTTAAATGATATTGTTAAGATAGCTTATACAACCTAATTTATCATATAACAACTAAAATATAACCTGGTGTCATAGTTTAAAGTTGTAAAATAAACAATACAATTGGTAAAAGAAGATTTATTACAGTTGTGTTCTTTTTATATATTTCCCAAAACGTTTTAGTCAATATTACAATGTCAAACAAATACAATCTATGTAGTGACCACATTGTTTGTTTTATGACAACGCAAACAATACTGTTATTTATTCATGTTTTGACATTTAGAAAGAATTTGAGGCAGATTAAGGTTTTCGTGTTTTTAAAATTGAAATTTAACATTTTGAAATGTGCTTTGATAATCGAAATAAAAATCACTCATTAGAAAATGAAATATAAATCATTTGAAAATATATACTTTATTTGAATGAGTAATGTTACAAACTTTAGGAATCTGTTATCGCAGTTTAACAAAAGTGCGAAATCGCATACAAAGGTAAATACTAATGATGTGCATCAATCGCAATATTGGAACAAGACACTTTACCGTGGGCGCAATGGTGATAACAGTCAAAATGGAACTGATACTAATCACCACGCCAAAAGCATTTGCATTTGACGTATCAGATATTGACACTACACTGACTTTAAAAGGTTCTGGATTAAAAAACTGCATACTAAACGTCACATTAAAACTGAATAGAAACATGCATTAAAAAAGTTACAAACACAGAATATGAAGAGCACAAAACTAAGACTACACGTCGAGACAATACACATCTGAATAAAGTTGTAACTCAGAAAGAAATGATGAGGAGGTAACGGATGTAGCCTTAGATAACAGTAGTAGGCATAGATCAATGAATAGCCCTACATTTGAAAAGAAAAGTGGAAAGTATGGTTCAATAGATGTGACGATGTTCCAAGTAGACGTAGTTTGTCTGATGAAGAAAAATTAAACGATATTACCAGAGTATAGACGATAGCTGGAGACTTTTCTATGGTAAGTAAAGTGTAAGTAAAGTGCCTCCATGAGTTATAGGTTACTGTGCAAGGAAATTGCTAGTAGATTTACAGTAGTTGAAACTACAAAAACATAAAGTTTACAATAAGACATTAAAATATAGGTGTGATTTTTGTGGAATATGACGAAGAACATAAGACATTGTGTAATAGTTCTCGCATAAATAGATGTAACACTACAAGGATAGACGACTTGTGAAGGATACATTTTGATGGTATGGTACACGAGAAATCAATATTGTAATGTGTTAAAGATCCTTGTGATACTGATAAAGCAGTATTATTTAGAGAAACAAAACAGAAATTAACCGGTTCTGTGTATGATGATTTCTTAAGCAAACGAAAATTAATACATGCTGTTGGTGAACTCATACCTAATAAGAGCACATGTAACATCGACATAACATTTGGATCATTAAAACTCATCTCCGAAGTTATAATACCATAGCAACAAATTGTATATCAGGTATCATCGTACGTACTGGTCAGGGTAAACCAGTTGGTATCAAACTTAGTCCAGTCAATCTTATATCAAATGGACAAGACACTAAATGTGATTTCCAATATAGAGCTGCTTATTGTTATGCAATTCAAGGTTAAAAAGAAAATAATGTATTGACATGTTCATTGACAAAAGCAGAAGTCAATCTTAAAAATAGTATCGTACTTATTGAACCATCTGAGAATTTTAAACATTAATGTGGCAGTTTGGCTGATGTAAATAGTAGCTTACAACTAAAATGATGATGATTACCACATTTAAAACAAGTACGACAATCAATCAATATACTAGTATACAAAATGGCATTGCCAAGTTCGTTGGTGCTGAAGCTGACACAGGTTTAGTTTGCAACAAACAATTTATGTTACTATCAATGCAGATGTGTGAACGTATGATACATAGTCCGGTAAAATTTTAAAAGGGAAATAACTCTTAAGGTATTATGATCTTACACTATTGAAAGAGTAATAGGACATTGGGACTATGTTGTTCCGTTGATAAACTCAAATATTAATGCAAGTTTCAAGTTTCAAGTTTTATTCAGCAATTAGGCCCATAACGGTATCAGTCATATACAGCAACATATTTATAAACATGAATGAACTACATGTATATAATGCAAACAGTGACAGAAACATATTGACTATTTATAAACATTAATATCAACTTAAGGAGTTAACTAGTATGTATTGACCTGACTAGTATGTATTGACTAGATGCCATACATTATATATAAGTTACATGTCAATAAATCTTATACCAGTATTATGATTGTGTAATGCAAAACACATACAGTATGATATAATGTGGGGAAGGTGATATTCTTACCTAAGAACTTACATTATTGTCTTTACAAAAATTGTGATCTTTATTAAAAAGTCGTATCACTACTTTAAAATATTTTTGAAAGTTTATAATTTTTAGTCTTCACAAACCCGTGGCCATGAATTTCTGAATGTAATGGAATTCATCGCCTATAGCATTAGTATTACATAAATGACAACATCTTCTATTTCTTTCAATACCATACATAATACCTTTTACAATAGGTCATTTATTATTACAACATCTTAAATGACCAAATGTTATGGCTTAATTTGCTGGCAGCTATTTTAAATAGCTTTCTAACTCAAATGATGATTTGAAAAGTTGGTAGTTTGTACACTTCCGTGATTCATTTGTTTGACTGTTCCCTAACAAATTGGTCTTCAAATTTTAAGTTTTACAATATTTCGAAGGGAAACTACTTTTATGGTTTTAGATTTAACGTTGTCGGAAGGGTAATCGAACTTGGTCGTGAACCTGTTATGGTATAAGGATTTTAATATTTCTATCCTAGTGAATTGAGTTCACCAAGGCTTACAACGAATATGTCTTTTTTAATCATATCTCTTGATCAAACCGACATTTCATAGAACCTTAGTACCCCAAAAATGACGAATTCGCCTTTCTTTTCACCAGAACTCCTCGGGGGAAGAATCAAGTAAACCTTCCATGTAAATAGGCCGCTTAACGAAGATATCAGCATGAAATCCATATAAATTTCCCCAAAACTATGTCCGGACTATTATAGCTATGAGATGGAAGGAGAAAATATGATTTGAACCACAGACAATTGTCGCAATATGTTTGTATTAGTTTACCTATACAATTGCTTAGCAGGTAAAGCTACCAACTGCATACTCTATGAGACTGTCGGACATTGATTACAACCAAAACATAAACCAATGATGAAATGATAAACATAAGTAAGACGTGACCGAGTTGAAACTGGTTTGCAGTGCTACCTAACTGCAGTATGATTCCAAAGTCACACTATACTACTAGTCTCTTGCATCGTGTACATCGTATAATAGTGTCATAAAGCTTATCTCTTAACTCTGGGAAAGGCCGCGGTCTATGGGTAGAGCGTTCGCCTCGAATGCGGAAAGCCGTGTCTTTGATACCCGGCCGAGACATGCCAAAGACATGAAAAATGATGCTAGAATCTCTATTGCTTAGTGTTCAGCATTTTGTGTCAGTATAATGTGACGGGATGGGGTATCATACCGTGTGTCAGCGGCATGACACTCCAGTATGGCAGCACTTACAATACTGTCTCCAGCAGACACCGTCGCGATATAACTGAAAAATTGTCAAAGCGACGCTTAACACCATACAACAACAACAACAACAACAACAACAACACAAACATCTCACCTCTTGGGGTCAAGTTCGGAAGCACTAATCCATGAAAAGATAGATATTAGACGAGACAACTTAATTAGGTCAGCTTTCATTTGATACAACACTTTTGCCCTCGTTCCAAACAAGCTATCACAATTACATGTGATTACCAGATTTTTTTTCAATATGATCAATGATTACAGTAATTGCCACTTTCAGAGGTTATTACCATTAAAGACGGTGTGTGTGGTCAACTGAGGTAGTGGTAATGATGGCGGATAGCCGCTAATTTCTCCATCGTCTGCCTGTATGTTGTACGGAAAATATGATGTTATTAATTACGCACCATTTACAAATTGTTAATAATTAGCCGGACTTGCTCAAGGAACGATAACGAATGTTATAATGTTACACGTCATTAATATCGTTCAATATCGTTTTTTTTTACAAAGGTATCTTAAATGGTGAAAATAATCATATATTTGAAAACATTTAGTCGTCTAGAGAAGCGAAGAGGACTATTGTGCCGTGATAGTGCTGAAATGTTTTTCATCTTATTCTTTGTTAACCTGGTGTCTTCCATATTCCTTTGTGCCAAACAGTATGTGCATGAACTAAAACAGATTTATGTTTGAACCGTAAGAAATTATCGTGAACTGCTGTAATATTTTTACAAGTTTCTGTTACTTTCGAAGGAAGTCAATACCAACTTTTGTATCATCGATCCCATTTTGAAGGGAGGAATAATCTCAATATAATCATGTGAACCCGAGTACAGTTCACTACCCTCACATTCAGCGCATTTTAGAAGAGCGAATTTAGATTTGTGAAAACATGAGAGACGTTTCAAGATTTTTGGTAATTTCATATCATCTGCGCCTGAATTTAAGTGGTGATAGTTCAAGATCGTGAAAATGAAAACATGAAATAGCACATAAAACATGCTTACAAATAATACTACGAATTAGAGATCTATCAACTTTAACACGTCCTTGTGCGAAGAAAATCGGGAAATAATGTTTACGACAAACACGAGTCAACTATTATAAAGTTGGGCGAGACAAAGCAGGAAGTGATAATGTACGATTTAACCAATATATTTCCTGGTTGCATATTTGAAATTTATAACATTTCAATTTTTTTCTCAGGTATAGATAAATATAAAAAAAACAATGTGATCTTTGGGTATGTGTGGGGGGTGGGGGAGGCTATCTTATCCTAATTGAATCACTGTTGCATGTTTTCCTACATTTTAAAATTGGCATTGCACCACTTAATGAATAACTCTGTTTAATTAATGTTCATTCGTTAAATGTCTACTAAATGTATTATTTCTGAACAATATTTATAAACACAGTGTTTAGGCGAGGCATTTATATAAACACGTCATCACCTACCAAATTGAATGGATTCCGCTACCAGGACGGGAAACAGTAGCGATAGAAAAATCAGGGGAATTAGACAACACCGAAATCTCGATTCACGGGAATTATACAGTCGACAGCACCAGTTGGGGAACTAGATGTAATTATGAACAGATTCCCACCCTGGAGAATTTAACTAAGGTGTTATTCCTGGGATTGGGATTAGACATGCAATGCAATAACGTGTCTAATTCTACTGGTTGGACCACTAATCCAACCCCACCTCTCGCCTCGATGCGGAAAATACTGATGTGTGCATCAAGTATTAATAGTGTTTTAATCCAGCCTAATTTCTGGTTTCTGATTTCTAAATTTCTAGATTTAGGTGAAAAATTCACGATAAGACACGTAGTTTGATAAACAGCAGAATCAGAAAATTAGCTGGTTTATTGTCATATTTAGATTTCTTAACATGAGAGCTTAACCGATCTGTGATTGTTCCATTGTTTTAATTGCCGATCATGAAGAAACGCCTTCTGTGGCCGGTATTCTGTTAATGTACGTTACATTACAAGCTGTTCACTACGTCACCGTTATTTCAGTTTCCAGATTCATAAATTGGCTTTCAATTAGTGCATGACGGAAATTATGTCTTAACCACCTCGAAGATCAGACGAAAATTGTGCCATAAAACGCAGCCGCACTGTTGTAAATAAAATACATTAATTAATATATTCTCATTATGGGCCCAAATGGTAACATTAGATCGAAGTCGTTATAGAAAAATGTACGCCCATTTGCCTTGCTGGAAGTAGACATTAAAGCAAGAAAATTTGCATACTCTATAGCAGATTGAGATATGATTGAGAAATAATACATTTATTTTAGACACGTGCACGTTTATTTAGAAACGAAACAGTATTTCAAACACAGCTTATAACCAACCCGCTGTTTGTATTTTGTATTTGTATGAGTTTTTTGTATATTATCTGTTCATCAGCAGTCAGAGCACTAACTCATGGTTTCTGGGAATCGTTTGGCGGTTAACCGATACTAGAAACACCTTGTTTCTATATAACAAAGGTCATGTCCAATCACCACAGAAAATGTAGTCGGTTCGGGATTAGAATCACGGGGAGACGGATGAACATTTTCGCTAGCATTAAGAATAAAGTATTGACAATGTATTGCCCATAAACTATTAATTTTTCTGCGTCTGATCACTTTGACCTTAAGATTTGTCAAGCATGCTCGTGTTGTTTTTATATCTGTATTGTTTGCCTGTGTTGTTTTATATCTGTGTAGTTTTCCTGTGTTGTTTTTATATCTGTATAGTTTGCCTGTGTTGTTTTATATCTGTATAGTTTGCCTGTGTTGTTTTATATCTGTATAGTTTGCCTGTATTGTTTTTATATATGTAAAGATTGCCTGTATTGTTTTTATATCTGTCTAGTTTTGCAGTTTTGTTTTTATATCTGTACAACTTGCCTGTATTGTTTTTATATCTGTACAGTTCGCCTGTATTGTTTTTATATCGGTATGGTTTGTCTGCTTTGTTTTTATCTTTGTAGAATTTGCCTGTATAATTTTTATATCAGTGTAGTTTGCCTATATTGATTTTATATCTGTTAAGTTTGTCGCTATTGTTTTTATATCTGTATAGTTTGCTGCTATTGTTTTTATATATGTATGGTTTGTCTGCTTTGTTTTTATCTTTGTAGAATTTGCCTGTATAATTTTTATATCAGTATAGTTTGCTTGAATTGATTTCATATCTGTTAAGTTTGTCGCTATTGTTTTTATATCTGTATTGTTTGCCTGTATTGTTTTTATATCTGTATAGTCTTCCTCTGTTGTTTTTATATCTGTATAGTTTGCATGTATTGTTTTTATATCTGTACAGTTTGTTTGTATAATTTCTATATCTGTATAGTTTGCCTGTATTGCTTTTATATCTGTACAATTTGTCTGTATATTTTTTATATCTGTATAGTTTGCCTGTATTGATTTTATATCTGTATAGTTTGCTTGTATTGATTTATATGTGTATAGTTTGCCTGTATTGCTTTTATATCTGTACAGTTTGTCTGTATTGTTTTTATATCTGTCTAATTTGGCTGTTTTGTTTTTATATCTTTACAACTTGCCTGTATTGTTTTTATATCTGTATAGTTTGCCTGTATTGTTTTTATATATGTATAGATTGCCTGTATTGTTTTTATATCTGTCTAGTTTGGCTGTTTTGTTTTTATATCTGTACAACTTGCCTGTATATTTTTTATATCTGTATAGTTTGCCTGTATTGCTATTATATCTGTATCGTTTGCTGGTGTTGTTTTTATATCTGTATAGTTTGCCGCTATTGTTTTTATATCTGTATAGTTTGCCTGTATTGTTTTTATATCTGTATAGTTTGACTGTATTGTTTTTATATCTGTATAGTTTGCCTGTATTGATTTTATATCTGTTTAGTTTGCAGCTATTGTTTTTATATCTGTATAGTTTGCCTGTATTGTTTTTATATCTGTACAGTTTGTCTGTATAATTTCTATATCTGTATAGTTTGCCTGTATTGCTTTTATATCTGTACAATTTGTCTGTATATTTTTTATATCTGTATAGTTTGCCTGTATTGATTTTATATTTGTATAGTTTGCCTGTATTGATTTTATATTTGCATAGTTTGCCTGTATTGCTTTTATATCTCTTCAGTTTGTCTGTATTATTTTTATATCTGTCTAATTTGGCTGTTTTGTTTTTATATCTGTACAACTTGCCTGTATAATTTTTATATCTGTATAGTTTACCTGTATTGCTTTTATATCTGTTTAGTTTGGCTGTTTTGTTTTTATATCTGTACAACTTGCCTGTATTGTTTTTATAGCTGTATAGTTTGCCTGTATTGTTTTTATATATGTATAGATTGCCTGTATTGTTTTTCTATCTGTTTAGTTTGGCTGTTTTGTTTTTATATCTGTACAACTTGCCTGTATAATTCTTATATCTGTATAGTTTGCTGCTATTGTTGTTATATCTGTATAGTTTGCCTGTATTGATTTTATATCTGTACAGTTTGTCTGTATAATTTTTATATCTGTATAGTTTGCCTATATTGTTTTTATATATTTATGGTTTGTCTGCTTTGTTTTTATATTTGTATAGTTTGCCTGTATACTTTTTATATCTGTATAGTTTGCCTGTATTGATTTTATATCTGTATAGTTTGCCGCTATTGTTTTTATATATGTATGGTTTGTCTGCTTTTTTTTATATTTGTATAGTTTGCCTGTATACTTTTTATATCTGTATAGTTTGCCTATATTGATTTTTATCTGTATAGTTTGCTGCTATTGTTTTTATATCTGTATAGTTTGCCTGTATTGTTTTTATATCTGTACAGTTTGTCTGTATTGTTTTTATATCTGTACAGTTTGTCTATATTGCTTTTATATCTGTATAGTTTGCCTGTCTGTATATCTGTAAAATTTGCTTGTATTGTTTTTATATCTGTATAGTTTGCCTGTATTGTTTTTATATATGTATGGTTTGTCTGCTTTGTTTTTATATTTGTAAAATTTGCCTGTATAATTTTTATATCAGTATAGTCTTCCTGTATTGATTTTATATCTGTTTAGTTTGTCACTATTGTTTTTATATCTGTATAGTTTACCTGTATTGTTTTTATATCTGTATTGTTTGTCTGTATTGTTTTTATATCTGTATAGTTTGCCTGTATTGTTTTTATATCTGTATTGTTTGTCTGTTTTGTTTTTATATCTGTACAACTTGCCTGTATAATTTTTATATCTGTACAGTTTGCCTGTATTGTTTTTATATATGTATAGATTGCCTGTATTGTTTTTATATCTGTCTAGTTTGGCTGTTTTGTTTTTATATCTGTACAACTTGCCTGTATAATTTTCATATCTGTATAGTTTGCCTGTATT
This sequence comes from Panopea generosa, assembly GCA_029582155.1. Lineage (NCBI taxonomy): Eukaryota > Metazoa > Mollusca > Bivalvia > Adapedonta > Hiatellidae > Panopea > Panopea generosa. The sequence goes on from CM055894.1 coordinate 41,462,099, forward strand.
GCTTTTATATCTGTTTAGTTTGGCTGTTTTGTTTTTATATCTGTACAACTTGCCTGTATTGTTTTTATATCTGTATAGTTTGCCTGTATTGTTTTTATATATGTATAGATTGCCTGTATTGTTTTTCTATCTGTCTAGTTTGGCTGTTTTGTTTTTATATCTGTACACCTTGCCTGTATAATTCTTATATCTGTATAGTTTGCTGCTATTGTTTTTATATCTGTATAGTTTGCCTGTATTGATTTTATATCTGTACAGTGTGTCTGTATAATTTTATATCTGTATAGTTTGCCGCTATTGTTTTTATATCTGTATGGTTTGTCTGCTTTGTTTTTATATTTGTATAGTTTGCCTGTATAATTTTTATATCTGTATAGTTTACCTGTATTGATTTTATATCTGTATAGTTTGCCGCTATTGTTTTTATATCTGTATAGTTAGCCTGTATTGTTTTTATATATATACAGTTTGTCTGTATTGTTTTTATATCTGTACAGTTTGCCTATATTGCTTTTATATCTGTATAGTTTGCCTGTCTGTATATCTGTAAAATTTGCTTGTATTGTTTTTATATCTGTTTAGTTTGCTGCTATTGCTTTTATATCTGTATAGTTTGCCTGTATTGTTTTTATATCTGTACAGTTTGTCTGTATTGTTTTTATATCTGTACTGTTTGCCTATATTGCTTTTATATCTGTATAGTTTGCCTGTCTGTATATCTGTAAAATTTGCTTGTATTGTTTTTATATCTGTACGTTTTTTATCCGTTATTAAACGAAATGCTATAATGATATTCGACAGTTTTTACTTTGTGCTTTGCAAAACTGTACATAAAATTACGATATATGGCGGTTATTTAAAATAGCCGATGGGAATTCTAAGTGTCAGCCGAATTCAACAATGAAAACTGAGATGTTCCTAATGCGGCGTTGTTTTCAAATGGCTGTCAACAATAGGTTTGCGCCAGATTTCAGCAAGATTATCGATAATAAAGTTTCCAAAAACAACGAAAAAGGCGAATGTTCAATCAATTAATATATATTTAACAACTGTAAACGAAAGAAACAATTGAATGATAAGTTTAAATATAAGAATAACAATATGTTACCAAGAAGTGTCCGTCGGCGAGTGGTTAAAACGTTGAACTTCTGTAAGATTTCATTTTTTTCCTGCCATGGTTTGAATCACCCCGGGGAGTTTTATTTTAAATAAATTTATTTAAATACTACTGTTACAAAATATCTTGTTTAAATATCTTAACTTAGTGACTTTTTGGCATTTCCTATACGAAAAATCTAGTAAAGACTCAGAATTCATTTAGTTATAGTTTATATAGTGAAACAGAAATGGATCTCCTCGGTCAATATCTATGTTTTTCTGTTACATAGCACATCATATTTCACAACTGAAAAGTCCATAATTGTATGGTATTTAACCCAACCGATCCTGAACTATCATAGATTACATTTAACCTTACAGAATATGAAATATGATATATAACATTTAACTCAACCGATCCTGAACTATCGTAGATTACATTTAACCTTACAGAATATGAAATATGATATATTACATTTAACTCAACCGATTTTGAACTATCATAGATTACATTTAACCTTACAGAATATGAAATATGATATATAACATTTAACTCAACCGATTTTGAACTATCATAGATTACATTTAACCTTACAGAATATGAAATATGATATATAACATTTAACTCAACCGATCCTGAACTATCGTAGATTACATTTAACCTTACAGAATATGAAATATGATATATTACATTTAACTCAACCGATTTTGAACTATCATAGATTACATTTAACCTTACAGAATATGAAATATGATATATAACATTTAACTCAACCGATTTTGAACTATCATAGATTACATTTAACCTTACAGAATATGAAATATGATATATAACATTTAACTCAACCGATCCTGAACTATCGTAGATTACATTTAACCTTACAGAATATGAAATATGATATATTACATTTAACTCAACCGATTTTGAACTATCATAGATTACATTTAACCTTACAGAATATGAAATATGATATATAACATTTAACTCAACCGATCCTGAACTATCGTAGATTACATTTAACCTTACAGAATATGAAATATGATATATAACATTTAACTCAACCGATTTTGAACTATCATAGATTACATTTAACCTTACAGAATCTGAAATATGTTATATAACATTTAACTCAACCGATTCTAAACTATCATAGATTACATTTAACCTTACAGAATCTGAAATATGATATATTACATTTAACTCAACCGATCCTGAACTATCGTAGATTACATTTAACCTTACAGAATATGAAATATGATATATTACATTTAACTCAACCGATTTTGAACTATCATAGATTACATTTAACCTTACAGAATATGAAATATGATATATAACATTTAACTCAACCGATCCTGAACTATCGTAGATTACATTTAACCTTACAGAATATGAAATATGATATATAACATTTAACTCAACCGATTCTGAACTATCATGGTTTACATTTAACCTTACAGAATCTGAAATATATTATATATTTCATATTCAACTCAACTGATTCTTAAATATCCTAGTTTATATCTAACCTAACAGGTTCTGAAAACGATTTTTATTTTTAAATATTATAGTTTATATTTAACTAGTGTTTATATGTATACAAACCGAGTTTTTGGAAAGCATAGTTTATATTTAACCAAACTTATTCGGAAATATCGTATACATGTAGTTTATATTCAATCTAACGATTCTTCAATAACATACAATTGATATTTAACCTGATTCTGAAATTCGAAATATTGATATCTCACACTCTTGAATTAATAGCATATATAATAGTTTATCATGACATTCAAATGTGCACAAAAATTGTAAGACCCTTTCGCAGGAAAATGAGTCTATATCATTTTGATTAGTCAGTGATTACATTGTCCATGGTTCTAGGGTTAATAATACAAAATTGTGTTAGACTAAAGTAATTTTATTTCCCGACGTCACTACTCTCGGAAATTGAAACGGTTTTCACTTTGATAGGCACTCTAACATAGAAAAACAATTTCTAAATTAACCTCTACAGCGCGTGCCCAATTAGAAACAAACACTATCAGAAATTGATAGTCTCTAAAAACGATTTTGATTGGTTAATGCCAATCAATAAGGCCACCTAAAAAGACAGTGCAATTCCAGGAACAAATGATGTATACATGGCAGCAGAAAATCTGCAACGTTGTTTTGTTGTATCACACGCGATCCAAAACAAATAGAAATACACGAAATACATGTGTGTTGTTATATGCATGTAACTGTGTGTGCTTTTGTCCGTCATAACAGCTGTGGTTGTATACAGAAACTTAATGTTGACGATAACAACTGCTGTAGTGGTTGTATTAAGGTGCATAAATACCTTTTTTTTGTATCCTTGATATCAATATTTGTATTCATATTAATATTCATGAATGCAAATGGTTTGCTGAGTCAAATGATATTAATGTCGGATATATATATATAATTTATAAATATGTCCTTTATAAAGTATGTGAGTAGTCATGAATCCTTTACTCATATAAAGCTATCTGTTCATGTATGTCATTTGTCCGACCAGTCCAGATATGTTGCATGTAAAACCATACGTTTATGATATGGTTTGGCAGAGGCCTTGGTATTGTGTTTATGGTTTTCATTGTAGCTAGGCGCGCTCGCCGTAGTCTGGTCTGTCAGTTCTGTCTGGTTATTCACAAATAATTATCTCCGTATGTGTGTGTGTGTGTGTGTGTGTGTGTGTGTGTGTGTGTGTGTGTGTGTTACATATTACCTGGCAAAGAATTATGTTAGGTTAGTCCATTATAGATTTGTCTTTCAAGCTTGCCAATTACTTGCGGAAGGACAGTTGTTCTACTTAGCCTGACTCATTCTGAGGTCTTCCTCCACTAGTAAAACTGGATATGTCATATATAACATCAAATGTGTTGAAAATGGCGTTAATTACCATCCAAAAGCATATTGCTTACATAAAATGTAGACAATCTGTTCATGCACTATTCATTTGTGTATTTTTGTATGAAATGTCAGCAACACTCCTTGTTTAATTTGAATAAATCAATGAACTGTAACGATGTATCCATGAACAGATACTGTAGATTTAAATGATGAAAGCAATACAGTCGAAGACAATCCCCTGATATGGCTAATGTTATAACATGAAGGTGAATGTTGCAGCAAAGAAAATACGTTACGTTCAAATATATTTAAACATTAGTTACTGGATATAATAAGTCCATCTGATAATACTCGTATGCGATGTTCCAATACCATTGTGTAAAAATGATGAACAGTGTTTTGGAATAATATTTAACGTTCAGTTGTAAAACCGCAAAAGGATAGCTTATAATTTGTTTGCATTCTTTCCAGGTGCCCACAAACAGAGAGCTTTTATATAGTATAATATGTTTCTTCTAACCGTTCCAATGTGCCGTCCAATGGATAGCTTAAAGAAAGTCAAAATTATTGCGTTTAACCGTTTGAAGATAGAAGACAACGGAGAGCTTTAACATAGTAAACATGTCTCTACTAACCGTTCCAATGCACCTTCCAACGGAGAGCTTTAACGTGCTTCTGGACGTTCCAAGGTGCCCGATAAGAGAGATTAAACATAATTTAACATTCAACATTATTACTTCTGGCAATACTTCCAACGTGCCGTCCTTTGTATAGCTTAAATTTAGTTAAATTGTTTCTACTAACTGTTCCAATGTGCCCTCCAGCTCATAGCTTTTATATAGTTAAATTGTATCTACTAACCGCCCCAATGTGTCCTCTATCGAATTGCTTTAATACAGTTAAATTGTTTCTACTAACCGTCCCAATGTGTCCTCCATTGAATAGCTTTAATACAGTTGAATTGTATCTACTAACCGTCCCAATGTATCTTCCATCGAATAGCTTTAATACAGTTAGATTGTATCTACTAACCGTCCAAATGTGTTCTCCACCGAATAGCTTTAATAAAGTTAAATTGTATCTACTAACCGTCCCAATGTGGCCTCCGTCGAATAGCTTAAATACAGTTAAATTGTTTCTACTAACCGTCCCAATGTGTCCTCCATCGAATAACTTTAATACAGTTAAATTGTTTCTACTAACCGTACCAATGTGTCCTCCATCAAATAGCTTTAATACAGTTAAATTGTATCTACTAACCAGCCCAATGTGTCCTCCATCAAATATATTTTATACAGTTAAATTGTTTCTACTAACCGTTCCAATGTGTCCTCCATCGAATAGCTTTAATACAGTTATATTGTTTCTACTTACCGTCCCAATGTGTCCTCCATCCAATAGCTTTGATACAGTTAAATTGTTTCTACTTACCGTACCAATGTGTCCTCCATCAAAAAGCTTTAATACAGTTAAATTATTTCTACTAACCGTCCCAATGTGTCCTCCATCGAATAGCTTTGATACAGTTAAATTGTTTCTACTAACCGTCCCAATGTGTCCTCCATCAAATAGCTTTGATACAGTTAAATTGTTTCTACTAACCGTCCCAATGTGTCATCCATCGAATAGCTTTGATACAGTTAAATTGTTTCTACTAACCGTCCCAATGTGTCCTCCATCGAATAGCTTTAATACAGTTAAAATGTTTCTACTAACCGTTCCAATGTGTCCTCTGTCGATGGCTTTAATACAGTTAAATTGTTTCTACTAACCGTCCCAATGTGTCCTCCATCGAATAGCTTTAATACAGGTAAATTGTTTCTACTAACCGTTCCATTGTGTCCTCCATCGAATATCTTTAATACAGTTAAATTGTTTCTTCTAACCGACCCAATGTGTCCTCAATCGAATATCTTTAATACAGTTAAATTGTTTCTACTTACCGTCCCAATGTGTCCTCCATCGAATAGCTTTAATACAGTTAAATTGTATCTACTAACGGTCCCAATGTGTCCTCTCCATCGAATAGCTTTAATACAGTTAAATTGTAAATACTAACCAGCCCAATGTGTCCTCCATCAAATATCTTTAATACAGTTAAATTGTTTCTACTAACCGACCCAATGTGTCCTCTCCATCGAATAGCTTTAATACAGTTAAATTGTTTCTACTAACCGTCACAATGTGTCATCCATCGAATAGCTTTAATACAGTTAAATTGTTTCTACTAACCGTCCCAATGTGTCCTCCATCGAATAACTTTAATACAGTTAAATTGTTTCTACTAACTGTCCCAATGTGTCCTCCATCAAATAGCTTTAATACAGTTAAATTGTTTCTACTAACCGATCCAGTGTGTCCTCTCCATCGAATAGTTTTAATATAGTTAAATTGTATCTACTAACCGTCCCAATGTGTCCTCCATAAAAAAGCTTTAATACAGTTAAATGTATCTACTAGCCGTCCCAATGTGTCCTCCATAAAAAAGCTTTAATACAGTTAAATTGTATCTACTAACCATCCCAATGTGTCCTCCATCAAATATCTTTTATACAGTTAAATTGTTTCTACTAACCGTTCCAATGAGTCCTCCATCGAATAACTTTAATACAGTTAAATTGTTTCTACTAACCGTCCCAATGTGTCCTCCATCGAAAAGCTTTAATACAGTTAAATTGTTTCTACTAACCGTCCCAGTGTGTCCTCCATCGAATAGCTTTAATACAGTTAAATTGTTTCTACTAACCGTCCCAATGTGTCATCCATCAAATAGCTTTAATACAGTTAAATTGTTTTTTACTAACCGTCCCAATGTGTCCTCCATCGAATAACTTTAATACAGTTAAGTTGTTTCTACTAACCGTACCAATGTGTCCTCCATCAAATAGCTTTAATACAGTTAAATTGTATCTACTAACCAGCCCAATGTGTCCTCCATCGAATAGCTTTAATACAGTTAAATTGTATCTACTAACCAGCCCAATGTGTCCTCCATCAAATATCTTTTATACATTTAAATTGTTTCTACTAACCGTGTCAATGTGTCCTCCATCGAATAGCTTTAATACAGTTATATTGTTTCTACTAACCGTCCCAATGTGTCCTCCATCGAATAGCTTTAATATGGTTAAAATTGATTCTATTAACCGTCCCAACGTGCCTTCAGTTGGAGAACTTAAACAAAGTTAAAATAATTGCCTCTGACTGTTCTAAGGTAACTTTCAACGGATAGCTTTGAATTAGATGATCCAAATTTGTGATCTTCTATGTATTTGTAGTGCACTTGAATGTATAATGATGATTTTATTGATGGTTTGAAGTTGCTAAGTTTTGGTAAAAAAACAATGGAATTTTTATTAATTTCAAATAAAGTCATGTTTTGTATATTTGATTTAGAAATTATACGAATTATATATAAATTGCTTATAATGTGTTATATAATGTATATATTCACGTGACATTTAGATTGTTAATAACTTATGTTAGACAAAAAAAAATGTATAGTTTAAGTTTCAATAAAAAGTCTGTATTTTATATATAATGTATAGAACTTATTCTCTATATTGTACTTGAATATATAATCATTATTCTCTATATTGTACTTGAATATATAATCATTATTCTCTATATTGTACTTGAATGTATAATGGTTATTCTCTACATTGTCTTTTGAATAAATAAGGATACTCAAGCAAGCATTTTACATACGCGACAGCATTAACGAAGACGGATATGCTTTTGTTTAGATAAATATATAAATAGATATGCAGAGATGCTCGACTGGGTATATAGAAGACAAAAAATAGAATATTTCGAACGTACAAGACGGCGATAAGTACCGTAATTCAGCACCTTCGTCTCTTTACTGATTTATAAGAACTTAAATTCTACCAGTCCTATTTGCACAACTAAATAAGAAAATGTGGATAAATGTTGTCTTACTTTTCTAATTTATTGAACTCTGAATTTTCGCGTCAGTAACAATCTGTCAGAAATGTCTTTCGGTACATCTCGCAGAGATTTTAACTTTTTGAAATAGACGTCATTTCTTCAGCAAACACTGTACAAAAAATGTGCTGTAATAATACTGTGTACATGTTACTGCTTTTAAATACATAATCGAAATTACTTCCAAAACATGCAATATAACTTGCAAAAAAATAGATAAAACAACAAACATGTCACAGTGAATTTCTGTTAAAATTTATTTTATTCAAATATATTGCTTTCATTATTGACTTTAATGTTACGAATATTGTATATAGGAAAATGTATGACTTCCATATAGTTAACTTCAACATTTCAGCTCAAAATGTTCATAAAATACTGAGGTAAACGGAATTAAAGTAGGTAATAAAACAGCATTTCAAATTGGAACTCTAATACTCCAACTGGAATTAGTTTCAAGTTGAAACATTTTACTTGCAATCGGACACTTCCAACTGGAATACTGTTAGAAATAGCTGATACAAGTATCCATTGGAAGTACAGAATGCACCAAAAATAAAATCCCACAGGCACCTACCATACCACCGATGTTCGATTAACTGAATGAACTCCATAATTACAATAAATCATGAATAGTAAGGATTGTAAAATAAATGGTAAGGCCAAAATGTGATTTTTTAAATAAAATATGTGAAACAGACTCAGAAGATTTAATTTATATTTCCATCCTAGCAACTGTTAAGAAGTTAAAATATAGTTTACAGTTTCAAAGGAGAACTATCCACAACTTACCCGGTCATAACTTACAATATGCTTAATTGCATTAATGTTTTAATCTCAACCTCATAACATAGAGCCCTTCTATTCACATAACTTTACACCTTTACACATTCTATATACATGATGGTAATATGTAATTTATGTTAAAATATTGATTTGTTGTTAATTCAATATATGTTTTCATGGTCTAAATGTGTTTGAGGTTTATAACTGCAGGTCCATATTGTATTTACGCATGTTAAGAAAGTTCGCACGTTGCTGTAAAGGTTAGATATTAGGAAATTAGAAACTACATGTATATATACATTGATAACAGGAAGTATAGCAGTCAAAGGACAGATCCTTCATTACGGCATAAAGATATTCGCTACAGATAATGATTAAAATAAGTGCATCATGTATGTATATAATAATTGACAATATATATATATATTCTATATTTATTATAAATATACATCATGGAACTAATATGTATAGCAACAAACAGTTAAAATATCTACATGGTATAACGATTGACATTCAATATACTAACAACTATAAATGTATTAAACTGACTCTTATCATGAATGCATATATAGTTATATGTAATTCACATAGATAAAACATATATTGCTTCTCTGTTGAACGATAATATTTTATGTTATTCACCTATCTTTAAATTTAATGTGTGTATGCTACAAAACATTGTATTTATGTTTTATGCTGAATGAAATATTCGTATTCTTATTCGTATATACCATGTAGAAGAAATGGTAGGCATGTATAAAAAGTTGCAGCTTTTGTGCATTTTGGTGTAAAAGATCTGATCGTTTAACTGCGATGATATCCGATGACATTAAGGGTAATTGGATGAATATCGAGTGTGAATGAATTTAGAAAATTGAGAGCCGATTGAGTGAGTGAATTCCGAGTAATTGGTAAGACAATTCGGGGATTTGTCAAATTAACGCGCGCAAATTATATGATCTTTTAACGGTTTCGGTGACAAATTGCAGGGAAAACTGAGAGCGTTCCAATTTGTAGCGCGGTGTCATCCAACTCACAAACAAATGAAGTTGTCATTTTGGTACGGAAGCTATAGTTCTGGGGATTAGTTTAATGTATTTAGGCGAAACTGGCGAACTTGGTTTTTTTTGTCGGATATTTAGATCGTTCATTTTCATGATTAATTTTAATAACTTGATTGAGCTATAATATTATATCCGGATTATGTGTTTACGGTCTTGATTCTTTTTAAGAGACGCTATTGCTCAATTAGGTACGATCGATTCATGCATTATGTAATCACGTGACCGGTATACTTGATAAAATACTGGAAAAAAACTGATATAACTTGATTGGGTAATTTAAACTATTGATATACCAATGAATGCAGCCCAATTTTCCACATCAATTGCGTTTTAAGTATTTCTTTATTGAAAGTGGAAAGCGGTTATGCTGGTACGTTAACAGAGTCGCTTAACACTGTTCACGGTCTGTTGCGTTTTGGTGGCTTTTTTTGAAAGGACGGCCGCCCGTGAAATATTCTAATCATCTCCCCGCCGTGAACAGTTTTGATCTTCATTTTTCATACAGTTTCATTTGTTAGTCTTTACATGGCTACATTTCAAAGTGTTTTCTTTGTGATTTATTGTAATAAAGGGTTAATAGACCTAGGTAAAATTGGAGGTAAGTCAGGCGAAAAATTGATGATTTTGTCCAGTCACATCAATCCGTGCGTTGGTACGAAACCTCTGTTCAGTTAATAGTTACACAGCAGCTTTGGTCATGAAGTGCTAGACTGTGCTGAAATATAGGTGTATTTATTTTTATTTTTTTCCTGAAATAAATAATTTGAACATCAATTTCATATTTTATAAGGATTTAATATAAGTTTAATTTTGTAACTTTATTTTAAAATTTTACCTTAAATCATTATTTTGAACTTCAATTTCACTTCAGTGTGACACCTCTCGGAATACTGTCTCGTATAGACACCGTCGCGTTATAATTGATAATTTGTTGAAAGCAGCGTTAAACACCATACATGCCATTAGTAGTATAGTAGATTACACTTTCACTTTCGTTTATACTAATTCTATACATGATACAGGTATAACTATATTGGAAACGTTGTGCAAAATACAAAAATCATTGGAAAAAATCAAACGCGAGTTTCTTCAATATGGAAATAATACATGAAAATAGATTCAGAAACAAGAGTTTATGTTTTGACAGATGTATTGTTTTTGGTTTATTGACTTGTATTATATACAGGGTGTCAGAAGATCAATCTATTTTAGTGTTTTATTTTTGAAAAATTATTTAGATATAACAACTTTAACAGCAAACCAGAAATATCAGAGCTAGTATTCAAATCGGAACTTGGTTTGAAAAGCAAAGAGAGATTGTGTTCTATTGTACGGTTGTCAATAAATGTATTTTTTTTTTAATAAAAAGAAGATGAAATAGTCCATTGTACGTCTGAATAGAGCATATTGTATATCTGTATAGAGCATATTGTATGTCTGTATAGAGCATATTGTACGTTTGTATAGAGTATATTGTACGTCTCTATGGAGCATATTGTACGTCTGTATGGAGCATAGTGTAGGTCTGTATAGAACATAGTGTACGTGTGTATAGAGCATATTGTGTGTATGTATAGAGCATTTTGTACGTCTGTATAGAGCATAATGTACGTCTGTATAAAGCATATTGTAAGTCTGTATAGAACATAGTGTACGTCTGTATAGATCATATTGTACATCTGTATAAAACATATTGTAAGTCTGTATAGAACATATATTGTACGTCTGTATAGAGCATATTAAACGTTTGTATAGAGCATATGGTAAGTCTGTATGCGCCGTATTTAACGTCTGTATATAGAATAGTGTATGTCTGTATAGAGCATATTGTACGTCTGTATAGAACATATTTTAGGTCTGTATAGAACATATTGTACGTCTGTATAGAGCATATACTATGTATGTATAGAGCATATTGTACGTCTCTATGGAGCATATTGTATGTCTGTATAGAGCATATTGTACGTTTGTATAGAACATATTGTTGGTCTGTATTGAACATAGTGTACGTCTGTATAGAGCATATTGTATGTATGTATAGAGCATATTGTACGTCTGTATGGAACGTTTTGTACGTCTGTATAGAACATATTGTACAGCTGTATAGAGAATATTACACGTTTGTATTGAGTATATTGTACGTCTGTATAGAACCTATTGTATGTCTGTATGGAGCATATTTTACGTCTGTATATAGAATATTGTATGTCTGTATGTAGCATATTGTACGTCTGTATGGAGTATAGTGTACGTCTGCATGGAACGTATTGTACGTCTGTATAGAGCATAGCGTACGTCTGTAAATAGTATAGTGTACGTCTGTATGGAGCATATTACACGTTTGTATAGAGTTCATTGAACGTCTGTATGGAGCATATTGTAAGTCTGTATGGAGCATATTGTACGTCTGTATGGAGCATATTGTACGTCTGTATAGAGCATAGTGTACGTCTGTATGGAGCATATTGTACGTCTGTATGGAATATCTTGTATGTCTGTATGGAGCATTTTCTACGTCTGTATAGAGCATATTGTGCGTCTGTATGGAGCATATTGTGCGTCTGTATGGACCATATTGTACGTCTGTATAGAGCATATTGTACGTCTGTATGGAGCATATTGTGCGTCTGTATGGAGCATAGTGTACGTATGTATAGAGCATATTGTACGTCTGTATGGATGATATTTTGCGTCTGTATGGAGCATATTGTACGTCTGTATTGAGCATATTCTACGTCTGTATGGAGCATTTTCTACCTCTATTTAAACATATTGTGCGTCTGTATGGAGCATATTGTGCGTCTGTATGGAGCATATTGTACGTCTGTATAGAGCGTATTGTACGTCTGTATAGAGCATAGTGTACGTCTGTATGGAGCATATTGTGCGTCTGTATAGAGCATAGTGTACGTATGTATAGAGCATATTGTACGTCTGTATGGAGCATATTGTGCGTCTGTATAGAGCATATTGTACGTCTTTATGGTTAATGTACGTCTGTATAGAGCATATTGTGCGTCTGTATGGAGAATACTGTGCGTCTGTATGGAGCATATTGTACGTCTGTATAGAGCATATTGTACGTCTGTATGGAGCATATTGTGCGTCTGTATAGAGCATATTGTACGTCTGTATGGAGCATATTGTACGTCTGTATGGAGCATATTGTGCGTCTGTATAGAGCATAGTGTACGTCTGCATGGAACTTATTGTACGTCTGTATAGAGCATAGTGTACGTCTGTAAATAGTATAGTGTACGTCTGTATGGAGCATATAACACGTTTGTATAGAGTTCATTGTACGTCTGTATGGAGCATATTGTAAGTCTGTATGGAGCATATTGTACGTCTGTATGGAGCATATTGTACGTCTGTATAGAGCATAGTGTACGTCTGTATAGAGCATATTGTACGTCTGTATGGAGCATATTGTGCGTCTGTATAGAGCATAGTGTACGTCTGCATGGAACTTATTGTACGTCTGTATAGAGCATAGTGTACGTCTGTAAATAGTATAGTGTACGTTTGTATGGAGCATATTGTAAGTCTGTATGGAGCATATTGTACGTCTGAATGGAGCATATTGTGCGTCTGTATAGAGCATAGTGTACGTCTGTATGGAGAATATTGTATGTCTGTATGGAGCATGTTACACGTTTGTATAGAGCTCATTGTACGTCTGTATGGAGCATATTGTACGTCTGTATAGAGCATATTGTATGTCTGTATAGAGCATATTGTATGTCTGTATGGAGCATGTTACACGTTTGTATAGAGCTCATTGTACGTCTGTATGGAGCATAGTGTACGTCTGTATGGAGCAAATTGTACGTCTGTATAAAGCAGATTGTACGTCTGTATGGAGCATGTTACACGTTTGTTTAGAGCTCATTGTACGTCTGTATGGAGCATATTGTACGTCTGTATAGAGCATATTGTATGTCTGTATGGAGCATGTTACACGTTTGTATAGAGCTCATTGTACGTCTGTATGGAGCATATTGTACGTCTGTATAGAGCATATTATATGTCTGTATGGAGCATGTTACAAGTTTGTATAGAGCTCAGTGTACGTCTGTATGGAGCATATTGTACGTCTGTATAGAGCATATTGTACGTCTGTATGGAGCATATTGTAAGTCTGTATGGAGCATATTGTACGTCTGTATGGAGCATATTGTGCGTCTGTATAAAGCATAGTGTACGTCTGTATGGAGCATATTGTACGTCTGTACAGAGCATAGTGTACGTCTGTATAGTGCATATTTTACGTCTGTAAATAGCACAGTGTACATTTGTACAGAGCTTATTGTACGTCTGTAAATAGCATAGTGTACGTTTGTACAGAGAATATTATACGTCTGTAAATAGCATAGTGTACGTTTGTACAGAGCATAGTGTACGTCTGTAAATAGCATAGTGTACGTTTGTACAGAGCATGTTGTACGTCTGTAAATAGCATATTATACGTTTGTATAGTGCATATTTTACGTCTGTAAGTAGCAAAGTGTACGTTTGTACAGAGCATAATGACGTCTGTAAATAGCAAAGTGTACGTTTGTACAGATCATATTATACGTCTGTAAATAGCATATTGTACGTCTGTACAGAGCATAGTGTACGTCTGTAAATAGCATAGTGTACGTTTGTACATATCATATTGTACGTCTATACAGAGCATATTGTACGTCTGTACAGATGATATTGTACGTTTGTACAGATCATATTGTACGTCTGTACAGAGCATATTGTACGTCTGTACAGATGATATTGTACGTTTGTGCAGATCATATTGTATGTCTGTACAGAGCATATTGTACGTCTGTACAGATGATATTGTACGTTTGTACAGATCATATTGTACGTCTGTAAATAGCAAAGTGTACGTTTGTACAGATCATATTGTACGTCTGTACAGAGCATACATCGTCGTCTGGGAAGAAACTATTTTAGCTTGTATGTTCCCATATCAAGGAATTTGTTATTACGTATCTTTAATTGAGTCGGTGCTTTAATATACATTGTATAATGATCAGAGTAAAAAAAATGTAACGCATATTGTCATAGGCTAAGATCATACAGAAACCGTGGTATTTAGAAGTCGACATAACTTCCACGCCATTAGCTTTAAATCGTTTCGTTCTCTCTCTATAAGCTTTAATGGTCGAGTAATTAACGCCCTTTCGCATTAAGCAAAGATTGAATATTGTCCGGATCATTAAACGTCTGGATGACGCCCGCAGCGCCATCTATATATCCGTAAATAGTTAGAGCATGCTTGGCATAGTAATGGCAATTACTGCTTCTCTGTATTGAACCGGTAGAGGGCGCTGCCATTGAACATATTTGAACAATATCCGGCTCCATATTAATAACCCGACCGGTATGGTTATTTCTAACAACAGAGAAATTGATTTATATGCAGGTTTACTCGTTAAATGTAGCATTTGTTCACTTGAACGAGACGGCGTCAAATAGAGATATTTTATTGGAACAACAGGTTGTCCTTTCATGGACTGGTAATCGACCAATTAAGGAAAAAAACTATGGAAACCCATAATGGAAAAAAAAAAGAAATTACATTTTATCAAACTACGCGTTAGAATGCATATATACCATGAAATTTTATTATGCTTATACATTTATAAACCAGTATTTATAACCAGTATTTATAAAATTATGGACAAGCACTGAAATATTAATATTATAATTATTATATCCACATACGACAAAGCATGGTTTATCACACCAGTATATCGGATAACATTGACTGTCGCAACAACAGCTATGCGTACTGGGTGGTGATCGTAAAAAAGTCACTTCTTGCGTGTAGAAATTAATTCTAAATATTCCCAAGTATCTCCAATTATCCCAAAGGAATCAAGGAGCTTTTCAGTGTTGTCCAAAAATAGAATTCCTAGTTTATTGTTTGTAACATATAAGCACATAGGTTAGGCCACAAGTTCTACCAACATAGAATTCCTCTACACTCGGGACTTTGGGAGGGTAAGTGCTGATGTTAAATGTTCCATAACCTCTCTTGAACATACCCAAAATCGGAACCTATTTTGCTTTTCATGCCTTTGTTGCGTTCTGTTATTTCGACTAATCCTTATATCAGACAATATTGATTATCACAGCAGCAATCGTACGTGCTCTGCGGCGCCGGCAAATATAGACACCCGGACATTGACTCAGTGTTTACTTCTGTAGATCCTTGAGGTCATGAGCTCGCTTAGTGTTGCTAAAAATAGAAGGTTCAAAAATAGAAGCTGCTCGAAACTAGAAGTTGCTAAAAATAGAAGTTGTTCAAAACTAGAAGTTGCTCAAAACTAGAAGTTGCTAAAATAGAAGTTGCTAAAAACTAGAAGTTGATTAAAATAGAAGTTGCTAAAAACTAGAAGTTGCTAAAAAATAGAAGTTGCTAAAAATAGAAGTTGCTCAAAAATAGAAGTTGCTCGAAAATAGAAGTTGCTCAAAAATAGAAGTTGCTCAAAACTAGAAGTTGCTAAAAATAGAAGGTTCAAAAATAGAAGTTGCTAGAAAATCGAATACCGCTTGAGTCGGTACTAGAGGATCGGGGTGGTTTATATTCTCCTATTTTAATGTAGTATCTTTTTATCGAAGATTGGACATTAATCGCTATACTCACGTACGTTTAAAAACTGCATGCATGTTTAACTGTATAATATCTGTTACAAATGGACAATGTAAATGGCATAAGTAATTAAAACGGGAAATCGGCGTGCCTCAATATACGGGGATTCACACTCCGTCTTTAATCTCGGGTTTTGAACAGGTTTTCTACCTTATTCGAACAAGTTTCACAGTAAATGTTATGAGTTCACAACATTTAAGAACATACAACTGTATCCATAATCTTATACTTTTGTAAGGATAAGTTCCAATTGCATTACATGTACGTACATTGTATAAATATTTCAACTGCGTCTGCAAACCACTTATCGTATATGTACATGTTTTGAAAATCATTTACATATAAAAACAATAAATTAATTACTAGGAAACGATTATGGAAATATCAACTCTGGTCGTTTGTTAGGAGGGCAGTTTGATTAAACTAGATGCTCCGGTGAATGGATTGAATATAATGTCACGTGGTTTATCTGTCGCTCTTTTATTGACTCAGTGT
The DNA here is from genome assembly GCA_029582155.1 of Panopea generosa. NCBI lineage: Eukaryota > Metazoa > Mollusca > Bivalvia > Adapedonta > Hiatellidae > Panopea > Panopea generosa. The sequence continues at coordinate 41,479,026 of CM055894.1, forward strand.
TATTGTCTTTTCTGATTCCTAAGAACTATTGTGCTCATGCAGTATTCTCGAGAATAGGGTTCTGCTGGTGCCGGTGTGCTACGGATCGGGCGTGAGGCATGTTGCGTGTTTTATAACATTCATGAAGAGAATTAATACAACTGTAGTTGCGATCTGTGCTTCCCGGGAATATCTTAAATATATATTAATCAATATAAATTATAAGAGAATACATTTTCGTTGTCTTATACACATATCTTTTATTTGTTAAACGGAGTTCCATTCATACTATATGCCCACATAATCTAAAATTCAGTTGCTCACAATAATAACAAATGATAAATGTAGTACGGCATATGGTCGATAGATAGATTTATTCGTAAATATATATGTCATGAACTTTCAATTGTGACCTCCGTCTGGGGTAAGACAATGACACTGAATTTTGGAGACATAAAATATGTATGTATGTACGTGGTGTGGTAAGTTACTACTCAAACAGTAAAACTATATTACGAGGGTTCAGTACAACATTGTTTTATCTACATATAAATAAAAAAGGAAATAAAACAGTGTTGCGGTAAATAGCCAGTTGCATTATTCGTTTAATTGTCCTCTCCAAACGCTATCAACCCTGAGTCTTCCTTTCAGAATACAAGGTGGGGCCAACAATCACAGTGGTGCTGTAAATCGTTAGAAACCTTCAGCTGTCAATGCTCACAAAGTTAAAAACATGTAACAGTTGTTGTTTTTGTTGTCCCGTTTGCCTTCCTTTATTTGCTATGTCTTGTTTTATTGCAAAATAGTCAATTATCACGGCTTGGTTCGTTTTTTTGATATTTAATAGACACATTAAGATTAGATTACAACAATAAAATAGTTTCGTTTTCACCCTCAAACATATTAAATTCATACATAAATATGGAAGCTGCATATTTGCTGCATCCTGCCGGCGTTGGGTTTGGTGACAGTTTTTATATGATAAATTTGATAAAATATCCCATTCTACTGTAATATGCATGCCCGGTCATGCATGCGGTGTGGAGCCTATTTACCCGTTATCAACAGACGATTGTCCATATGGGCGGAGTACCAAACGCTTTATCGGCGTGTTCAAAGCGCCCGGCTCTATTAATTTGAATTTATATGTACTCGTTTCCAGAGACTTTGAATACGAAACACATTATGAGTACTTGATATTGTGTTTTTCAAAACTTTAATATCCATTTCACAATATTTCAACTTAATTGTACATAATCGATTCGTTTTAAATGCGCCTATATACCACTATTTTTATATTTAACAACTGGTGTCTGTTTCTATCGACACTTCACCAATTGAATAAATTATACAATTTGAAAGTGTCTGTATAAAATGAACTGATTGTCACGGCTAAATGTCCGATGCAGCAATACAGCGTATATTGGACGATGCACATATATTGCAATATGCTGGCTATAGCGAATACGATGTTAATGTCTTTCCCGGCAAAGTTAATAAGATTAGGCTAGGAACGCATACCAAGCCAATTGTTGTTTTATCTTGCCGACCATGATAAACTTTGTACGGAAAATCATTATTCAAGTAATATATGTATACTTTTTCACTAAAATTACAATTGTGTAGGTCCAAAAGCAATATCTTGGACGCTGTTTCGAACGGAAAAAGTCCAAGTAGACCTTATTTGGCTACCAATTTATTATGCCAAATAATGCTGCCTGGTGAAAGAACAAATTAAAATAGTCGAAATATATGGCGCCAGAAAAATAGACACGCTGGAAGTGTTTATAGTAAGAAGTTTTGCGTGACAATGTATGATGTCTTTTTTTTTAATAGATAATTCAATGAAATTGTATCTTTCACCTGTCTTTCACCTGTCTTAACTTAATGTTAAATAAATGTTTAAAACTTAAAAATGAATTTAAATACTCAATTTATAAGGATAAGTGACTGATAGACCGGGTAAGGCGAGGTGTGACATATTATTCAAATATTTTGGTTAAGTTTCTGTGTTTGTAATGTATTCTGATCATGACATGTATACACCGATTACGCTATTGTGAAACTACGTCATTCTATTTATAACTTGATTGTAACAGATTAATGTGCTATCATCCCTAAAACGGTAGGTTCCATCTAAACGGATGACGTAGTTCTAAAATAGCATATTGGGTTTATAAATAAATAAGACACTTTTTCGGCAAACTAGTGCTAGTGCTAGTGTTCTACTCAGGAAGACTTAGCGTGATTTGTCTAAGTTGTAAGGACTTAATAAACATTACACCCCTGGCCTGTACCACTACATAATTCATAAATACTAAAATCAACCCTATGAATATGAGGACTTACCAAAACGCTTGTTAGTCACAGCCATCGCTTTCAAATAATATGATAATTCGGTACGGTGGTTTTTCGTATAGACAATTGATGTAGTTAAGTTTATACTAATTAACTTTAGCTCGATTGCGATGAAAGCTCAGAGCTTCTAAGAACCGCTCTCGAGTCCGCTTCCTTGGTAGAACCAGTACTGAGTTTTGTTTTATAAGAGGCATCGCGTCGAGCTTGGGATCGAACCCGCAACCTCTGGCGTGAAGGCCAACACTCTATCCATTTCACTATCGCTCTGTTTGGCTGGCGGTAGTGTCCCGTTGTGCGTTACGTATTGCAAACGATTTTTGTATTGTCACGATAAACTATTTAAATCAAGCATATCGCTAAATACACAGGCTAATATTATCATTGTATTTATGCAACAGTTAGATACCTTGATGGTATACTCTACAAAGGCAAACCAATACTACCTCAAATAATTGTAGATATCTATCCAAGTGAGCTTCAGATTTACAAATTTATAATTGTAAGTAGTAATGTAACTGCTTATACACCTGTTTTATTAATAATGGCTATATATATTTATTAACAGTGGCTATATATATATATATATTTATAAATAATGGCTATATATATTTATTAATAGTGGCTTTATATATTTATTAATAGTGGCTATATATATGTATTAATAGTGGCTATGTATATATATTCATTAATAGTGGCTATATATATATTAATAGTTGCTATATATATATATATTTATTAATAGTGGCTATATATACTCATTAATAGTGGCTATATATATTTATTAATAGTGGCTATATATATTTATTAATAGTGGCTATATATATTTATTAATAATGGCTATATATATTTATGAATAGTAGCTATATATATGTATTAAGAGTAGCTATACATATTTATTTATAGTGGCTATATATATATATATATATATTTATATATTTATAGATAGTGGCTATATATATATTTATAAATAGTGGCTAAATATATATATATATATATATATATATATAAATATATATTTATAAATAGTGATATATATATATAAATTTTATATTAATAGTGGCTATATTTGTTTTAAATGATATACCAAAGTACATGATTTTGATTTTGATATATCTGAATTTTATATTCATATTAGATTTTCAATACAAAATAATGTGGTAGCTCCGCAAAACACATAACAGTGTCTACAAAATAGTCATCCAAATAGCTAACTACATTATAAAATAGTTGTTATATGAATTGTTCTGGTGGATTTTGTTTCTGAAAGGTGGCTTACATTTCTTTTTTCTCTCAATTATTTCAGGTAATATATAACAGAAATAAAAGAATAAGGATTAACGTGGATTTAGTGCAGATACACATGTGATTCATATATAAACGTAGATAGTTTGAGGATCAATCATCACTTGTCAGTCGAAACAAATTGTGACGGCGTACTTGTACGAATTTACAGTAGATTAATAACCAATGTATACTGAACGGAACAGCTAACCCGCTATCTGACATTTTATGTACCTGACATTTTATGTATTTTCTCAAAAAGGATCAAAGCATTTTTTTCTTGAATTTTGACCTGAATAAGAAAAAACATTTAGGCTATGTAAATATATGTAATTGTCTGTTTATGTCATATACAATGTTAAATGGCCCTACTCCATTTTTTTTGAAAGACAAAAGCGGCGGGTTAGCTGTTCCGTTCAGTAAAATATGATCACAGGAGAGTTTCGTTTATGAATGCATTCTCGAAACAAAGTTGCATACATGTAGATGACCTGAAATGTATCTTAACAAGGATACAACCATCACAATAAATACATTACCAACATGCGGAAGAAGTAACACAAATGGTATAAAGCAAACTCTGCAAATGGCGTGTTGACACCTGATTTTTACGAATGCAAAGACCTCGCTCTTCCCACTTGGCGCACTATAGAACAAGATGGTGTAAATATCTCAAATTAAGTCCGTTTCAAAATTGTTTTAATTGAGCAAAAATATTATCGTTAAATTATTGCATTCTATCTATACTAGCTTTCATTTATAAAGTATACCGTTCATTTAGGGATTTATTAAATCAACCAAATTGAGGTTTTGAGGTTTTACGTTCTGGAACATGTTCCTCGTATGTACTTATTAAATGGCGATACATTTCCAACAATAAATGTATGAGTTTGTGTCCGTACGCACTACTGATCATTCAAAAATGGCGACACCTATTGTTATTTATTATGTATGTATGTATGTATGCATTGTTTTGTTGTTTTTATTGGGATTTAACATACTTCAGGTTATATATGGGATATCTAGTTTTTACTGGTACAGGAAATCCTTAGGATGGGCATGTGAAGAACCGCCGTCCCTTTGTGAGTAGCTGGCAAACGTTCTCACATACTTGGAGCAAATACAACACGAACCTACGACCTTAGCGGTGAGTGGTGAGTGAAACGGCGCCTTAGACCACCCGGCCACGGAGGACCCTTTACGCAGTGTATACATTTTTCTACGGTTTTGTTGTGTTTATGCTATTTTGTGGATAAGTCCTGTCAGTCTCCTGCTTGACATGCTTATAATTATGTTCTTATAATTTTTACATATCTATAAAATATACTGACAATATGTGTAAAGATGTCAATACATGTAGGTATTATAATCACACAAATAAATGTAGCTGTTCCCTTTTGTTCAATATCAAATTATAAGTTAATTAGTTATTAATCAGACCGCGGCGTGGTCTAGTGGTAGAGCGTCCGCCTCGCATGCGAAAGGTCTTGGGTTCAATCCCCGGCCGGGTCATACCAAAGACTTTAAAAAATGGTACTAAAAGCTTCCTCGCTTGACGCTCAGCATTTAGAGGAGAGTTCTAGGTCTGGTCGGCCCGGTGTCAGTATAACGTGACTGGGTGGGGTATCATATCATGTGTCTGCGGCATGATACTCCAGTGTGACAGCGCTCAGAATACTATCTCAAGTAGACACCGTCGCAATATGACTGAAAAATTGTTGAAAGCGACGCTTAACACCATACAACAACAACTAGTTATTAATCAAATTAGTGATCAATTAGTTATTAATTGGTTTAATTAGTGCTACAGTATTAATTAAAAGTAAAGTGCAGCACTTCTTGTTAATTATGTACTTGTAAAGTTAACTCCGATATGTATTTGTGATTTCACACATTATATCATATGCCAACCGATAATTAACTTTCATATATTGATATTGATCAATGTGATATAATTGATGTAATAGTCTCTTATAATTCTTATAGAATGACATGGTATATGTGTTAATGCTATGTTAAACTGTAAATGTTATATGTTTTTACTACGATGAGACTTTAATAAAAGATATATATATTAATATATTTTTGCATTTTAAGTGTTGAAAGATTTTTTATTTCCGACTGCACAGAAAGTGCAATCCTTTGTTTCCGTCCATTGTTGTTGTCAACTACATATCAAATCCTTTCATCTGTCTATAATGATTCAATTAACCGCAGATATCAAACAAAAACAATCATATCATTTTTAAATGATATGGTAATGATATTCGAAAAATGTCACCGACTTTGGTGATAGGAAGCTGCCTCTTAGAAACGATAATTGCTTTTCTTCTAGATACGGCTACCGACACTTCATCTAAAACAATAAAAACAAAGGCTTAATGACTTATAATTGTGCTGAAGGGTTGTTCTGCGTAATCAGGGGGTAATCTACACAATCAGGCCCTACTTAGAGGAGTATAAATCACTTCATACTATAAACTGTCAAGTATGGGGTGAACTGCTACGGTCTCGTCAACAGCTGAACTCTACTGATAAAATAATTATCAATAAAACGCCTTTAGCTCACTTTTGTTTGCGGTTACTAAAAATATAATTGTTGTGTTTGTATTTTTTGTTAAAGCTTGCTACCGCTCTTCATCTATATCCGTTTTCTTCAGACTTGCCTCTCCATTATTCTCAAGTGTAATTTAAGCGGTGTTTATTAAATAACGTTACAATTAAAGCTATCAGACTATCACAGGAAGTTACGTTTTGGTCTTGAACTTTTTCTCTGTCCTTGTCTATTCCTGTTTGCCGAAATTCCTTGTGGCTGGCGGATGTAAACATTGTGTCTTCACTTAGACAATGAGTTATTGTTTCTGGTCTTTTCTGCTTTAGGAGATACTTTACAATAAAAGTTACTTTTTATAATTATATATTAAGTCTGTAGTAATGGACGAATTTTGTTAATACATTTGTATTGCAATCTATGTTTTATCTGAGTTTTATTTTTCTATTTATATTGTCTCTATTCAAATAAAAACATATTGTTCTATTGATATAAAGAAATCATGTTGGAGTTTTACGGCATTGTGATGGTTATTTGGCGCCAACTGGACGGACATTACATGCACAAAAATAAATGAATGTACATTTTTAAAACACATAATTTACAAATATTCAACTATTTGTCATTGTGCCTTTTATTTTTGGTACAAAACAAATATAGCAATATTTGCCAAATGACAATTGAAAGTAAACATGTACGCAATACTTTATTATATTATACTTATTTATAACAGTATATAAAGACGATTTGATTGGATGCACCCGCAAACAACCCTACCGGTGACGACCTTGCTACTACGCCCCCCCCCCCCCTTCCCCACCCCCACCTCCAAGGTTGCAAACCCTGATGTCATGTGTGGTGTGTATTGTACTTATTTTGATTATTCTATATACTGTGTTCATGCTTATCTTTTAAACGTCTCTCATTGTATATTTGCTTCTTTTGTCACTTACTTTCAATTTCCAATTTTCCATTCCCTACTGTTGTCAGGTTATTCACTATTCCAACGTCATTTCGACATTCGGCTAGTCCTTAATAGCTTTACATTTACAAATAGTAGATGCTCTCTTTCATATGTGACACGAATGACATTACTTAACAGAATTAAAGTCATCTAAATCCAGAATAAATTTGACATCAAAGAACCGTCTCCCGTCGGGACTAACCGCGTTGTAAATTCAGTTTTGATAACTTAATATTTCTTTCCTACGTAGCGCGAAAATCGGTCGATTTTAGAAACTTCATTTATAATCATTTACACATGCTTAGAGTGAATGTCGAAGTCAGGATGTGATTTGTCACACTCCAAATCAGGCTAAATTACTTTGATATCAATCACACAAAACAGTTAACCTTTATACAATCTATTTTTCTACGGTATGCTAATTTCTTTAAAAAAAAGTGAGATATGAAGTTCGTTATGAGTTTCATATCAAATTAAACGCAAATAACATATTATTAATTAATTTCAATACGAATTTAGAGTTATTTTGTATTCTTATTTCGAAATTCATATGATACATTTTTTCATAGTTTGGAATGAACTATAGTATGCTCAATTCTTTAACATTTAGATAAAGCTATGTTATACTTTCGATATAAACACATATATTCTCTAATTTGTAATTGATAATTTTGTATAACGTAGACAATGATTTTGAAGCATATCTTGTGACATATATATTTGCATTTCTAATATAAGTAAACACAACAGTTATTTCACAACATAGAGTATTAGATTTTTATTTCCACCAAAACCTGCTTAGTACCTTTCAAGTATCTGGGGTGCGTTACACAAAAATCATCGAAAGTCAATTTGACAATTTCTTCGTTGTATGCTAACATTTTGATCGCCGTTTCAAATGATTGTATTTCTTGAAAATGTATAATTTTCTACATGATTTGAGTAAACTTTGAGTTAATTTGGATGAATATTAAAATATTATAAATAAATGTTGGTTTATATTTACGACGATTTTTAGCGTACGTTATTTTGCGAAACGCAACCCTGGTGTGTGTGTTTTTTATAGAAGTATACATGTCAATATTATACGCATCATTGCCTTATTGGTAATAACATGAGCATATATCAGAACACTGACAAAGCCTGATTCGTATATTCGTGTATATAGAACATAACACTTTTTGTTGAACATTCATTAGGTATGAACTTGCATGTAACGTCATTTATCAGAAACTCAATGTATTTACTGATATTAGTCAGTTTTATTTCACTGACCTTTTTTTCAGATTTGAAATATTTGTGGGTGGGATTTTTTTTTAAATTTTCAATTACTGATTTATTAAACTTTATTTCATTGACGCTTTTTCCAGATTTTAAAAAAAAGTTGATAGAGTATTTTTATTCATTTCTATATTCCAATTACTGATATCATTACCGATATCATTACCGATATCATTACCGATATAATTACTGATATCATTACCGATATCATTACTGATATCATTACTGATATCACTCTAAGACTCACGTTTATCAGGTCACTGACTAAACCTGATTCTTATATTCATGTTTATAGGAAAAAACTTGTTTTTGCTGAACATTTATTGGATATGAACATACATGTAACGAGCAAAACTTGCGCGGAAACCCTTCGAGTATACACCTACCACTAAGTGCGTGGAGCAACTGTTGGTTCAGATATCACGAACGTCCAACGATATAAAAATGATATCTCAATCGACTTTTCAACAAATGCTAAAGTTCTTTCTAAAAAAAAAATTCTCTTATCACATGTTCTACATTGTGTTTATTTCATCAAATGAGATGTATCGGCTATATCGTCGCTATCTGTACTTACGTTATCATAATCTAAATGGACTACTTCCTTCTTCAAAGTTGCTGTGTGCGCAGTACATCCATAGATATGCTTTGTAAAGTATGTATACCGGCTAACGCCCATGTGGTGTCAAGTCTTCGTCCTTGCTTGTGGTGTATTTTAAATTTATTAAAATATTTTGGTGTTTGTTGTAAAACATTTCAATTTTATTTATATTAGGATGATTTAATCGGTTGAAGAGTTGATCATTGCTTCTTCATTTGATATTAAATCATTTTCAAAATTACAGCAGAATTTCGTTGTCTCGAACACGGGTGACTGGAACACCATATGTAGCTCGAACCTCTTATCTGGTTCCGGTCGAATTGCTATTTCGATGTATATGCAGAAACATGTATGTTTTTTTGTTAAACAGTACTTGGCTCGAACAGCCCCTTAATTCGAGCTATTTTGTCAAGTCCCGTTGGGTTCGAATCATCGGAGGCCTACCGTATATAAAAAGCGTATTGAATATTGTTATAATTGTTGTTGTTGTTCATAACATTTTCTGATTATTGTGCGAACGCAACAAAATGAGTGTATATTTACATGCAATCACATTTTATTGCAGTAAGTATCATACGTATGGTATATCCCATACCCCGTCTAGTAGATATCTTATAATTTACGTGATAATTAGAATGGAAAACTCATTTTAACCGTGCGCTGTTTTACTATAGGCGAGCAAATGTCGATGGATGTGTGGTATTTGTTTTAATCCAAAGTTTTATACATGGCTTTCCGGGTGCTCCGTTGTCAGGTGGTCTAAGGTGCCGTCTTAAGATCACTTACCTCGCACCGCTCAGGTCGTAGGTTCGAGTCCCGCTATTTCCAATAACTTTATATGAGAAAGTCTGCCAGTTACTTGCGGAAGGACTGTGGTTCTACTCAGTCTGACTCAGTCTGAGGTCTTCATCAACCAGCAAAACTTGATATCCCATATATAACCTGAAATGTGTTGGAAATGGCGTTAAATCCCATTCAAACAAATATATAATGGGTATCCAAGCCTTTTTTGTGTAAATAATGCCGAAGTACATAAAAAAAAACCAGATCAGGAAATATGTTCTCAAGATCAAAAACTGTTTGTCTTTTTGGTTACAAAATACAACAACAAGATATCTTTACAATATCCGTTAAATATCCTTGTTAAAGTTCATGATAATCGACTTCAAACATCGGGGATGAGATATGATTTGATGATTGCATATGTACAATGACTCATCCTTTACACAAATATTTCAATTGCTCAGTTGATTTTTTTTTACTTTTTGTCATTTATTATATGTGCTCACTTTTATTTTTTTTCTTTCGTAAATATGTAAAACGTCAATTACATAATATAATTGTTTTGATATAATTTGATTCTAACATTAACGGAATATGTATTCAACGTACGTGTAATTTATTATTTTAAACAACGATATTAGTCATGATATGTATTATATTGTAACAAGTAATAAAGCAAAGGTTCAAATGCTGAGTATTAAAATATACGCAATGTACGTCATAGTATTATGTCATAGCGCGGGTATGTCCGAAAAGTAGACAGATGATGTGCAGAGTATAAGTATATTTCATGGGTTTCAGGCGCGGATGGACAATTCCGTCCAGCGGGATAACTGTTTTGGTGGCCGAAGTGACCGAAAAAACATTTAGCCTGATGGACGGAATTTTCCATCCGCACCGAAAACCCCATGAAAGATACTTTTTCTTGCATACAACCCTTACTGTATGATGTTTTATATATCTTATCCCGATATATATTTTTTTGAAATATCGCAGGGATACCATTGTATTTATGAATGAATAATGTGATAGCGCGAGGTATTTCTGAAAATATGGCATTACGTCATAGCGCGAGGTCGGCAGGATGAGCGCGTGGCTGAGGTAGGATAAATAAATTCTGACCAGGTCAAAATACGCAGAAATCCTTGTCCGGTATGCAAGAATGAAATGTCCTGTACTCGGTAAAAGAAACTTATAACTCTATATCCGGTATTAAATAAAAGATCAGCTGATAAAGTGATGAGCACTATGCTATAATGAGTGCATGTACGAGATAATGGGAGTGCTCATAACAAGAAATCCATCTTGACCTTAATCCGTGGAGACATGTCTTCATCCAAATAGTGTCATTTCAGCACTTTATTCATTTTTTTATCATAAGAAGTTCTTTGATTATTTCAGCCGGGTCCGATTAGCTCAGTCGGTTATGCGTCTGACTATCAATCCAGGGGTTGTGAGTTTGAATCCCCGCCTGGCAACAGTCTCCGTGATGATTGATATACGACATTGTGTCTCATTATCATTCGTCTCTCACCTGTGATTCAAGTGGGAAAGTTATCAGTTACTTGTTGAGGTGGGGTGTGCTCGAGTACTAATTAATCACAGGAAACAGTTATTAGGTTAACTGGTCGTCTTTAAGCCCTCGATGGCATAAAAATGACGCTTAATTTTCAATCAACATTGGTTATTTCAGAACATACTAGAAAAAATTTATATTAAAATTTAATTGTTTTTATTATAATTTTAGTGAAATCTGAAATCAAAGAATATTAGCAATTACGTAGTTTCGGCCTATATATCATGCTTATAGTTTTATTTAGAATGGATCTATACACATAATATGTTAATTATATTTATACTCTATGTTAAGCACAAATATGAAACAAAAATAAAAATTACATATAATTTTGATAATGATTTGAAATTATTCTACTGTTGTACCGATGTCATTTACCGTTAAATCAAATAATAATAGCATATTTTACAGGAACACCCTCCATGTTAAAATGTAACTAATTATCGAGTGTTCACTTTAACAAATATTCTAAATATTGTGCAAAGTTTTGTATTATTTTCTTAAACGTGAAAAATCTACATGTATAATAAAAAGTTGTGTCGAATGTAAGGAAAATTTAATAACAAAACAGTTGGAGTTCTTGTGAGTGGTGCAGCGACAATTCGTACACGAAAAATGTCCGGTTCATTAAAGATGCAGATATGAAGAACAAATTTTGGACTAATAAATACATAGTTGAGATATCACTGTTTGCAAAAATATAGATGAGACATCACTGTTTCCAAACGTATATATCAATGAGACATCACTGTTTCGAAAATTATACATTATATGAGACGTCATCATTTCCAAATATATTCATAGCTAAGATGTCACTGTTTCTAAAAATATACATAGATGAGACATCACACTTTCCAAAAATATACATAGATGAGACATCACACTTTCCAAAAATATACATAGATGAGACATTACACTTTCCAAGAATAAACATAGATGAAACATCACTGCCTCCAAGAATAAACAGAAATGAAACGTCATTGTTTTCAAAATATATATAGACAAGACATCACACTTTCCAAAAATATACATAGATAAGACATCACACTTTCCAAAAATATACATAAACGAAACATCACACTTTCCAAAAATATACATAGATGAGACATCACTGCCTCCAAGAATAAACAGAGATGAAACGTCATTGTTTTCAAAATATATATATAGATAAGACATCAAACTTTCCAAAAATATACATAGATGAGGCATCACACTTTCCAAAAATATACATAAACGAGACATCACACTTTCCAAAAATATACATAGATGAGACATCACTGCCTCCAAGAATAAACAGAGATGAAACGTCATTGTTTTCAAAATATATATAGATAAGACATCACACTTTCCAAAAATATACATAGATGAAATATCACTGTCTCCAAGAATTAACAGAGATGAAACGTCATTGTTTTCAAAATATATATAGATAAGACATCACACTTTCCAAAAATATATATAGATGAGACATCACACTTTCCAAAAATGTACATAAACGAGACATCACACTTTCCAAAAATATACATAGATGAAACATCACTGCCTCCAAGAATAAACAGAGATGAAACGTCATTGTTTTCAAAATATATATAGATAAGACATGACACTTTCCAAAAATATATATAGATGAGACATCACACTTTCCAAAAATATACATAAACGAGACATCACACTTTCCAAAAATATACATAGATGAAACATCACTGCCTCCAAGAATAAACAGAGATGAAACGTCATTGTTTTCAAAAAATATATAGATAAGACATCATACTTTCCAAAAATATACATAGATGAGACATCACACTTTCTTAAAATATACATAAACGATATATCACACTTTCCAAAAATATACATAAACGAGATATCACACTTTCCAAAAATATACATAGATGAAACATCACTGTCTCCAAGAATAAACAGAGATGGAACGTCATTGTTTTCAAAATAAATATGGATAAGACATCACACTTTCAAAAACTATACTTAGATGAGACATCACACTTTCAAAAAATATACACAGATAAGACATCACACTTTCCAAAAATATACATACATGACGCATCCCTGTTTTCAAAATATACATAGATAAGACATCAAATTGTTCAAAAACGATTGAGATTATTTCATTAAAGTAGACGGATGCGATTTCTAAAACGCTAGATTATTTCTTTATAATTTCATAATAATTGTAGTGAAAGATTCCACTATATAAAAAAGGACAAGACAGCATGCCAGTTGTAACGTGTTTTTAATTGCGATAACATTCATTATCTGGTATGGAACTACTTTATCAATTTTTTTCTAATTTAAAAGAAAAACCCTATTTCAATTGGCTATTCTATTTTATACACTAACATATTATTATAAAACTCTGACAATTTTATCTATTAACTATGACCAGAATACATTGCTATTTAATTCTCTCAATGATCCTTTATATGAATTGCGAATGAGCCAATCGACTGTCCCTTCTAAGTGGGCGTTTAAACAATATATATATCCGAAAGTTCAAATAGCACATTAAAAACTGCCAACACTTGAAAAATCCGTATATGTCCAAATTATCTAATGAACCTAATTTCAAAAACCGCTTGTCTTGTACATTTAACATAATAATTTAAAGACACTCCAGTGTATTAAACTGTTTATTTGACTTTCTGATAAACGTCAAGTATCGTTTTATTAAATATTATACGGGTCTCCCACTGGGAGCGATGACAGCTAGCCCGGGTTCGTGCACGGCATAATCCCCTCATACCTTCTTAATGTACGTGTCAAAAACTGACTTGTGTCAGTGGCTTAACACAATCTATGGACACGGATAATTAATCTACATACCAATCACCTGCTTTTTCAGCTGGACCATTATCGTATTGTTTAAACACACGTACTTCTAAAATATTTGGTATTCAATTAGAAACGTGTTAGAGAAAAGAATGCAAATAAATCAAATAATGGAAAGCAAAACTATGTTATAACAAGTAAAATAATATGAGCGAAATAGTTAATAACTGTTAAGATACGTTAATATCTTTGTTAACACTGATATCAATATTGTAACATGTTAATCTTCCATGAGGTCATCATAATCATTGTGCATGTATCAGGTCAGAATAAATATTATATCAACTCGCATTTTACATTAACACCTAAGATTTTTCATACAAAACTATACTTTAGTTACACACGTAGCGTTTTCTAAATATATATATATATATATATATATAGCTGGTGATAATTTAATTTAGTGGTGTATCTCACCCGTTTCACATAACAACTGCTGGAAACATACAACAGGGGTAAGTGTGTTATTTGTGTATTGGATAGCTTTTGTTTGATCTGAACGATGTTTATATTATATAATACATGTATAAAATATACTCGTATAACTCCACTGTCCATTATTTATTTTTGTTCATCTTCTCTTCTCTTATATCCTCAGCTTCTTTCGCTAACAACCCGACCGCCCCGACCTCCACTGGTCCCTCGGCAGTAGTTATGTTTAAAATAGTTTTGTCTTAATTCTTTATAGAAGGGACAAACAAGTAAGAAGTGATATATCAATGCGTATATTAAGTGTAAGTTGACACAGAGACATAATTATAAGTCACTGGATGTAGGTCGTCTGTGGTATTTTCTTATATTGTTTATTATTTTATATTTTTATATTTGTTAATATAAAAATATACTTCCGTTGTGTTTGATTTTTTCTTTTGTCATACATTAACCATACTTTTATTAAAGGCCGTGCAACAGAACAAAAATGCCTATAGATGTACAAAAATTAAAATTAAGTTTAAAAACATATAAATCATTATTTATAACTAAAACACGAAAACATGGAAAAAACACAATATTTTAATCAGAGTGGTAATTCCTAACTCTTAAAATGTCGCGCATGCGCTGTTTGATGTCCTCGTTACCCTTCCTATGCATATAACGATAATGCCTTACAATGACGTTCAAACTCATTTTTTTAAGTATGTCTCTTTCTACATATGCATGTAGATAGTTAATTTCAACTCTCGTAACTGCATAATACCTCTTACAACTCTTACTGGCAGAAACCCGGTCATTACTGCCCGCATCCGTGGAGATGTAACCCTACAATTGCCGACGTAATCAGAGTAATTGTAAACGAGATCGTGTCGATTTTAATTCAATGCCCTCGTATAAATCTCTGATATTTAATCCATTGCCACTTGTTTTTCTATAGCAAGTTGACTTGGTCTGAATTAATCTCAATTATTTTTCAGCCCAATGCTCCTCTGTGCCGGTAATGATTCAATTAAAATTCAACCAATCCAAATGCAACATTATCTTTGCAGCTCACAGCTAGAATTGACCTGGCGCGTGATGGGGTCAAGTATTTCTCCTCAACCAATGACAGACTGTGTAACACAGTAGCGCATGTCATTCATGGTTAGTTTTGACAGCTGCGGATCAGTCTGCATGCAAAATAAGATAGATGGATGAGTGTCGGGCACCACCTTCGCAGTTTAAATGTGCAGGATAATATCACACGAGGTGTGATGATAGGGCTGTTTATTGATAACTCTGCCACTAAACAATTATATCCATCCACACTCTCTTTCCGTCAGTGGTATATGAAACTTGATACGTTTCTTCTAGACGGGAGCATGCCTTAAGCGTTTATTTTTGATACAAAACAAACATCATGCTAATCGGCTAAATTCATTTGAAATAGTTTGGAGAAAAACAGAAACATTTCAGAAATATTCATTTTAAGCATTGGCGCAATTACAGTTACATAAAAGTGGCTTTCTTTCGTATATGCAGATGTAACGCTCGTTTGAACAGTGAATTTAAATGTCTAGGGTTTAAATAGAATATCAACTCCGATTCTCATTGAGTAAAACGGGATTAATTTATACAGTTTGTAGAGTTGATAAGTGTGTACAGATATAAAGACATGCGACCGGTGATGACAATTCTAACAAAATGAGTCGACCTGGATGTAACTCATTTTCCATTGACTCTCTTATTGCGCCGTCATTTACGTCAAGGTTTGGTCCAATGGTCTACAACGGCGGGTACATGTTCATGCCACCACCGACTGCTTCAGGATTACTGCCAACTGCAACGAACTCCTCGGCGGAAACAACGTTAGCGTCGTCGATGTTTCAATACAGTCGTACGCCATTTGCCCGATACCCACTCATGTCATCGACTGCGACGGCATATCTCCCGGGACATCTTCAGAGCCAGTTCGGTTCACGACCATTTGGTTGCTATGGAGCCAGGGTGCCACCTTTTGCAGCATCCGGTGAATACGGTAGTATGTCAAAATTGAATGAATATAAACTTGATATGGCCGCTGAAGAAGATATAACGCAGCCAAAAGATTTAAGATTGCAATCATCTAGTCCTAGAGGAGAACGAATAGACGATGACCTTAATGAACATGAGGACGATACAAGAAGTGAACTGTCGGATTCCAGTGCAGGTATAACACATTGTCATTATATACATAAATATAGTTATATATTTACACATTGTGACTTTTCACGACCAAATATTGTGACATGAAGCTTGGTGTGGTCAATATATTTCAAACGTATGTTTCAATTGAGTTGTAAGATAAAATAAAATTAATAAAAAAGCGCAGTTGATGCATATAATGCACATTGTTTATCATTGTAAATGTGTTTGGCTATCTGGATATTGCGATCAGTTATATAGGTTTCGACGCCATGTTTTATTATTGTTGACTGCTTGTGTATTAAAAAGGAATATAGTGTCACTTATGATTTCAAACAAGGCAATACATAAGATAAAGATGCTAGTATTTATTAATTTCGAAATAAACTTAAGTCGCGAAAAAACGTTATAGAACATAAATCGGGCATTGATATTTTCATCGTTAAACAGAAGGTCCTAATAACGTTTTGTCATATCATTTAATCATACTGTATGAATATAATACATATGAGTTTTATCTATCAGATTAATATTGTATTGATGAATTCTTATCTACTAGTACAACAAAATAAACGTTAATAATATATACGTACACGTAGATACAAAATGTTTAAGGAAGGCGTACACTGTTGTAAGCATTCCAATACGAACCTCAATGATTTCCGTTTTTTATTTAAATACCAGTCATATAAACTATACATGACAATGAGCGTTTTGTTTACTTTATCTCTCAATAAGTGTTTTGTTGTAAATGACATAATACACGTTTTATTAGATTAAGTGCACAAGCAAGAATATGCGTAAATTGCATGCGTATGAAAGAAACTGCTCGCAACGTGACTAGTTATTTACAAAAGTACAAATTATATCCTAATAACATACGGATCACACAATTGCATTTTAGGTAACTAACACGCACAGGAACGTGGCACGTCCACTGTTACAAGGACTTTTAAACATAGTATTGCAGTATCTTCCGATATAGCAAAACAGTGTTTTACAGCGACCAAAGTGTTGGTTAAAATATTTTCATTTAATAGTACCCAAAAGTGTATAATATTCAACCGATGGAAGACGATATTGGGCGGAATACCAACCAGACCAACTTATCTCGCTTAAGTCTGGTATAAGCTGCTATAAACTTTTTTTTATATTCACTCTGTAATAAGGAATGATTTGTGGAACCAAATCATTAGTCATGCTGAACTTAAACTGTTTATGAAACTTAAAGTATTCTTTGTCTTCATTTCAAAACCAACATATCAGCGTATCGCACGTTTGTCTGGCATAGGTTGCTATAATACAAATGAATCGTTGGTTATTGTAATCATTAAATTAATACATAAAATGTTCTATGGCTCAAATAGAAACCCGTACTTTGTATATGTCAATGATTTTACTGAGCTTCTATTACTAGTATATCACAAACATATATATATATATATGTTTAAAATGATATTGTTCATACTGAATAGTGTATGTGTGTATATGAGTTTAAACATATATTTGTAGGTATGTGTATGTAAATATATGAAAAAATGTATTGTATGTATGTATGTATGTATGTATGTATGTATGTATGTATGTATGTATGTATGTATGTATGTATGTATGTATGTATGTATGTATGTATGTATGTATGTATGTATGTATGTATGTATGTATGTATGTATGTATGTATGTATGTATGTATGTATGTATGTACGTATGTACGTTTGTTTGTCTTTTCTGTATATATTTATTTTCATTGTCCATGATGCTACATAAAAATCCTCTCCTGTAATAGAGGATTATTCTTATCGTTTATTCCCTCAAAGTCTTTTAAATGATTTATTCAAACATTTTTTAAATGTTCTTATTTATTTATTGTATCACTGTTTATATTTCACTACAAAAAGCACATAAATGTACCCAAAAAGAATAAAATATATTAATGAACCAAAACCGTACATCCTTATACTTTATTATAGTTAAGTAAAAATGAAATGTCATATTCCATAAGAATACCTCATAAGATTTTAACAAATGTACAGTTTGATTATGAAATAAAAATTGACATATATATAATATTTTATTAATTTGATAAACAAATGTAATATTTTTATTTGGTAGTTTCTCGAAACTGTTCTTAAGATAGATCTAGCTCCAGTTTCACTAAACATTTCAACTTTCTGAAATGCTATAACTATAATTTTGTGTGATCATTTAGTACGTAATGAGTTCATTAGAAATTGAGAGTTTTGAGTTGAATAAAATCTCAACTTTAGATGTTTACTGAAACCATCTCTGAATCATTCGTTTCACTAACAGAGCGTTTCTCGTGGATACTATTGCCAGTTTGTTTTAAATGTTTATATGAAAGTACAATTTAAAATGCTTTGACAAGCATATCTCTGGATAATTTTATTATGATCTCTGCACATTTTTTATTTAAATTAAAATATCTAAATTTTATGTAATCTTGGTAGACTGAATGAACTGGTTTGAAAGGTAAATAAAGCAAATGGGAAAAATATTTGACGAATAATTAAGATGTTAGATTTAGAATATGGTAATTAATAATTAATAAAGATTTAACTTCAAGTGGCCATTAACTAGGTAAATAAGCGATATACTGAAATATTGACATTGTTATGCTAATTGTAACGTTTGTTTTGTTTAATTTATTAATTAATTACCGTATATTTTTACCAGCGCTTGACATAAAGTGTAATTATGAAAAGACTGAAACCATATTTGACATTTAATCTATAGTTATGTCAATTTTCATCAATAAATAATATTTAGAAGAGATATTTAATTATTTTATATTGGTCAGTTCATATGTCTGTACTGCATTTTGTGTAAACAGTAAAGTAAGAATCCGTGTGTATATATGTAAACCTTCGTCCTAAGTTGACGTACAAATATATTTTTCATTACCTGATTTTTAAAAAAGTAAAGCTGAAGTTGTAGTAAATACTATTTGTACATTTATTTATTTCTATGGAATACAAAAGTCTATTAGATAACACCTAAATAATATCAAAGTAAAAGATTGTGACATTGTTACTGATGGACACAAAACACGGAGTAATCACTATAACATTCTATAACATGGTTCTCAGTACCGTTTAATGTGATTTAACTAGGTAGATAAATAAAGTATTTAATTTAGAACATAAACACTATACAAATGAGTTAATATATGTGTAATGTTTGGCAACGCATTAACTTATTTGTAAATGTTGAATAATTCTAATATGTTAAACTTGGCGTTTTAAATGCGAATGAAAAGTGTTTTAATTATCTTTTCATTAACTAATAAAACATTACATTTGCTTAATATATTAACGTATTATATACTTCTAATTTTCCTCGTATATAATTAACCCATAGCGTGAACTTATACATATCAATTTATAATCATCAAGTGAGCTATCTTTAAAACAAATTGATTAAAAAATTACATTGGGTGAATATTTGAAATATATATTAACATTTTAAGAAATACGTATAAACATTATTATTACTATTACTGTTATTACATAAAATAAATCTTATGAACAATGTAGCGAACACTTATGAAATATATCAAATATTCAACGGTTTACTTAATTAAGACATATTTTATTGTATACTATAAATATATAATAGTATTATATGAAAACAACAAGGACAATAATTCATAACCATTGTGTTTAGTGAGTTATGAAATATCATAAATTTATTTAGTTTTGCATTGTGACTTTATTGATTTTATATGAAATACAATAATTGATCAAATGTTGTTGTAGTTGTTGTTGTATGGTGTTTAGCGTCGCTTTCAACAATTTTTCAGTCATATCGCGACGGTGTCTACTTGAGACAGTATTCTGAGCGCTGTCACACTGGAGTATCATGCCGCAGACACATGGTATGATACCCCACCCAGTCACATTATACTGACACCGGGCCGACCAGACCTAGAACTCTCCTCTAAATGCTGAGCGTCAAGCGAGGAAGCTTCTACCATTTTTAAAGTCTTTGGTATGACTCGGCCGGGGATCGAACCCACGACCTTCCGCATGCGAGGCGGACGCTCTTCCACTAGGCCACGCCGCGGTCAATATAATTGATCAAAAACATACATGTTTAACAATTCATTTAAATTGTACAAAATAGTTTATGAAATAGAAAATGAAAAATGAAAATAGTTTAATGCCGACAGTTATACATTTGGTACTTTCAGTATCGTTAAATGCTAAGGCCAATTTTTTTTGCACGAAATGTTACATAATGCATAATACCCTCTCAATCAAGAAGGCAAGGACGAAATCAACCAGTCATTTCATTTTAACGGAAAGTAGCAATTTAAGAGTGTAACAATTTACGCTGACATTAATGTTAGCTATTCAGTAGCCGGGCAATTGGCTGCCTTGACCACCAATGGGATAATGACCCCACTATTGCCCCACTAAATCTAATGTGTATTTAATTATCATCATCGACAATTTAAAGTGTATATTATCTTAAATGTAATGTGTCGGTAACACTACTCCCCTTTCAACATACAGGAGTCATTTGAAGACGATTTTCTTCAAATATTTCAAACTATCAACACATGAATCAATATTTCAAAACTTATTACTGTCATTTGCAAATGAAAATGCGAACATTTGAGATACTTGCGACCTTTAAACCACAGGTATCAGTGTAATTTATCAATATATTTGACAAATATTAAACATATTTCATTATAACTTAGTATGAATATGTACAACAATAAGTTGTAACTAAGATAGTTTTAACATTAAGTTCTGTCGAGTCAGTTACATAAAAATATGACCTGTCTTTGCTAGAAATGTTGTTGCTCTTCTTAAAATGTTAGTTTATGTTTTTGGATATTCTCACTGTATGTTATATATTTGTTTTAATTTAGATGTATCATTACATTAATATATATTATTATATTCGTATGTATAACTACCTTTATATGCTTTATATATTTGTATATATATATATCATTATATGTATATGTGCTATTACATTTTTATGTGTATTACTACATGTATATATGTATTATTACATTGATATATGTATAATTACATATATATATGTGTATAACTACATTTATATATGTATTATTACATTTTATATGTATTTTATATGTATATATATATATATATTTTTACATTATATAGTATCACATTAATGTATCATTATACGTATAATTATATATACTATTGCATTTTATATGTATTATTACATTTATATATGTTTTATCACATTTATGTACCATTACATTTATATGTATTAAACATTTACATGACACATTTATGCATTGTCAAAAACAAAGTTCACATACTTTACCGGCAAATAATAATACAAGTTTGGAAGTGTCCATTGATATAATTTGAAGAATTATTACAATTTATATGTAATTTTACATTTCAAATGTATCACTACGATTTATATGTATTATGTAATATATATGACGCATTTATACATGTTTTAAATCTATTTTCATATAGATAATCATAAAAGAAATAATGCAATTGCTAAAAGAAGAATTTTATTATTTTTTCTTAAATGTGTTATAATACGTTATAAGAAAATAACTTAATGAACCAATTTGAATGGTGCCACCTGTATGCCTAACAAAAGCAAATATTAAGTTGTTGTATTACTACAATCACGTAGCAGGTTCCTCCCTGGCCATCGGCTCTAAGGCGCCGACTATTTAAAAGACAATATATTGAAAAAAATAAAAATATAAATAAAATTCGAATGGTTAGAAAAGGGAAAGATGGTTCAATAATTGGGCCCATTATGATAGACGTAAATCCTTACTATATTATTCAGGGGTTGATTTGTCCGATCTTCGACACTTCTAATTGAAATTTAAGTCAAACAATTTTACCTTTAGACAGATGGGTAATACTTCAAATTATCACAGATGGACCATGTTTAACATCTCTGAATGATTCATGCGGAAAGTATAATGAAACACTGGGACAATGTTAGTTATTCCTCACGGTCTGTAGAATTTAATTATAAAAGTAAATTATAATGCAGTCAGCTGTTACGTAATATGAATCCACCATGGTTAAGACTACATGCCGTTTAGATAGCCTCCACATCATCCTTTATGTCACATGTTCATCTTTTATACGGTATTTGATAAGTATATTAGTGAAAAAAATATTGTCGCAAAATAATATAGGATATACATTGTTGACAAAACAAGTCCATGGATTTTCGTCAGGTATGGCGTTTCATCTGTGGTGGCACTTTGTGTACGCACATCCCTTTTTGTCTGCAATGTATACTCTTTGTTATGATGCGATATTATGGTATCATTATTAATTTAGATATTAATTTCCCTGTAATACGACCAGCACCTGACATCAACGAACATTTAGAGAATATCGGAACGTGGTTTGGCACAGTATTGTGGAGCATACAGCTATAGTTCCCGAAGTTCTTTATTACCACCTTTTAACTGTCATACAGAAATGGATACGAAAATTTGAAACAAATATATTTAAATCATCTTAATTTTTAAAACCATGAACATTCAAAAGTACAAACGACGTTACGATGTTACGACGCTTCTTATGTCTTTGGTGTGCGGTAGGACTATACACTTTCCTGGGGTACACTATTAATTTCGGAGGTATAAAGTTTTTAACACAATAAGTAAAATGTGAAACCAGACAAGATATGATTTTTTTTATTTAATGAAGAGTTTCAATTTTACAATATGTGACGTACAGTAATAAAGAGCAGTAGGTTATTGAATAGTATTTGTCTCTGTTTTAAATGCAATAAAGAACATTGAACAATGTTGGTGTATTTAAATAACACCATTATTCACCGATAGAGAACTCTTGAAGTAAAATTGACTAATACTAAAATTAATAATAAATACATCTCGTATTATGTAAATTGAATACTGTTTAAAGGATCATTAACTATTGTCAGTATCTTTAAAGAGCTAAATAAATTGAAAATAGGTAATTATATGAACCAGAGAAATTTAGCAATATTAATAACGAGCTGCAATAGTTTGTATCATGATCAGCATGAGATAAAATAATTAAACGCTGACACTGTACATAAATGGTTTGGAATGAATGTTTGATTGAGTATTTTGATATCGTTTGGAATAACAAAGATTCATTACTGGTTAATTGGTTTGTTAAATGATGAATCCTACAACAGAACCCTGATTAGTTTCACATATATAAATTGTCTTATCTACAATGCATTCTGCAAACAGGTATATGTTTATCTCACATTTTGGGATTTAAGGACACAAAACTTCTCTGGGACAGATATTTTATAATATATGCATGATTCAAATCAGATAGCTCTTTTTAAACTTCATTCATCACTATATTGTTTATGTTGTTATTTGTTATAATAGCTTCATATGGCGAAACAAATATATCCCAAAAAGTTGCATACGTTTTATATTCAGTTAGAAAATAAGTGTATTTCCAGCTGCTGAAATTTCTATGGAGAAGAATGTGGAATACATCCGTTTAACATTCCTAATATTGAATTGTAGCACACAGTAATTATAACTGACGGGTAGATGATATGGTCACTCTTACAAATTATCTCTCTGTAGGTAAATTTTGCGACTTAAAACTCTGTCACTGTTTCTTAAGTTTAAATATCTAACATAACAAATGCTACATGATGATGGTATACTGAAGCGAAGGTGGGGTCCATGTTATTTTCTTGGTCTGAATGCCCAGTCCGTAAACTTGCATTTGGTTCGAAACACCATGTACTATTTGTTATATTATTCCGAATACATTAAAACACATTAGAAAACCATCAAATGTGTTGTTCAATTCAGGAATAATTCACACTTTGAATGTGTTTGTTTACTGAAATACTTACACATTTTTGTATGTAGGACGTGATGACATCATTAATTTATCATATTTCATGACGTCATGCCATGTATATGGAATTACGATATTTCACGAAGCCGTTGTCTATGGTGTTCATGGCATCATGTCTGAGGGAATGTGATATTTCTGGGCATCATTCGTAGTCTTAGTTTAGCATATACAGATATACAGGTAATTAACATCTCACACCACTATTAATTATTAATGTAATATTTATGTCCAAAACAAAAGTGAAAAATACAACAGCTGCAGCATGTGTATTGGCTCAAATTCTTCACTGGTTTAAGATCTGCAATTATAATGTGAGAAATAATTTTTTTTTCAATGTAATAGTTTTGTGATACCGTACATGTTCCACGTAATATTATGTCAACTATTCGTCCATTATGCGGTTCAAACTATCAACTCTAAAATAACACAAAAGTGCCTAAAAATCTTGTTTCAGCGTCAAATTTTCAGAGATGATTTCCAAAATACTAATCATTTAAGACCTGGTAAAAAAAAAAAATCATTGCAATATTAAACCCAGAAAAAAAGAAGAAAGAGAGAACTGAAGTTTTGCTTCTACGTCTTTCATCTGTAGGTTCGGAGTATTTAATGGAGATTATAGTGGTGTGAGTCCCCCAGATGGTAAACTGATACCACGTTTACACGATCGTGATAAATATGCGTTACTGTTTATTCTATTTGATTAATCAATGTTATTCCGCTAGAGAAAACTCGTTATCATTTAAAGTGCTTCTTCAGAAAAAACTAACAAATTTAAAAAATAGAAAAATAGTTTGTCAATTATAAAGTGACTTACTTAAATGTTGTAATTGCCAAAAAAAACACGTTTAAATATTTAAAAAAGCATAATGGCCTACTAAAGTGTGCCCTTGCTCGATATCTATCAAGATTATTAACATTGCATTCCATCCAATTTTACATAAGAAAATAATAAAGTTCAATGACTGTCAGAACAAAATGTGAATAAAATGCCATACCTGTAAGGTGATGACCTTACAAGCATCAAGAGTGAAATAAATTGTGCATTACAGCGTGTCAGATAACGAAAGTACAACATAACAGAATGGGGCCCGCGTTCCTAACTTGAAATGGGAATTATCATGTTTTAGGAAGATTTCAGAACGATATGAACTTACCGATCTGGATCAACAAACATAACCTGGGTATAAATGAGATTTAGGTTTGAAGTGGTCGCGTTATATCCTCTGCCGATATCTCTGTCGTTATTGACTAGGTTTGTAAATGGTCGAGCGGTCTATAGCGTTATATCCTCTGCAGATATCACTGTCGTTATTGATCGCGTTATATCCTCTGCAGATATCTCTGTCGTTATTGACTAGGTTTGTAAATGGTCGAGCGGGCTATCGCGTTATATCCTCTGCAGATATCTCAGTCGTTATTGACTAGGTTTGTAAATGGTCGAGCGGGCTATCGCTTTATATCCTCTGCAGATATCTCTGTCGTTATTAACTAGGTTTGTAAATGGTCGAGCGGTCTATCGCGTTATACCCTCTGCAGATATCTCTGTCGTTATTGATCACGTTATATCCTCTGCAGATATCACTGTCGTTATTGATCGCGTTATATCCTCTGCAGACATCTCTGTCGTTATTGATCGTGTTATATCCTCTGCAGATATCTCTGTCGTTATTGACTAGGTTTGTAAATGGTCGAGCGGGCTATCGCGTTATATCCTCTGCAGATATCTCTGTCGTTATTGATCGCGTTATATCCTCTACAGATATCTTTGTCGTTATTGACTAGGTTTGTTAATGGTCGAGCGGGCTATCGCGTTATATCCTCTGCAGATATCTCAGTCGTTATTGACTAGGTTTGTAAATGGTCGAGCGGTTTATGTGTTATATCCTCTGCCGATATCTCTGTCGTTATTGACTAGGTTTGTAAATGGTCGAGCGGTCTATCGCTTTATATCCTCTGCAGATATCACTGTCGTTATTGACTAGGTTTGTAAATGGTCGAGCGGTTTATCGCGTTATATCCTCTGCCGATATCTCTGTCGTTATTGACTAGGTTTGTAAATGGTCGAGCGGGCTATCGCTTTATATCCTCTGCAGATATCTCTGTCGTTATTGACTAGGTTTGTAAATGGTCGAGCGGTCTATCGCGTTATACCCTCTGCAGATATCTGTCGTTATTGACTAGGTTTGTAAATGGTCGAGCGGTCTATCGCGTTATATCCTATGCAGATATCTCTGTTGATATTGACTAGGTTTGTAAATGGTCGAGTGGGCTATCGCTTTATATCCTCTGCAGATATCTCTGTCGTTATTGACTAGGTTTGTAAATGGTCGAGCGGGCTATCGCTTTATATCCTCTGCAGATATCTCTGTCGTTATTGATTAGGTTTGTAAATGGTCGAGCGGTCTATCGCGTTATATCCTATGCAGATATCTCTGTCGTTATTGACTAGGTTTGTAAATGGTCGAGCGGGCTATCGCTTTATATCCTCTGCAGATATCTCTGTCGTTATTGACTAGGTTTGTAAATGGTCGAGCGGTCTATCGCGTTATACCCTCTGCAGATATCTCTGTCGTTATTGACTAGGTTTGTAAATGGTCGAGCGGTCTATCGCGTTATATCCTATGCAGATATCTCTGTCGTTATTGACTAGGTTTGTAAATGGTCGAGCGGGCTATCGCTTTATATCCTCTGCAGATATCTCTGTCGTTATTGACTAGGTTTGTAAATGGTCGAGTGGGCTATCGCTTTATATCCTCTGCAGATATCTCTGTCGTTATTGACTAGGTTTGTAAATGGTCGAGCGGGCTATCGTTTTATATCCTCCACAGATATCTCTGTCGTTATTGACTAGGTTTGTAAATGGTCGAGCGGTCTATCGCGTTATATCCTCTGCAGATATCTCTGTCGTTATTGATCGCGTTATATCCTCTGCAGATATCTCTGTCGTTATTGACTAGGTTTGTAAATGGTCGAGCGGGCTATCGCTTTATATCCTCTGCAGATATCTCTGTCGTTATTGACTAAGTTTGTAAATGGTCGAGCGGTCTATCGCGTTGTATCGTCAGCGGACATCTCCGTCGTTTTGATTTTATTGACTAGGTTCGTAAATGGTCGAGCGGTCTATCGCGTTATATTGTCTGGGGACATCTCTGTCGTTTTGACTAGGTTTATAAATGTTCGAGCGGTATATCGTGTTGCATCGTCAGCGGGCATCTCTGTCGTTTTGACTAGGTTTGTATATGGTCGAGTGGTCTATCGCGTTGTATCGTCTACGGACATCTGTTGTCTTTTTGACTAGGTTTGTAAATGGTCGAGCGGTCTATCGCGTTGTATCGTCTGCTGACATCTCTGTCGTTTCTAACTTTGTTAAAAGACATTAAGACGTTCCGAATTTGGTCAGGCATTATAGGGACTCATTCTAATTATGTACTAATGCACAAGCTCAAACGACATTGCAGTACAACAAAATACCTTCCTAAGTCAATAGAAAGAATTTTCGTGATAAACTATTTTTGTTTTGCAATGAGATCGAGCAAATAGTGACATTTCTTCTATTTTTCTTTTTTCCTACCAGCAATGGATTTTTAGGAAATATTTTCATCAAATCTTGAAGCAATGTTTCATTAAAACCATTGCAACCAGTCCCTGATGACGTAATTGTGGCTATATTTGGCAGGGTTTGTGGGTGGTGAGTGGCAATATATAAGTTATAGATTTTCGTCTCAACCAAACACACTTACCCAATATCTTAAATTCTCTTGCTAGCTTGCCGACTTCTCCTTTGAATTCTTTTAGAGAAACAAACCGTACCTGAACACTTTTCAGTGTCCTTATCGTTGTGTTTACTTGAGGCAATATTATGCTGATGCCACCTGACATTATCATTTCTATCTGATAAACCGGTCATTTCTGAAACGCCCAAAGAAAGAAATAGCAAACGATATTCCATTGATACTCATTCGCTTTGTTGAAGACAATACATATGTAAATTACTTTTAGTGGAAACAAATACATCTTCCATGCGCATAATGATATGTATTATTAGTGTTTACCTTTTCTTTTTCTTCTGCAGGAGGGTCTCACTGCCTGAATGAAAATAGCGAATGTAATCTATCACGTGATGATGACGTTGCATACTCGTCAACAAACTCCGATGGAAACAAAAAAAGACATAGTTTTCCAGATATTGATGACACCCAAAAATCAGACCGAGAGAACGAAACGTGCAAATCTAATATATCTGGCAAAACAAGACGTCGGAGAACAGCATTCACGTCCGAGCAATTACTCGAACTTGAAAAGGAATTCCATAGCAAGAAATACTTGTCACTAACAGAACGTTCACACATTGCGCATGCGCTAAAATTGAGCGAAGTACAAGTGAAAATTTGGTTTCAAAATAGACGCGCC
Organism: Panopea generosa; assembly: GCA_029582155.1. Lineage (NCBI taxonomy): Eukaryota > Metazoa > Mollusca > Bivalvia > Adapedonta > Hiatellidae > Panopea > Panopea generosa. The sequence continues at coordinate 41,508,132 of CM055894.1, forward strand.
AAATGGAAAAGGGTAAAAGCAGGACTAGTGCATGGTCGCACAACATCTGACAATATGAACAAAACCAAAATAGTTGTACCGATTCCAGTACATGTCAATAGAATAGCAATACGTAGTCAACACCAGCAGATAGAGAAGACTTCACGGGGATCATCATTCCATTAAAAAGAAACATTAAATATAATAACATAACTATTAATAAGATAACTATAAAGTTACCCGTAACCAAGGACTTCTGTAGCTATACAAGTCCTTGCCGTAACGTACTAGTATATCAAAATTGGTCGTGCCATACTGAAGGATTTTATGACGTTAAATATATCTGGTGGTGATTGTGTAGTTTAGTTCAAACATATTCCGTATATTTGACATGCATTACAAAACAAAACAATAACAATTACAACGATATCAACCAAAACAGTCCGGGACGCGTTGTCTAAGCAGCGCAGGGTGTCGGACAAAGGTTGTCTAGTCGGACAAAGGTTGTTCCATCTCCCACCAGAACAATGACGTGTCATTTAGAAAGGCATGTATCCTCATTATTTGGACGTTTTGAATAACAACAACAAAAAACGAAAATTAAGAGTTAAAACTACCAAAAACTAGACATATATAAAAATAATCATAGGTAATCTCCATAGTAGAATGTAATAATATTTCAGTCGATAGTTGCGCTTATGAGCTATGTTTTAATAAACTAACAAAAGGTTTAGGGTGTTTAGTTTATTAAAAGTAATACACTATTTCCATGACTTAATCATTATGGAACTTTATATGAGGTCATAAATTTATTGATTTTGGGTGTTATACCAAGACTCTAGTTTACTTGTTTTAAGTTGCAATTTAAATATTACTTTTTTAAAAAGAAGCTTATTTCTTTGATGATGGTGTCAACCGTGGGCGAATGGTCTAAGGCGTTGTCTCAAGATCACTTACCTCTTACTGGTGGGGTCTTAAGTTCGAGTCCCGCTATCTCCAATAACTATTATCTGAGAAAGTTTGCCAGTTACTTGCGGAAGGACGGTAGTTCCATTCGGATTCAACCTGAGGTTAAAACTGATAATGCCATATATAACCTGAAATGTGTTGAAAATGGCGTTTAACCCCTTTTAAAGCAACACATCCACGTTTAAACTTTTTTAAAAAGTTTTCCAATTGAGTTGTGAGCACATTTCCCATACATAAATATATGGTCAGTGAGCTGTATATGTGCTAACAAACACTATCCAGAACGCTTTAGAATTATAAAAAAAGATGTCCAAATTATAAAGCGTGACAAACGCTTTATAAATTATTTTTAAATTGCCGAGGATTCCAACTTGGCTTCAAATTGAATTATGCGAGTCGTATTAAAAAACTTCACGTTTTAGAGCGTAGTGTACATTACCTGCCTTGAAAGTCATTTTGACAATTTTTTTTGACTCGGGTGAGTTACACGCTTATTTTATAAAGTGTTAGTCACGCATTACAATTTGGGCATCATTTTGTTCGGGATTGTGTTTATATGCTCATATACAGCTAATTGATCATATGTTTGTATGGGAAATGTGCTAATAACTCAATTAAAATTTTTTTTTTAAAAGTTCAAACGTGGATGTGTTGCTTTAAAAAACGTCTTTAATGCGTAACAGTTCATTATTTATATAGGAAATACAATAGGTGTATGACATCACAACGTGTGGTATGCGTCACAGTAGTTTTATCTAGAGAGAAATATCAAACTTACAGGCGCCACAACGTGTGATTTGCGTCAAGTTTTATCTATAAAGCCAATAACATATTGTAAGGCGTCGCACCGTGCGATTAACGTAACAGTTTATATATAAAGACAAGGCGTCGCACCGTGCGATTTGTGTAACAGTTTATATATAAAGACAATATACCAGTGTAAGGCGTCGCACCGTGCGATTTGCGTTACAGTTTATATATAAAGACAATATACCAGTGTAAGGTGTCGCACCGTGCGATTTGCGTTACAGTTTATATATAAAGACAATATACCAGCGTAAAGCGTCGTACTGTGCGATTTGAGTTACAGTTTATATATAAAGACAATATACCAGCGTAAGGCGTCGCACCGTGCGATTCGCGTTACAGTTTATATATAAAGACAATATACCAGCGTAAGGCGTCGCACCGTGCGATTTGCGTTACAGTTTATATATAAATACCAGTGTATGGCGTCGCATCGTGCGATTTGCGTTACAGTTAATATATAAATATCAGTGTAAGGCGTCGCACCGTGCGATTTGCGTTACAGTTTATATATAAATACAATATACCAGTGTAAGGCGTCGCACCGTGCGATTACCGTTACAGTTTATATATAAAGACAATATACCAGTGTAAGGCGTCGCACCGTGCGATTTGTGTTACAGTTTATTTATAAAGACAATATACTAGTGTAAGGCGTCGCACCGTGCGATTTGTGTTACAGTTTATATATAAAGACAATATACTAGTGTAAGGCGTCGCACCGTGCGATTTGTGTTACAGTTTATATATAAAGACAATATACTAGTGTAAGGCGTCGCACCGTGCGATTTGTGTTACAGTTTATATATAAAGACAATATACTAGTGTAAGGCGTCGCACCGTGCGATTTGTGTTACAGTTTATTTATAAAGACAATATACCAGTGTAAGGCGTCGCACCGTGCGATTTGTGTTACAGTTTATTTATAAAGACAATATACCAGTGTAAGGCGTCGCACCGTGCGATTTGCGTTACATTTTATATATAAAGACAACATTATAATGTAAGGCATTACACCGTGCGATTTGCGTTACATTTTATATATAAGGACAATATTATAGTGTAAGGCATCACACCGTGCGATTTGCGTTACATTTTATATATAAAGACAATATTATAGTGTAAGGCATCACACCGTGCGATTTGCGTTACAGTTTATATATAAAGACAATAATATAATAGTGTAAGGCATCATACCGTGCGATTTGCGTTACAGTTTATATATAAAGACAATAATATAATAGTTTAAGGCCCCAAACAATGTGATATTTGTGACATTGTAATTATGATTGTGCCAATATAATACTAGTATTGCAAGGCGTTATACCGTTTGAATAGTGTTACAGTTTAGCTATAAAGTCAACGTCAGACCGTGCGAGTTGTTACAAATCTATCTACAAAACATTAGACTGTTTTCTATAGTATTTAGAATATAAATATTCGTATTATCAACAGTTTCATTAGCTATTCAGAAGCGCATGTTAAAGTGGTAAAGTTAATGATAAAAAAATGTGAATAGTTCGTTTGATTCCATTGTAGGATAAGAACAATGTGTTGTGTCTTGGTGCTAACACCAACCCTACTTTTTATAAACTGAAGAAATAATCGTGATTCATTTATAGTCAATCATATTTAAGTTTTCAAGGAATATTTTAACTAAATATACGACATTTCCAAACTGATCGCTATGGCTTAGTTTTTATAGATTTCAATGGCTCAATACTGTGCAAGAAGCCGACAAATATCAAGACAAAAATATTTATATATTTGCTAGCACTTCCCTTTGAAAGAGATTAGCATATAATTAATGGTTTAAATAGTATATATTATAGATAAAATACTTATTTTGTTAGAATATTTATTGATCGATGGCACATACTACATTTTTATAGCGCTGAGAGAAGGACAGATAATATTTAAAATTATGGAGTTTTTACCTTTATTTAACATTAGATTTAAATTCAAACGATACGACTATGTCATCATTGCTTTAGAGTAAAGCAGAGTATATACCTTTAAATACTAATATGCATGTTCCTGTGCCCCGTTTATTTTACTCCATTACCAATGTTCTATTTTATCTGTATATGCTTGTTACTGGTTCATCCCAGGAAGACATCGAACGTGAATTCAAGATTTTTTTTTAATTTGTTTCACTATCGATGTAAAAAGTAAATACGTTTAAAACCAATAAAATATACTTAACTTATATGTTGTTTTGTGTCTGTTTTATTATGGTTAAGACTTTGAAAATCGCAACTGTAGCCTAGAACATTGGATACATACGCCCGAATACGTATATCCAAATTTGCATTTTCGACATTAGTTAGACAACCTGAAGTTAATTTGAATTCATGTTTCGGCTTTCGATATTTTCAACGATAATCTTAATCTTCGCATTTTCCGATATAGAATAATTGCTTTTGATTATCGAAAGGCGAAAAACGAATATTAACTATCGTACATCTAACTGCTTAGTATGGGAGAAATGGCGGGATGGTAAATGTAATATTTTCCCTGACCTGAACTGTTGTTTAGCATACTCACCCTCTCATGTCCCGTGTGGAGTGCGTGGTCTTGTGATGGTCAAGTGATAGGGTCTAAGACCCAGAATTGAAGGATCACTTTTCCGTAGAAATTCACGGCATATAATAGTTCATCCGCTATTGCTAATCACGCCCGATTAGCTCCGTCGGTTACGCGTCTGACTATCAATCCAGGGGTCGTGAGTTCGAATCCCCACCCGGCAACAGTCTCTGTGATGATTGATACACGACATTGTGTCTCATTAGCATTCGTCTCTCAACGCTAATTCAAGTGGGAAAGTTATCAGCTACTTGCGACGATGGGGTGTGCTCGAGTACTGGTTAACCTGGATCCCAGGAAACAGTGGTTAGGTTAACTGATCGTCTGTTAGCCCCCGATGACATAAAAATGACGCCAAATATTCAATCAATCATATTGCTAATAGCAATGCTCGCTAAAATGAGGAATCCGCCACGGCTATAGTAGTGTCATTGAGCAAGACACTTTATAATGCATTTGCTTAGTACTGGTTTACCCAGGAACACGTCGAGCGTGATTTGTCTAAGTTGTAATAACCGGTTTCAAAATCAAAGTAAAATAAATCAGTTTAATCTAAAATGCAAGCCCCGTGTCTCAAGAATCGGACTACTGCATGGTCCATCATATCTGTATACAAAACTTATACAGAATTATCCGAGACTGTACGATTGGTGTTTCACACCCGGGTATTGATTGAGAAATCTCTTCAATAATTTCCGATTTGCGATGTTCCTAATATTATAATCAAATTATAATTTACGATTTTGAGAGAAAGGTATCAACGTCCAAACGTGAAAATAATTAAGCGTTTTAAAGGCCTACAAAATAGGTAGATATAAATTAATATCTGAAAGCCAGCACTAACCGACGATGAGATAGTTAATTTATAAACAGACCTGTTAAAGAAAACGAAAGTGAGAAATTATTTGTGAATTTAAAAGAAGAAAAAAATACGTAAAAATGAGGAAAGAATAAATGTAGAAGAAAAAACAACAATTAATATATATTATAGAAGAAAATGTCTGTCAGTGGTAACAATTTAAAGATAGCAGTAATTGAAACGTACATGTATATTATAAGAAAAGAGGTTGCTAAGAAAGACAATTGTTTAGGTTAAACACTCCAAACATCTCCAAGGACCGGAGATCAAGCAAATGTACTGAACAACCACATCCACATGAGATGGGTTGGCAAGACATGTTATTCATCTCACTTGCAAGCTACCTAGCAACAAACGGTACAAAAAAAAATAATATCAACTTGTAAATAACACAAAGCATAAAGGTGTAGAAATTTTTTTATGAGACTGGCAGTTTTATTCTGAATGGTAAAGATTCGACATTTTTTTAGAGGTGTAGTTACCTGCTACAATACCATCAAGGTAAACTCTCATCAATTTTCAATTCCAGCCATAGTTGACGAAGAGCAATTGTAATGCATCGCCGAACTTTGTTGTCATGAGGTTTAATATAAAATGAAACTACATGTAAGTGAATATTAGTTTATATTCCCTTTAAGTAAAAATAAACTCAACTCGGACATGTATGAATGTGTTAGGCACAAGAGCTCCCACTACAACACGTGCAACTTAACCTATCGGCAGCAAACACACGCACATAGTATATATTAAGTTTGAATGCATGTATTTATTACAAAATGTGTTTATATTAAAAAATGTGTTAATATAGCAGCGTTAACTTGAAGACCGATTGTTCGGAGACCGATTGCATGTACATGTATTTATTACAAAATGTGTTAATATAGCAGCGTTAACTCGAAGACCGATTGCATGTACATGTATTTATTACAAAATGTGATTTATTACAAAATGTGTTAATATAGCAGCGTTAACTCGAAGACCGATTGCATGTACATGTATTTATTACAAAATGTGTTAATATAGCAGCGTTAACCCAAAGACCCATTGCATGTACATGTATTTATTACAAAATGTGATTTATTACAAAATGTGTTAATATAGCAGCGTTAACTCGAAGACCGATTGCATGTACATGTATTTATTACAAAATGTGTTAATATAGCAGCGTTAACCCAAAGAACCATTGCATGTACATGTATTTATTACAAAATGTGTTAATATAGCAGCGTTAACTCGAAGACCGATTGCATGTACATGTATTTATTACAAAATGTGTGAATATAGCAGCGTTAACTCGAAGACCGATTGCATGTACATGTATTTATTACAAAATGTGTTAATATAGCAGCGTTTACTCAAAGACCGATTGCATGTACATGTATTTATTACAAAATGTGTTAATATAGCAGCGTTAACTCAAAGACCGATTGCATGTACATGTATTTATTACAAAATGTGTTAATATAGCAGCGTTAACTCGAAGACCGATTGCATGTACATGTATTTATTACAAAATGTGTTAATATAGCAGCGTTAACTCAAAGACCGATTGCATGTACATGTATTTATTACAAAATGTGTTAATATAGCAGCGTTAACTCGAAGACCGATTGCATGTACATGGATTTATTACAAAATGTGTTAATATAGCAGCGTTAACCCAAAGACCCATTGCATGTACATGTATTTATTACAAAATGTGATTTATTACAAAATGTGTTAATATAGCAGCGTTAACTCGAAGACCGATTGCATGTACATGTATTTATTACAAAATGTTTTAATATAGCAGCGTTAACCCAAAGAACCATTGCATGTACATGTATTTATTACAAAATGTGTTAATATAGCAGCGTTAACTCGAAGACCGATTGCATGTACATGTATTTATTTCAAAATGTGTGAATATAGCAGCGTTAACTCGAAGACCGATTGCATGTACATGTATTTATTACAAAATGTGTTAATATAGCAGCGTTAACTCAAAGACCGATTGCATGTACATGTATTTATTACAAAATGTGTTAATATAGCAGCGTTAACTCGAAGACCGATTGCATGTACATGTATTTATTACAAAATGTGTTAATATAGCAGCGTTAACTCGAAGACCGATTGCATGTACATGTATTTATTACAAAATGTGTTAATATAGCAGCGTTAACTCGAAGACCGATTGCATGTACATGTATTTATTACAAAATGTGTTAATATAGCAGCGTTAACTCGAAGACCGATTGCATGTACATGTTTTTATTACAAAATGTGTTAATATAGCAGCGTTAACTCGAAGACCGATTGCATGTACATGTATTTATTACAAAATGTGTTAATATAGCAGCGTTAACTCGAAGACCGATTGCATGTACATGTATTTATTACAAAATGTGTTAATATAGCAGCGTTAACTCGAAGACCGATTGCATGTACATGTATTTATTACAAAATGTGTTAATATAGCAGCGTTAACTCGAAGACCGATTGCATGTACATGTATTTATTACAAAATGTGTTAATATAGCAGCGTTAACTCGAAGACCGATTGCATGTACATGTATTTATTACAAAATGTGTTAATATAGCAGCGTTAACTCGAAGACCGATTGCATGTACATGTATTTATTACAAAATGTGTTAATATAGCAGCGTTAACTCGAAGACCGATTGCATGTACATGTATTTATTACAAAATGTGTTAATATAGCAGCGTTTACTCGAAGACCGATTGCATGTACATGTATTTATTACAAAATGTGTTAATATAGCAGCGTTAACTCGAAGACCGATTGCATGTACATGTATTTATTACAAAATGTGTTAATATAGCAGCGTTAACTCGAAAACCGATTGTTCGCCAGAATGTTTTTAAAATGTTTGCCGCTGCCGGTAGTGATTCACAGTTGGATAACCCACGTGACTTTTGATGCAGTTCACAACCAGAATTCGCTTCGATTCAAGTTATATTCAGACTGAATAACAACTTTCTCAAAACACATCGGCCTTTGTGAACATACAAACAACTAGGTGAAAATATTTCACTGTCAAACGTGAATCCTGAACATTTCAAAAGATGATTTTTTTTATTATTAAAATCCACATTTTCAATGGAGAAGACTTTTTGCGCGTGCTAATGTAAACGTCATAGGAAGATTAAACTGTATACATAGTAAAATACGAAGTAGGTGTTTAGGTGGCGATCACTGGAATGAGACTGACACGGGAATCAGGCCGAGTCTCTGGATATACCAGCTGTATTGGTTTGTTGCCAAGCGGACGGTGATACATACAAGGTAAGAACTTGTTGTAGACATCTTGAATAGAAGAACATTTTGTATATATGTAGTCTTTGGATGTAGCAACTCATGGCGTTTTCTTGGATCAGCTGATATTTTAATGTTAACTGGTGAACAAAGCTAAAGGAAAAGTCTTGATTTTTATCTATGTAGTACAAGAGCTGTCAATCGATGAGTGTTAACCATGCTGGTGATAGGACTGGAAGACTTTTAGTAGTTATTTGAGACGAAACTGGCTGCATTTTATTTTAATTTGATTGATTTTTAGGTTATATCTTACGCTGGAATGGAGTTTTCAGGTTTTGAACTCACACATTACTTTTTATGCGGCGTATTTCTTTATTTTGTTATTTAACAGTGTTTCTCTACTTATGCGTATTATATCTTAATGGTCAATCTACGTCCAACTGGCTAGTGTGAGCGCATGTGCTCGTCCCATTTTCAATTTAGTTCAGTGATATTTGGATAAGTTTAGTTTCAAGTATGTTTTCGTGTCATTTGTATGTGTATAATGTTCGTATTTGATTTTAAATCAAGAAAATGTCTTACTGTTGTTTGATACTAAAACATATATTTTGAAACATTCGGGCTGAGTGCTTGGATAAACTACAACAGATTGTAACATACCGGATATGTCAATACAACAATACGGTTAAATTGTATGTAACTGTGAGTCTCAATTAATAAAAGCTTTTTAAAAAATATAAGTCTAAAATAGTATCTGAATTAAATACTATTTCTGGCTGTGGATTGTATTAAAGGGCATGTATGTTAGCCGAACTGAAAATAACCTATTTTAGTATCATTTCTGGTGTGGTTTTTTTGCCGCCGTCCATATTGCCATATGACAGTCTGCGATATATATTGGCAATTACTCCTGACATAAAACATTATTATGTTCTGTCAATGACAACTTTGTAAAGTATATGTGTATGTGGATGGGTTCAACAATAGAAAGTATAAAAAACATTGATATTTGTTACTAACAGTAGATTTAACTGACGCATATTTAGTGACGGTGGTGGAAGGGAGATAACTGGGTAATAACGAGACTCGTTGTCATTGGCCAAATTATCTGCGCATCTTGCCAGTCTGCCAAATACATCTGCGCATCTTGCCAGTCTGCCAAATATTCCAGAAATCGGCTTAAAATTTAGGGGTGTAGAAGGTCTTCGAATCTGATAATCCAGTTAAAATACAAGCTAGCGCATATATCGTTCTGGAGTGGCAAATATATATTTGTTTATTATATAACAAATAGGACGTAATATAAATGTCCGAGGAAGACTGTATTCAACTATTTAGCGACAATGCTTATGAAAAAAAAAATAATTAGAATTATTTGTTCAAAGTGCTTTTAATAAGATGAGTAGAATCACCGTCCTTCCGCAAATAAGTGGCATTGTTTCTCACATAAGTTGTGATTTGGCCAATTGGCCGCGGGAGACCCCTTCTTGGGAAAATTCCGCTTAAGGCATGCTAGAGTTTAAATACATTCACGACTTTATGTGCTTAATCATTATGCCAGTTCAAATATAAAATATGATTTCTTCTATTTCAAGCGTGTTGGATAATAAGTTTGTTTTTTTTAAAAAATATTAAAGGGACACATGTAACCGGGGTTTCACTCTCTCTGTGGAGTCCTGGTCATTTGATTTACAACTTTGCACTTACTTTAGAATACATTTTTATTCGTCACATTTTTATCACTGAAAATACATATAACATTACATAAATACTGATAAACAATTTATTACATATATTACACATACAATACACATTTAAAATACATTATGATAAATATTACAATGATTTTAACAATAGCTTGCTTTTTCTTACGATTTAATGAATTATGCTGATTGAAAACTGAATTCATCGTTTGCTTATAATTCTTTACATTTTTACATAATTTAACATTTCATTATATTTAAATCATCATTATAGCTAAGTGCAATAATGCATGGTAAAATAAATAAGATAAACATTGCAATAAAGAATACATGTCACTTACAAGTGTATGGTACTATGATGGTGAACTGTTTTAAACTTTTTCACACACGCTATATATTTATCCTATATATAATAAAAAAAAGAAACAAATGCCATATGTGTACATCGTGTACATATATAAAGTAAATCTACAGTTTCCTTATAAATTTTATATGGAAATACAACATTACAATATATTTACTCTATGAATATTTCTCACATATTTCCATCAATGTCTTAAACTTCAGATACGTGGACGCATGAGCACACAACAATAATAATTACTCCGTTATTAACACATATATACGTACTGACACACATACATGTTAAAAACTCACATTTACATATATTTTATGAAACGTATTCAACAATTAATAGTTGTAGAGTGCATTATGGTAAAACAATATTCAAGCTTTATGATTTTAATGCAAGTGTATTAACAAACTGATTAATAACAAAAATCCGGTAATATTCATTCTGTTTCACTTACATGCAACAATATATAATAACAAAGACATAATTTGATATGTACCTCACATAATATTATAAAATAAAAAGTATAATTTGCACTCACCCCAAATTTCCCAAACCCAACATCAACACTTATTTATTTTATCACGTGGTTCATTTCGAAATTTCACTCTAGACTGCCTAATAACTATTTAAAATTTACTATTTATACTCTTTTTGACCAATGAAATTTTATAATGTAACTGACCAATCAACATGATTAGTACATAATTTCCAATATTCAATACCATATTTGGCAAGTTACACAACAAAGCTAAAAATAAATATACACAGATTTTCTAAAAGTTATCATTACTCAGTGTTAATATACACACTACCACACATACAGCAATTTTGATAAAGTTTCAATTAACTCTAATTTTGAAAGTTATATATTTTTACATGTAGTAAATGTGAAATTTAAATATTCCAGTATGCATGCAGACATTTCTTTTGTTTCAGTTTTGAGATATAGCTTGTTGAGTTTCAGATAATAATACTTGAATATACATATGTTCACATTGTATGTGTTCATATGCGTAAAGGATACATGTATGAACATGGGAAAAATCGATTTAAACATTGCCGTGTTTTCCTTTAATATGTGCTAATGTTAAACAACATTTAAATTTCATACTTTCAATAGCAGAATGGATCTAACATTCACCGTGTCTTTACCCTTTCAGTGTACAATGCCATTGCATAGAGAGTGACAAAGTGAATGCACGGAGTACTGTATGAACATCATCAGAGAAAAATGCAAGTTACGCTCCTAGCAGAAGCAGTTAAAAGTTAGTTTGATATTCTTTTTTCGTATTTTTATATTTAAAGGTGTAACTCTTCGAATTGGAGATTATGGTTAGGGTTAGCGTAAGATTCATGATTAATATCGAATATCGAATATGGAAAGACGAATACAAAACTAACTTCAGTCTGTCCCTACGAGACCCTTGCAGCTGGCCTTCACAACAGCAGTCTTACATGCTGTGTGACGGGTAGTAAAAATCTGTGATTTTACTCTGTGGTTCAGGCCTGTGTCGGATGATACCATAGTTCAGGCCCGTGTCGGATGATGTCATAGTTCAGATATGTGTCGCATGATGCCATAGTTCAGATCTGTGCCGGATGATGCCATAGTTCAGACCTGTGCCGGATGATGCCATAGTTCAGGCCTGTGTCGGATGATACCATAGTTCAGACATGGGTTAGATGATGCCATAGTTCAGGCCTGTGTCGGATGATGCCATAGTTCAGACATGGGTTAGATGATGCCATAGTTCAGGCCTGTGTCGGATGATGCCATAATTCAGGCATGTGTCGGATGATGTCATAGTTCAGATATATGTCGGATGATGCCATAGTTCAGGCCTGTGTCGGATGATGTCATAGTTCAGACATGGGTCGGATTATGTCACAGTTCAGGCCTGTGTCGGATGATGCCATAGTTCAGATATGGGTTGGATGATATCATGGTTCAGGCATGTATCGGATGATGCCATAGTTCAGACATGTGTCGGATGATGTCATAGTTCAGGCATGTGTCGGATGATGTCATAGTTCAGACATGTGTCGGATGATGTCATAGTTCAGGCATGTGTCGGATGATGCCATAGTTAAGGCATGTGTCGGATGATGCCATAGTTAAGGCATGCATAGATCAGGCCTGTGTCGGATGATGCCACAGTTCAGGCCTGTGTCGGATGATGCTATAGTTCAGGCATGTGTCGGATGATGCCATTGTACATGCCTGTGTCGGATGATGTCATAGTTCAGGCCTGTGTCGGATGATGCTTTAGTTCAGGCATGTGTCGGATGATGCCATAGTTCAGGCATGTGTCTGATGATGTCATAGTTCAGACAATGTGTCGAATGATGCCATAGTTCAGGCAAGTGAATTGAAGAAAGGCAAACAAATAGTTTCAAAAGAACAAGGATAACGACAATAGCTTCAATCAATAATTAAGGCATAAATAAGGTAAGAAATAATTTCTAACAATTTTGACACATCGTGTCAAAGTCTTCCTGGATAAAAACAGTACTAAGCATATGCGGAAAATGTGTCTTGCTTTAGGACACCACGGGTAATATCCACCAGCTATTCTTAAGAATATTCTTAGGCTCGAGCCTAAGAATAAAATTTTATTAACACACTTAGAGACCATTTTATATGGCCGAAATTTGAAAGCAAGTAGGGGGACCTAATATATAATCAAATAAACTCTCAGAATTATTCTATTTGCCACTGTAAACAACACATCTAAGGTTGAAATACGACCGCACACATAGCGGTAGTTGAGAATCGAACCCACGACTCTGCGTGAAATTATAGAAACATGGCATAGAATCCAACAGTGGCGTGTCACTTCCGTCTATCAATATTTGTGCATACAAGTATGAAAGTTTACGATGATCTTGCTGCCGCTACAAAGAAAACAACCGTGGACACAACAAATATCAGAGAGAAGATACGGAAACAAATCCGATCCAACTGTTGTATCACACTTTTCCAAGTCTCCTCGGGTTCGCTGTTGCCATCATTTACAGGATCTCTCACGTCTTTTAAGTTTGTGTTTTCAACTGGTGGCATAACGACTTTGATCTTGCTTAGGCCTACTGTTCTTTTTTCAGGTAGGTTTGGTGCGGTTTCTTTGACGTCGCCAACATTACTTCTCTTCGTTGTTTCTCGACAGGATTTCAATTGCACAAACCTCACAAGGAAAATGAGAGGTCTGGGGATGGGTGTTTCAATTTTGTCGAAGGAGTAATACCGAATCATTAATAGTGCTACAAGCGATATCACGGTGCTCTGGACCGTCTGTAACATGACGTAGACAGAAAGGATGGCCACCGTTTCTGAGTTTTCTGGTAGCGCAGAAGATACTATTGTAAATAACACGACAAATGCTAGGAAAACTGTAATCGCGTAGCTCGCCTTTTCGCCACTTTCGCACGGCAAAACAAAAACAAAAATGTTTAGAACCGCTAGCATAATTATGGGCATAACTACGGCCAGTAGGACGTAGAGAGGTTTTCGTTTCATCTTAAGTGTAAATATGATTGAGGCCTCCCCGGACTCCTCTTCGACGTGGAAGCCGGTATCCAGCACGTCCCATTCTGGGTTCGATTCATACTCGTCCAGGACGATACCTTTATCTCCGCTCATCATGTTAACCTGAATTAACATACACATGTAGCTGATGAAACGTGATAAGTACTTGATAAACACTAGTCATCACATAATGTACGATGCTAAACTGTATTAAATGAATGGCATTTTTATTAACCTAGTGTAATATCACTTGCCATCCATTGCTCGGTGTTTTCCGTATAACTCGTCTCTTGTACGTAAAAATGCCGAACTTCTTTCCGACTCCGGCTACCAATCGGAACACCGCTCGCAACGCAGTCAGGATCGGAGGGTTGCGGGTTCGATCCACCGATACAACCAAGTTTCATGTCCTTGGGTACTGTATCCACATACGAATAATTAATACAAGTTATACACAAAAAAAGCCTTTTGAGTGTGATTTGTTGAAGTTGTAAGAAAGTGTTTCATAATCGAGGTAAAATAAATAAGTTAAACCATGACGAAGGATTAGAAGCACGTTAGATACAATGGTTACGGAACATGTCGTCCTAAAGACAACTCGTCCCAAAACAATTCGTCCCACATTTTGAGACAACTCGTCCCAAGTTTCGAGACAACTCGCCCTACATTTTGAGACATATATGTTAATATGATTATCTTTTGATAAAACAACTAGTTGTAACTGTTAGCGAAACCATTGAAACAGCTTTGATCTGCTCTGTTTCCATTTTATCAGACGATCTTGATCAGGTTTCGCAAACATCAAGTTAGCCAAAAAACATTTGTTAGAATTTGTATTAATTGATAATTAATAATTAATAATTAATCATATACATCTACATACATTGATTAAGCTGGAGAGTATCGAGTTAAAGGTAATTAAGTAAAGTAAATATCGGCGACGAAGACTTAACTGCGCTCCATAACTGGCAAATTGATATTTTTTATTTAAACAATATCAAATAATCGACTGTAATGAAACAGAAGTTCAAATATCTATAGATATAAAATTATAGCGAATAATCAAATAACCACACGATTAATATTCACGAGCACTCATGATAATAGGTCACAAAGGCGGTATATTAATTCAAAGTATTAAAAGTACTTTAATAAATATGTAAACGCTTTCCTAATGTAATTGATATTATACAGGGTAGCGGCAATTTTTTATGCAACTTTTCTGAAAATAATATAATTCAATGTCTAAAATATATTGTTTTAATGTTTGATGTGTCGCTGCTTGCATAAATAAAAAACAAAAAAATGAAAAGTAGTCCTTATCGCGTATGATTATTATTAAGGTGATCAAGACTGCAAGGTTTTATCAAGACGTTATAATAAGCGGGGCTATGGCTTTGACAAAAAGCCCGGTCAAAATCTTATCTGGGAACATATCAAACGCACCTCGTTTATTGTATAACTCCATGCCACAAATTCCAGCAAACACGTCTGAACGTCAAATGGAAAGTAAGTGATATCAACGGAACATGTCGATTGGAAGACCTGAAGAATATTTCATTTACATTACAAATCAACAAATCCAAATAGAGTAGGTTACAGACGTATGATATATGGAGTGATGGGCACCACGTGTACATCGTTAGTGCTGTAAGTTTTTATATATAAAAAATAAGGATGTCAACGAATATTCGGATATTCGAATATTCGGTCATACGTCCGAATATTCGAATGTCATATTGATATTCGAATATTCGCAACAAAAAAAAATATTAAAAAAATATAGTAAATTCAAATTGTTTTCTTTATTTATTTTCAATTTCAATATTTTTGCCACAAATGGTTTTGAAAGGTGTTATAAGACACGGTAATTATCGATTTCCTCCTAAGACGGGTGTCAATTGGACGTTGTCAAGGTGATAAGGGGTCCTGGTCGGTAATCATTTAATTGTTTGCCTTAGGCAATTATAATCTTCGATCTGCCTTTACGGTCTGTTGTAAATCACCCTGTTTTGAAAAGGTGAGAGCAAGTTTGTTTATTTACCAATCTTATACCTAATTGAAGAGCAAACTTCTTTGATTTGAAGGCCGTTTATGTACTTGTTAATAATAAATGCGTCAAGTAGAAGACGAATTAACTTATATATTTTTTTTTTATGTTTGTTTTTCAATTTCATTTATAAATAGTTAATTACTTATAAACTATACAAACATACGAACTTTTAACTTAGTAAAGCAAATATAACATAGCATTTATTAATTTATTATTAATTATGCATCATCGAGTTCCACGTCATGTTGAATCTTGACGAAAATGATATTCAAATTGTTTGCTTTTTAGTATTTATACATCAGCACCGTTTCCGCTGAAAGAGAAAGTTACAAATATGGCGAATAAAAACGTTCGGGATAGAAAGTTGATGATTATTTATTTTTAAGATCTTGACCGAATATATTCGAATATTCGTTCGAAAGAATGACCGAATATTCGAATATCAATATTGCCATTCGTTGCCATCCTTAATAAAAAACATTGGAATTAAAATTGTTTTTATCCTGAAAAGTTCTTATTTGGATGCTGTGCTTCAAAACTTTAATACAACTAATAAAAAAAAACATATTCGTACCCGTCGCCCAGAAAACTGGAGTTCCATTAGGCTACTCAACGTATTTATGTGCGTTTGTGTGCGTGCGTGTTCAGGACTTTACACCACTATTATCTCCCTTGAGTACTCCGAACCTGCAGATCAATGCGGTAGAAATAAAGCTTTTGTTCTCCTTTTCTTCTTTTTTTCAGGGCTTTGTGTTGCAATAATTTCTTTTTCCTACCATGTGTTAAATGATCAGTATCATCACTGAAATTGTTATGCTGATACCAGATTTCTAGCCAATTGTGTATCATTTTAAAAGTGTTGGTTCGAACCGCATCGTGTGTAAATAGTTGACATATTTTTACTTCTGGAAATTGATATGTTTAAAAAAAAACACATTGAGTTATTAAAAATATAATCTAGTCAATGTATGTTTTTTTGTTTTATTACTGCAGATCTTGAACCGGTAAAGAATTTGTGCCAAGATACATGCTTAAGATTTTGTGTTTTTTGTTCACTGTGTTTTGGACATAAATGTTTCAATGAAGCCTTATGGGAAATGCAATAGTGATGTGATACGTGCATGCGTACACATGGTTGTGTGTGGTCTGATAGAAAATACAAACCCCACGAGCCTCTCATGGGGTTTGCAATCGCGTCAAAATCAATTAGTTTAAACGTAATATCAAACAATATTTTCGCCCATGTAAGTTAAACCTCTCTTATAAAGAGAACATAAAGATTCGCAATTTTCAAATCTAAATCTTTTTGTATGTAAAAACATATTTACTGTCAAGTATGGCTATTTTCTATAAGAACGTCTAATATGCTATATATTATACACCCATACATTTTGTTTGAGGGTGTGTGGTATATTCATGACCTTTACTATAAATCAAGTCACTCAACAATAACATATTGTCTGTAAATCAATCTTAACTATTTTTAAAAACCAATAAAAGGAGAAATGACAATCTGCTAATCCAGATTAGTGTATATATTAGTACATCGTATTCGGTATGATTATTGTCGTTTAAACCCTTCAAAGAAACTGTGTTGTTAAAAATCAAATAACATCTCAATCCAGTTTTCGAAAGTACTTTTAATGCTTTGATTATTTTGGGATTTTTTTTATCAGAAATCTCCATATAAAGATAACTTTGTAACATTATGGTATTAAAAAAATATATTTATTCCATTTAAATAAATACTCAAATGCAACCTCTAGTGTTTGAGTATATCAGAAACACCGAGACATTCAAAATGTTTACTGTTTTGCACTTAGTGACCTTTGATCTCATTTTTTGCGTTTATAGTATATTTTTTTTTTCTTGGCAACCAATGAAATGTGGTCAAGTATAGACTAAAGTCACTTTCTATTAAAACAGACTTCCATGAACAGTCCGTACCTCATGCGGTGATTTTTGGAATTTTTTTTACCAGACTAATAGATATGACACTGAATGATATTATCTGAACTGAAAAACAAATTGTCTTTGTAGTGTATCGTTTGTTAATTCTTACCCGATTGAGAGCATCCATCCAAATTAAACGCGTAAATCTATTTTAGGAAATTATTGTTCAAATATTTTACTTATCTATTTTACAATCCATACAATATCACGTCTTGCTTTATGACCGTGACTTGTGTGCGGTATATTACATATTGTATCCGATGAGCATGGCTGCGACTCTATTACGCGAGTCTAATTTAAATCAATTATATTAAATTGTATACCTGTGGCCACGTCATTAAAAACAAAGGCATTGCTTAATACACGAACTTTTCTTATAACTAATACTTGCACTATGAGAGGCTCGTGTAGGACTCGAAACCTCACGGAGGAGAAATTGCCACCTGTATACTTATGGCAGATTATCGTCAAACTTTGTAAAACTTGCATACTGGGATGACCGATGTAAGCAATTTTAGGTCACAAATTATTCTGATATGAAGGGAAATATAAAATATATGACTCTCATATGAGACTCGCGTGAAAAACAAACGGTAGTTCCCATATAATTTTCATATATGCATATTAAGTTTCATTTTAATAATTACCAAATGTTAGGTATCACAACAGAATCATATGCGACTCTAGAAGTATCACACGAGAATCACATATGTATACCAGACTGGCAGTAAAGCGCAGTCTTGTTAGGGATGTTTGGTTCTTAGTCATAAAGTAATCATTCAAAATCATAATGGAACAACCACGATGGGCGAGAGCCGGTTATAGAAAGTCGCTGAATTTATGGTTGATAATGCAGAAATAAGCACGTGTACTAGAAATATTCGTTTGATATTCGCGATCAATATTCAACATAAAACTAACTCTAACACTTACCTTCTCTTCCTCCAGTATTGAAGAGTCGCAAACTTATCGAAAGACGAAAAACGATTTTGGAACTAACATAACATACTTATGTCATAACTGCTAAATTGCCAAGAGTCTAACGGCATTCAAAGTATGTACACGTGTCGAAAATTGTAACGCTGGTTTTACAACTTCAACTGACTGTCATACAGTGGGGTGGCAGTGAAGTAAGTATTTGGTTCGGTTCTAGGCCCAACCTGGCCTCTTACAGACATTGTCCACAGGGGCGGATCCAGGACTTCAGTTCAAACGGTGGCGTACTTAAGAGGTGCAACACAAAATCTGAACAGCGACACTTGTGTTTCACTAGAAATGTAGTGAATTTAATAAAATATGGTAGTTTAAGGGGAAGGGGTAGTGCGACGGGGCTTTAAAGAGTAGATCCGCCATTGACTCAGTACCCGATTTTACACAGGAAATGGAATATAGAGATATTCACAAAACAAAGTGAGCTTACTTCGCAATTGAAATATAAAAAAAGTATGAACAGAAATTCAAAATGTACTGGTAACACAGTACTAAACTTTATGAAAAATAAGACTCAGTCTTATTTATATGAATTTTCAAGACTTTGTTTATTTATTTATTTTTTTTTGGAAATATATGAATCTCAATTATTACATTCTATGGCCTACATTAGTTCGCTGTCTCTATGCACCTTTGAACTAGAAATAACGACAACCAGTGTGCGTCTTTAAATTTAAAATAGATCATTACTTGAAGTAGAAAATCGTGTATTTTATCAAAATTAGTACAATTACAATAAATAATTTATTTTGTATGCAGTAAAATTTGTTTGCATGCTATCAACTCTCCGCAGAGGAACGCGTCATTACCTTAATTTGGTGTATTGTACACATGTCGTCTCTTTTACGATAAAAATAAACACATGGTAAATTGGTTGTTGTTGTATGGTGTTTAGCGTCGCTTTCAACAATGTTTCAGTAATATCGCGACGGTGTCTACTTGAGACAGTATTCTGAGCGTTGTCACACTGGAGTATCATGCCGCAGACACGTGGTATGATACCCCACCCAGTCACATTATACTGACACCGGGCCAACCAGACCTAGAACTGTCCTCTAAATGCTGAGCGCCAGGCGAGGAAGCTACTAGTACCATTTTTAAAGTCTTTGGTATGACCCGGTCGGGAATCGAACCCACGACCTTCCGCATGCGAGGCGGGCGCTCTACCACTAGACCACGCTGCGGTCCTTGTGATAAATTGGATGTAATGTAACAAATAAAGTAAAACGAAGTTATTCTATCTGAATGACTGTTTGGAATAGTCATTAAGATAATGATGTGATTCGCGCAGAGCTTTATTTATTTACTTACTTACTTACTTACTTACTTACTTACTTACTTACTTACTTACTTACTTACTTACTTACTTACTTACTTACTTACTTACTTACTTACTTACTTACTTACTTACTTACTTACTTACTTACTTACTTACTTACTTACTTACTTACTTACTTACTTACTTACTTACTTACTTACTTACTTACTTACTTACTTACTTACTTACTTACTTACTTACTTACTTACTTACTTACTTACTTACTTACTTACTTACTTACTTACTTACTTACTTACTTACTTACTTACTTACTTACTTACTTACTTACTTACTTACTTACTTACTTACTTACTTACTTACTTACTTACTTACTTACTTACTTACTTACTTACTTACTTACTTACTTACTTACTTACTTACTTACTTACTTACTTACTTACTTACTTACTTACTTACTTACTTACTTACTTACTTACTTACTTACTTACTTACTTACTTACTTACTTACTTACTTACTTACTTACTTACTTACTTACTTACTTACTTACTTACTTACTTACTTACTTACTTACTTACTTACTTACTTACTTACTTACTTACTTACTTACTTACTTACTTACTTACTTACTTACTTACTTACTTACTTACTTACTTACTTACTTACTTACTTACTTACTTACTTACTTACTTACTTACTTACTTACTTACTTACTTACTTACTTACTTACTTACTTACTTACTTACTTACTTACTTACTTACTTACTTACTTACTTACTTACTTACTTACTTACTTACTTACTTACTTATTTTATTTATTTTATTTATTTATTTATTTATTTATTTATTTATTTATTTATTTATTTCAGGGATGCTAATGTATAATCACACACGATTTTTTAGAAATGTGCCTCACGGTGGCGAACTCGCGGTGCAAACATTTGGAGGAAAAGTACCCGCTTCAGGTAACATTTTGCAGGTAACTTTCTTGATATTTCTTGAAAATTCACGAAATAACGAAGAACCCCGCCTCTGTATAGAGATAAACCAACGGTGATATCAAGTGAGCATTAAAAGTCCGTACTACATGTATTGGAAAATAAGTACAACGGCGTTTATTTTTATAAAGTACATCGCTCCATACCATAATTGTCTCAACTGAGCACTTTCGCAAAGAATACAAGATTTGCATGGTCTCTTATATAACGGGTGGTTCGAGACGGCGTTCGTCTTTGTTTGGTGAATTTTCATGAAATATTAAGAAAGTAATCAGCAAAATATAACCTGAAACCAGCACCATTCTTCCGATTCTTTGCACCACTCCATAGCATAAAGTCACATGAGTTCGCCACCGTGTGCCTGTCAGCACAATGCATGTAACAGTGATGGCG
Organism: Panopea generosa; assembly: GCA_029582155.1. NCBI lineage: Eukaryota > Metazoa > Mollusca > Bivalvia > Adapedonta > Hiatellidae > Panopea > Panopea generosa. The sequence continues at coordinate 41,529,837 of CM055894.1, forward strand.
CCAGATTCAATACACATAAAATAAACTTGAAACTTAGTTATGTTGCGATTACAAGAAAAAAAAATTGGTAGAGCTTGCTTGCGTACGTACCTGAAAAGGAAACCAAGATACTATCCCGTTAGAGTATACCTTTACATTGAGAGATGATACGCCCAGTTGTTTGTAATCCAAATAGGAGTTCTTAAGTGCCACATCGGGCTTCCATACATCGTTCTGAAATATTGGTAACAGTACACAAGCATGAATTATTTAAGGGGCGTGTGATTGAGCGTCGGACCCAGAGGGTAGTGTGTTTGTTGGTTTTAATATAACTACCATTCATTTCACCCTAGATGATTAACCAGTACTCGAGCACACCACTTCTCCGAAAGTAACTGATAACTTTTTCACTTGAACTAGCGGTTAGAGGCGAATGGCACCGAATGAGGCGGAGTGTCGTATATCAATCATCACGAAGATTGTGGCCGGGCGGGATTCGACTCACGACCTGGATTGAAAGTCAGACGCGCTACCGACTGAGCTAACCGGGCCTTGTCACATATTAAGTTAAAACCAGTTTTCCTATATAAACCTCATATCATGTTTTGTTCATTTTAGTTATTTTCTTGTTCTCTCCTGCCAATGGATAGCAGGAAGAAGAACAGTATAAATACTTGCTTTCGCTATTTCTTTAGTTTAAACTTTGTTTTAGTTTACTTCGGCTGTGAAACAGATTATCATAACTCATACAAATCGCACTCGAAGTCTTCCTGGGTAGAACCAGTACAAAGCATATGCGGAAAAGGTATCTTGTTCAGGCCACGACACATTACCGTTGTGGATGATCGAACCCACGACCCTCCGATCATGAAGACGATGCTCTACTACTGGGCCATACGCTCCACACAAATCTCTTCATATAGTATATTGTTTTTCAGTTGATACAACATACCACTACATGCAATGCTATAGGTTTAAGCTCTTAAATAAAACAAAACACATTGACGGTCGAGTGAATACAGAAAACCCGTTGCCTGGTTGTGAATTCGGCACAATCAATCAGTTTGTGGAGAAAATAGTTTCTGTTGTTTTTTGCTATTTCATTAAAATATAGTAATGGGTCAGATACAAAATTCCTATCTGTCAAAATATAAGTCCGTGCCGATAGTAAAAAAGTGATAAATATATCAACATCAGCTCACCTGTGGGTAATAATAATAGGATATGTTGCCGTAATCTTCAGGATCCCATTTTAAAAACTCGTCCTCCCATAAAATCCCTAGGAACCCCGTCGTCTTCAACGTTTCCGTCACCTCATCCAGGCCGTTAATGTTGAGCAGGTAAAAATTGACGTATACATCTGTCAGGGGAAAACAAAGACATGTTATCTACATTAAAGTTGAGCAGATAAATGTTGATGTATACATCTATCAGGGGGAAACAAAGATATGGTGTCTACATTAATGTTGAGCAGGTAAATGTTGACGTATACATCTGTTAGGGGAAAACAAGGATATGGTGTCTACATTAATGTTAAGCAGGTAAATGTTGACGTATACATCTGTCAGGGGGAAACAAAGATATGGTGTCTACATTAATGTTGAGCAGGTAAATGTTGACGTATACATCTGTTAGGGGAAAACAAGGATATGGTGTCCACGTTAATGTTGAGCAGGTAAAGGTTGACGTATGCATCTGTTAGGGGAAAACAAGAATATAGTGTCTACATTAATGTTGAGCAGGTAAAGGTTGTCCTATACATATATCAGTGGGAAACAAAGCTATGGTATCTACATTTATGTTGAGCAGGTAAAAGTTGACGTATACATCTATCAAAGGGAAACAAAGATATGGTGTCTACATTAATGTTGAGCAGGTAAAAGTTGCCATATCGCAGAAACTACCTCAGACACTTAAATCGATAAAATCAAATAAAGGCTACTGTTGTCTAGTAGTCGATAACGTATTGCTTCCCTTTACATTTTCCGATAATGAGAAATAAACTACCTATTGCTACATCTTTTGCCTGCGGGCATATTAAGATTAAATCGATAAAATTGTTATAAAGTACATTTTTGCCTTATTAATCATTGCGGCAGTTTTAATGTAATAAAAGAGCATATGCAATGTATTAAGAAATAAGTTATGACAACAATTAAATAGTAAAATAATTTATTTCATCTTTATTTATTTAATTGTTTTAATTTTTTATTTTTCATTCATGTGCATTAAGCTTTATTTTATTTATTTACGTTTTATAAACAAAATATCCATAACTTAATATAGCATACTACGATACTAATAAGACATAAATATCTAATACATGTTCATACATCTCATTAAATATTTTTCACTGATTAATCTGGCGTGCACCCGTAATTATTATCGTAATTTTGATTTCAGTAAATCTAGTAATTTTTCTTTCTTTCTGAATTTGGTGTGGACCTAATGCACTTAGTCTCATTTGCAGTTCATTTGCAGTCAACTATTCCAAGTCACAATCTCCAGTTACTGTTTCAGGCTGATATTTTAAATTGGTTTCAATGTGTTCGTCAATGATTTTCAGCTTTTTCTTAATTATTTGCAGCGATCGTTCATTTGCCCAAAATGTACTGTCCGTTTTTGCGTACTTCCGCTTTTCCCTGTCGCAATTCTGCACAAAACTAAGTTCAAGTCGCTTTCTAAAAAGCAGGACGTCATGTGTTGGGTCTACCAAACCAAACATGCGTAAAATATGATCAGATAATCAATATTTTAGATTTCTCAAGTATTATGACCCCGCCTGGAGGTACAACGATTTCATTTATTCATTCGTTCGTTCGTTCGTTCATTCATTCATTCATTCATTCATTCATTCATTCATTCATTCATTCATTCATTCATATTTCTCAATTTCATACATTCATTCACTCTGTGATATAAATCAGTTGACATATTTTTACATGTATTTGACAACTTAATGTTTAATTAAAGTTAGTCTAATGAATTCTATCATACACATTACGTGTTCCTTCCCATGAGCGTATAAGTTAACTGTCACGTGACCACTTTCATAAAACTCGGTACTACTTTTTTTGCAGGACTACTTTCACGGTACTCTCCCCACACTACCACCCGCTGGGGCTTTCCCGTCGGTAGGCACGCGTCTGCTGATAATGATTATTGTACGCTGATCAGAATTCGGTTACGTGTGTTTTATGGGTATCAGTCATGTATTACATAATTACACACACTTATGATCCGGCGTAAAGGCCGTGTTATGTACAATGTAAGATACCATAGCAAGGAATTTACATATTTTTGTTTGACAAAACAGTCGTTTGTGCACATCAGTTGAAGACGATATTAAATATCCATATTCCGTTATGATAATGAATGATCTTAACGTTTGCGCTTATTGAGGGTTTCGTATGTAATTAGTTCGTAATGATATGCACAATATGTTATGTAATACCGGTAAATGTTTCGCGAAAATAAAATAATTTAAAGCAGTTGATTTTTTTAAGACTCGAAACTGCAGTCTGATCAGTAAAGGAAATACCGACAAGCATCTGTAATATTTAATAAATATACATGGCTCAGGTGTGTTCATCAGTTTGTCCTGTTTATTAAAACCGTTACTACAAAGCCATGTAGTTGATCTATATTTAGATCCTATTTGTAGTCTGATGACCTTATCGCATACCGTACATAGCAGTACTTACACGCGTCTTCATGTGTCAACTATTTTACACCTCTACGGTATTTTGAAACTGATTGATTTAAAGGACTCTCAAAAATAATTAATAACATAATATCTACATGATGCAAATTATATGAAATAAGGAACTGCAGTATATGTACATGAAGGTTTTTAATTTCGTTTGTATTATGGAAAGATGGCAAAACACTCGAAATTGGTTAATATTTTATATAATCGAAGACAAACATGACAACAAATGTAACATTTATTCCATTTTCAACAATTTATGATAGAAAAAATATCATCAAATAACATTTTCTTAAGACTTTTTGTTACTGATAGATTATTTATCTGCTGATATTTTGAAAACTAGTTTGTCGCCACTAGTCACAATGATGATATATTATAAAAAAAGTTAAAGCTTCAATTAGAGATACTAATACATGACCAATATGATAGACACAACATTGCCGTGTGTGTTCCTATATGCTAAATGTTTGTTCTTTTGACATTTCGATATTGAAATGTTGAAGCTCAATGTCCTCTTTGGTTTAGGCAGAGACACATAAACAATTTATTAAGTCACTGGTTTAGGCATGTAGTTATACGCTATACATACCCCCCCCCCCCCCCCCCCCCCCACACACACACACACACACCCCACCACACACAATCACATCCTATAAATCACGTAATTAAATTAAAGCGCCATCGTCGGCAATCAAAAATCTAAACAGATACTTATTTAAAAAACAAATCATTGTATGCAACTTTAAAGCAACACATCCACGTTTAAACTTTTTTAATTAAATTTTTCAATTGAGTTGTGAGCACATTTCCCATACATACATATATGGTCAGTGAGCTGTATATGTGCTAACAAACACTATCCAGATAGCTTTAGAATTATAAAAAAGATGTCCAAATTATAAAGCGTGACAAACGCTTTATAAATTATTTTTAAATTGCCGAGGATTCCAACTTGGCTTCAAATTGAATTATGCCAGTCGTATTAAAAAACTTCACGTTTTAGTGCGTAGTGTACTTTACCTGCCTTGAAAGTCATTTTGACAATTTTTTTGACTCGGGTGAGTTACATGCTTGTTTTATAAAGTGTTAGTCACGCATTATAATTTGGGCATCATTTTGTTCCGGATTGTGTTTATATGCTCATATACAGCTAATTGATCATATGTTTGTATGGGAAATGTGCTCATAACTCAATTAAAAATTTTATTTTAAAAGTTCAAACGTGGATCTGTTGCTTTAACATATACTGTTTTTTACATATTTTTTGCTATATTTCTCAGTATACAAGATTGATTACGAGTATTTTTGTATATTGATTCTTAAAAATATTTATAAATGATGAAATTAACCCTTTCCCAATTCATTACTTGTCGGTAGCAAAATGATATGAATAGAAATATCATTTTGTAAATTTTCGAATAAAATTAGTTTTATATTCAATGCGCAATCCATGGATTCATACAGTTATATTATGATCTGTGCGCTGGAACTTGGAAGTTGACTTCTGACATTATTTTTTTCCCGGTATTATTATGTTGTAATTGTTTTACACAGATGCAAAAACATATTTTGAAAAATACACTGGAGGTGAACCTAATGCCTTAAAATTTTGACCTTTTTTTCCATCTCAAATGGGGTTCGAATGTGGCTTCATAAAACTTTCTGATATAATGTTTTTATGCGATATCATTATGTAATACGCGTATCGCATGGGTGCAAAAATTTACTAAGTGCCCTGGAAGTACTTTTGGAAAATTTCAAATGGAGTCCAATTAAACTTACAAAAAAAACCTGAAATTATGATTTATGTTTATATTATATACAATGACAAAGATTTACATCTAGGTTGAAAAACACACAATGTGTTATACCGCTACTTGTATGGCACTCGGTAATATGGACCCCCTGCGGTGTTATATCATATTATCGCCACATGTGTCAGCCAAATTGTTGTTTTAGTTTTATTCTTTATTTAAGTCTCATCATGGTTAAAAATAGTAAATACATCATATAAAATAACCATGCCATTCTATATAGAGCATTATAAGATACTTAAGTTAAAACATGTCCAAGCATGTTTTTAACATTTTACACAGATCCGTTTATATATCTGCATGTTTATTGATAAACATGCATAATATTAATCGCAATCTATTTAACAATACAAGTGTTAACGGCTATATACACAGTAAAAAAGAGAGGCCGGTGCTAATCTTGACACATAGTCTAAAATGTTATTAAAAGTATACATGATTACAATGTGAGGAGAAAAAGAGTTGCTAATGCAACCGCTGTTCAAAGCTTAAAAAAATGATTTAAAAAATCGAATATCACTCTAGATTAGATCTACAGTGAACTGATAAGCGCCGACTCGTCAAGTATTAAAACGATTTATATATCTAAATGAATTATTACATTATTTATATAAAATTCTATTTCGATTTTGTAAAATATTTAAACGGGTTTTGGCACACATTCTAATCAATTTTTGATTGGAATACAAAAATGCCATTTTTTCATTATCTGATAATTCATTTAAAATCGTTACATAAAAGGGTAGCTTTATCAATCATTGTTTTACGCGTTTCAACAAAATGTCTACATTTTAATAGTGCGTGTATTTCAGTTTCAACGTCACTTTTACAAAATGGACACAAACGTTCATTTTCAGGTATATTTTCATATCGGTCTGTTTCTATTTTTAAGGGAGCTACCCCACATCTGAACTTAGCAAATGCCGCTCTATGTTTTAAGGGTAAAATGACTTTATACCATAATCGGACTTGAAAAGTCAATACGTTTCAAGCTTATTTCGACCATTGTTTAGTCGACCGCCCACTAAATCCAGACTATTTGACCAACCTACAATGTAACTGTTCATTAAAGACGCTGTTATATCTTGTATAAAAACTTCTTTAGGAAAAGGTATGTAAATATTACAGTAAAAATCAAGGTTGAGACCTTTAAATTTATCAACCACATCATAAATTCATTTTTTACATGAACGATCGGCTTTTTTAAAAGCCCAAATAAAAACGACTTTATTTATTCTTGAGTTCCTCATATTTACATAGCGAACCCAATTATTAAAAACAGTTTTCCATTGTTTAACATAGGAAGGTATCCAGCCCATATCACCAGCCACAGCAGCTGTTGAAGTATATTTGCCAACTCAAATATCTGCAAGTCAGCTGGTGCCTTATCGGTACACCGATCATGAAAGAACCCTGCTGATATGTATATTTGATTGTAACACGTCCAGATGAATGAAAAATGTAAAATGCTAAGTCCCATAACTATAAATATTAACTACTTAATACTTATCTTTAAGCCAAATATGAACAAATATGACCCCGATTCTTCAGAAAACATTCGTGTAATTTCCAAATTTTACCTTTTTGAGGACCCTCTGGACTAAGTCACGGCTAGATTTCATGAATCTGCCAACAAGTAAATGAAGTTATTCTCAGTATAGTGTATAATATGTAACTATAGGCCTTGTCTTACAGATCTCACGGCTAAATTTCTATATGTCAACTAATAAATGAAGATTTTCTCTGTATATTGTCTAATATGTAACTATTGGCCGTCTTACAGATCTCACGGCTAAATTTCTTAAATCTGCCCACCAATAATTGATATTCCCTGTATAGTGTCTTATATATAACTATAAGCCCTGTCTTACGGATCTCACGACCAGGTTTCTATATGTCACCCAATAAATGAAGATATTCTCAGTGTAGTGTCTAATGTTTAACTATAGTCCCTATCTTACAGATAGGGGACGGGCCGAACCTAATGTTGAAAGAACTTGTGGCCCAACCCCATTTCATGTTGAAATAAAATATGTTTAAACTAAACTACAGATCTCACAACTAGATTTTTTGAATCTGCCCACCAATAAGTGAAGATATTCCCTGTATAGTGTCTTATATTTAACTATAAGCCCTGTCTTACTGATCTCACGGCTAGATTTCTATATGTCAACCAATAAATGAAGTTATTATCAGTATAGTGCCTAATATGTAACAATAGACCCTGTCTTACAGATCTCACGGCTAGATTCCTATATATATATATATATATGTGTGTGTGTGTGTGTGTGTGTGTGTGTGTGTGTGTGTGTGTGTGTGTGTCAACCAATAAATGAAGATATTCTGAGTAAAGTGTCTAGTATTTAACTATAGGCCTTGTCTTATACAGATCTAATGGCTATATTTCTATATGTCAAGTAGTAAATGAAGATAATCTCAGTATAGTGTCTAAAATTTAACTATAGGCCCTATCTTACAGATCTCACGGCTAGATTTCTTGAATCTGACCACCAATAAATGATTATATTCTCAGTATATTGTTTAGTATGTAAATATAGGCCCTGTCTTATAGATCTCACGGCTAAATTTCTTGAATCTGCCCACCAATGAATGAAGATATTCTCAGTATAGTGTCTAGTATTTAACTATAGTACCTGTCTTACATATTTCACGGCTAGATTTCTTGAATCAGCCAACCAATAAATGAAGATATTCTAAGTGTAGTGTCCAGTATTTAACTATAGGCCTTGTCTTACAGATCTTACGGCTAGATTTCTTGAATCTGCTAACTAATAAATGAAGATATTCTCAGTTTAGTGTCTAATATGTTACTATAGGCCTTGTCTTACGGATCTCACGACCAGGTTTCTATATGTCACCCAATAAATGAAGATATTATCAGTGTAGTGTCTAATGTTTAACTATAGTCCCTATCTTACAGATCTCACAACTAGATTTTTTGAATCTGCCTACCAATAAGTGAAGATATTCTCAGTACATGTTTATTGTCTAGTATGTAAATATAGGCCCTGTCTTACAGATCTCGCGGCTTGATTTCTTGAATCTGCCAGCCAATAAGTGAAGATATTCTCAGTGTAGTGTCTAATATGTCACTATAGGCCGTCTTACAGATCTCGTGGCTAGATTTCTTGAATCTGCCCAACAATAAATGAAGATATTCCCTGTATAGTGTCTTATATTTAACTATAAGCCCTGTCTTACAGATCTCACGGCTAGATTTCTATATGTCAACCAATAAATGAAAATATTTTCTGTTTATTGTCTAATATTTAACTATATGCACTGTCTTACAGATCTCACGGCTAGATTTCTTGAATCTGCCCACCAATGAATCAAGATACTCTCAGCATAGTGTCTAGTATTTAACTATAGGCCCTGTCTTACAGATTCTTGAATCTGCCAACCAATAAATGAAGATATTCTCAGTGTAGTGTCTAGTATATAACTATAGGCCTTGTCTTACAGAGTCTTGAATCTACCAACCATTAAATGAAGATATTTTCAGTGTAGTGTCAAATATGTTACTATAGACCTTGTGTTACGGATCTCACGGCTAGATTTCTATATGTCTAACCAATAAATGAAGATATTCTCAGTGTAGTGTCTAATATTTAACTATAGGCACTGTCTTACATATCTCACTGCTAGATATTTTGAATCAGCCCACCAATAAATGAAGATATTCTGAGTTTATTGTCTAGTATGTAAATATAGGCCCTGTCTTATAGATCTCACGTCTAGATTTCTTGAATCTGCCAACCAATGAATCAAGATATTCTCAGTATAGTGTCTAGTATTTAACTATTGTCCCTGTCTTACAGATCTCACGGCTAGATTTCTTGAATCTGCCAACCAATAAATGAAGATATTCTAGGTGTAGTGTCTAGTATTTAACTATACGCCTTGTCTTACAGATCTCACAGCTAGATTTCTTGAATCTGCTAACCAATAAATGAAGATATCCTCAAAGTTGTGTCTAATATGTTACTATAGGCCTTGTCTTACGGATCTCACGACCAGGTTTCTATATGTCAACCAATATATAAAGATATTCTCAGTGTAGTGTCTAATGTTTAACTATAGGCCCTATCTTACAGACCTCACAACTAGATTTTTTGAATCTACCCACCAATAAATGAAGATATTCTCAGTACATATTTATTGTCAAGTATGTAAATATAGGCCCTGTCTTACAGATCTCACGGCTAGATTTCTTGAATCTGCCAGCCAATAAGTGAAGATATTCTCAGTGTAGTGTCTAATATGTAACTATAGGCATTGTCTTACATATCTCACGGCTAGATTTCTTCAATCTGCCAACCAATCAATGAAGATATTCTCAGTATAGTGTCAAATATGTAACTATAGGCCTAGTCTATAGATCTTACGGCTAGATTTCTATATGTCAACTAATAAATGAAGATTTTCTCTGTACAGTGTCTTATATTTAACTATAAGCCCTGTCTTACAGATCTCACGGCTAGATTTCTTGAATCTGCCCACCAATAAATGAAGATATTCTCTGTATAGTGTCTTATATTTAACTATAAGCCCTGTCTTACAGATCTCACGGCTAGATTTCTATATGTCAACCAGTAAATGAAGATATTTTCTGTTTATTGTCTAATATTTAACTATATGCCCTGTCTAACAGATCTCACGGCTAGATTTCTTGAATCTGCCCACCAATGAATCAAGATATTCTCAGTATAGTGTCTAGTGTTTAACTATAGGCCCTGTCTTACAGATTCTTGAATCTGCCAACCAATAAATGAAAATATTCTTAGTGTAGTGTCTAGTATTTAACTATAGGCCTTGTCTTACAGATCTCACGGCTAGATTTCTTGAATCTGCCCACCAATAAATGAAGATATTCTCAGTATTTTGTCTAGTATATAGATATAGGCCCTGTCTTACATATCTCACGGCTAGATTTCTTGAATCTGCCAACCAATAAATGAAGATATTCTCAGTGTAGTGTCTAGTATTTAACTATAGGCCTTGTCTTACAGATCTCGTGGCTAGATTTCTTGAATCTGCTAACCAATAAATGAAAATATTCTCAGTGTAGTGTCTAATATGTTACTATAGGCCTTGTCGTACAGATCTTACGGCTAGATTTCTATATGTCAACCAATAAATGAAGATAGTCTCAGTGTAGTGTCTAATATTTAACTATAGGCCCTGTCTTACAGATCTCACGGCTACATTGTTTGAATCTGCCCACCAATAAATGAAAATATTCTCAGTATATTGTCTAGTATTTAACTATAGGCCCTGTCTTACAGATTCTTGAATGTGCCAACCATTAAATGAAGATATTCTCAGTGTAGTGTCAAATATGTTACTATAGGCCCTGTCTTATATATCTCACAGCTAGATTTATTTAATCTGCCCACCAGTAAATGAAGATATTCTCAGTATATTGTCTAGTATGTAAATATAGGCCCTGTCTTACAGAGCTCACGGCTAGATTTCTTGAATCTGACCACCAATAAATGAAGATATTCTCAGTATATTGTCTAGTGTGTAAATATAAGCATTGTCTTATAGATCTCACGGCTTGGTTTCTTGAATCTGCCAACCAATAAATGAAGATATTATCAGTATATTGTCTAATATGTAACTTTAGGCCTTGTCTTACAGATCTCACGGCTAGATTTCTTCAATCTGCCCACCAATAAATGAAGATATTCTCAGTATAGTTTCAAATATGTAAACCATTGAAGTTTTTGCATTTACCCTTGATAATAGGCCTCTCTCAAATTATACGATGCTAGACATTCCATTATCCAAGCGAGGTTATGAGCTCATCACACTACCAGCTGATTAGCAGACGACTATATAACTACATAGGAAAATGGCTACACCCTTATCAACTTGGGGTGATATATTGAGACCTGGACAAAATTGTTTTGTACCATTTTGGATATCAGATAGTAGATCAGATTCTTCCATTGATTTTCATAACATTATTAAGGGACCTGTGTAATAAACAAATGGTATAAAGCAAAATAAGGCGAGATAGAGGACTACATTGCGATGTAAGTTATCATGTTTACATATCTATCTATTATTGTTATGAATTTTAAATATCTTATTATTGTTTGTTTGTTTTTGTTTTTAAATAAATACAAAATTTAAAAACATCTATTTTTTCTTTAATATATGCATAAACCGCAGCATGTAACAACACATTATGTTGTATAAAGAAAGGGAGGTGAAACAATTTGTGTTACCGTATTACGCCTTATAAACATAATTTTATAGACATGTGAACATAGTATTATATAGAACAATTTATTGTCAATATTTTAGAATATTGAATAATATTTGTATCTTTCATTATAGGGTGGGAATGGACTGTATGAATAAATCCAGCACTGTAAACCAGAAGATAAAACCAGCACTGTCAACTAGAAGACAAAACCAGCACTGTAAACCAGAAAAATCCAATCAAATCAAAAGTATATTGATATGCTGGAGAACATAAAGAAAACATGGGAAACATGATGACAGAGACACAAAAAAGTCAGAAATATAGTCCACATAAACTGGTACACCTGTAAAGTATATATTTGCAGGAATGCACTTGACAATCTGGAAAATGTATTACTCCCACTGTATGAATACATGTCAACGTTAATATTAACAGACACTAACAATCATCTTCCGAAACAGTTGGGTCTACTCTGCTTCTGTCTGTACAACTGATATGTAAAGTAAAGTATAAGCTTTATTTAAATGTAGACATTGTTTTAAGACATACTAGTAATAAGATGAGTTCGAACATGTATATTAAGTAAATAAAACATTAATTGTCTTTATTTTATTTTTTTTTTATTATTTCTCTGTGATCTGTTACACTGTTACACCCCTATTATGTCATATCCCCTTCACCCCCCTCCCCCCCCCCCCCCCCCCCCTATTATTTTTGGTTTATATAAAAAAAGAATAGAAGGATTTGAACAAAAATAAAATGGTTAACTGTTCTGTTGTATTCTAGACAATGGACACTTATATGAGTACACATGGTAAGGCACAGATATTCATGGAACCTGACATAATACAGACGGTTTGTATCCCTTCTAAATCACGTTCAAAGAGAGTAGTTAATTAGCCTTAATCTTCAGGAATGTTTACACAGGTCATATGTGAATGAATTGATTTACAGCAGACCCTTTCCTCCCTCCCCCACACCCCTGAGAATTTGTAAATACATTCAGTTATCAGATCATAAAACACGTTTAACCAGTATTGCAATACACATGCTGAATGATATAAAAACTTAATTTTCAAATTATGAACTACTTAAATAATTAAATATTGTATATTGACCTTTACATTAATTAAACTGTCAACAAATTTAAATTAACAGATGAAGTCAGACGTATATCTCAATTATTATCCGAGATAGCCATGTAATATCTATGTACGCTAGTGTTACTGTAAGATAGGACGTGCTCCTAACTTCGTTCTGGTGTAGATATGCATATTCATGAGACAATATTAAAGCAACACATCCACGTTTGAACTTTTAAAAAAAAAATTTAATTGAGTTATGAGCACATTTCCCATACAAACATATGATCAATTAGCTGTATATGAGCATATAAACACAATCCCGAACAAAATGATACCCAAATTATAATGCGTGACTAACACTTTATAAAACAAGCGTGTAACTAACCCGAGTCAAAAAAAATTGTCAAAATGACTTTCAAGGCAGGTAAAGTACACTACGCACTAAAACGTGAAGTTTTTTTAATACGACTTGCATAATTCAATTTGAAGCCAAGTTGGAATTCTCAGCAATTTAAAAATAAAGCGTTTGTCACGCTTTATAATTTGGACATCTTTTTTTATATTTCTAAAGCGTTCTGGATAGTGTTTGTTAGCACATATACAGCTCATTGACCATATATTTATGTATGGGAAATGTGCTCACAACTCAATTGAAAAACTTTTTTAAAAAGTTTAAACGTGGATGTGTTGCTTTAAGAATGGTCTATATACGCTACAAAACTCTACCAACAGCGCAAATCAATTTTCTAAAATTAGCTTTCTTGGAAAATCCGAGTATGGCGTTACTTTTCGGGGCCAATAAATAACGTTCTTTGCATTTTTGCATTCAATTTTTTCATTTTAGCCTACTTTCTCTTTTAAACATGTATATACATAACGACTGATTACTTGTTTATTGTCATATCATTCTGCATACTCAAAGTCTGATTGTTCAAATTGCACATACACGTGTACGTGAAATGTCTATGTTTGGCCTTAATTTCTATCATAATATGAATCACGTTGTGGATTTTTAAGGGATTTCCCGCTATTGTGCGCGTAAACGCCCCACGGATTATCGATTCTTCGACGTAGTTTAAATATATATAAAAAAAGTAACAGGGAAGTTTTAAAGCATCTGTTTTTAGATTGATATTAGACTTATTTATAAAGCAACATGGCAAGGTCGTTGATAACCAAACGGGTTAAATATACACAACAGCAAAGTCGTGAAAAATAAACAAGCTACGTAAAACATTAAAAAAAATATAGTAATAAGACTACAGCTGACGATGATATAACAATACACTGATATTATCAGACAAGAACTTGTTTCACAATCGACGTAAAATAAATAAGTTTAAACTACACAACACAGTGTATATATATATATATATATATATATACTTAGGCTACGGGCAGCAACGTTACTTAATCGGTCAGCATTTATAACCATCTTAAATTTCATCTCTTTCAAACCTGGTGAAAGTTTATTATTGAAAATGAAATATACACCCTACATTATTCACGTTTATTACTCTATTTTATTAATCCTATCCACTGAAAATATCTTCATTTATTGGTGGGCAGATTGAAGAAATCTAGCAATGAGATTGTTAAATATTTGACACTACACTGAGAATATCTTCATTTATTTGTTAGCAGATTCAAAGAATCTAGCCGTGAGCTCTGTAAGACAGGGCCTATAGTTAAATACTAGACACTATACTGAGAATATCTTCATTAAATGGTTCACAGATTCAAGAAATCTAGCCGTGAGATCTGTAAGACAAGGCCTACAGTTACATATTTGACAATCATTATGTAGACATTGTACAACCTGAGCAGCTGTGCCAATGGCGGAGATAGACTATATTAAAAGTTTATTTTAACAACATTTTTCTCTTTTTGATGTCTGACGATTATCACACCGGAAAAGCTAATGATGATGCGCATGCGCACTGACAGTTTTCATGTGGCTGAAGGATCTCACGCTACACCGGCACAAAACGTGGTGGAGAAACGATGGAGCCGAGCCTTTTGACTTAGCCAGGCAGGTTATTTCCCAGAACAAACCAAGATGGAGGCTGACGTGAATGTCGTTGTGCTTTAACGGGGTGAGGGGACCTTGGAATTTGGAAGACAACAGAAATAAAAATGGATTTCGAAATAATACTAAAATATTAATAAAGACAAAACGTGCCACAGTTGATACATATCAGTAATTAACATTTCGAACTATTTTAAACATAAAACGATAGTGATACTGCAACCAAATACCTGAGAACATTTACAGTGGTCGAAAACTGGTGACAATACGTTACATATGGGAATAATAGAAGACGAAGTTCAATAGTGAGAATTGAAGGCTAGTTGCAGTGACTGACGAGAATTGAAGGCTAGATGCAGTGACGAAAATTGATGAAAGCTAGGTGCAATGATGAAAACAGACGTCTAGGTACAAAGGCGGAATTAACAACTATTTCATAATTGTAATTTACAAATAGACACTTTATTTGTTTTCATATATATTTATACCTTACACGGTAAAGGCAAGTTATGATTGCATTCTATAAATCGATATTTTCATGAGGAGTCGGATATAACGATGTATTTTGATATGTTTCTTGTTGATATAATGTATAACTTGGTGTCAATTTGTGTAATTATGCTGATTTCAGATAAGATTATGAGAGATTAATTTTTTGTAAGGTAATGGTTTGAGGTTAATGTGCATATGTGTGTTAGGAACATCAGAGAAACATGCTTTGGTACTTTACGAAGTTATGTATTTTTATACCTCAGAGTATTATATTCTAACTTTTGGTACTTGTGCGTAATCTGAATGTTGATACACATACATTAATAATAGTATGGGTACAGTTGATTGTTTTTGCACTATGATTCATGAAACTAAAATGGCACATATTAATTATAATAAAATATTTTAGAAAAGTGTGGCAATAGATAATTAAATGAATATTATTCAGTGATAAGTTGAAAATAATCATTAAATTCAAGCAGGTCATTTTTGTAGTAGATATTAGAAACAGTATAAAAGCAAACATGCATTGACAGGAAAACATAGTAGAAGAAAATATAATTGGCAAATTTCAGTATATTACCATAATAGAGAGATGTTTTATAAAGGATGTATAAAACTAGGCTGTATATAGGATGTATAAAACTGGGATTTTGAAATAAGCTATGTAATTTGACATAGAATTAAACTGTATTACAGGTAACACTTTAACACTATATTACCTTGAAAAAATATGCGAACAAAATATTCTAACACCTTTTCAACCTTTGTTATGAACTCTCAGCACTTTTATTAAATTTATGTCTTATAGCTATATATATATATATATATATATATATATATATATATCAATATATATATTATGCAAGTTCATAATGGACATCAATTAATTTGAAGCAAACAGGATTTGCAAACTTCAAGTGTTTTCTTTCATGACTTTCATTGTATAACAAGTTTCAGTTTGGTGACAAAAAGTATATATGTGTACACTTAATACAAAATAAGATACAATAAATGTAGGATGGTCAAAATTGTAAGAATTAAATTCTGACCATAGTGCTAGAATTTTTATGCCTGTACAACCTAATTATTCACCGACCAAACTACACCCCCTTCTCTTTATATATGTTAGTGCACTGGATTGGAATGATGTTTATAATGGTCATGATGATGATTCTGAACGCTACAGTTGTGTCTGGCAGTATTTCGCTTGAGTTGCATAGGTTGAAATAAAGGTAACCAGTTGAACCAGAACCTACATGCTTAGGAGTTTATTCTTATTGTTCAAAATTTGTATCGAATATTGAATTAACATGTGTACTGTTAAATGTGTTTATTGTTTGTTATACTTATATTTTCAGTCGAAAGAATATACTGGTATACATACATGTATTATATTTTGTAAATTGTCAGTTGTATGGTACAAGCAATGGTTAAGATTTATGGTTATATGGCATAACAATACTTATAGCTGATTTATGTGAACGGTGAAGAAACTAGAATGAATGGAATGACAGTTGAGAGAAGAAAGGATTTTTTTAGATGTGTTTAAATTCATATGTGTAAATTTATGTAATGAATATACAGATAAACAAAGTACATCGGTCAAATATTTTGTCGGTATCTTTATAATGTTAGTATTTTTAATACAAAATAGTATTGTGTTCTAATGTTGGATACTTGTATATGGACTGAAGCTTTAATTATATCTGAATAATACATACTATAGCCAGGGAATTGAATCTACACTATGTTAATTGTTGAAAACAAATTGGCATGGAGTGAATATATTGAAAATAGAGAGATGTATGGTGAACAAAAACTGTAACAGTCACGAAAAAGAGAGTTATGTAAAAAGATTGGATAGTTCAATGCTTAAAATGGCAATGTGTCTTAGGATTTTCATTTAATACTTAGTCTAGTTTTTAGTTTTGTTAGTAAACATGTTTTATAAAGGTACATGTTTTATTTTTCATATGCTACGAGGCAAGTAGTAAGAAAACTATTTTATGGCATGTAAGATGAATTTATATAGTGATGGTATGCAAGAATCAATTATTGTTGAAACAATTATAAATTGGTATTTTATGTACATGATTTGTTTTTCTTGATACAATACCTTCAATACACAAGTCATGTTTTGTTTTTGTAAGACCCAAGTTACTTTGTCTGCTAAAGCTTATTTGGTTACTATAAATCAATAGGGTCTCTGCTTCATCTTTATAGGAATAAAGTATTTTTGTAAAGGGGGAGGTAGTGTTATGCGGCAAATTTCAGTAAAATTTGTTTATGATATTTGTTTTGAATCACGGAAAAAGACAAATTTATTTAAATTTGTTTATAATATTTTTGAATAACTGAAAATTGTGTCGTACGGTAAACTTTGATTTTATTATTTTGAATAATAAACTCGTAATTTTAACATTAGTGATAAACTTTTCTAGTTCGATATTTGCATTTTTTGAATATTTTCGCAGCTTGTCGAAAATACTAATCGAATCACTTAATCACTTAAACAAGGGTTCAATTTTAGCGATAGAGTCTTGACTTAAAGCAATTATCCGCAAGTGTTTTGACTGGAAGAGCTTGGCTTGGTATAAATAATCAGTTTAATCAAAGGTATTCGATACACGTAAATTGATGTAACAACATGTTATAGATGTACAAAATTAGGGTTTCCTGGGATTAGTTTAAGCCTAATCGCATTATTTTTATGTAGATGCCTCTTTTTTGCAGCTAACATGCTATGAAATGATTGTTCAAGAAATCACCCCTAATTAATATACAGCATTTCATTGGCTTAAACTGACAGGACACTTTTCATTATATAAGGTACCTTACTCCAGGTCAAGTCACTTAACATCTGTGACTCGTATTAAATTGTGTAATAAAGTTTAATTGGACTAGAAAAGGACCTCTTTTTATCTTTTTAGGTAAGTGATCTTTTCTTGAAGTTTATTTGTAGATATGTGTTATTTTGTTTTAAAATAAATCTTATGTTCTGCCATAATAAATATACAGTGTGAAAGTTTAAAATATATCTTTGGTATATGTGAGATTCAGTTTGCAATATTTGTATATTCATGAATGGATTTGTTTCGAGTTTGTTGATAAGTTGATATACATGAAGTCAAAGATGGTTTATTCTAAATGAGCACCTTGAATTTCGTTTTTCGTTTCAAGGACTCTCAAATAGGATATTACGTGTAGATCTAAACATAGCATCTTAAATATAACATTGAGATGCACCGGACATATTGATCTTACGATGGTTATAAACGCATCTCAGTCTCTTTGTTATCCTAAATGAGCACCTTGAATTTCGTTTTTCGCTTCAAGGACTCTTAAATAGGATATTACGTGTAGATCTAAACATAGCATCTTAAATATTTCATTGATATGCACCAGACATATTGATCTTACGATGGTCATAAACGCATCTCAGTCTCTTTGTTATCCTAAATGAGCACCTTGAATTTTGTTTTTGTTTCAAGGATTCTTAAATAGAATATAACATGTAGATCTAAAAATTGGAAACGTGAATGTAGGCTATCTTGTTTATTACTATCGAGTTTGGTTTCCTAAAAACTTACAAATTTTCAAACTATGAATTTGATTGAAACAAAAAAATATGGTAAAAAAGACTTATACTAAGATATAGATGGTCGTACTTTTGTTTTTCAAAATGAGCCTTTTTGTTTTTGTTTTTTTGTTTGTTTTGGTGTTGTTATTTTTGTGACTTCAAACATGTCACCATTCCACAGCTTTTTGCTGCTGTTAAAGATACAGAATATTAGTACAATAGTTAAACAAATAATACTTCAAAACCTTGGAGGGGAAAACTACCAAGTTCTTACTCTATTTACTGTCGCTCTTCATGTCTGTTTAATGGAGTTATATATACTGTTAGTCTGGTTGTCTCTGGTCAGGAAAGATGGGATATATTGCTATTTGGTTAGTTTTATAAATTATCATGACAGATAAAATTACATTTGTGTCCATGAATGTACAGGGTCTTGCTGATAAAAACAAGAGAACAGATACATTTAATTTTCTTAAAGAAAAAAAATACTCTATCTATTTTTTACAAGACACGCATTTTACAGATAAAGAAATTAATTACATACGTATTCTGTGGGGCTATGAATGTTATTTTAGCAATTTTACTAGCCAGTCTAGAGGAGTTGCCATTTTTTTAAATAATAATTTTGAATTTAATATTCACTCCAAAGAAACGGATCAAAATGGAAACAAACTCATATTGGAAACAACTATAGCAAATAAAAAAATTACTCTCATTAATATTTATGGTCCTAATAAAGACGAGCCCGACTTCTATAATCAAATTAAAAATAATATTTTAGCTAAAGATTCTTCTTATATTATAGCAGGAGATTGATTGCTGGCGGGATCAAAATTTAGAAAAAAAAGAATATACATGGTTCAAAAAGAATACACAAAAGAAAGCTAGATTAGATTATTTTTTAATTTCTGAACCTCTTATGACAGACATTGATAAAGTTACAATTAAACCAGGTTACAGAACAGATCATTCGTTAATATTATTAACATTTGAATTTGGAAAGTTTAAAAAAGGTAAATCGTATTGGAAAATGAACAACTCATTATTAAAAGATACAAAATATGTTGAAGAAATAAAAAATACAATTAGAATGGTGAAATCTCAATATGTGAAAGAAACTCATTTCGCAGACATACATACTATTGCAAACAAAGATATAGAATTTAGCATAAATGATCATTTATTTTTTGAAGTACTTCTTTTAGAAATCAGAGGAAAAACTATTTCATACTCATCTTTCAAGAAAAAACAACAAATTAAAAGGGAGGAAAATTTATATATAGAAATAGAAGAACTAGAAAAAAAACAATATACTAGACCATACCGCTATTGAATCAAAAAGAAAAGAACTTTACGATATAAGAGAGAAAAAAATGGATGGGAATAAAATTCGATCACGAGCAAAGTGGGTACAGGAAGGAGAAAAAAATTCTAAATTCTTTTGTAATTTAGAAAACAGAAATTTTATTTCGAAATCAATGATAAACATTAAAACTAGTAATGGTCAAATTATTAACTCGCAAAAAGAAATACTTAAAGAAACACAATTATTTTATAAAAAATTGTACTCATATAATGAAACCACCAACATAGATTTAAAGACTGTCCTCTCAAACGTTGATGTCCCTGTACTAAATGAAAATTTAAAATCTTCACTCGAAGGCCCCGTTACTTACCAAGAAGTGTTGCATTGTCTGAAAAACATGCAGAATAATAAAAGTCCAGGTC
The DNA here is from genome assembly GCA_029582155.1 of Panopea generosa. Lineage (NCBI taxonomy): Eukaryota > Metazoa > Mollusca > Bivalvia > Adapedonta > Hiatellidae > Panopea > Panopea generosa. The sequence continues at coordinate 41,550,500 of CM055894.1, forward strand.
TAGATGGTTTTACTGTTGAGTTTTTTAAGTTTTTCTGGTATGATATAGGGGATTTCATAATTCGTGCTATAAACGAAGGTATTATCAGAGTGAACTGTCCATTTCCCAAAGACAAGGAGTCATTACATGTTTACCAAAAGGAAATAAAGATAAACAACTTTTAAAAAACTGGCGTCCAATATCTCTTTTAAATGTGTCATACAAACTGGCATCAGCAAGTATAGCACAAAGGATAAAACATGTTTTACCACATATTATTAATGAAGATCAAACAGGTTTTTTATCTGGCAGATATATAGGTGAAAATATTAGATTATTGTATGACCTTATGTTTTATGTTGAAAAACAACATTTACCTGGAATGCTTCTTTTAATCGATTTTGAGAAAGCGTTTGATTCCGTTAGTTGGTCTTTTATTTTCTCAGTTCTAGAGTTTTTCAATTTTGGCACTTCAATTAAAAAATGGATAAAGTTATTTTATACAAATGTTGAATCATGTGTAATTGTTAATGGGCATTTATCTGAGTGGTTTTATCCACAACGCGGTTGTAGACAAGGTGATCCATTATCCCCGTACATTTTCATCATATGTGCAGAGATCCTTGCTGTCCTGATTCGAACCAACCCTGATATAAAAGGAATACAAATTGGCAATACAGAATTTTTGATTTCACAATATGCTGATGATACTTCACTCATGTTGGATGGGTCTGAGAAATCTTTATTAAACACTCTTAAGGTATTAAAATTTTATGCAGAGATCTCCGGCCTTAATGTAAATGTCGAAAAAACAAAAGCAGTCTGGATAGGTTCAATGAAAACAAGTGACTTAAAGATATGTGAACAATGGAATCTATCTTGGGTTAATGAGTTTACGGTATTGGGAATACACTTTTCTGTTGATTTAGATAAAATTGTTAACATAAACTATGAAGATAAAATACAACAGATTAAACAACTTTTAATAAATTGGTCAAAGAGAATCCTTACCCCAATAGGAAAAATTACAGTTTTAAAAAGTCTGGCGATATCGAAAATAAATAATTTAATTTTAACATTACCGAATCCAAAAGATAATCAAATAAAAGAATTAAATTCATTATTTTTTAAATTTTTATGGAAAGGGAAACCTGATAAAGTCAAACGTTATGTCGTTTGCCAGTCGTACTTGAAAGGAGGTTTAAAAATGGTTAACTTAGAATTATTTATTTCCTCTCTAAAACTGACATGGATAAGACGTTTATTAACAACTGACAAAAAATATTTGGATATTTTTAAAACAATGTATCCGTTTATATTAAACTTCACCGCATTTGGTTCAGATTTTATTAACAACCACATCAATAGAATTCATAATCACTTTTGGAAAGATATTTTCATGTCATACAAAAAGTTTTCATCAAACATCGAACCTACTACATGGTCTGGTTTACAAAGTTCATACATTTGGTACAACCCTAATCTTAAGGTCGGAGGCTCGAGCACTTTTTATAAGCATTGGTTTTCTAAAGGAATAATAGTTATAAATGACCCAATGAATAGCGATGGCAATTTGTATACCATTAGAGAATTCATCAACAAGTATAATATTAATACAAATTTTCTTGAATTTGAAGGACTTATTGCATCAGCAAGACAATACATAAATAAATTTAAGTGTCAACACTTAGCCAGTAATTGCAAGAACCCTATATGTCCACTTCCAGTCTTGACTATTGTTAAAGATAAAAAGGGTTGTAGAGCAATATATAAATCATTTTTTTCAGAAAATAGTGAACCTTTTTCAAAATGTAAGTGGGAAGAGGAGTTAGATATAAGAATTAATTTAAGATGGTCAAAATATTATGCTCTACCATTTAGTTTCACTACAGATACGAATTTACAATGGTTTCATTATAGAATCAACCATAAAATATTGGGTACAAACTCACTCCTGAAGAAAATGAATATCGCTGTTTCAGAAATGTGTACATTCTGTCAGACAGAAATTGAAACCATAAAACATCTATTTATAGACTGTGCAACATCAAAACAATTTATGTCTAGTCTTGTGGACTATATCAAAGAAAAGAACAGTGCTATTATTACAAACTGGTCAATTACTGATATTTTATTTGGAAACAAAGAGTTTGACCCAGTGTTGAATAAATTATTATTGATAACAAAAAAAATCATCTTCAACCATAAATTAAATAAAAAAGAACTCTGTTTAACAAACTTTAAACATTATATTCGAAATCTTTATAACACAGAAAGATATATAGCAAAAGTAAACTTTAATTTGGTAGGAGTTGATGCTCTTTGGGAGGTCTATAAACCTCTTGTAATCTAAGATACATTATTGATTTCCCTCCGGGTTTTTGTGGTTAAATTGCTTTAAATATTTATACAATCAAGTACAGTAGACTTGATCCTTCCAATCTTTTTTTCATACAATTATTATTATTATTATAAAAAAAATGCTACTATTTAGTATTTAAAGAACATAAATAAAAACAAGCAGTTTTATCAGTCTCAGATGATTTTAATGTCTATAAATAAGTAAATGTTATATAATTCTTTAAATTGGAAATATATAATGTTACATAGTCATTCTTCGAGATAATATATAGTGTACAAATATGTAATATACAACATATATGTATATGTTGAATACTTCAATGAAGTTATCTTATTTTGTATACAACGCACGGAGAGCGGGTTTCTGTTTTACCAGTATTTTCTTTGGTTTACCGTTTTAACCGATTGTAGAATGCTGATTCAACTTTTAAAAGTGAAGTAAAAGTAACGCAGTTTTTTTGTTTTTGTTTGTTTGTTGTTTTGTTTTTTTTAATCCAGTGCAAACCATCACGGTTACATAAATTTCTTTAAAGTTAAGTTTATTATTGATACTTCTACGAATACCCGAGTGTGTTGATGAAACATAAGCCTGTTCTCTGTTGTTGGTGGGGTTTTTTAGGGTTTTTGTTTGCGAGGATTTTTTCTTTTCACAAACAGACTAAAGAGCAAACTTTCCTTGTAAATAAATTAAAAAAAATGTTAGTACAAAATGAAACAATATGGTATATATAGTCATTGTATAACTTATTTGATATCAATAACAAAATATATATATATAAAGAATGGGAGTTAACAAACTCACCAAAAGACTTGGAAAGTTTGCCCTTAATTTTACAAATGTGAAATTGTTGAATTCTGCATATATTATACTATAATGTGTTTCTTTACATCTGGTATTGTTAAACTGTTACAATGAAATAAAAAATTACAAAAAAAAAGATGGTTTATTCAATTAAGTACTTTTTAGGTTCATATGAACATTATTGTTTATGTTTTTCTCTTTAACACTTGCAGTATCTTAAAGAAACAAAAGTATCTTATTTATAGTTGTATATTATGTACAAGTTTCTGCAGTACAAAATACCTTTCCGGTCTTTTCGGTATTTGTCTCTTTCGGTTCGATAAGTTAAATTATGTACTCTAGTAAATTAAAGTTGCACAAAACAAAATTTAGAATTGAAAATTTATAAATTGTTTACAAGTTTTTGTAATTATACTTGTTTTAAAATTGAGAAATGGATTCTATGGTAAGACGCGAATAGTTTAGATTATTATTAATTGAATTAATTCAGCTTTCGTGTTAAATTTCAGTTTAATTTGGCGTGTTGCTTTTACAAAAACAGTCATCAGACTGTGAAGAATTTTATTCATATTCTATGTGAGATTGGTTTTGTTTATAACACCTTGGATATAGATTGATGGAAAACACATTAATATTTAGTTTATTTGTAATTGTGTTTTATTCTATTTTGTTCTATATGCTATTCATTTAATAACACTTAACATCTGTGTGACTCGTTATATTAAATTGTGTAATAAAGTTTTATTGGACTGGAAAAGGACCTCTTTTTATCTTTTAGAAATTACCCCATACTCACCGCATAAAACGGCACTAAACATACATAAAATATACTGACTAAATGCATGTGAAGTATTCGTGTGGTTTAGTAAATCATTGAATGTACTCGAAAGCTATATAAGATCGGTGTCATGTTAGATTCACACGCACTTCCGATAGTCCACGCGTGTGGATCTGCCGTGGGGGTCATGAGATTCACACGCGGAAAAATCATACGCATTTGTTAGTGTTTTGAATCGAATAATTACATTTGTTTAAACGTTATTTATCATTTTAAATCGCGTGTCTTCGTTTAAACATAGGTTGAACATGCAAAAAAAACACACTGGGAGTGTTATTTTACTCTTAAAACATACACTTGGTGACAATAGAAAATAGACGTGGTTTTGGCCGCTATAAGAGAAAGAAAATTCAACAGTGAGTCACGGTTAAACACAATTTTTACTAAATCAATAACTGTTATTTTAGTGAAACATACATCGATCGAAAGCTGAACTATTACCTGATCGAGTGATGTTAACATATTCATAGAAACTGGCGTAACTACGGAGAAGTAATCATTTTTTTCACGGGCATTTCTTCGCGAAAACGTCGAAGAATATCCACAACCATTTCATGCAGTACTGTCAAGGAGTTGTATCTCTATATAATTCCTTGAGTATTGTTATAACTATTGAAATCGCTGATTAACCAACATGAATGATAAACTTATAATTAGATTATTAAAGTATAAAAATAAAAGAAAACAGCGTAATTAACTTAAGTAAAATAAAAATATTAAATATTGAATAACATAAATATAAAAACATGATGAACAACATATCATTGATGTAAATTACATAATAGGCTTCATCTTTAATTAAGAATATATACTACACAAATACATAAGTTATTCTTGAAACAATAACCGATCGGTGGGCTATATTCTTACAAAATCAAAAGTAAAGACAATATTTTCTAAACGGATTAAATTACGAAAAATAAGCATTAATTTAAAGCAATATGCAGTTGCAAATCACGCGTCACGGAAACGAAAATAGGCCGCGGCGCTAATAATATCAATCACTAATTCTAAGTCGTTAAATACTTCATATTCGTTACAGCATACTGCTACATGTTTTCATTCATTTATTCATTCATCCATTCACTCACTCACGTACATACTTACCCATTTAACTATCCTTGTCCCTAATATTTTTAGATTCATTAACAGTACATAACGCCCCACTAATGATACGATAGATTGTATTTACCAGGTAGTTTTATTCCTTCCTGTTTGTACACTAATAATCATAAACATCGAGTGTGTGTGTGTTGGGGGGGGGGGGGGGGGGGGGGGGGGGTGTAAACAAGTCCTTCAATTTTGTTATGATAACAACTTTAGATTTGCGATATACGCCTGTGTAAAGTGCAAAGTGTTTTGTTTATTATAGTGTCGTTTATTATAGTGTCACCCCTATTGAAAGGGCCCGCCACACTTGGCTTATGTGACACCTTTATGCTGTACAGTTACTCCTCGAAAGCTATCATTGCCAGGCGTTAGGCGCTTAGACATTCGGTACCCCTCAATTTAACTCGCTACTGGGTAAGCAACCGGCCGCATCGGAAATCGCAGTGCTTTCACTGGGATTCGAACCATCGACCTGCCGCTTCCGAGGCGGACGCATTAACCACTAGGCCACGGAAGACGGAGAGCATGTTATATATATCAAAATAATCAATAAGCAATCTGTTTACCTTAAGGGAGTGGTTGCCGCCACTCACTCCCCTCATCACTCCCTTTTATGCACCCTTCATTCTATTTCTACTTTATACTTAACATAATATCCCTCCTCCTACGTTTCTTAAATTCTCTCCTCTTTACCTGCCTGCCTGCCTGCCTCCCTGCATGTATGCATGTATGTATGTATGTATGTATGTATGTCTCTCTCTGTCTCTGTCTGTCTCTCTCTGTCTCGCTCTCTCGCTCTCTCTTTCAACCCCTTGATCGTATCTTATTTCTTTTTCTCTACTTTCCCACTATCCATCGCCTCATATTCTCCTCTCTTTTATCATTGTCCTTTATCACAGTTCCGATCTTCTTTATTCTTTCTATATTTCCAAACTTAACTCTAGCTCTCTCTCTATTCTCTGTCTCTGTCTGTGTCTGTCTGTCTGTCTCTATCTCTCTCTCGCTCTCTCTCTCTCTCTCTCTCTCTCTCTCTCTCTCTCTCTCTAACCCTATATCTCATGTTCCACATTTCCTGAGCGTTTTTAATCTCTTTTATTACTTCTTGTATCTGTATCAGGAGTTTGTGGGAAGGAGAAGGCCCTCCAGCTGGCGAGGTGGGAGCTGCGATCCCCCCCCCCACCACCACCACCCACCCCTCACTGGTTTAGGCAAGTAATTATAAGTCTGATGGACCCATCTTCCGCTTTAATAGTAGCTATTTATAACCCCCCCCACACACACACACACACACCGGGGAAATTTCTAACGTCAATCAGATGCTGCATTCTTAAATGTTCGTGTGAAAATGTAATTCTCTGCTGCTAATCCTTATGGTGATAAATTGTCTTATGTTATTTTGTATTACTATTTTCTTTATACTGATCCAGTCCGTGGCAGGTATGGTGAAAAAAAAGCAAGCTATAGATATATATAACAAAGATATGGTGTCTGCATAAATGTTGAGCATGTAAAAGTTGACGTATACATATGTCAGGGGAAAACCAAGATATGGTACAAATGTACCTACATTAATATTGAGCAGGTAAAGGTTGACGAATACATATATCAGGGGAAATCAAAGCTATGGTGTCTACATTAATATTAAGCAGGTAAAGGTTGACGTATACATCCATTAGGGAAAAACAAAGATATGGTATCTACATCAATATTGAGCATGTACATGTTGACATATACATTTATCAGGGTAAAAAAAGATATGGTGCCTACATTAATGTTGAGCATGTAAATATTAACGTATACATCTATCAGGGGAAAACAAAGATAGTGTGACTACATTAATGTTGAGCAGGTAAAGGTTGACGTATACATCTATAAGGGGAAAACAAAGCTATGGTGTCTACATCAATATTGAGCAGGTAAAGGTTGATGTATACATCCATTAGGGGAAAACAAAGATATGATATCGACATTAATATTGAGCATGTAAAAGTTGACATATACATCTATCAGGGGAAAACAAAGATATGGTGCCTACATTAATGTTGAGCATGTAAATGTTAACGTATACATCTATCATGGGAAAACAAAGATATGATTAATACATTAATGTTGAGCAGGTAAAGGTTGACGTATACAAAACAAAGCTATGGTGTATACATTAATATTGGGCAGGTAAATGTTAACGTATACAAAACATAGACATGGTGTCTACATTAATATTGAGCAGGTAAAAGATGACGCATACAAAACAAAGATATGGTGTCTACAATAATGCTGAGCATGTAAAAGTCATCGTCGAATACCCATTTCGATACTCTCCATTTATCAACCGTTGGATATTACACTAGCTTGCGTCGTTTCTGCGAAGCCACAATGCAACCATATGATTGGTTCCTTCACGCTTTCATGAAGGAAATATTATTCAATCGCAACGCTAGTTTCATGTAAATACCGTTTTGATAAGACGTTAACGTTAACTGTATTTTGTTCTGTTCTGTTCAAATAAAACGACGCAGAGCTAGCGTAATTTCCTACGGGTGATGGATGGAGAGTATCGGAACTGACATGTAAAAATTGACGTATACATTTATCAGGGGGAAACAAAGATATGGTGTCTACATTAATGTTGAGCAGGTACAAGTTGACGTATACACCTGTCAGGGGAAAAAAGATATGGTGTTTTCATTAATATTGAGAATGTAAAAGTTGACGTATACATCTATCAGTGGGAAACATAGATATGGTGTCTACATTATTATTGAGCATGTAAAAGTTGACGTATACATCTATCAGTGGGAAACAGAGATATGATGTCTACATTAATATTGAGCATGTAAAAGTTGACTTATACATCTATCAGGGGGAAACAAAGCTATTGTATCAACATTAATGTTGAGCATGTAAAAGTTGACGTATACATCTATCAGGGGGAAACAAAGCTATGGTATCTACATTATCGTTCAGCATGTAAAAGTTGACGTATACATCTATCAGGGGAAAACAAAGCTATGGTATCTACATTAATGTTGAGCAGGTAAAAATTGACGTATACATCTATCAGGGGGAAAAAAGATTTAGTATCTACATTAATGTTGAGCATGTAAAAGTTGACGTATATATCTATCAAAGGGAAACAAATATATGGTGTCTACATTAATATTGAACAGGTAAAGGTTGACGTATACATCCATCAGGGGAAAACAAAGCTATGGTATCTACATTAATGTTGAGCATGTAAATGTTGACGTATACATCTATCAGTGGGAAACAAAGATATGGTGTCTACATTAATATTGAGCATGTAAAAGTTGGCGTATATATCTATCAAAGGGAAACAAAGATATGGTGTCTACATTAATATTGAATAGGTAAAGGTTGACGTATACATCTATCAGGGGAAAACAAAGCTATGGTGTCTACATGTATGTTGAGCAGGTAAAAGTTGACGTATACAAAACAAAGATGTGGTGTCTACAATAATATTGAGCAGGTAAAGGTTGACGTATACATCTATCAGGGGAAAACAAAGCTATGGTGTCTACATTAATGTTGAGCAGGTAAAAGTTGACGTATACATCTATCTGGGGAAAACAAAGATATGGTATCTACATTAATGTTGAGCAGGTAAAATTTGTCGTATACATCTATCAGGGGAAAACAAAGATATGGTATATACATTAATGTTGAACATGTAAAAGTTGACGTATACATCTATCAGGGGGTAACAAAGATATGGTATCTACATTAATGTTGAGCATGTAAAAGTTGACGTATACATCTATCAGTGGAAAACAAAGCTATGGTATCTACATTAATGTTGAGCATGTAAAAGTTGACGTATACATCTATCAGTGGGAAAACAAAGATATGGTGTCAACATTAATGTTGAGCATGTAAAAATTGACGTATACATCTATCAGGGGAAAACAAAGATATGGTGTCTACATTAATGTTGAGCATGTAAAAGTTGACGTATACATCTATCAGTGGGAAACAAAGATATGGTGTCTACATTAATATTGAGCAGGTAAAAGTTGACGTATACATCTATCAGGGGGAAACAAAGCTATGGTATCTACACTAATGTTCAGCATGTAAAAGTTGACGTATACATCTATCAGGGGGAAACAAAGATATGGTATTTACATTAATGTTCAGCATGTAAAAGTTGACGTATATATCTATCAAAGGGAAACAAAGATATGGTGTCTACATTAATATTGAACAGGTAAATGTTGACGTATACATCTATCAGGGGAAAACAAAGCTATGGTGTCTATATTAATGTTGAGCAGGTAAAAGTTGACGTATACAAAACAAATATATGGTGTCTACAATAATATTGAGCAGGTAAAGGTTGACGTATACATCTATCAGGGGAAAACAAAACTATGGTCACTACATAAATATTAAGCAGGTAAAGGTTGACGTTTACATCTATCAGGGGGAAATAAAGATATTGTATCTACATTAATGTTGAGCAGGTAAAGGTTGACGTTTACATTTATCAGGGGAAAACAAAGATATGGTATCTACATTAATGTTGAGCAGGTAAAAGTTGACATATACATTTATCAGGGGAAACTAAAGCTATGGTATCTTCATTAATGTTGAGCGGGTAAAAGTTAAAGTACGGGTAAAGTAATTGTCACAAAACATACCATGTCATAATTTCACTAATGTATTTTCAAATAAAACTTTGCGGTTGCTCTCAATTAGCAATGGTAATATTTCAGAAATATCAACTGTCTGTGCGACTTTAATTGAATATTGCTCTGCTTAGTAATCAAAATAACGTTTTAATATCGATTTATATGATCAAATATATATAATTGTCTCAAAAGTTAAAAACAAAAAAAAACTTACCTATTGGATAATATTGTTTATCTATTGGCCTGATTCTGTAATCATACCCATTCGTCACAAACAACTGTGTTCTCAGATCTTTCGCATCTTGTCCAGTTTGACAGTACGCATAACGTGCAAACGCTACAAAGCACAAATATAGCGCCGATAAAGTGTTACGTAATTCCATATGTTTTACTCTGTCGTTAAAAAATGCTTTAAATACACTACAAGATATCAAAGAAATTATTTAAAAGGAGTGGACTCCGCACAGTCAATATATAGAGCTCGCGTTAAATTTATATATCACTTGCGATCCAAATTAGTACATTTTCTTAAAGGGATTATATTGGCATTTTACCCCCAATTCCCTGTCCTAATTACACACACCCAGCATGACGATACACCTATAACTTAGAGATATACGCGTCCAAAGTGTCTAATTATATTACCTCCTCATTGTATGCACCGGGTTTCAAAAGCCACGTTTTTTTTATTTTTGTTTACATCACCGCTTTCTGATTTCCGATCAATCATCGTACAACATCGGGAATACTAGTTTTCAGGCCTCGTTTTCAGAGGTAAACAAACAAACGAGTGACGTCATTCAGCAAAGCCATATGAGAAATTCTAAAATTCTGGTAAGAAAATCCTATTTATTTCATTGTTTGTTTATATTATTTGCTAATGACAAGAAAAAACATAAAAAAATTGTTGTTGTTATTATTAAAGTGAACGTAAATGTGTGTTATATTTCACCAGTAAACTCCGTGTTTGTTGTCAAAGAATGTTTTAAAATGATTTTTTTGGGGGTGGGGTATCGAATATTCCGTTGGATAGTTAGAGAAACTAAACACGGATTTCTAGGATTTCACAAGAATGTAGTGTTACTTTTTAAGTTTCTATCCGCAAACAGTAGTAATAAATAACATTTTTTAAGTTTATTTCCTTTCAAATATTATCTCCGGCGAATTCTGAGGGGTTGTAGTCCACCCTAGGTAGGACTGTGAATCTGGAATTTTGACAAGATTTTACAGCAAAAAAAAACCACAACAGAATCGGTGAATCATACCACCTCAATTAAGTCAGTTAACCATAATAAAGAAGAAGTGTTGTACTGAAACCTTCAATCGCTTAAATGCCTGGCAGTGTTCTTCAATTAGCTCTTTTTGATGTTCTTATTATTGAATGCATTTTGGTTTCCTACTTTCAGTAATTATACAGACATGGATAAAAAAGCTACAACAAAGAGGCGTGGTAAGGGCAAAGGGCCAGTTGCGCCAAAGACAAAAAAAAAAGAAAGGAGCTGAGGAAGCAAACAGGGCAGAGGAAGCTCTGTATGTCATCCAAACAAGGAAGACACGAATGAGGGTATATATACAAAATTAACTTTAGACATAGTGTTTTGAGATATATATACATATACTCTTAATGGTTCTAAATTGAAGGGGTTGAATAAGTTGACAACAAATATTATTGTATAAATTTCATTTCTGTTGATTGCGCATTACAGGATACACTTATAAACACAAACATATACAAAGGTTGAACAATTTATATATGATGTGCCAAAAAATAAGTGATGTATAAATTTACAAACAAACAGACATCAGGCTTTGGAAAACAAAAAATTGCAGCATCCAGAATAAATTTAATACCATATTTTCAATGCCACCGGTAATAAATTAGACAAATTACCAAGTTATGGCCGTAGTTATATATTATCTATATAAAAGAAACATTGCATAAACTATATTGTGATTAAATATTCTTTACAGGCTTCCATACTAAAGATGCCTGTTGCGAAACTGAGGGAAGTTGTACTAATGATGCTGGAAAGCTATCCCTCACTGGCGTTTCATGTATTGGAACCTGCTGTGCCACATCCTGGAGGGCATCACCCAGAGGAGGGTTCTGCCATCCCTGAGTGGTGTGTTTGTGGAAAATGTAGGGAGATGCCCACAGAGAGGGAAAAGGTCTGCTGTGAGAGGGTGCAGTGCATTTCAACAATACTAGTATGTAACACTTTGTACAATTTTCATAAAGATGTTTTATGTTATACTGTAGAGGAATAGTCCATTTTTTTGTGCCAAAGTTGTTCACATTAACATAATTCCAATCTTACTTTCATATATGTCTCACTACATAGATACTTTTTTTTCCCTCAGTAACATGATTCTTAAGCAAAATGTCCTATGTAATTTGGTTTGAAATATTTTCAAAATGATTCATATTGATTGTGTTGTCTTGCTGCAGATAAATAGATAACAACTGCAATGCATGACCTTATTTTGTATAGAGCAAGAACAAAATTCAGCTGTGTAGCAAGACCTAGCATATTCATTGGATAACACCACGACTCGATAAAATCCCTTATAGCAGGGCTTCTGTTTGCTCACAGCTGTCATGTATTTGTACACCTTTACGATGCAGGGAATAGTTAAAATTGCATTAAAATACTTATTTGATGTGAATCTCAAACAAAAACAATCGTCATTAGGATCGGATTTCAAGTTGCTTTTGGTTTAATTCATTAGATATATTATACAGTGTGTATGTAGCCTATAAGTAGAGGGATGTATTATAGTGGTCCTATTAGCTGTCGGTAGAGCATTCTCCCTAGTTGGCGAATGGTACTGGGTAAGTGTTAAGGACTAGCTGCATTTTTATTTCGTCCTGTCACATATATCATAGGCATTTGTGTCCTATTGACACATTTCTAATTCATATTGTGCATTAATTCCATTCTGAAAGGGCAAGCAATTTTAATTTATGGTGTTGAACTATGCTTTCAACAGATGGTACCCAAACCACTGACATTATGCTGAAATTGGGTCAATTCGACAAATATACCCGGTAAATGCTTAGCATCATGCAAGGAAGCTGTTAGTACCACTTTCATTTCTGGGTTACTTTACCGCTACAGTCCTTTCTCAGGTCTTTATAAGGGCTGTTACGAAAGGCCACTTATCAGTGACATCTGAGTTCATGATTTGAACCAAAAATGTTATACGATGTTTGGTTATATTCAAGATGTAGTTTTCCTTCACTACTAAAGCCGGGCCCAATTAGCTCAATCAGTTATGCTTCTGATTATCAATCTTGTGGTTGTGAGTTCAAATCCCCACCCGACAGCAGTCTCCGTGATGATTGATATATACGACATTGTTTCTCTCGATACCATAAAAACGACAATAAATATTCAATCAGTCAATCAATTCACTTGCTATATATAAACTTTCAAAGGTAAAATGAAGTTTATGCCTTTTTTTCAGGACTTCTCCGTTCTTATTTTGGATGAGGCAGTCCTGGCACTGGCCAGGATGTACAGACAGGATGTGCTTGCTCTGGAAGAGGGAGCAGACATTATGAAGTGTAACCGGCAGTTTGTTTTATGGCAGCATGGGCGATTTGGTGTTGGTGAAAGGATGGTGATACCTTCATGCTGCGTATGGCAAATAAGGGACAAGTACCCGGACCCCTTTGGCCAGTACACTGGATTTTTAGCGGCAAGGTTGGCATAAGGAATATCATATTCTAAAATGCCAATGAGTGATAAACTTTACTCCTCTGAATGGTTATGTTACCAATATAAACTTACATTTAGAATTTCTTTTCATGTCATTTAGACAATGTCTTTCAATTAAGTATGTTTCTGAATTGTATCATTATACTCCATTGCATATATATTGCAATTCAACATTTCTGTATTTTTAATTAACTTGCAATACAATGAACATAAAAACAACAACTGTAATTCAATGTAATTAATTCATTTTATTACTGAGTCACACAAAAAAAATATAAAAGGTAACAGGACATACAATTCATACTAAGTTAGCATATGAATGAAAATACATTTTAGAGACTCAACTTTATAATGCAGACATTATCAATATTCTGATAGAAAAAAGTTTTTTTCAAATGTAATAAATTATCAAAAGTATAAGTTCGTGTTTTCTTGGAATTTCTTCTGAAATACAGGTAGAAATGGTTGTTTTTTTGTCCTATTTTTTCACATATGACCATAGAAATGCAAAATTAGAAGATTTTTTGTCCTATTAAAAGTACAAAAAAGTATGGGCCTGTTTAGATATTGGGGTACTCCAATTTATACATATTTGCATATGCAATTTTCAAAAGCGAAATTGACATTTCAATTGCATATTGAAATTGAACTTCCACGAAAACAAGGTTTTTTATTTGCAATATATTTGTATGCTGTGTAATAAATATCAAACCGATATTGTCTTGCAAGTGATTTTCATATTGTACCTAATGAAATGTTCTCTAGAATACTATTGTATGGAACTATGTTAATCCCAGTCTTTGTCTTGACATTGTAAGCTACCTATCTACTTAATTAGTAACACAATATCAGCTACTTATGTACAAAGTTAAAAGCTTAATCCTGACTAGAGTTATTGATTGACCACACATGCAATCTCAAATTTTAACTCAATCATCTAGTGTGTACAAAGTTTCATTTAAATAACTCAATCTTTCCTAGAGTTGGTATATATTGCACTGTTCCAAAAATCAGTTTCCATGAAGATAGCAAATATGGTTGAACACATCAAAAGGAAGTTAGTTTGTACAATATTCACCAGAAATCCAGTTCTACAATATTTATTTGTTGTGCATTTGGATCACTAAGCAAGGAATCAGCATCAAACACACCTTATCTGTACAAGTTACCGGGTAATTTTCCGCATATTCATTGTGAAATGTATGACACATGAAATGTATAGAACAATTATCACAGATGCTTTAGCTAGGCAGGGATTTGTACTCACAACATCTTTTATGACCTGAAGATGCATCCTTTAGTGCAATCAATAATCTGGCATCCAAGCGAATGATCAATTATCTTACATCATGGCAAACAATCAATAATATTACATCAAGATCAATAATCCGTCAATGATCAATAATCCTACATCATGGTCAATAATCCTACATCAGTCAATGATCAATAATTCTTAATCACAGTCAATGATCAATAGTCCTAAATCACAGTCAATAATCCTAGATCACGGTCAATTATCAATATTCCTACATCATGATCAATAATCCTTATCACAGTCAATGATCAATAATCCTACATCATGCTCAATAATCCTTCATCACAGTCAATGATCAATAATCCTACATCATGATCAATAATCCTTCATCACAGTCAATGATCAATAATCCTACAACATTGTTAATAATCCTACATCAGTCAATGATCAAATATCCTTCATCATGATCAATAATCCGTCATCACAGTCAATGATCAATAATCCTACAACATTGTTAATAATCCTACATCAGTCAATGATCAATAATCCTTCATCATGATCAATAATTCTACATTATGGTCAATAATCCTACATTATGGTCAATAATCCTACATCATGATCAATAATCCTTCATCACAGTGAATGATCAATAATCCTACATCATTGTTAATAATCCTACATCAGTCAATGATCAAATATCCTTCATCATGATTAATAATCCTTTATCATGATCAATAATGCAACATCATGGTCAATTATCAATAATCCTACATCATGGTCAATAATCCTACATTATGGTCAATAATCCTACATCATGGTCAATAATCAACAATCCTACAGCATGGTCAATAATCCTACATCACAGTCAATAATCATACATCACTGTCAATGATCAATAATCCTTCACCACGGTCAATTATCCTACATCACTGTCAATGATCAATAATCCTACACCAAGATCAATGTCAATAATCATACATCATGGTCAACATTCCTACATCATGATCAACAATTTTACAGAACAATCAATAATTGTACATCATGATCAATAATCCCACTCCACAACCAATGATATTCTTTTTGCAAACATAATCAACAGACAAAACTGTAATACTATATGTTGTTTTGCAATAGACAAAACCTGTGTTATAATACAATATGTGGCAAATTGTATTGCAACAGATAGAATTGTTTTATACAATATGTTGCAAAATATATTGCAATATATGATAATCTACATTGTTCTGCCATACTTTGCGTGGTATACCACCAGGTTCACTACCTTATCATCACTGTTGTATTGTAAGTACGTATCAGAGTATATTGTTGAATATATACAGGATATTTTGTTATTTAATTGAGTTGACCAACATACAAGTAAAAATAATACAACCTGTTTTGAGGCTCTATACCATGTATTATGAGATGCTCATTTTTACCATCATGCCTATTCATTAAATAAACAAATGATGCCAGATATTTTCTTTATCACATGATTATGCCAATAAGTGGTACATTTACCAGATGTTTAAAATCCAAAAAGAAACAAAATACTCGAAGGATTTCATACACCTTCTCAATTTGATTGACTTAACTGTAACATTTGTTTGATTGTTTTGTAATGTTTTTTTATATATGTGTTTTAACATATTTGTTTAGTTTCATTTGGTGTATAATTTGCACACAATAAATACATCGGTAAATAATGTAATTTGAGGATGAACATAAGCAGTTTCTGCTAAATATGATCATTTTGGAGGTGATCAATACTGGGTTACGACAACAAAAGCAGAGGACTATTTATTTTAACATAAAATCTGGCTAAAAATTGGTTTTCAAATGCCATAAAAATTCCATGGTTTCATTATGCTGCTACAAGGTATGTATGTAAAAAAAATAAATAAGTATGGGTGTAACTGGAAATAATTGTGTCGTTTCATGTTGTAATAAAATATCTATGCAATTATATTGTTTTTGTTGGCATTTCAAAAATTATCGTCCATGAATTTTAACCAAAATTATTACATATCTTGTTGTTTTCATCCTAATATACATTAAAAAATGCAAATATTAGTAGTGTATCAAATCTGATATAACTTGAATACTAAACCAACACCATATCGAATTTCTTATTTATTTACTCCAAAACGTGACACTTTTTCATCCACCAACTGCTGAGTAGGAAGTGGTTCTGTAGGCGCTAAATGGGTTGAAATTCTCAGAGGATCACCAGCTGGTAGAACTCTCTTACTGCTCATGCCTTTTCGATCTAACGAACGCATGTTCAGAGCTTTTCTCAATATTGACTTTATGTGTGGATAGGTCTTTTTTTCCTTGTATGGTACAACTGACCAACGCCCACTTTTCTTGTTGTAACATCTTGAGTATCTGAAAAAACATAAACCTTTTAAGGCATCAACATGACAGTGATTATTTTAAAAAACAAAGGTTTTCTATATGACAAGTGAATGCTGCTTGTTCCTGCAGATATCAATCTTTGCATTTGGTTCCTTTTGGTAAGAAGAGAGCCCAGAATTATTTTTGTGGTGGTAAATCAAACGTTAAGTTCACATTGGCTATTTAAAATTAAATAGTTTGTTTAGCCTATAGATCTCAAACTTTGCAAAGTAATTTTTGTCATAAAGGATATAACTTACATTGATTTCAAAGGTCAGTCAAAGTTACTTTTTTCATTTTTTTTTCAGTTTCTGATTATATCTCGAGAACAGTTTGTTCTTAGGGTCTTTGGCTGAACTCCCTAAAATCCCTGTTATCTGGCACATACAAACTTTTTTGTTTTATTGTGTAATGTATCAGTGAAAACAAGTTGAATAATTAGTACATTTGACAACTTCTGTAACAGTCGAAGCCAAATTCATAGAGCTGTAACAATAACAATCAGGTGACCCCCTAACAACCGGGATGTTACAGCTAAATTAATTTAATCTTGATTGTTAACAGGTTTTCATAGATTAAACATCAATAAACATGTCAATTATATGAAACCGCAGTTGTGGTCCAGTGGCAGAACGTCAGTGTCATGCTTAGGCTGGGATGTTACAGCTGAATGAATCTGACGTTGGTCTAATAGTATTTGTAAGATTACACACCAATACATATCTATTGAATTTTAGTTTATCATATCCTTTTTTATTGAGATCATTACAATTATTAAGTGTATACTTTGAAAAGCTGCCAAGTATAAATTAAAGCATTGTTGAATATCGTTTCGCTAAAACTATTTCAAAATACTTACACAATGTTTCCTTGTTTGTTCTTTAACAAAGGTCGATCACTGTGGATATTGTGGTCCAATGCCGCTAATATATTGCGGATCCTGTACACAGGTGGACTGTACGCAAACCTTTTGGCACAATACATCAAGATGTGCTGGTGAAATACCTCTAACTCAGCAGTACTCCTGTAATAAAAAATCATTTGCAATAAACACCAAAAAATGTAAAAACGATATTTCCAACGTAATGATATATTTTATATATAATCAGGGAATATACCCCTATGACAACTCTTCAGAGCAAATTGTGACATGTCTCTAAAGCAATAAACCTACCAAGTGTTAAGCACACTGTCTATCCTTGACATTTACTTCTGACAAAAAATGAATTAATTCGCTGTAACATCTTGGAAACAATATGACAAACGACTCAATTTCGACTCGGACAACAGTAACATAAAATGTGACATTCTCTAACAGAAATTTACCTAAAATTCAGGAAATATCCAACTCTGTTCAGCAGTCGCTTATCTAACCAATACTGGTCAGTGCTGCCAATGCAACAGTCTTTACTTTTGTCCAGCCATGGTTTATCTCTACCACTATTTGAGAGAGGACTGTGATTACACTCGTTCTTTCCATGACCATGCAACAATATCCAGGTGTGCTGGTTTGTCACGTGATGGAGAACTCCTCTCCAAATGCTCTGTAATTAAGAATAATACACATCAAAACTTCATTGACATAACACTGATCTTGATTCCAAAACACAAACTAACAAAATATAACTAAACGGAGATACAAAAATATAATATTCTAATAGTTTGATAATTATAGACCTAAAAATTGTATATAGAAAAAATAACATTAGTCATTGTATTCATTTTTTCACAACAGACTCCTTGTATGTGTTGCTTTGGCACTTCAGAGGGATTCTGTTATGAAAAATGTCCTGAACTTTTATATTATTTCCTTATTTAAGAGTACAAGTTGTATGCCCGTCATTTTATTGTCATTTTCATACTGCATGTTCATCTTTGAACATATTGCACATGTTCACAATGACATGTTCCAAATATATACTTCCTTGATTTGCACGCTAGTGCAGTATGAACATTCACAGCTTTAATATAACAACACCAAACTATTCAAAATATGCTATGTTCGGCTTTTTGAATGGAAACCCGCGATGAGTAATATATCTAGCTAAAATCAAGAGCATTCCAAGCAACCAGTGATCATTATTAACACAAGATGAGAAAATACAGTAATTAATTTTACAAATCAATAAAGCAATGTTGTAAAATGTATTGGTAATTTATTTAGTTACCATGAATTCAGGATATGTTTGTGCCTCCTGACACGAGTACCAGAAGTGGTTTATAATATCCCTAGACCACTGTTGTAAGATACTGCAACCTTTCTTTTGTCCAGCCTGCAAAATCATACTAGATTTTAATTGACAGACAAGTTGTGTGATTGTATTTCAAAGCCGTGCTCGATTAGCTCAGTCGGTTACACGGCTGACTATCAATCCAGGGGTCGCGAGTTCAAATCCCCCGCCCTGCAACAGTCTCCGTGATAATTGATATACAACATTGTGTCTCATAATCATTCGTCTCTCACCACTGATTCAAGTGGGAAAGTTATCAGTTACTTGCGGAGATGGGGTGTGCTTGGGTACTGGTTAATCCCAGGAAACAGTGGTTAGGTTAACTGATCGTCTGTTAGCCCTCGATGGCATAAAAATGATGCTAAATATTCAATCAATCAATCAATTGTATTTCAAATAATGGTCTATTTACATTTTGCCAGAGTGTTTACATCAATCGCTGAGTTCCATGTATTTATTTATTTTCACTTTAACAAAAAGATGTTTTATTTTCAAGACATTGTCCAAAATCCACACTGCAAATCATGATCAATAATCCTACATATTAGTGAAAAGGCTATAAACAGCACATAACTACACCCATTTAAAGGATAAATGGAAATCTGGAAGCTGAAATGGTGACAAAATAATAAAAAATATCGAAATTGTTATACATGTTTGACTATTTACCTGTAGGATCTTCTTTCCTAGATTTTTCGCAACATGCCAAACATCATTTGAGTGTTTTATTTCTGGATAATGTGTCCCTGCAAAATTATAAATGTAACTCTAGAACTCTCTTGGGATGTATTTTAGCTGCTTGCACATTTACTTGGTATCTATGCTTTTAGAGAAAATTAACCTGTATTAATCAACAACCTGTCTAAAAAGGCTCCTGCCTTTGACTGGCTGCTTAAAACAGATTTCATTGAATATACATGTGTATATAGAAAATATAATTGGTGTTAAATTGACAAACAGAACATAACATTATTTTTCCTTGCTTAAAGCCTGTACAATTTGTAACAAAGATAATTATTATTTATTGTTTACCTGTGCCCAGTTATTAATTATCTAACACCCCCGCCTATCAATCCAGGGGTGTCGAGTTTGATCCCTTGTGATAATTGAGATATTGTCGTTATCATACATCTCTTACTGCTGATTCAAATTGAAAAGTTATCAGTTACTTGCAGAGATGGGTGTACTCGAGTCCTGGTTAACCTTCCAGGAAACTGAGGATCCAAGGAAAGACTGGTAAGTTAACTGATCGTCTGTTATCCATCGAAAGCATAAAATACAATAGGTCCAAATAGTCCCATTATTTTGTAATTGTGCAGACTCTTGTACATTTTTATTTTCTGCCTTACATCTGCAATAGCACATACAGTTTAACCAGTGTAAGCGGTCACCTCTATCAAACAGCCACATTTGTTATTTCCCATTTATATGCTTTCTGCGCAATTTAACCTGCATAAACAACTACCGGTTTTACAACACCACTTTTGCTTCTGGATGCTTAAAGGACAGGTTCCACTGTAGTTCATATTATTTAAACAGAGGTAATAATGTTACATAATAATTTGTGACCAATGCAAAGGAGAGTACACAATTTTGTCCCTCGATGAAAAGTAAACTCTGGGGTTTATCAGTCCACCCACCTACCGATTGTTTTGAGAGTTTGGGATTGAACCAGTATTCGTTAGCAGCCAACACAGTCACCACTACACTATTTTAGGTTATTAAAGTTTCACATAAACTTACTCATGAGAGCTCCTATTCACATATGGGCATCTGTTACCACCTCCGAAATCACCATGCCATCATCTATGAGCTCCTTTAGTGCATCTCCAAACCCTTTTTTCTCCATATTTGCTGATTTTCTCTCTGTTTCTCGCTTATCCAATGTGTGCAGAGTCAATATTTTTTTTGTCGTGTTTTCCATAAAAGTGTAGCTGCAATATTGTGCGCAATGACCAGGAGAATCCATACGCCCATCACCTAAAAACAAAACAAAGAAGATTGAATGGTTGATTGATTGATTGAATATTTAGCCTCCTTTTTATGCCATCGAGGGCTAACAACCGATCAGTTAACTTAGCCACTGTTACCTGGGATCTGAAAGGCTAACCAGTACTGGAGCACACCCAATCTACCTAATAACTTTGCTCCCACTTGAATCAGCGGTGAGAGACAAATGATAAGGAGACACAATGTTGTATATCAATCATCACTAGTCTTTGCTGAGTTGAGATTCGAACTCACAACCCCATGATTGATAGTCAGATGCGTTACAGACTGAGCTAATCGACCCTGCAACAAAAAATGGAGACAACTGTCACAACATTTAAAATGTATGAATGACTGTCAAACTGTTTTATTGACTATGTGTACAACTTGTAGTTATGTTGATTCCCATTTCCACTAGTATATCGAAAGCGGTAGGTGGGGTGCGTCGAATATAATAACTTTGAACCAAACTCATGATTGAAGGGCTGTGGATTCAATCCTCCGTCCACCAAACTGACAGCTGATAACCTATATATATATATATTTATATATATTAAACTATGAAAAAAGAAAGCTGATGAATATACACCAAAAAAACAAGTGACATAAAATTCAATTTTAACAGAGTGAAAAAGCATTATTATGCTCATATGTTGAAAAAATAAACATGCAAATTTTCTCTGAATTAAACTAGTACTTATGGTTCGTACCCAGAATAATAAGCTCTTGATCCTTGAATTGCTGAAGTATTTCCCTCTGGTGGTCTTTCCAAAAATTGTTGATGGTTGGAACAATATATGAATTCTAGATATTATGAAAAGATGATGCTCTGACAAGAACTTCAAGTTCAGCATCTGGGCCCAGAGTGCTATTTTCCCATAGTTGTTCCCTGAGGTGACGATTGTAATGGCACTAAGGAAATCCCCATCGTGGAGTCGTTTGTTAAAAGTTGGCTGCGAACACCATTTGTGAACAACATGATCGTTGGCACACATCTGCGATGTATATATACAACGAAATTGGTCATTAATTCAATTTTAAGAAAGGGGATGGCAACAACAATGTTGTACATAATACTGAGTAAAAAAAATCGATTCAAACACCATGAAGCATATCAATAATGGCTGCCAAGACAAATAAATCTAGGCTAAAAGTAACAATGGAACATGTACTTAAAACTTCAATGGCTGTATAAGCAGACTGTGTGGGTATTATATAATGTGCTTGCTGCATACTGTTTCAGTTTAGTTTCTAAGTACATGTAAAACAGTGTAATGATATAAATTATAATTTCAGGTAACAACAAATTGTTTGTTATGAAAAACATTTTTCAACTACAACTTGCCAGCTATTATTTTTCAGGAATGAAGTTCTTCATTTACCAAAGCTACTGACTTTGAGACTGTACATATATTTTTATCATTTTGTTGGCAACAGTGCAATATGTGAAATTGAACTACAAATATGTCTGTCGACATTTATACCCTAATATGAAGTGGCGGATGGGAGAGTGTAGCTATATACACCAGTTTTCCCCCCACCATGGTACATGTCTAAGAATTGCACACAACACATCAGTTTGCAGCGTTGATCAATAATCATATGTGCAAAGTAATCTTCCTTAGTATATAAAACTTACCGATTTACTGATTTTAAACAGCAATTACAACAAGTCTCGTATGCAGACCTTGATGCTGACAAACATATAAGGTCTGCATATTGCCTCCACATGCTGACTAAATGTAACAAGTAATGTTGAAATCCACCCATGCATAACTGTATCAGAGTTGTGGATGAGACATGATTTAAACATGTTATAATTTGATACTTCACCCTTAAATATTCATCTAAATAGTGAAATTGTAAGTCTTACCCATTTCAGATAAAGTGCAGATCCAACGAAATTCTCAACAATCTGCTGAACTTTGCTTCCACACTGAGTACACTGGGTAACATGAATCTTGGCTAGTATTTTTATTTGTTCAAGGAAAGAAAGGCATACAACATCATCGGTTATTCTTTCACAATCTGCTTCTGTCTTCACATGATCTATTCCCGCCTCAACTTCTTCCTCAATATCATGATATTCACTACCATCAACATCATCAGCAGCCTCCATCCCAAATTCAATTTCTTCGCAGGCCAATTCCTCAACTTTTAAGTTAACATCATCTGGCCTAAAACATGTTAACTCATTTTGAAATCATTGAATTTGAAAATAAAAAGTATCTATATTTTTCTTCATTTGTTCATATCAATTTTATAGTTACTTAGCTGACTGAACCCCAGTATGTCAAATTATATGACACTCCTTATGAACATTCAAATCCCAATTTCGTCACATTACCCTGACACCAGTGTGATCAGTTATACTTTGACCATCATATAGTCCCATCATACTGACAGTAGACTGATCATTCCTACTTTCACCCAAACTCATCAAATTTTATTTACATTACACCGACCGGTCATTCCTAGTTTGACCCAAACTAGTCATTTTATACTGCCACTAGACAGACAATTTCTAGTTTGACCCAAACTTTTCAGTTTTACTGACATTAGACAGATAATTCCTAGTTTGACCCATATTTGTAATTTTATACTGCCACTAGACTGGTAATTACTAGTTTGACCCAAACTAGTCATTCCATACTGCCACTATATTGGTTACAAGTTACAAGGTTTATTCCAGTAATCCAGGCCACTGGCCCATAATACAATTTACATAATGGTAAATTTAAAATAATTTCTAGTTTGACCTAAACTAGTCATTTTATACTGATACTAGGCTGGTCATTCCTAGTTAGTCCCAAACTAGTCACATTTTACCAACACTAGACTGGGCATTCTGAGTTTTACTCTAACTGGTCGCATTATAGCAATGATACACTGGACAATTATAGTTGTTTATAAACAATAATGTTCGCTATCTCAATATTTGGTAACAATAATGTTGGCTATCTCAATATCTGGAAACAATAATGTTGACTATCTCATTATCTGGTACTGACTGTTCCCATAAACAATAAATAGTTTTTTAAAAACAACTTACAATGTAGCAATCACTGCAAAACTTGGCTCGTAGTCTGAATCATACTCATCATCATCACTGTCTTCATCTGCTGATAATGCAGTTACATCTAAAGTCAAGCTGCAATTCAGAAAAAAAGCATTTACTTGCATTATGCCCTTTGATCATCAGGTTATGTATAGCAAATAATTATACAGATAAAGATCAAATTAAAAAAACAACATAACTTATAGAGTCATTATTATTCAGCATACATCTTGCAAACTTTCTCACACTAAGAATTTGAACCAAAAAGGACATAAATAAAACACCTAATTATACAAATTAGAAATCTCGAGACATTGTTTTAGACTTCTTTGCATCCCTCATAAATGTACATAACATGTATATTTGCTATATAATGTAAAGCCTACTTACTTAAATGGATCACCAAATGAGGTTGTCAATTCCTTCTTCTGAATTGCCCTCCCTCTTTTGGTGAAGATTTGTTCGGATGGACCAAGTCTATAGATGGTATAATGAAAAACGTATTTCTTTGCATTACATAAATACACCAATTTCATGTTGTAGTCCCATTCTGTGGCATATTTGCATTTATATGAACACAATGTAAATATACAAATTTATATGGAGTGAAGAGTTTGCAGATAATAAAAAGATAACAGACAACAGGAACAATAACAAAGTGCAATATATTTGCAATGACTACAAAATCAACATGATTACAAATTCATATAAACAAGCCGGGCCCAATTAGCTCAGTCGGTTACACGTCTGACTAGCAATCCAGGGATCGTGAGTTTGAATCCCGGCTCGACAACAGTCGCCGTCATGATTCTTATACAACATTGTGTCTCATTATCATTCGTCTCTCACTGCTGATTCAAGTGGAAAAGTTATCAGTTACTTGCGGAGATGGGGTATGCTCTAGTACTGGTTAACCATTCAGGATCCCAGGAAACAGTGGTTAGGTTACGGCTTTTCCAGAATTAAATGTATGGGGGGGGGGGGGGGGGGGGGGGTCGGACGGCACTTATTTTTTTTTACCCACAGAGCATAAAATTTAATTGTGATATATACCACCATGCATAAAATTTTAATTAGATAAAATACCACCATGCACAAAATAAAAAAAAAAAAGAGGCTAAAATCCCCTTCCTAATGTTTTCTTATTGTAACGCTTCCAAAATTACTAGTCTGGACGGTTGCCTACTTTCTTTGAAGTACGCCGACGTTACACTTTTGATCTAATGCCGATATGCAAGTGATTACGTCACAGATTACCTCAGGTCGAGAATTAAATAAAGGGGCACTACAGATAACAAACGAGAGAAAAAACACAACATATTAATAATTAAAGGTTAGTGTTTGTTTGTGACTAGTTGTCTTCTAAAATGTTTATTTTCAGTATACTTATTTCTTAAAAAAGAATTACTATTAAATTGATACGATCCGTAAAGAGAGTTATGCTACACATGCCTAAATTTATGCACAGAATGAACACGCTGTCCCTTTCATTAACGCCTTGTGCCAATGTCCGATGACGGCACTCTGACAGTGAAACAAACATTATTATGACACATGTTATTTACTCCCTACTATCGATAAAGGTTTAATCTAATTTGACCTCATTTCGCACACCCGATGGCAAACAATCCGCTTATGGATGCTCAAAGACAATTTCACAGTCCAATTTATGTTTTTGTACGACCGTCAAGAAATATCTGCTTTTCGCCATGATTTTTTCAGACACTGGGGTAAGAATGAGGCGTATAGGGTGTGGGGTGACATATCTGAGAATGTGGATTTTATTTTCACTGCTAACGCAATGTCCTATTTTTTGTCACAATAGACTGCATTTCTTGGTGTTTCTTTTTGTGCCGAATAAATTATTGTTTTACACTATCTGACAAACAGCGCGGATATGCATATAATAATAGCAATGCTGCCAGAGTTGAATCGTAGTTTTTGCGGAATTTAATAATATACACGTCTGTATATTCATATCTGTATTGGAGTATTTGTAAACATATCCGATACGTCAAATATTGAAATATAATTCGTAAAATTTACTTGAGGAGATAATTTTGTGACATGGCATCTCGGCATCAATTTAATAAAGTAGACGTGGTTACGGCCTGCTACGAGTGTATTCCGCCACCTGATAAGCTCGTACATTTCCGTGTTAATAATTTATCCACGACTAAGAGTATGTTTCTTGTCCCTTTTCGGGAAGTCCGAAGGTAGATAATTATACTTTGTTTCAAACAAACAAATTAAATCATATGTTGTTGTCGGGTGATGTAATTATATTATGGCGATCTTAACAAAAAAGATCAATCAGTTTGAGATGAAAAAGTTAATTGAAGACAATTCCTAATATTAACATCACCAGTGTATCGAGTGTCCAACTGTGTAGTCGCGTAAAACGTTCCTTGGTCATGGTGTCTGGAGGTTGTGTATTACAATCGTTACAACACGTGTGTCAGTGGCAAACTTAAAGGTCAAATCAAGGTAAATTTAAAAGACCTGCAGTTTCTGCTGCGATAAAGATAAGACGCTCGCCGAAATCTAGACGCTGCGGGAAGTTGACTTGGTGCGGTACATGGGGAAGGACAATTTTATGTTTTTGTATACGACAGGAGGAAATATCTGGGCAGAAAATGTATAAAATTTCGAGAAGAAAAACGGCGTTGAAGAAAAAATTTGGTTCATAGACAGAAATACCGGCAAGGCATAAAATTCTAATAAGCTTTTACCCCGCAAGGCATCATTTTTTTTTATGAAAATACCCACCAGGCATAAAATTTTAATTATACTGCCGTCCGACCCCCCCATACATTTAATTCTGGAAAAGCCCTTAACTGATCGTCTGTTTGCCCTTGATGACATAAAAATGATGCTAAATATTAAATCAATCATATAAACATTTATTTAAAAACAAATCACCATTTCAACATGAAGGTATGGAGATATACATATATGCCCAGTGTCAGCAATGAGGTATTTTTAACTTATTTTCTATTTCTTCATTTCATGATACTTATATAGAGTCAATACTTACTCTAAAGGTAGGTCACTGACACCTGGCATCTGTTTTATGTTTGGTGAGTGTTTGAGGCAAGTCCGAGTTGAGTGAGGGAATTTCTGAAATCCTGCAAATGCAAAATATAACACAATACAAGAAATATCAGACTTGTTGACTTGGATTAAATGTTGGTATTACAAAATAGACCTTGTTCTTATGAATTATTCTTAACATGTTTGAGAAACCAAAATGTTGTGGCATTTGTACTGAAGATGGGCTCCATCATAAGTGCTTAGCCCACATTTTTTTGTATAGATCTAAAAATAAGTGTTGATGATATTAGTTGAAAAAAATACAAATGTGGGCCTACCTTGCTGTTGCAGTCTCACTGTCAGTTTCTGGTATGTATTCAATTCCTGACATCGTTCTCTCACTGTTGCTGTAAAGGAATCGGGTATAAATATTATAAAACAAAACATAACAATGTTAGAATTAATGATATATAAATAAAAGGCATAAAATCCTGTTATGTTTATCAAAATCTGAAACAATTCCTATAAAAAAAATAACCTCAATATAAACAGTAATTCCCAATAATAAAAATGGTTTTATAATGTAATCATATAATGAATTAATAATATAAAATTATAAAACAAACACACAGACAAAGACAAGTCTTATTTCATATATGTAAAAAAGTGGTTCAGTTGATAAAAGTAATAATACTTATTGAGTGAACTGTC
Organism: Panopea generosa; assembly: GCA_029582155.1. NCBI lineage: Eukaryota > Metazoa > Mollusca > Bivalvia > Adapedonta > Hiatellidae > Panopea > Panopea generosa. The sequence goes on from CM055894.1 coordinate 41,578,638, forward strand.
TTTATATGTGCACGTGCTTATTTGTCCCTTAGTTATCAAACATTGTTTTTTGTTATTACACCAACTGTTGAAAATATAGAACTTTTTTTCTCCCTTTGAATTATTCATGAAGTATATCGTTATATTTTTTATCATTTGTTTTCATTCGATATTTTTTTAATTATTTTCACCACAATGACATATATATATTAGTATTATTATCTATATACTTAACATGTACATGAAATGATTTTTTACAAGGGACACCTGTAATAAACAATAGTTCCAAAACCTCCTCAGTGGTACGAAACCTCCTGGTACGAAACAACCAACCTATTCAATTACTTATTTGTATCCACTGAAGAGACTTCCAACAAGTGCATCTGACTGTCCATAATTCCTGACAATATCGGTGTTGTAAGATGCTCCTGGCTGTTTCATTCGAATCTTCTGTCTGTCATAATACTTGTACAAAAAACAATAAAAAAAATTACCAAAATATTTTTCTTTCCAGATGCGATCAATTGAAAAAAATCATTCAATATGTATAGAGAACATGTACAATTAGCCATTGGGGCCTAAACATACATGTATTTTGAAATGGGATAAGTCAAACAAATTATTATATAAAAAAAGCCGATTAGTATAAAATATTTTACATAATTTTTGGGGGCTGTTTTTCAGATCACACAATTCATCATCAGTTAATTTCATTATGAATTAAGTTTTCAGTAGTTTAAATAATGACATATGCATATTGTTTGGAAATTGCTACTATTAAATCATTTCAACGATTGTTTACATACATGTACATATGAAAATATGTAAACACTTACTTGTCCAGCAGAAGGCTCGCCAATTTCCTGTTCGTTATTCCTCCTAATCCATTTCTCAAATCATTCCATCTATCTATTACATTTCCAATATTTATTCTGGATTGATTGCTGATGCGATCAATATTTCGTTTTGTCTTTTTTTTTTTTACTACTATCCGATTTTTTTGGACGACCTATATTCAAAAGGAAGAGGCTAAATATCAAGAAGGTTCCCTTTCACTGCGCATGATCAATTTGGAACATTCGGAATCCTCGGATTTTTCTATTTACCGCTAAAATTCAAGATGGACAGTAAACACGAAATATGCCGGTACTTTTAATGTCTTTTATACGGAATTAGTGGTTAGATGTAAACCCCGATACATGTGATACTCTTAGTTTATGTTTTGTTTAAGTCGAACACGTACATGTAAACGAGAGTTAAGTTTAAACTTATTAATTTTACTACTATTGTGAAACTTAACTTGGTACCAGTTTACAACTAAGACAAATTACGCTCGGAGACTGCCTTGGTAGAACCAGTACTTAGCATATGCGGGAAAAAAAGCGTCTTACTCAAGGACACCACATATAGTCGAAAGATCGAACTCCAGCCCCCCCCCACCCCATCGATCTCATGGATTCAGTGCTCTAATACTACTACCCCCCCTCCCCCCCCCCCCCCCCCCCCCCCCCCCCCCCCCCCACACACACCAAGTGTTTAGTATGATAACCTTAGTTTTAAACTGCATGTCAATAAATCGATGTATGGTCTGGTGGGTAATTTAATAAAGAATTTTATACTATAGGTGTGTGTACATCCAACCACAGCAGGACCTGGTTTAATATCTTGGTTGGTAACTAAGCTCATAAATATGGTGTTTATGCACAGCTTTTAATTATTTTGATATCCGACTTGTCTCTAGAAAAGCAAAATAAAAAATCTTTACAAGGATTCTAATAAATTGCAATATGTCGCACTAAGTGGGTAATGTGTCAGACTTTCAATCAAGGGGTCAAGAGTTTGAATCATTATATAGCCAACTGAGCTGGTGAGTAACTGACTATACATTTATGTATGTAACTAAATTTAATAATAATTTAGTTCATACTAATTTATTTTAGCTTGATTGCAATGAAAGCTCAGAGCTCATATCAACCACTCTCTGAGTCCGTTTCCTGGGTAGCACCAACTACTGAGTGTTGTTTTATATGGGGCATCTGGTCAACTTGGGATTGAACACGCAACCTCAGGCATGAACAGCCAACACTATCCATTTGACTTCCGCCCCACATTCTACCAATCTTTGAAAATGGTTTAATTGTATCCATTGTAATTTATGTTTTCAGCTCCTGTCATTGTGTTTATTTTTTGCTGATGAGCACAACTATAATGTAAGTTTAACTGTTATAATAAATTCTTATAAATAGAGTTTAAAAAGAATGACAGGATTGTCACTGAGAATACTTTACAATTGTTTAAAAGAAATAATTATTTAGGGTAACCATTGTAAGATAAAGAATATCCATTAAAAATGAAATAAAAAAATGAATACATTTAAATACATTAAATGGTATATTTTAAAATCATATCATTTTACATTGTCATAGTTCAAATCACCACACAGTCACCGTCTCGGTGATGATTGATATATATTGTCATTTGTTACTGATGCTGAAGTAGGAAAGTTGCCGTTTGTTTGCAGAGATGGGGCGTGCTTGAGTACTGGTTAACTTTCCAGGAACCAAGGAAACAGTTGTTAGCTTAACTGATCGTGTGTTAGCCATCAGTGGCATAATAATGATGCTAAATATTCAAACAAACATTAATAACACAATTAAATATTGCTTTGGATTTAAAAAAAATAAATACATATTATACAAAACTTTCATATGTTAGCACACAAATAAGTAGATAATATATTTGTATAAGTATGGTCATGAAATATTCACTTGCTGTGATTGTAGGTAGCGCCAACACAGTTAGCTGTAGATCCTTTTCCAGGAATTGCACAGGTAATATATAATTGCATTTAAACAATACAATTACATATATCTTCCCACATTTTACAAAATGTTTTTCTTTAAAGGAAACAGTAACACTTTTTGCCGTTGTTTACAGAGCTGCATCATCAGTTCTATTCAATTGCCCAGGATTCACTGAATTTGACACAATGACATTGTGTAAAGATATATATATATATTCTATCCAATTTTGATGAGGCTGCAATAGCATTTCAAATGTCTGATTGATTGGACTAATTTTTATTAAAATATAACTAATGTATAAATATTTTTTACAATTTCAACAATGTAATAGATCTATACAACTCAGCTAACATTAAATTATGTTCATTGTAGGTAGTGCCAAATCAGCATGTTGCTGTCAGTCCTGGTCTTGCACCAGATGGGATCACCCAGGTAAAATAAAAAATTTTATTTTAATAATCTCATTTCATACATTCACAGTTATTTTTAGTAAATAAATCAATACAAGTACCAATAGAGAAAAAAATATGTTGATTAACTGTTCTTTATTGAAACGCCTCAAAACAATTTAGATGCACTTGCAACTTTTATACATAAATATACTGACAATTACCTCTGTAGCCTTTTGGATAATGAGTCCAAGATCAAGATAAATATGACAACAGTCATGGAGAAACCCTTATGTAGGTTTAAAGAAGCAGTTGTTTCACAAATATAAATATTTGCATCTATTACAGGTAGTGCCAACTGACCATGTACTGGTAGTTAGCCCTGATCAGGCACTGTCTGAAGTCATCCAGGTATAATTAAAACAATATATTTCTTATAAACATTTTTCTCTGTTTTTATCTTCTGTTGCATTGATATAAGAATAGCAGCTTACAAAACTGTGTTTCCTTTCAAGTATAAGATCAAGTCTAGGTCATACAGTTTAAAGTTCAAATTAGCATAGTGTCTAATGACTGCTCCAAATGATCTAAATCCCTTAAACGAATTTGATATAGCTTGATACAAATATTCACCTCATTGAGACAGCATGTGTTACTAGACTTCCAGTCACTAATGATTGATGAAAAGGTTTTAATTGAAAGTCAATTATCAAATGTCTGTTTAACAACACCAAAATTTATAAAAATATTAGCGGGTTATCTTATTTGCACCTTAAGTATTTACTTGTGATTTCAGGTAGCACCAACTCAGCAACTAGTTGAAGTTAGTCCTAATCAGGCACTTGAAGATATTATCTAGGTATAATTTAAATATATATTTAGTAAATTAAGTTGATGTGTGCCAAGGTAAGTTAAACTCAACTGACACCTGTGTATGAAGAGTGTATGTGTGTCAAAGTAAGTTTTACTCACCTGACACCTGTGTGTGATGAGTGTATGTGTGTCAAGGTAAGTTTTACTCACCTGAGATCTGTGTATGAAGAGTGTATGTGTGTCAAAGTAAGTTTTACTCACCTGACAACTGTGTATGAAGAGTGTATGTGTGTCAAGGTAAGTTTTACTCACCTGACAACTGTGTATGTGTCAAGGTAAGTTTCACTCACCTGACACCTTGGTATGAAGAGTGTATGTGTGTCAAGGTAAGTTTTACTCACCTGACAACTGTGTATGTGTCAAGGTAAGTTTCACTCACCTGACACCTTGGTATGAAGAGTGTTTGTGTGTCAAGGTAAGTTTCAGTCACCTGGTACCTGTGTATGAAGAGTGTATGTGTGCAAAGGAAAGTTTCAGTCTCCTGACACCTGTGTATGTGTGCCAAGGTAAGTTTCACTCACCTGACAACTGTGTATGAATCAAGGTAAGTTTCACTCACCTGGTACCTGTGTATGAAGAGTGTATGTGTGCAAAGGAAAGTTTCAATCACCTGACAATTGTGTATGTGTGTCCAAGTTAGTTTCACTCACCTGACACCTGTGTATGTGTGGCAAGGTAAATTTCACTCATCTGACAACTGTATATGAAGAGTGTATATATGTCAAGGTAAGTTTCACTCACCTGAGATCTGTATTAAGAGTATATGTGTGTCATTGTAAGTTTTACTAACCTGGTACCTGTGTATGAAGAGTGTATGTGTGCAAAGGAAAGTTTCAATCACCTGACAACTGTGTATGTGTGTCCAAGTTAGTTTCACTCACCTGACACCTGTGTATGTGTGGCAAGGTAAGTTTCACTCAACTGACAACTGTGTATGAAGAGTGTATATGTGTCAAGGTAAGTTTCACTCACCTGACACCTGGGTATGAAGAATGTATGTGTGTCAAGGGAAGTTAAACTCACCTTGTACCTTTATATAAAGAGTGTATGTGTGTCAAGGTAAGTTAAACTCACCTGATACCTATTGATTTTGATTAAAGGAAAGAACTGAGAGTACTCCAAATATTTTGATCATCGATATTAATGTATTTCTCTTTCAAGACTGATGGTTCCGGTTTACACAGCCAGATAGCTCCAGATGAACAGTTTCAGCATGCAATGTGTAGACACATGTAGTAGAGCTCTTGTACCTCTTGATGTATTTAATCAGGATGAATATATTCGTAATTTTAGTTTAATTAGGCGGCATGTGTTTGGAGATGGCAATTGTCTTTTTAGAGCTGTTAGTTTCGGATTATTTGGTCATGAAAGTAGTTATTCCGAGTTATGGCAAATTGCAGTGTCTTATATTAGGGAAAATGAAGTTGATTTCAATGATTTATTTATCCAAGGATCAATGAATGATGATTAAAACAGGTTGTCTTTAGATGGTATATATGCTGGATTTGAGTGTATAGTCGCTTTAAGTAGGCATTTCAGGCGTAATATTTTTGTTACACAAGGTGGTAATGACAATAATAATGTTAATACTATCACTGTTGATGAACAAAACAGTTACATATCAGCAGCTCCTATTCATATTTTGTATACAACCAGTGTAGGAGGAGGTCATTATGATATTGTAGTTGATGATGTCACTGGATCCACATTTCCTTACCAGAATGTAGCAAATGAATTACTTAATTGTGGTAATGCTTCTGTTGTAGATGATTTAAAAAGTACTTCTTTCAACGAGAGTGTAATAAGTTCAGATCCATCAGTAGCATTTGATAACATTGGTAGTAGCAATCTGCAGTAGCTTTACTGATCACGTTTACATAAACCCACCATAAGATAAAGACTCTTGTCTTGTTGGAACTGTTTGTAGACATTGCAATATGTATTTCTCTTCAAAGAAAAGTTTGAAAAGACATAGTTGTAAATGCCGTTCTAGTCCATTAGACAAAAAGGAAAAACCATTGACTTGACTTCAATTCTTTGCAGTGTACCATCTTGTTCTGAAAAGAGTAGGACAGTCGATAAAATGGCTGAACACCTTAAGACTATTCATGGAACTGAAATGGCAATACAAACATTTAATTTTAAAACTGAACAGGAATTTGTGTGTTGGAAATCCAATGAGGAATGTACAAATAATGTGTTTTTTAAGTGCTTAGCTACGAAAAAGGTCTGTGGTAAAGTATACAAGAACTTTATATGTTATCGTAGTGGTTCAAAACTTAGTGAAAATAGTAATAACATTAAGAATGCTGTTTTAAGTAATAAACGTGCACGTAAAGGCTCAGCAAAAATAGGTAAGATCTGCCCATCAAGAATGAATGTAATAGTGCAAAGTTCTGGGGTTGTTTCTGTGAAGTACATACAGACTCATTTTCATGCAACTGGTTTAAATCAAACTCGTTTCCTTCCTATCCCAGAATCTGTAAGGAATCAGATTAGGTCACGTTTACCCATGGTACAAAATATTAGTAGTCAACATCAGTGCATTTAAGAGTTCTAAGTCTGCAGTCACTCCCCAATAATCCTGTGCTGTTATATAAGCAGCAACACACACAATCTTATTCTATCCAACTTAGGAAAGAAGATTCCATGTTGGTTCTGAGGACCAAAGAACAGGCTATAGAATTTAAACATTATGCCCCTGATGTTATATGTATAGATTTTACTCATGGCACAATAAACACAATAGAAAAACTTACGCCTAAGTAAAAAATCTCATCAAACAAGAAAATAGAAAAACAACTCAGTTTCAAGGCAACACAGAAGAAAAAAGGAGTTTATGTGTATCGGGGTAAGATTCCCTCTCGTACCAATGTATAAGAGTGTATGTGTGTCAGGGTAAGATTCCTTCTCCTCATACCAATGTATGAGAAGTGTATGTGTGTCAAGGTAAGATTCTCTCTCCTCAAACCCATGTATGAGGAGTGTATGTGTGTCAAGGTAAGTTTCTCTCTCCTCATACCTATGTACAAGGAATATATGTGTGTTAAGGTAAGTTTCCCTCTCCTCATACCAATAAATGATGAGTGTATGTGTGTCAAAGTAAGTCTCCCTCTCCTCGTACCTATGTATGATGAGTGTATGTGTGTCAAAGTAAGTCTCCCTCTCCTCGTACCCATGTATGAGGAGTGTATGTGTGTCAAGGTAAGTTTCTCTCTCCTCATACCTATGTACAAGTAATATATGTGTGTCAAGGTAAGTTTCCCTCTCCTCATACCACTATATGATGAGTGTATGTGTGTCAAAGTAAGATTCTCTCTCCTCATACCTATGTACAAGGAGTGTATGTGTGTCAAGGTAAGTTTACTTCTCTTACCTATGTACCTCTTCATACGTGTATGTGTGTCGCTGTAAAAAGAGTGTAAAATTATTGAAAAAAAGTTTTCCAATTGTCGGTTTATTCAAGTTTGCTTAATGGCGACGATTTAATTTTTACAAAACTGATAATTAAAAGCAAACATTTTTAAAGCTTGAATTACTGTAAGACTTAAAAATAAAACAGGAATTTGAACTATCATAATTAATGTACAGTGTAAGTTTAATGCAGCTTCAAAATGCATCCTTATAGTACAATGAAGTACATCTGTCTTTAAGATGGAAGATGTTGGTTCAATCCCAACTAAAGATATCTGTTGGAGGCTTCATACTACGTATTGTAAATCAGTTTTGAATTTATGAAATGAGGATAGTGAAAAATGCTTATATTAGTAAATAAGTTTGTGTTTATTTCAGGAATGGTAGCATAATTTTGAGTTTGATCCAGTGATGAAAAACAGGCTAGATTAATGTCTGAAGTCCGAATTAGACTAGAGAATGTTTTTCATCTTTCAATGAAAACTCAAAATTGTATAATTTACAATATATTTTCAAATTATTTAAGATGAAAGAATAACTATGATGATGTTTTTTTTATATTAAAGTATCTAGCTACCAATTTAATGTCATTGTTATTCTTCTTCTTCTTCCGGTTAAAGGTCAGGAGTCTTCTTAGACTGTAAGGTTTACCTGGTTAGGGGGGTGAAACAGCCATCTTCCTCTAGCTTATTTACAATTAAAAAGGCCCGATATATTACAATTAAAATCATATACACGACAGTTAACTCCTACGGACCGACGAAGAAGGTTGCTGGGACTGTGACTAGGGCAACCTTGAAGTCTTCGATGGTGGGGTGATCGGTGATCGCTGTGGGAAGCCTGTTCCATTCCTGTATGGTCCTCGGATAAAAGGAGTACTTGTACACTCTCTGGGATGCAGTAGGTTGGTAGAATCGGTGACCTCCTCTGGTACGCATGTCGTTGCGCCTGAGTATCGGTCCTGGATCGACATCTACCAAGCCTCATTGGATTTTGTAGAGCATTGTAAGTCTCTGGGTTCTCCTTCTATGTGCGAGTGAATCCCATCCTAGATTGATTATCATGTTGGACACACATCCTGGGGTCCTCTCCCAGTAGTTGCGCATTACAAAGCGAGCTGCCCGTCTTTGTACCTGTTCCAGCCGGTTAATGTCAGTGGTTAGGTGGGGATCCCATGCTGATGAAGCATACTCTAGTGTTGGTCGTACCAGTGTACTGTAGGTTGTCTCGCGTACCTCTTTAGTGCAGTTATGCAGGTTCCGACGAAGAAATCCCAAAGTCTTTGACGCCTTGGACGATATGTTGTCGACATGGGTCTTTGGTGAGAGATCTTCGCTGATGGAGACACCAAGATACTTGGCACTGTCGACTGCTTCTAAAATATGGCCATGCAGCATGTAAGTTGTATCTTGCTTGAACCTCTTGTTGGTGCAAATCCTAATGACCTGACACTTCTCTGGATGAAACTTCATTTGCCATCTATCCTCCCATTCCTGTAAGGAATCAAAGTCCTGCTGTAGCTTCAGGGCATCATCAGGGTCCTTGATGTGACGGTAAAGTAGACCGTCATCTGCAAAGAGGCGTGTCTCTGATGTTGTAGATTCTGGGAGGTCGTTTATAAATGCCAGGAAAAGGAGAGGTCCTAGTACCGTTACCTGGGGTACACCTGAAACAACATCTGCTTCTGATGAGCTGATTCCTTCTAGTGTCACACGTTGCTTTCTGTAGCTGAGGAAAGACTGTATCCAGCGAAGGGTGTTGCCTCGTACTCCGTAAAACTCTAGTTTGTGTAGCAGGCGTTGATGGGGGACCTTGTTGAAAGCCTTAGAAAAATCTAGGAGTACAACATCAACTTGGTCTTTTCCTGTTCGTAGTTGACTAGCGATTCCCTGAAGAGTGGTGATCAGCTGAGTCTCACAAGAGCGTTTGGCGCGGAAACCATGCTGGTTGTCATAAAGGATAGTGTGCCGGGTGAAATGCTGCATTATGTTACTGTGGACAATATGCTCCAGTATCTTGCAAGTAACTAATGTGAGTGAAACAGGTCTGTTGTTAGACGCCTGATGTCTATCCCCTTTCTTGTAAAGAGGTACAATGTTTGTGCTCCTCCAATCCAACGGTACATCTCCAGAGTCGATCGATAACTGAAATAGTCTGGATAGTACAGGTGACAGTTCCTCAGCAGCTACTCGTAATATAAATGTTGGTATACAATCGGGACCGGCTGCCTTGTGTGGTTTAAGGTTACCAAGAAGCTTTGCGACTCCGTTGGGGCGGATAGTGAGTCCCATCATAGTTGGGTGAGGGCTTGGTCCCTTGTCTGGAATACTTGTAGTGTCTTCTTTGGTATAGACTGACTGGAATTGGTCATTGAGGATGTCCGCTTTTCTTGAGCTTTCACTCTGAAGGAATCCGTCCTTATTGATGAGGGGAGATACACCTTCTGTCTCTTGCCTCTTACTCTTTATATATGACCAGAAACGCTTGGGGCTCTTCCTCAGATCATCGCTAACGACGTCATGAATGTAGGACTTCTCAGCTGTTCTGGTCTCTTTCTGGACTGCTGTTTGTAATATCTTGTATCTTTCCCATGTCTTAGAGTTCCCAGACTTCCTGTCCCGCCAGTGGGCTCTCTGCTTCCTTCTCATCATTCTACGCAGCTTGGTGGTGACCCAAGGGTGTGTCTGTCGAGTGCAGGACATTTTAGTAGGGATATACTGTTCTAAAGAAGATGCGATGGCTGCCTTGAATGATGCCCACATACATTCAATAGACTGGAAGGTTGTGTCGGTAAACGTCTGACTGTACTGCGTCATATGATGCTTGATGCCATCTATGTTGGCCTTCTTCCATAAATATATTGTTTGAATAGTGACTTTGTTCCAAGCCATGTTGAATAAGCACAGTTGTGCACATCTTTATGGCTACCTAGGCTACAGTAAGCATCCCATGAAATGTAATGTCCTACAAGCTAAAAGCAAAGCAACATCATGGTGCCAATGAAATGCAAACTGGTACTTTAAGCACTACCCAAATTCAATTGGTTTTCATAAAGAAACGAAATGCAGTTTCTATTGTTTCAACATTGCACATCATTAACACATAATGCACGATTTTCTATATATCAGATGTCCACTCTCTTCGTTAAATGACCATAAAATATGTTACTAATTATATTTTTGGCCTGCTGTACGTGAACCTTTGACAGTGTCATATATCAAAAGTTCAAACTAATTAGTATCTCCAAATCTTAAATAACTAAATGCTTGTTCTTATAGCATGCCATACACACCAGTATTATTTTGGGTTTAAGTTTTACATTATTAAAAAAATAGAATACAATAATTAATAATTGAAGTGAAGTGACTGACAATAACATGTGCTATATATATAGTTGACATACAGACTGAATGATTGTATGCAAGTATTTCAATATTCTTTATTTTCATTTCAATTTGCCTTACTGAATGGAAACTAAATAGGGTTTAAAAAGTTTATTAGTTAAACTTTGCTTAATGATTGTCTTATTTGTATAAATAAACCATATTTCATACCAAATATTTTAACCAAAGTCCACATCATTGCACAATTGAAAGCCTTTATTATATATCATTATGAAAAAGTAATGGAAGTCTATCAATTTGTCCAAGGTCAGACTTGAACTGACATCTCACTCCTTGGAGGAGTTTGTACTTTCTTGTACTACAAAGACTTTCTCCCTGATAGTCTTCCTGTGTAAAGCTAAGAAAGTATTACCTCTTTTCTGTATTTACAATTTCTACAATAAAAAACACACTTAATATTGATACACAGAAGTTACAGAACAATATTTAATGTTTTAAACCACTCTTTAATAAGTATAAATAGAAACAATCACTGTCATTTTTTCTCAAAGAGTAAACGTTTGTTGAGACTGCAGTATACTGTTATAGATCTGTTTGTGGGTGGGGTGCATTTTAATGCGGTGTATTATTTTGATGTTTTTGCTTTTAAACTCTTATAATGGCAGTTCCATATACATGTTTGAATGTGTGTAAGGGAGGGCGGGGGGGGGGGGGGGGGGGTGAGGGGGTTGGTAACAATTTTTGTAATGAAGGTACATAAGTTATCGATTACATTGTTATACTCATAAAAACCTAAAAATAACAAACTCCCACTGGTAAAACCAAATTTTAAAGTCACATTATTATGATATTTACAGAACTCTGATCGAAAACACCTACCAATCAATGTCTAAATGTTAATTTTTCATTCACAATGTAGAAAAATATATTGTATATTCGTCAAGACAATATCATTTTTCCTTCACAATGCATAAACAGATAAACGTCAAGAAGGTTCAATACTCTCCAAACTTGGAGGTTTTGTTTTTTCATATTCGCGGGAGAGATATTGCGAATATGAAAAAATATTGATCATGCGCAGTGACAGGGGAACCTTCTTGATAAATAGCCTCTTCCTATTCAAAACGTGTGTCGCCATTTTTTATTTTACAACCAATCGACAGGCGCATGCGCGAATATTTCCGTATATAAATACGAAGCTTGGTTCGGAAAGTTTACGGAGTTCAGGGTAAACATTGCGCAATACTTTAATGCGGATTTCCAAGTTTTAAATAATACTGTTAAGTCATTAACTATCTGGTAACTAAAGGTTTAAAATCGATACATAAGCATTATTTTGTGAATACAGCATACGGGGAAATTCTGGATAAACAGCGTGTTTGAGTTAACATGCAGCTGCGACTATGCGACACTGTCATGTAATACTGTAAATAAAAAATTAAATTAGATCACAAAATCATACACAGTGTCTAGAACCCAGTATATAACATACTTTTGCTGTTGACAGGCGCGGTGCACCCAGCAACTCTGCCGAGTAACATTTGATATCAAAACTTAAACAAGAGCTGTCAGAAGACAACAAAGCTCGCCTCTGGGTGTCTAAGTCCAAAAAGGGCCATAAGTGTGGCAAAAATGCAGCCCAGAGTTATGGTTATTGTCTGTGTGTGTTCCATTGATGATGGTAAACACAAATGTGAAGTTTCATTCACATCCAATGAGTGGTTGTATAGATATCTTAAACGCAACTGAACTCAAAGTTTAACTTGGGTGTCTAAGTCCAAAAAGGGCCATATGTGTGCCAAAATGCAACCCAGAGTTATGGTTCTTGTCTCTGTGTGTTTCACTGATGATGGTCAACACACATGCGAAGTTTCATTCATATCCAATGAGTGGTTGCATAGATATCTTACGTGATAAAAAACTTTAACCTGAAAATTTAAGTAAAAAAAGGGCCATAACTGTGCCATATTGCAACCTAGAGTTATGTTTTTTGTCTCTGTGTTTCAATGATGATGATGAGCACATATGCAAAGTTTCATTCATATCCAATGAGTGGTTGCATAGATATTTTATGTGATAAAAAACTTTAACCTGAAAAAATAAGTCGATAAAGGGCCATAACTGTGCCAAAATGCAACCAAGAGCTATGGTTCGTGTCTGTGTGTGTTTCATTGATGATGGTGAACACACATGGGAAATTTCATTCACATCCAATGAATGGTTGCATAGATATCTTAAACTTAAACGCAAGTAAACGCAAAGTTTAACCTGGGTGTCTAAGTTCAAAAAGGTTCATAACTGTGCCAAAATGCAATCCAGAGTTATGGTTCTTGTCTCTGTGTGTTCCATTGATGATGGTGAACACACATATGAAGTTTCATTCACATCCAATGAGTGGTTGCATAGATATGTGAAACTTGTACCCAAGTAAACGCAAAGTTTAACCTAGGTGTCTAAGTCCAAAAAGGGTCATAACTGTGCCAAAATGCAATTCAGAGTTATGGTTCTTGTCTCTGTGTGTTCCATTGATGATGGTGAACACACATGTGAAGTTTCATTCACATCCAATGAGTGGTTGCATAGATATGTGAAACTTTTACGCAAGTAAACGAAAAGTTTAACCTGGGTGTGTAAGTCCAAAAAGGGCCATAACTGTGCCAAAATGCAATCCAGAGTTATGGTTATTGTCTATGTGTGTTCCATTGATGACGGTGAACACACATGTGAAGTTTCATTCACATCCAATGAGTGGTTGCATAGATATGTGAAACTTGTATGCAAGTCATCGCAAAGTTTAACCTAGGTGTCTAAGTCCAAAAAGGGCCATTACTGTGCCAAAATGCAACCCAGAGTTGTGGTTCTTGTCTCTGTGTGTTCCATTGATGACGGTGAACACACATGTGAAGTTTCATTCACATCCAATGAGTGGTTGTATAGATATGTGAAACTTGTACGCAACCAAATGCAAAGTTTAACCTGGGTGTGTAAGTCCAAAAAGGGCCATAACTGTGCCAAAATGCAATCCAGAGTTATGGTTCTTGTGTCTGTGTGTTCCATTGATGATGGTAAACACAAATGCAAAGTTTCATTGACATCCAATGAGTGGTTGCATAGATAACTGAAACTTGTACGCAAAAGTTTAACCTGGGTGTCTACAGACGACGCCGATGCCGCCGGGGTCATGACAATAGCTCTCCTCGGACTTCGTCCCGGCGAGGTAAAAAGTAATCAAAGTATTGAAAGTACTGAAGGTGGATTTACTCTTGTTGTTGTTGAATATTTAGCGTCATTTTTATGCCATCGAGGGCTAACAGACGATCAGTTAACCTAACCACTGTTTCCTGGGATTAACCAGTACTCGAGCACACCCAATCTCCGCAAGTAACTGATAACTTTCCTATTTGAATCAGTGGTGAGAGACGAATGATAATGAGACACAATGTCGTATATCAATCATCACGGAGACTGTTGCTGGGCGGGGGATTCAAACTCACGACCCCTGGATTGAAAGTCAGACGCGTAACCAACTGAGCTAATCGGGCCCGGCTATTTACACTTGTTAAAAGTGAAGAGTTGGGGACAATGAAGAACAAATTTTAGTTTGTTTTCCAATAAACTTTTATTATATTTTAGTAAAATAGTTGTATGTACATGAGACTAGCAGAAATGTATGTTAACATGAGTAATATGCTTTACAATTAATAAAACAAGATGGGAAAGTTGGCCTTTGTTACTCATCTTATCATAATCAACTTGTGCTGTATAAGTAATGTAAATACACCTTATAAGACTGTTTTTGAGGGTATAACTGACTAGTAAGTTACATTTGGTGTTATCTTTTGAAAGTACGACATATATTTGATATTATCTTTTTTTGCGATTATAAAACACCGAAGTTTTTCTTCTGGCGACAATAAAATTAGATAGTTTAACTGCTGTGTACGACTTGTTTTACACTTTAGATGTACAACACTTAGAAAAGTGTGATAATAACATTTGTTTTGCTAGATTTGAAATGATGGTTAATCACAATGTGAACCTGCTATACTGATAAAGTAACGAAACACGACTAATGTGAGAACCAATGAAAATACATCAGGGTATCTGTTGCCAATAACAACATAAACAAATAATCTTTAATTGTAAAGAAATATTTAGTTTTTTTTCACTTTTGGGATATCATAATAACGATAATACCAAATTTGGGAGACAATGCTAATGTTGAAGAATTATCACAGTGATGTAGTGTAGAAACAACACTGTCCACAGTACGACATTTTCAAACATTCATGTTAAACAAGAATTCTCAGTTAAACATTATATTACCATAGATGATAACAAGCATAATGATATTTGGTTCGAGTATAATATTGTTAATATCAGGCATCAGATACAATTATAAATGGCAATGCATGAATGAATTTGGTTCCACTGTGTACCAACACATTATAGTTTATTTAATGCCAACAGGAAGGAAGATTCCAGGTTCACTCTACATGTACCAAAACAACCAATTAATAAACAGGTTAAAAATTCACATCAACAAATGAATGAATGAATAGGGTTTTACGGTGTATCAACACATTATAGGTTATTCGATGCCAACATGAAGGAAGATTCCAGGTTCACACTACATGTACAAAAACAACAAATTAACATACAGATTTAAAAAAATACATCAACAAATGAATATGCAGAATGAAACTAGAACCTTGATACCTGCAGAACTGCAGAGTTTCAGCAAATTCTATAATATTACTCAATTTGTGGATTCTTACGACATGTATAAGCCACAGTGATCCTATTCTTGCCATCACTCATGGCTCCCTGGAGCCACACAGGGGATGATAATTTAACCACAATAGTGAACATGACAAAAAATGATAAAATGAACATGACACCCGTTCAGAGGACTCCTACCCCTCTGCAGAGATCGACAGTGATACTATTCTTAGCCGGAACCACACCACTGGCTATCAACAAATGAAATTCAGAATGAACTTAGAACCCCGATACCTGCAGAACTGCAGTTTCAGCAACTTCTATCATCTGACTCAAATTGTTGCTATTCTTGCCATCACTCACATGGCTCCCTGGAACCACACAAGGGTTGCTAATTTAATCACAATAATGAACATGAAAATAATGATAAAATAAACATAACCCTCTGCAGAGATCGACAGTTATTATATTCTAACCTGGAACCACACAGGTTTATAAATGGCAAAAACTACAGCTATGTAAAGAAACAGATACAATTTATAAACAACAACAAAAGTAATAAAAGAAACCCTTATTGACATAAAACATAAAACAATACTAATTCCCTAACAGCACGTGTTTAAGTTTTTATATTTTTAAAACAACTCATGGAAGTGTACCAGTATGATATGTGATTACAAACATTTGGTTGGATTTATTTTTAACAAGAGACACTTGAAAAAACATTGTTATTTCCCCTTAGTTTTTCTAATTTAAGATACCTGAACAAAAAGAGACTTCAGCTGAAGTGTAGCTGTGATTTTTGTTGATGAACCCTACAACATTTTATTAAGTTTTATCCTTTTCCTGTAACAGTAGTTGTAATCTTTTCCATATAAATACACCTTTGAATACTCATGGGATACATATAAAAATATATTAACACTAGCAAAATTTTTGTTCAGTATTGTAAACATAATAAACATCTGGTTCGGGTAAATGCTGTATATGTTAGCCAGCAGGTAATCTTTTTATAAAGAATATTATAAATTATAAAATTATAAAATGGCAAAATCCCATGTAAACAAGCAGACAATAATAAAATATTCAAAACTATAGCCACAAGGATTTGTAAGAAACCGATATAGACATAACGCAAAAAACAAGACAATATTCCTTACAGCATAACATGTTCAAGTCTCTTCATGCTTATACAACAAATATTTGTTTAAACAACCCACTGTGGAGCTGTTGTCATTACCATATCTCCCTTAATACCACACAGTGTCAGTGTAATTATAAATTGACAGTATATGTATGCATATTTCTTTTCACTGGTAACACTTCAGAAAAAGATGGTTATGACCCAAATTGGTGTGTGGGTGGGGTCGGGGTTGTATTTCTGTGGGAAGAGTTTTATCAAGAACAATACAGTATATAGTAATAAATATTTCTGTATATGCTGTATGTGTTAGCGAGCAGATGAGCTTTACTATAAAGACAATTATAAATTGGTGAAATGAAGAACATGAATGTTTTAGTAGCTCACTTGATTCAACATGTCACTTCATTTCAAATTTTGAATGGATTAATGATATGAAGAACTTATAGATGAAAGAACAGACTTTAGGATGATTGAAAAGATACTATAATCAGATGAGTAAAACAGAATTTCTTGTTTTCTCAAAGTATTACTATTTAAAAATCAAAATCCCACTACCCAGTGGAAATTGACTCTAGTTTGAATAAACTTGAAACTCCTAATTATAGTAATCATTTATACCAAATGGAAACAAATTTGGCTGGCCAGTAGGGAGAAGATTCTTTAACTTAAATTGCCCCATGTGAAATTGACAAGTCCCTGGGAGGGGATCAATATTGATTAACGGTTATCCCCAAAATGACCATTATGCGATAAAACAAATTAAGATTCTCCAGGCATTGCACTTTCCGAAAAGAAGATTTTTTTCAAATCGAAAAAGAAAACCCTGTCAATATTACCCTAGGGCCATGATTTGAACAAACTTGTGAGAGCTTCACATAAGAATGTGTCCTACCAAATGTGTTGAAAACCTGTAACGTCTCAAACATCAATTAGTTTTGTACTGTTCTACATATAGAGACATGCACTTCTGGAACACTGGATACATTACCAATGGTTCTAAAAGTGCCTTATTCCCATAGATAGTCCTCGGTTGGTCCAAATATGCAGAAAAAAACATGGAGTTGACCAGGTTGCTTTTTCACAATTTCAATGGTTTGATGGCACCCCTTCATTTTTGACAATTCTGCCCATTTGTTGCAGTGTATCGCTACGCATATTTAAACTGTTATAGCATCATCAAACAGTTCCCAGGGTCACCCAAACTTTGCAGAAATCATGAAAATGTTCCAATGTTCCCATATGCACAAAGAAATATGACATTTTACGCATTTTTAAAAAAAAAAATTACCCAACTGCTTTACACAGCTCTAATTTCTTGGGCGTAATAATCTTGCTACCATTATGTAAGGGAGGTAATTGTTCATTGAGACCTGTAAAGTTGGTTCAGAGAAGTAGTAAAGGTAACAACTCATGATGTTTTGTACATAGCTTCACTGAGGTGAGCTAAAAAGTTAAAACTTAGAAAATAGTGACTAGTAAGAAACCTACATTGATATTTTACAAAGGAAATACAATATCCTTTACAGAACAACAAATTGAACTTTTTTGTACAAGCCATAGAACTATTGTCTACAACAGTCCTTAGTAAAACTCTTATAAACAATCTATAACATAGTAATGATTTATTACAATATATATGGGGCCACCCTATAAATATTGTTTGTTTGCCACGTCCGTCTGATACCATTTAGAGTTTGATAAGAAGGGAGGTAATATTTGTTGCGTTCAATGAGGGAATCTTTTGACTGTGCCTAAAAGATATGGACTTGAAAACATTTTAAATCAACTACAATTAATTTTTGTAAAAATTGTTCATACTGGCAAGATTGTTACTGCTCGGTCAATAGCAGCAAACAAACCATATTAGAGGATTGGTGTATATTATATATCCTACCCAGCAGCTAATCTTTGTTATTGACACAATTTTACAACAATGAAGTATTTAAAACTACAGCAAACTATCAACATAATGCAAAAAAGACAGTAAAATATCCCTTTCAGCACGATATGTGGCTAAAATGCTTACTTGACTTCACCTATCACACCTTTCCAAATTTTAAATAGAGTAAGCCTATGATAAAATGAGAATAATCATTTTCGTCATAGCATTCCCATATAAGTCAGTCCCCCAATGACCTTTCACATATAAGTCAGTCCCCCTTGCTGTGCCTCAATGAATCTTGCTTCTTTTTTTTTTATTAAACGTAGTTTATACTAATTATGTTTAGCTGCACTGCTAAGAAAACTCACACTTATATTATCCACTGTCGACGCCACTTCCTGGGTGGAAAAATATACCGAAATGTTGTGAATTGGTTAGAGAAGATGTATTAAGCACAAAATAATGATTGACAATGAATACAGAGTGGATGTAAAAGCTCATCTGTGAAAACACAACAAAGCTAACAAACAGATACTAAATGCTAAAAACTACAAAAAGAGACTAGTAAGAAACGTATGTCCATGTATATTAATATTATGCAATGCAATATCCCTGAGCCTATGGCACTTTCATATCTTATTAAAGCCTTCAATTTTTTTCCTTTAACTGTTCTCAGTAAAATAGTAATAGATGATTAAAAGCACATGTGATCTGCAGCTTACTTTACTTATTTTACATGTTAAGCTTTGCATGGTGTTATAGAATTTTTTTTAAATATTTTTTTTCTATTATCAATGTTAAACGACAATACAAAGTATTCATAGGGACATTATATATTGACCATCAAAAGTTCCTCTACAAGTTTAACCCTTAACTTCATATAAACGCCTTTGGACACCTCTAATATAGACGCCTTTGGACACCTAATATAGAAGGCTTTTGAATTATTGGGTGAATTATGTTTATATTAACTGACAGAGTGGAAAACAGTGCAGGAAGTGTTCAGATTGCTCGTAACAAGCAATCTGAACTCTTCCTGCACTGTTTTCAAAGGCCTTCTGTGATTGGTGCGGGAAAACGCGTATCTTTGGAGTAAAGGGTTAAGAGTTCAAAATATTTTGATACTGCTGAAATGAATTCTGTTTTATTTTGAAACTAAAACAAAAACACAGGTGCATATTTTGATTTCAACATTTCAATTTTTATAACAACCAGATTATATACCTATAGGTAAACAGCTTTATGGCTGATCAAACCGAGCTTTACTGATATGTACTCAACTTAAATTTGTAAACATATTGTTGAAATATTCACATGTAAAGACTTGCTAAACATATTTTACTTAGTATATTCCTTTATCATAATGTAACATGACCTATTTTTGTTTCAAAAACAAGTTGCATATCTCACACCATCTCTAATTAACTACATGAATCATACAAAACAGGGTAAATTGAAATAAATAGGTTTGAATATTGTTGGCATCTGTGACTGGAACTAGATTAGTCATTAACAGAGGGCAATACTTATTATTTCCTCTCCTTGTTTTTCAATCTGTACTGTTTTTTCACTTGTAGTAAAGAATGATTCAACATCGATCTCATCAGGGATAACTGTTTTGACCAGAGTTTCCAAGATGGAAAACATATTTACACTATTGCCTAATAGCACAACCTTGTTGTCTTCTACACTGACACCAACGACAGTTATTGTGGAGGTTTCAGTTGGCATATATCTTTTTTCTGAAAGACAAAAATGAATCATTAGAATACATCTGATAATTATTACCTGAATGTATGAGTAATGTAAGAAACCCATTTGCTTAAATGACTTCGTATTTTCGTCATTTTGCTATAAGTATTTAGAGCATAGTTATTCTGAGAAGTTAATAGTCTGGTGAGCATTTACACTTTTCCCTAATGTCAGTTTTGCACTATTTGAATTATTTTCTGTTTACTGGTTTCAGTTATATACAAGTTTTCTTGCATTAATTGATATTAAACCCTATCGGCTTCTTACTGATATCTGTGAGATGTAAAAGCTCTATAACTTTTTGTTCATGTATGTGTAGATGTGTCATTCAGTTATATTGTGTATCGAATGATTGTTATTCATGTGCAAAATGATAATAAGGCTAAAACAAAATAATATTGTGGTTCCGGTAACCCAACTGACCCTATCTTTTTGGCCCGGACCCTAAATTATTTTATGGCATTTGCTGGCAGTCACCAAATACAAATCTGGGCATGTAAACCGTTGATCAGGGCAAGCTATTTTTCAGCCAAATTTTAAGATATGAATGTCCAGTAATATATCAATGTACCATTATATATCGGTGCACCGCTATATTTTATTGGTCCACTGCTATATTTTAACGATGCACTGTTATATAACGGTACATCAATATATTACTGATGCACCGCTATATTTTAACGGTATTTAATAGCGGTGCACCGTTAAATAAAATATATGAAGCTGGCCCACCATTAATTTCACATAGACCGTAATATTAGCACAGTAGACTGTCACACTTACAGTTGTGCTCCAAACTCCATGAGAATTTCCAGAATTCACATTCAATTCAAGCAGAACACAAAAAACAGTTAAAAACATGGGCATTAACTGCTTCCAATTTCACAATTTTGCTCAAAGTGAAAGTAGGTGTCCCTATTTCACATACATACATGCAAAATTCTTACCGTCTAAGAAATAGTCCCATCTGTGTGTTATACTACCAGTCCACTCAATTCTGCACCATTCTCTGGGAAAATATATTCCCTTCACAATTTCACATTGCAATAGTACCTGTCAAGTGCATTTTTACATTCACACCATCTTGAACGACCACTCTCAATTCTCTATGGAACTACTTTCGGGTACTACCATTTTGACCCCCTGGTTCCTGGTCTAAGTCCTATATGAAACTGTTCCATTAATTCTGACTTTTAAAAACATATGGCTGTGCTCTCCTACCTTAGGGCTAGTGGTTAGAGTAGATTCCATGGCTGTATCTCAAAAACTGTCGTTCACATTCATGTTCCAGTTGAACCTATGATATTGCGTCACATTCAGGGGAAAATCCAAAGATCTGGCAATCCGCACAAACTGAAAAAAGTAATACAACTATTTTAGGCTAGATAACATACCACTACCTGCACATATTTATCCGTATACATTTACTCTGTCTGAAAATTATAAAATTAAGGAATGCCAAATGGAGATATAAAAAAAATAAAATTTTTTAGTCGACTGTATAGAAATTTGGCACCATTTATCAGAGATTTCTAAAGAAAACAAATTCCCAGAAGAAAATCTGGATTTGAAAATTGTCAAATTAAAATGCACATTAATTACCAATATATTACTAATGTAACCATGGTATAACATCTTGAAAAAAAGATAAGATTTTTTTTTTACAGCCTTTCAACTTTTGCTGGTATTTTGACAAATTGACCAAATGGCCAAATTCTGGAACAATTCAGAAATTCTAAAAATTTAATAACATTTTTATTCATGATTCAAATTTGATGAAACTTGCTAGGTACTAAGTCAATAGTATTTATAATCTGAAAGTGAAACTAGTTTCTCTGTCATACAAGTGAGAGAAAATTTATAAAAAAATTAGATGTCGGCTACCGACCAAATCATTGAAATTCTGACTAAATCTCTACATTTATTTTACATAATTATTTTTTACTCTAAATAAAATGTTTATTTGACTATTTATTTATTGTTCTAATGTCCTTAAATCATTTTGAATAAAATTAATTAACCAAAAAGTAACAGGCTTCCATTCCAGACAAGTTGCACATTAAATATCAAAGAAGGCATTCTGCTGTGCTAAATAGCAGGTCTGAAAACAGAAGCCAAAACCAAGTTACCAGATTGCCAAAACAGGTAACCAGATGGTCATGTCCACTCCTCCCATGTTTATATTCTGCTGTAGAAACTGGGATGTTATTATTCCACCATGAAAGGTGAAAGAAAGAGAAAACATGCTATGGTCCAGAAAAACTGCATACCTTATAATAAGGGCCTCATCAGACTATCATCAGCATCATCATCCGACAGTAGCGAAAGCAGTGGCAGCAACATTATGGCAGCTAAAAGGTCGATAAAGCAGTCTACTTCTTCACTTTCACTCAGCAGTCAGACGTCCACATTTACCAGTCAAGAAGCTAATGTGCTACTCTTGCATCACAGGCCTGAAACACACGAGATCACATTTCGGATAACTGAAAGTGATAAAGAACTGTTAGAAGATATTCTCAAAAAACGCTTGTGTGTAAAAGCAATAGAAAGCACACAGTTTAATTACAACACGCAATAAGTAGAGTCATTTAATGATACACTATCAAAAAGTGCTCCTAAGAATGTGAACTTCTCTCGTAACTATGGTGGAAGATGTGCATCAGCTGTTCTCCGGCACAATAATGGACAAGCTACTGCTTTAAATTAAAAAAAGATAGAGTTTTCATGGGTATTTACCTGCCGAAGAGAACAGGACAGGCAGTTTCAAAAATTGGCATGGACATGAGAAGTCACTGACAGTACTGGGAAGACGAGCAGTACAACAGACGTAGACTTTTGCATCGTGGTGAAATGGTGTCTCGCCATCGGTGGTATAGACTTCTAAAAAATAATAGACAATCTGATTACTTAAAAAAAAAAAAGGAGTGACCATAACTACCAGAAACCTGGATAAAATGCTGGAACTGTGATAAATAGACAGAAAATTATAAATTCTGATGACAAAATATATATAGAATAAAAAATAGAATAGAATAAAATATAATAGAATAGAACAGAACAGAACAGAACAGAACAGAACAGAACAGAACAGACTATGTTTATATCTGTGTGTGTGTGTGTGTGTGTGTGTGTGTGTGTGTGTGTGTGTGTGTGTGTGTGTGTGTGTGTGTGACCATTGTAATATATTGTTTTTGATAATTATCTTGTGCAATGCATACAAGAAAACATGAACAAATTAAAAATGAAACTTAACCCACCTGTGTTCTTCTTATTAAACTTTTCAGAACAGTAGCTAAATAGACTTCACCTGAATTAAACTAAATCACTCTAACCATATTCCACTATGTGGGCACTAACCTACACTACACTGCTATACATGCTATTCCATGCTAATTGCTACTTAAAAATAATTGCAACAAACCATTAAAACTTTAACACCACATGACACCCCTTGAACTGCCCATGTCCGCAGCACGTTCCAGCAGACACACACGACTCCCTCTCATTGTTTGTTCCTAGTGGCTCGTGGGAAGGTGGTCCTGGTTTATGCACAATTTATTGTGACATAAATGGCTCACACACCAACCCTTTGGTCCCAGCTCCATGCTGTGGATTTACAAGCACATGGCTAGCCTGTGTACTAAATATGGACTGCTATGCCTGCACCAATCTGGCCCGAGCCATCGACACTGTCCATATCCATTTTGAGTTTGACCACTAGTCCAAATGACACACACACCATTCTCACCTACAACACTGCTCTACTCTAGGTTCATTGTAATGTACTGTTTGTAAGCTGCCTCCATGTTGCTGAGGCTGACAAAAAGTCTCTAACCAAAAAATGGCCTCAAAACTGCACTCATGGTCCAAGAAAGCACATAAACTTACCTCTAATTTGTAACTGCATCATTTAATAATCATTATTAACTGCCAATAAACACATGTATATGCAACTTATTTAAAAATAATAATCATATCAACCTACCTGCAGAAAATATTACCAAAAATTCCAATTCACTGTTTACAACAGCCATCTCCATATATGAAACTGTTCCAATAATTCTGACTTTTCAAAACATATGGCTGTGCTCTCCTACCTTACGGCTAGTGGTTAGAGTAGATTCCATGGCTGTATCTCAAAAACTGTCGTTCACATTCATGTTCCAGTTGAACCTATGGTATTGCGTCAAATTCAAGGGAAAATCCAAAGATCTGGCAATCCGCACAAACTGAAAACAGTAATACAACTATTTTAGGCTAGATAACATACCACTACCTGCATATATTTATCCGTATACATTTACTCTGTCTGAAAATTATAAAATTAAGGAATGCCAAATGGAGATATAAAAAAAAATAATTTTTTAGTCGACTGTATAGAAATTTGGCACCATTTATCAGAGATTTCTAAAGAAAACAAATTCCCAGAAGAAAATCTGGATTTGAAAATTGTCAAATTAAAATGCACATTAATTACCCATATATTACTAATGTAACCATGGTAAAACATCTTGAAAAAAAGATAAGATTTTTTTTTACAGCCTTTCAACTTTTGCTGGTATTTTGACAAATTGACCAAAATGGCCAAATTCTGGAACAATTCAGAAATTCTAAAAATTTAATAACTTTTTTATTCATGATTCAAATTTGATGAAACTTGCTAGGTACTAAGTCAATAGTATTTATAATCTGAAAGTGAAACTAGTTTCTCTGTCATACAAGTGAAACAAAATTTATAAAAAAATTAGATGTCGGCTACCGACCAAATCATTGAAATTCTGACTAAATCTCTACATTTATTTTACATAATTATTTTTTTACTCTAAATAAAATGTATATTTTACTATTTATTTATTGTTCTAATGTCATTAAATCATTTTGAATAAAATTAATTAACCAAAAAGTAACAGGCTTCCATTCCAGACAAGTTGCACATTAAATATCAAAGAAGGCATTCTGCTGTGCTAAATAGCAGGTCTGAAAACAGAAGCCAAAACCAAGTTACCAGATTGCCAAAACAGGTAACCAGATGGTCATGTCCACTCCTCCCATGTTTATATTCTGCTATATAAGGCACTGTAGAAACTGGGATGTTATTATTCCACCATGAAAGGTGAAAGAAAGAGAAAACATGCTATGGTCCAGAAAAACTGCATACCTTATAATAAGGGCCTCATCAGACTATCATCAGCATCATCATCCGACAGTAGCGAAAGCAGTGGCAGCAACATTATGGCAGCTAAAAGGTCGATAAAGCAGTATACTTCTTCACTTTCACTCAGCAGTCAGACGTCCACATTTACCAGTCAAGAAGCTAATGTGCTACTCTTGCATCACAGGCCTGAAACACACGAGATCACATTTCGGATAACTGAAAGTGATAAAGAACTGTAAGAAGATATTCTCAAAAAACGCTTGTGTGTAAAAGCAATAGAAAGCACACAGTTTAATTACAACACGCAATAAGTAGAGTCATTTAATGATACACTATCAAAAAGTGCTCCTAAGAATGTGAACTTCTCTCGTAACTATGGTGGAAGATGTGCATCAGCTGTTCTCCGGCACAATAATGGACAAGCTACTGCTTTAAATAAAAAAAAATTAGAGTTTTCATGGGTATTGACCTGCCGAAGAGAACAGGACAGGCAGTTTAAAAAATTGGCATGGACATGAGAAGTCACTGTCAGTACTGGGAAGACGAGCAGTACAACAGACGTAGACTTTTGCATCGTGGTAAAATGGTGTCTCGCCATCGGTGGTATAGACTTCTAAAAAATAATAGACAATCTGATTACTTAAAAAAAAAAGGAGTGACCATAACTACCAGAAACCTGGATAAAATGCTGGAACTGTGATAAATAGAGACAGAATATTATAAATTCTGATGACAAAATATAGGTCCTTGCATTGTGTACAGTATGGAGAACAGCAAAACAGTTATCTTAATAAAATTGATTGAAATAAAAGTGTTTTTAATAAGTCAGAAGCAGGTGTTGGATATTTATTAGTATAAATGTTTGTATCAAATTCAAGGAAGTTTTATAACTTATAAACTGTAACAAATAAGTAGAACTGGTAAATATTTCTCATGTACAGTTATATATTTTTAAAAAAATAATACACAGTTTTGTGCTTTAACGACTTAGTATTCAATTGAGTTGTTTTAAAGAGTAACTGATGAAGGAATTTCATTCGGTAACTTGTATCCAACTGATTTCAACTGTATACTCTCTAAATAATTGTTATTTAAACTTGTCAACAATTATATCAGCTTTACTTTGGTACAATAATTATTAAATTCAGTCATTATTTCGAAAAGTTATTAAAGAAGTGCTAAGTGTGACCCTAAGTTTGAACCGTGTGTATTGATTGTTGTTAGCCTCCTCTGTCTCTGTAATGATTTTGGAACGAGGCTTTTGAATGGCTAATGCCAAAGATCCTAATTAGCTATGTGACGATAGCAGTGGATCGATATATTTTATTTAAAGGTGCACTGCTATTAAATACCGGTGGACCGATAAATAAGTAACGGTGCACCGGTAATTAACCGCCGGTCCAACGTTAAAATATAGCGGTGCATTGATAAAAATGTAGTGGTGCATCGTTAAAATATAGCGCTGGACCGATTAAATAAAGCGGTGCACCGGTATATAACGGTACATCTATATATCATAATGGTGGACCGCCACTTTTAACGGTGCACCGATATATTTTAACGGTGCACTGGTATGTTTTATCGGTGCACCGTTAAAACAAATATATCGGTGCACCGATATGATAGGGGTGCACCGGTACCGGTGCTTTTGACCCTGATCGTACACCATATGGATGTTCCTTGGAAGCTCATCTACCAAAGGTGTTCAAAGAATTCAATTTGATTTCATGATATTGTTCAGTTGTCCGATCCCAACCTCGTGAAGCTGGATGATAATCTTGCTCATATAGTGTTTCCCCAAGGATTGAAAAAGGGCAGGGTACCAATTGAAAAAGGGCATTTTTTGGCGCATACAAAATAATAGAAAAAAAGGTCATTTCTTTATTGCGTGCTGTGTTGAGCACCATTTTCAGCTGGTAAATGTATGAATCATCTTAAATAAGGCTATTACAATATCATGTATTAATAAAACATGATATCAAGGAACTATAGAAGGATATACTATAGTTCCTTGATGATATTGTAGTAGCATTATTAATAATACATGATACTATTGTAGTAACCTTATTATTAATCAATTATAAAGTAATTAATTCAACAATATTGGATAGTTCAAGTACCCTTATAAAATGAATATTATATTTACACAATGCTTTAATCTATGTTAAAAAATTGAACCATTTTAAGTGGGGATTTTATTTGTTGAAATAAAATGCTGAGAAACAGGGAGTATCCAACTATCCATTTATAATTTGCAATTCAATCATCACCAAAGAAAAAGTTTGACAATGAATATGCCAATCGCACGCAAACTTTGCTCCATGCCCATTTTTCTTGCTCCCTGCCCCTTTTCCTGGTCTAGAAAAAACACTAGAGTATATGTTGCTATATGATCTGACATTTTAATGGTAGAATTTTTCAATGTGCAGCTGCAAACAGCTAGACCAAAATGAGCAATATGGTGATAAAACTGCAATGCCAGTCATGTGGAAAGTACTTTCTGTGAAGACTAGTCACTTGCCATCATTGCGAGCTTTGAACAGTGTGGCTGATAGATTTTAACTGTTACTTTTAAGTACAAGCTTTCTACATTTTTTTAAACTGTAATTTTGGATGTATGATAGTGTTTCCCCTGAAGCGGCATGGCAGGGCGGGCCGCCCCGCCCTCTTTCTATGCTGCCCTGCCTTTTCTTATACCGCCATGCTTAAACAATTACCGCCCCGCAGTGCCCTTTTTAATAAACAATGAAAGACACCGCTGTGAAGAATAAATGGTACCTCCCCGCTGTTTTATTGGCTAATCAGACCGTAGACACTACACGCGTCGTTAGGTAATTTCCAGTATGCGTACACACTCGATTAACAAATGGTTCCCGCTTTTAGTGCATTATCATATTATTCTTTCATAGACTGCGGAACCATTAGAATGGTTCTAATTTCAAGCTATACAATTAGAACAAACTAGGAAGCCAGCGGTACACACACACACACGCACTATGTGCGATTGTTTTGATAAGAAACTGAAGGTGTTGACAATGTTTTTCGCAAGATTTAAAAAGGTGTCGGCATTAACTTTCAATTTATTCATTAAACTCACAATCACGTGAAGTCTATGGAGTATGTATGCAATCAATCGGAACGTGTGTCACGACCATTTCTCGGATCGAGACAACTAGAAATAAATCGCAGTGTAAAGTAAGGGCTTTATGCAAGTAAGCAAAACAATGAAATCGTAAAGGGTTTACTGAGCATCTTATTTCAACAAAGCTAGAATAAAATCCCCACTTAAAATGGTTTATTTTGTACATAAATTGAAGAAAAAATACGAAAAAATCACCTGGATGTTGCCTACCGTAAGTAAACAAATTTGAGAAACCCGGTCTAAAAGTCGGAGCCTTCAAGGTTGGATCTCAAAAAATCGGTGCATCGGTTATAGCGTATTATAGATGTTTAAGACTTTATATTTATTTGGAAATACACTGACACCTAATGGAAATTACAGAATCAAACATTAAAAATACAAACTTCTCAATTGTATTAACTTTTAAATATGATAAGTTGTCCATATCAACACTCCTTTACTATATTTTTATGGCAAAATTGTTCTAATATAGGATAGAAACATATATTTGACTGTGATCTTTTAAATGTAAGGTTATCTCCCCTTTACATTATGCATGTGTAAAATCACAAGTATTAAAGTTTGAATAAGATAGGTAGAAGTGAGAGAAATTC
Organism: Panopea generosa; assembly: GCA_029582155.1. Lineage (NCBI taxonomy): Eukaryota > Metazoa > Mollusca > Bivalvia > Adapedonta > Hiatellidae > Panopea > Panopea generosa. The sequence goes on from CM055894.1 coordinate 41,607,831, forward strand.
AGGGAGAAGTGAATATTTCTCTATTAGTATGACCAACTTATTATGTTGTATTTAGTCTTTGTTCTTTATTGAATAACTATCACAGAAGTTAGTTTAAAACATTATCTTAAACATTGCCCTTTTCTTTTTTAATGATTGCTAACTGTCATAACATACTATAATGACAATGTCAAGCCTCCAAAGCTATTCAATCCATCCAAGAGAACTTTGCAATATGATAAATAAATGCAATCTTTGAAAGCTCTGAAATAACTAGAAAATTGTAACTAGTCAACTGTATATCAAATATTTAAAAAAGCCCACATAATTTTTGTTGATTAAAATCATGATATGACTGTCAAAAGAAAATTATTCGCTGAATATACACAACCAGTAAGCAATAAGTTTATTAAATAACTATAGTACCCCACCCACATTTTCTTTACCTTTAACTCGATTTTAATATAAACGTGCACCTTTTCACAGAAGAAAATTTACATATATCAGTTCCAGTTATTGTAAATCTACAAAATATTCATAAAATTACCAGAACCTAACGCTGTCATTATACAAATCGCGGTCTATCGCGAATTCTCTGCAGAAACATAATCAGATTTTAGAAATTGCCACCATTTTGGCAAGCGAGATAATATTTTTATTGCTGAAACCAAGCGAGTTATTTCCCTTTTAAATTTTAAGAGATACCCGCGAACACGTCATCACCTATTTTTAGATCAAATCTCGGCTGATTTTGACCAAAGGGAAAACACAGCTTGATGCCGATTAATCCGATATTTGATGTGTTAGTTGATTGTTTATAGGGATCAAACTGGCAGACCAATACAGTGTGACCTTTAGCGACTTATATTGTCGACGAAATTGGGAGCATATACGCCTTTTTTCAGATGACAATAGCTTATACGTTATAGTTGAACAACCAGACGAAGCAGCTGCTATCCTAAATAATGATATAGAAAAGATCTCTTCTCGGGCCAGAAGATGGCTGGTTACGTTCAATCCATCTAAATCTGAATCGGTTCTCTTTTCCCGCAAACGCAACAGCCAACTACATCCTCCTTTAATCATGTCAAACGAGGTCATTGAAGAAGTCAAAACACATAAGCATCTGGGCATTTACCTTACAAATGTCTGTACATGGCACGGACACATTAATTACATTACTGCAAAGGCCTGGAAACGAATTAATATTATGCGTCGCCTCAAATACAACTTAGACCGTAAATCTCTTGAGGTTATATCCGATCCGTCTTGGAATATGCTGATACTGTCTGGAGTAATTGCACCCAGTACATAAAAAAAAACTTGATAAAGTTCAGAACGAAGCAGCACGTATCGCATGTGGTGCAACAAAATTAGTTTCTATCCATGAACTATACAACAAAGTTTGTTGGGAATCACTCGAAACGAGAAGAACAAAGCACAAACTCACGCAATTCTACAAAGCTAGTAGCAACCTCTCGCCTGAGTACCTTTCCACTTTAATTCCTGCATATGTTGCTGACACCTCTAATTACAACTTAAGAAACTCTGACAATCTCCAAACAGTCTGCTCACGAAATTCACTCTATTACAACTCGTTTCTTCCTTCGGCCATACGTGAATGGAACGAACTTCCATTGAACATACGGAGTGCCTCTTCTGTTGGTGCATTTAAATATCTCCTAAACAAGGATAAAAAGAAAGTCCCACAGTACTTCTATAATGGTTCTAGAAAGGAGCAAATTCTTCATCGTAAGCTAAGAACTAACTGCAGTAGCTGGAATTACTATCTATTTCAGAAAGGAGTTGTTGAATCGCCTCTTTGCATATGCGGCGAAACAGAAACACGTATCACTTCTTTTTCAAGTGTACTTGCTACACCAACTTGAGAAGCACAATGGCGAATGAACTTCGTAATATAACTACAATATCTCTCGACATTTTACTTTTTGGCAATTGTAATCTATCTTTACAGCAAAATAATGCGATCTTCAAATCTGTCCATAACTACATTATTAAGAGCAATCGATTCTCTTAAGGTGGCCTCTTGTAGTCTTATATATATTTTTTATTTATAGCTTTAGTTCTACTAACTTTCTACATAATTTATTAACGTAAATTAGGTACTGAAACATTACCAATAACATTAAACGTTTATCTGCCATCATTGTATCTGTTTAAGCATGGAGCGGAAGCATTCTTTCAATCCAATCCATTTTCTATCTGTGTAACATTCTTACAGCTTATAAAATATTACATGTTATTGTATTGCAACATATAGATAATGAAATAAAATATGTTTAAACTAAACTTATGTAAACAGTATACCTAAAATTAAGACAAATCTACATATCTTGTATCAGACTGTCAGAGCGAAGTCTAAAAGTTGAATATGACGACATTTTCGCTAGCTTGGACCCTGAATTCCTCTATAATTTACCTTTCAAAGTCATGTAGTATTTAAGCATAAACGCTAATTCTCAGTAAACAGATCTGTAACAACTTGCGAAAAAAAAATGAATAATTCATTTAGTTTCCGCAATATGCGCATCGGAAAAAACATGGAATGATATTTGACTCTTAAACTAACTTCAAAAGTGACTGGAATGTGACCTCATTTGCTGTAGCATGTTACCAGAACCACAGTTTTATTTTGTTTTGGCCTAAAGGAAATAACCATTGCATAAAAGACCATGAGGTATATATCTTAAAGAAAGCACCTCAAAGGTCATATATGGAAAACTTTTTTAAAAAATCACAATGTTTTTGGAGCGAGTAGGACTTGAACCTACAACCATAGCGAGCAAATGTTAGTGAACCCGAGATGGCACCTTGGACACTTCGGCCATGAAGAACCCTTCAATTTTCTTTGCAGAAGAAAATTGTTACCTCAATATTGGTTTTAGATGTTGAATTCAGTGATGTTTCGTTCCTAAATGTATTTGTTATCAAATCTGTTATGGTGCAAAAGTCTCCAGGTCGAATGGCGGTGTCTGCAGTTTCCTGCCATAACGTCACCTTCACCTTCGACATTGTTTCATCTTGGACATATATCACCGTGTCCAAACGTTTCCGGAGGAGGCGGTGGAGGTAACGTTGGATGACAGTGGGGTAACGTTGAATGGCGGTGGGATTCGCGATCAGCGGTAAGAAAACTATCTTTTTTAACTATTGTTGATAATTTTTGGAAAATTTGAGTCGAGCAAGATGATGTCGTTTCATTTCTGATCACTCGGCAGCAACCGAATCTGTGCAGACTGCAGACGTTTTCTTGAGCATTCGGGAAATACAAGGAATTTTCTGTGTAAACATTGGCACGAGTGTTTTAAAAGTGCGAAAACTGTCTTGTTACCGAACATAATTTGATATATCATATTCTTTTATAAGCAACACCCTCCTCAGTATTATATTTTTACCTCATTCGGTATTTTACTGGTGTAAAATTGATTTAGTGACGGCTTTATGTTGAAAAATCAGCGTAACGATGGAGGAGCTGGTGGAGCTATTTGAAAGTTGCGTAACGCTGGAGGATGGTGGACTTAATAAAAGCACTTTTTCTAAAGTTTCCCATGCAAGCGGTCAATGTTTCGGTTGTTACAATGTTGTAAATGTATGGTGTGTGTATGTGTATGTATGTACTGTAAAGAAAATCAAACTGATAATTGCCATTATGAGCTGTATAAAAGACATACAGATTAAGTATGAAATAATGCACAACTAACACTCTAAGCATAGTTAAGTGTAATCAGTTACCCGGGAGTATTTTGACGTGAGTTTGTGCCAGTCATTACCCTTTATAAGTTTGTCTTCTTTATATTGGACTCACCATGAACTGTCCTACAGAAAAGTATTTATATAAGACATTCGCCGTGTGATCATTTGCGGTATCGCACTTTTAACCAGATTTATAATCTTATTTCAATTTTAATGAAACTGATTGACAATGTCAATGTATAGTATATACATATAGCACCATTAGCACTCGAGTTTCTTCCTCAATCAAAAGTGTCGAAACTGGCGACGTACACTCAGTCATAAAGACATTTTTGATCCAGTCAGGGTTACATATCGCTGCATTTCAGTAACTGGCAACGCTTTTGAGTATTTAACTGCCAAATGTATAAAAAACTGTCAGTGTATTAGTGCATTTAACTGCCAACTTTATAAATAACTGGTAATGTTTGTGTGTGTTTAACTGTCAAATGTATAAATAACTGGCAATGTTTTTGTGTGTTTAACTGCCAAATGTATAAATAACTGGCAATGTTTTTGTGTGTTTAACTGCCAAATGTACAAAATACTGGCAATGTTTTTGTGTATTGAACTGCCAAATGTATAAATAACTATCAATGTATTGATTTTAAATACATATATTGTTCAACCATTATAGCATATTGTGGAACGATGTATTATCAATACAGAACATGTTTTTAATATATTATAATTTGAAATATACCGCGACAGTTGAACATGTGATGTACATTGTTATCAATGTAGTCAATTGGTTAATACGGATAGGCTAAATTGTATCCGAAGAAAAGATACAGGATTGTACCATGGTACAAATAAGTGCGAAACGGAACGCTTGGACCTTTATCACACTTCGTCTTAAAGTATACATGTACATGTTTATCATATTTTCAGATGAGGCCAAAATTTTCATGTTTACACATAAATCAATTTGTATTCTTATGAAAATAGTAACCTCCATTCATTGCGATACTGCGGTGGCATAGTTCTGCCACCAGTTATCCACTTAACTAATGCGATAAGTTTCTAGTTAACCACTTAATTTTCGCGAAAATTATCTAGTTATCTTGTTAACTAACACGATAAGTTTCTAATTACGATAAATAATATAATTAAAATAAATCACTGTTAGTGCCACTTACTGCCACCACTTATCTAGTTAACTTTTGCGAAAACTATCTAGTTAATGCTGAGACCATATAGTTGATGTGTTGTCTAGTATATTTTTTAATGTTTTTAGTAAAATAAGCTTGTTTTACATTTCTATTAGCCGGCATCTGTTGTTTTCGGATAACGCTTATAAAGTTTTGCTTCAATTCTTGTGGATTTTGTAACATCTATGAAATGTTTTGTCCTACCGGTAACGGTTGAAGGCGGTAGTGATTGAAGATAAACACTTGGTGTAAAGTTCACCCACTGTATTTCAATTTGTATATTCAATAAACGTTATGATACAACATAACATCCGTTTAGTAAATAATAATATATACACTTTCATAGAATTATATAAGTGTAACAGGAAAAACACTTGTACATTGTATGTCCGCAGATATACGCTATAGTAGTATAGTACAGAGTTGCATAGTCACTGCTATTTAACATATTTGTCTGAAGTTGTGATTGTTCCTGTTTAAAGTTAAAATGATAAAAATGTTAGTTAGAAGTCCTGATTAAACATTAAGCACGTTCGCAGAATCCACGCGTCGCGCCTATCAGCCAAAACCGATGCATTACTTCAGAACTACATTGTGAATGTTGAAATCCGAAAACTAAAGAATGCAACTAAGTTAATTAAGTGGTCATCACAGGTACGATAAGCGGATAGATTTTGCTAAACAAATTAACGTGTATAAATGTACCTGGCTGATAAAACAAGTACATTAAAACATGAATCTACATAAATAATAATTATTTTAAAATTTGAATGAAACGCTTTCCATATAAGTTCATTGTAAGATACATTTACAGATGTTACAATATTTGGGGATTTATACAGAACGTTTTCTCTATTTCTTTTGGTAATGTTACACTTTTATTTTCGATGAATCAGGACTTTCTTGGTAGTCTTCTGGTTATCCAATTAAAAAGTTAGTGTCTAGACCTGTTGTGGATCTTTGAAAACTATAGACCTTGTTTTATTCTGTTATTTTTGTTTCTTTTTTTTTACATCATGTAGATTTTTTAAACAAAAGAAACGCCTTAAAATTTAATATTCGTGAGAACACAAGTTCGTATGTCAGACTTTTCTTGTCCGGACTACTCCAACTTAGGTACTGTTCAGATTTTCATGAAACTTGGTAAGAAATATCTGTATGAAGTCGAATTGCGCGTGTTGTCGGGGTGTTTATGTTCATAAGCTTTTAGCGGAGGAATTGCCCTTTAAATTCGTTTAATGAACGAATATAATTATTGTCAAGACTACTCCATAACATAATTTGAGGATACTTAGTTGAACATATCAGTTTAACGTCTAGTTGCACATACACAGCGAGGGCATCCTTGTCAATACACTCATTTCTACCATAGTTTATGGTATATTTATTGTTAAACAATATATAGTTTATTGTTTAGTCTTTGTTTATCAACCAGACTTTCTAATAGTGTTTTTGATTAAAAAAGCCTTGTCAGGCAGATAGTTTTAAATTGGCGTTGGCCATTTACAGGACATGTGTCTGGTAGTTTGGTAAATGACAAATTACTAAATGGAGATTTTTTTCTTCAAAACTAATCAAACTTTCACCTGACATGTTTAACAATAAACATTTATATAAATTATATTCCAAAAACAACAGATACCGACTAATGGCAATGTAAACCAAGCTACTTTGGCTAAGAAAATTAAAAGATATACTAGACAACACATGTTTATACATGTACTATAGCTGAACTTCCCTCATCCATGCCTGTTATTTTACAAACCAAACGTAACCACTCGAATAGAGACTGTTTAGCGATTTAATGAATAAAAAACAAGTTTTCCGAATATTAAATAACTGGTAACACGAACATTATTTAGTTATTCAGATAGCTCAGTATATTTGTTGTGGCAGTTGCAGAGCAGTAAATAGGCAACTTTTCACGTTAAGATATTTATCTTAACTGGAAACTTATCGCGTTAGTTATCTAGATAACAATTTTTTTTCGCGATAGTTAACAAGATAAGATTAAAGTGGTGGCAGTAATGGGCACTTACATACATTTATTCTAGTAAAGATATTTATCTCAACGAGAAACTTATCGTGTTAATTTACTAGATAACTAGATATTTTTCGCAAAAATTATGTGGTTAACTAGAAACTTATCGCGTTAGGTAAGTGGATAACTGGTGACAGAACTATGCCACCATACGATACACACATAAATCATTTAATAAAATTAGTTGTTATCTTTTTATAAAGCTAGTGCTGGCTTGCAAGTTTTGAAACCATGAGTAAAACATCTTTAAAAATACAAAATGGTCGTTACTATTATTTTATCATACAGATCCAAACGTTTTGTCATTGATGATTTTAAGTATTTCAACCATTTACAAGAATATTACCCATTTCCAAAACCACGAGTGATATTACTACTGTGGTATTTTTATGTCATGTACATACATTTCAGAAAAAAAGTTTAAGTGAAAATTAATGAAATGTCAAGAGTAAAATAAAGTAACGTCAACGGTCAGTCGTGATTGTTATAAAATAGCTTTTATAGTTATATACCCAATATGGGATAGAATAAAAAAAATAATACAGTCAAACCTTTCTTAAGCACCCAGTCATGGGAAGGAGCAAAAGTGACCTTTTAAGACAGGTTAATTTGCTTTGAAATCATAGAAATAGGAAATAGCAAATGCGGCTGCTTAAGACAAGTGGCTGCTTAATAGAGATGACCCGTTACACATGTTTGACTGTTTTAGTTTGCTATTTTGAACATAAACGACACATTTTCTTAAATTATTCCTTAATTTTAAAATTATTATATATATGGCATAAAAACCTACATTATGGCACTAGAAGGATAGTCAGTAACGATCATGGCACCTATTCGTGACCTGCGCATGGGAAAATGCATGTTGCTTTTAATTCGACGTTTAAATAAAACATTTACTTCATTTCCTCTCTATTTTTCACTGAAGTATTAAAGACAAAGCACTGTGATATTCCTAAAACGATCTCAATAATTATATACATAACATACTGAGAAATTTTTCCGTGTGGATGTTTTGATAAAATCTATGTCTCGTGTGATATAAGCGTTTAAGGCATTTTTAACCTGATTTGTCTTATATGAGCCTATTTCATTGTCGTAACATATTGTAATAGTTTTACATTGTATTGGCATTCGAGCAGACACGTGTTTGTATCGAAAACAACAAAAAAAATGGCTTTTAGTAAATCCACCATCCTCCAGCGTTACGCAACTTTCAAACAGCCCCACTAACTCCTCCATCGTTACGCTGATTTTTCACCATAAAGCCATCATTAAATTAATTTTACACCAGTAGAAGACCAAATGTGGTAAAAATATCATGTTGAGGAGGGTGTTGCTTATAAAAGAATATGATATATCAAATTATGTTCGGTAACAAGACAGTTTTCGCACTTTTAAAACACTCGTGCCAATGTTTTGCACAGAAAATTCCTTGTATTTCCCGAATGATCAAGAAAACGACTATAGTCTGCACAGATTCGGTTGCTGCCGAGTGATCAGAAATGATACGACATCATCTTTCTCGACTCAGATTTTTAAAAAAAAATACCAACAATAGTTAAAAAAGATAGTTTTCTTACCGCTGATCGCGAATCCCACCGCCATTCAACGTTACCCCACCGTCATCCAACGTTACCTCCACCGCCTCCTCCGGAAACGTTTGGACACGGTGTATATGGCCTTTATCGTGACAGGCTCATTTTTTACCATGACCTGTTGCTGTTGATCTTCCTGAAATGTTGGAAGTGAAAAGTAAAGTTTAGCATTATGTAAAAAGAAGCAGGCTTGTTAATGCTCTATAGAAAAGGTTATCTAGCAAAATGTTTCCATTGAATGCAAGCTGTGACTTCAGGGGAAAAATTGTTTGAAAATTGTTTATATTGACATAAATTTAGTTAAAATATTTATTCTATTATATTTCACATTTACTTATACTTGTGTCCATGTTGGTTGTTTTCATTATTTTGAATTTATCTATTACATCAACTATTTGCTTGGTGTTTTTTTTATATCAACTGTAAAATAAGTTTGTACAACTAAAGAGAAATCATGCTTGAAGTATTCCTTGGTAGGAGAAGTGGTATGCATGAACCACATAACTGTGGAGGAGAATTGAAACCCACAACACACCAATTTTGGGTCCCATGCTCTACCACACACTCCACATGGCTATGATGGCCATCTTTGATGATGGGCAAAAAAGAAATGTTGAAAGAACTCGTGTAATGAATATTGGAAGCAAGTCATTAAATTAAAATGAATGAAAGGGTTTCTAAGAAAATATATTTTCCAAATTTTCTCTATAAATAGAATAACATGTATGGGATATCTCACTTGAATGGAATTGGTTGGTTTGGATATGTTGTTTATTAAAACCTTGATATTGACATACTTTTGGTCACAGTAACCATCTTGGAAGATGAAAACAAATCTTTACAAGGCGTTAATTTAGCAAGTTTTATTAAAATCGTTCCAACAGCTTCGACTTGATGTTGTTTGATATAACTCGTTATGGACATACAGACAAAAAGCAAGTTTCATTTCTTCTGGCCTGTAGAGCTAAGAATGGCCTTTTTTCTTATCAAGTGCCGTAAGTCATTTCTGGCTGCAGACCAGCAAAGATTTTAAAACATGGATTATAACTTAATACATGGACTATCAAAAGCATAAAAGTTTGAAAAGTCGCAAGAAGCCACCATTTTATACTATTTGTAAATATTTCCCGGACCCCACCTGCATGAGGGAGGACTACCCCTCACACACCCTCCCCCAGTTATTACGCTACGTTACTGATTGGGGCTTCGGAAGTACAATAGACAGTATAAAAAACCAATTGATGAATAAGGCGTGACCCTAAGCATGGGTTGGTCCAAGCTTTTTAAATCTACATGCATATATTAAGCCCTCTGCAAGGAGTCATGAAAGATGACCATATTCTGTTTTTTGTTTTCTCAGTGAACCCTTATTGTAAAAGGGATATCTATTTAAACTTGCCAAAATAATATATTGAACATATTTTGTGACGTATTAAGTAACTTATTTGTTTTCATTTTTATTTCTGTTTGGTCCGCCGTACAGGTTTACATGTTGTTAGATTTATTTCATCTTATAAAGAGACGAAATGACGATGTGAAAGTCGTCAAACAGTATTCGACTGCTACACCTATTTAGAATGAATATTTCAAGTTGCAAGTTTGCAACTACCTTTGAGACATCGTTTTTGTCAAGGTTTTTTTAGGTTTTGATATACCAAACCATTCACATTTATTCATATATGACTATGAGATTATTTTTATCTATGATTTTAATTTTTTTTATTGTTAAGACATTTATGGTTATTATGATTCTTACGCTTGAAAACAAGGCCTATGTTATTTGGTTTTTAAATATTTTCAAAATGGTTCATAGTAGTTGTGATTTCCTGCTGCAGATGGGTAGAGCAAAAGCTGGTAAAGCATATACTGCAATAAGACATCATTGGTGTTAAAAAGGTCACTTTCATAAGATTTCAACATATGCATGTATTTATGAGCATTTGAGAACTACTTTTGTCAAAAAATCTGAAGGTGTGACTGCACTCTCATTTTAAAAAAAACAGCGTAGTCAACCTACCAGTTATTGTGCATTTTAATGTGGACTTACATTCCTGCTATGGAAAAAAACTTTATATGTGGAATTCTTTTTTTTACCATGGAAATCCCAGACCTTACTTTATTTAGAACAAAGGACAGGAAGAAGAATGATTATTTTATTAATTGTCTGATTAAGGCAAAGTTTATTGAAGTCATGATATTTGGGCCGTGTTATTATTTTCACAAACTGTTCAGCCTTTGTATGCCGATTTATAAGGAAATTCTCTCCTAAAATAGTTCCAAATGAATGTGTTATCCAAGGAATTATATGTAATTCTATACAAGTCCTTGTGTAATCGCAACAAAATTCATATATTGCTGTAAAGTAAAACACAAGTATGACATTTCGACGCGTTCTTTTATTTCTTTCGAGTAGTAACTGGTTTTAAGCTACACATTTATTCAAAGTGCATTCATACATCTTGGACGTTCAAAGTGTAAAGCCTAAAAACAAACGTATACTATATAGGGGACCGGGGCAAAGTGTTTCAATTTTCAAAATTTTTAAATTTTAGAAAACAAAATCTCGTGTACAGTGCTGAATTGAAGTTTCCATAAAAAGGTAATTTCAAACATACAGTTTCTTTAATAAAATAAGTAAACTATTTATTTACAATTTAGACCTTGAGTAAAATGGTGAGTAAATGTAACACTTTGTCCTGAGTATTGGGGCAAAGTGTTAGAAACCCGGGGGCAAAATATTACATAATAAAGATATTCAATTTTCGTCTAATGCCTAAAACCGCTGGTTATGCATGGATGAGTGCGTATAGATATATTAATCGGATATGTGTGCACACTGCTCGCAATCCGCGGCTGCTTTGGATGGCACAAATCCAAGAGTACTAATAGCTCAACCAGAGACATAGACACGGTGTGTCTATGTATCTGGCTCAACAAAGTAAACTCATCGATTTCATTACTACATACAAAACTATCGCTTGTATTACTTCGGGCAAAACCATTGCTTGTATAACTACGGGCAAAACCATCGTTTTTATTACTACAGGCAAAACCATCGTTTTTATTACTACCGCATGGTATTAATCTTATTACGCTAGATATGGGCTGATAAGCACATGAGGCATTGTGTTACACTGTAACACTATACCCGTATACTAAAAATAATGTATTGTATGTAATGAAATGACGCCATTTGTTTGAAAATTCAAATTTAACACTTTGTTACGAGTAACATTATGCCCCGGTCTCCCCTGTGCAGACATTTATAAATGTAATCAGGGAAACAGGAAACCTGCATTCGGGAAAACCATGCTCCCTGACATTGGATCGACTGCTTTTAATCCACATTCTTTCTTAGCACATTCGATCCTTAATGTTCACCATATGTAACCTCGGAACCTGGATAATCCGGCCCCACACCAAAACGGCCATGGAGAATCCGGCCCCTGGACAATCCAGCCCCATTTAACATGGTCAATCCGGCCCCACTTTTCATTTCTATTTTATATAGCAATATTAGTGTTATTTATTATATTAATACATACACAACAGTTATTATATACATAAAATATATGATGCAGTTATTAATTTGACTTTTATATTTTATGAGAGTGTCACATACAAAAGTTACAATAATAGTCATATATAAAATACAATCAAACTTTCATATCCGGCCGTAATTACGACCTATGAGACACTTAAAACAATTTTATTCACAATGTTAAACGCATATACACTTATACATATATATGCTTACATATAAACACATAAGCAAACATATAGATACATATACACATACACATAGCACACACATATATATTGAATAAATTATACAATTAAGATAAATAAATGCAATGATTTCATGCGATTAAATGGTTATATTTTTTTAAATAGTATACATTCATTTACACACTTTTAATGTGGTAAAACTATAAAAGGGGTCGTCTACTATGTTAAAAAATCAGGTTAGAAAGGTAATAATTTACTAAAAGAAAGAGGTGCATAAATAACTTAGTATTTAATATTAAATTCTATCTTAAATAAGTCCTATATGATTTGCTAATAAAACACTAATAATCACCTCTATTTGTATTAAATTTAAAACAACGAGATACATTCTTAAAGGAAAAAATCATTTAGAAACGAAAAGAAATAAATGAACAATTAAATAGCTAAAAATCTTCTATACATTTTAAAAAGTGCATTGGCCAAATTGTATTGTGATAAATCACATTTCATTAAAAACATCAACTTTTCGGTTGATGTTAAAAGCAAAAAGCTATCGTTCATATCAGGAGCTTTCTTAAATAGTGAGTATCAGAGGTCAGAATAAAAGGCACAATCAATTAGAAAATGAGTTTCATCTTCAAATTCTGACGCAGAACAAAATTTGCAGAGTTTTTCGTTGATAGGTGTTTTCGGTCGAGTATATCTCCCAGTATCTACCGCTAGAGGAAGATTGCAGCTTCGAAATTTTGCTAGAACGCGACGATGTCCGCTGCTCATGTTATAGTTAACATAGTATTCAGTCTTTAATTCAGTTTTATACAAACGGTATGTTCGCAATTTATTACCATTTTGACCATTTCTTTTGTCATTCATTAATTGTTCAAACCACAAATTTTTATCTTTTGCATTTAAGTACTCTCGTATTTTTCGTATACATATATTAACTTTTGGCTTTGTACACATCATATATTCATTAGCATCTGTCTCTTGAATAAATTTAAGCATGTTACCATCCCATGTCTTTGAAATATTCATAGACCATTCATGCACTTTACGTATTGTTCTATCGACTGGCATGTTTTTAATTCTACACCATAAACGAACTGTTTCAATTTTTTGTTTTGTTAGGCAAGACTCCCACCCAAGATCGTCTCTAGAAGATACATTTGAGCAGTATTTTGTAACACCTAGAAAATATCTCCCTGCTTTATTCAAAACAGTTTCTATTTCACTGTATGAATGCCAGAACAATAAAATAATACAGGTTCAATAGCAGATGCAACCATTTGATAAAAACGGTAAAAGTCATTCCACCGGCGCAAACATATTTAGTAAATATTGCACCCAAAGCCCTACATGCTGATTTTGAAACCTCTTTTATTGACATTTTCATATTAAGATGTTCATTGAACTTAAAATCAAGATATTTATAATTACATTCAAAATCTATATGTTTTGTTCTGCATTTAAATGCAAAGACTGACCTATTCATACGTTTTGGCCTAAAATGTAATACCTTAATTTTTGATTCGTTGATACACATTCGCCATTTATTACACCATTCATTAAGTTTATCTAGCATCCTCTGCATGTCCGTTTTATTTTCAGCGGGAAGGATAATATCATCAGCATACAACAAGATCGCCAAACTTATTCCTCTGTTAATGTTACACCACAATCCAAATCATTGATTTCTTTTGCTAGATCGTTTACATATATTGAAAATAATGTTGGTGACAGAACACATCCCTGTTTCACCCCTTGTTTCACATTAAACCAGTCTGTTTCATATTTATTAACTCTAATAGAACAAGATACTTCAGTATAGAGTGATTGTATTGCATGCAACATTTTACCATGCATACCCAGTGTCATTAACTTAAACCAAAGACAATCTCTTTGAATAGTATCAAATGCTTTTTTAGCATCGATGAAACAGACAAAGGTTTCTTTATTTGCCAGTTTTCTATTATTTACAACAGTATACAGAGTATATATGTGGTCAAGACAGCTTCTGTTTCTTCTGAAACCGTTTTGCCCATCACTCAATCAATTATTTTCTTCTAGCCAACCGGCAATCCTTTTGTTCAAAATATTAGCATATATTTTACATGGGACAGACAGCAGTGTAATTGGTCTATAATTAAGGGGGTTGTTAGGATTTTCTCCCTTATATATAGGACTTATTATACCCTTGGTCCAATCTGATGGAACAATACCCTTCTCAAAGGCATATCTAACAATCTTGAACAAAAGGTCTACAAATGTTTCATTTCGTAATACCTCTGGAAAAACTTTATCAAAACCTACTGATTTACGTAATTTGGCTTTATATAGAGAGTTTCTAACCTTACGTAATCTAAATGAGTATCATCAAAGAACCTTCAGGAATATTATTGAACAAATTATCATAGTCTGATCTCCATTTATTTAGTACACTTTGTTTATCAGTTTTTATGTCATCATGTTCATCTTTTATTTCCCATGGGATATTTATTTTTCTGTTATTCGCAATACCGAGTTTTCCTATTTTAGTCCAGAAATCTCTAGTGCCTTCAGTGTTTTTCAAATTATCGTCAAGATTTTTCTGTTCATTCAGTTTATATTTGCGTTTGTATTTTCTGTTATATTTATCAAATTTTTTCCGTGCTTGACAATAATCTTCCTTTAGTTTTCTTTTAATGGCATTACAGTTTTTCAAAGACAACCATTGTTTCTCACGTTTACATAATTCGTCCCATAGCTCTTGTAGCTCAGCGTTCCAATATGGTTTTGCTTTTGACTTATAATTATATTAGAACACTTCTTTTGTTTTAACTTTGATGTAATTTCTTTATTAATTAGGTTTAAAACTCAGAATAAGCCAATGTGATATCATTTTCGGCATGTAAGTCACTTTCTATACGTTGCATTGTTTCAGATATTTCAACTAGAGAATCACTACAGTTTAAAAATGAAGCTGGTATATCATTTAATATAAATTTATCTTTAACTGTAGGTTTAGGTTCAACAATATCATTTTCATTACAAAACGCTATGGTATCGTTTGTTTTTAGACTCAAAATAGAATGTTCTGAAGATTTTGAGTGACCTTGAATGTTTAACTCATTTATAATATTTGACATCGGATGTACTTTAAAAGATTGATAATTTTGTAGCTGTTCGTGTGGCACAATGAAATAATCGACAACTGAACTTCCTTGTACTCCAATATTAGTAAAGTTATTTTCTCCTAATCTGTCATTTATTACACATAAGTTTGCGTCAACTAGGAATTCTATCATGAGATGCCCATATTGGTTTAATTTTGTGTCAATATCTTCTCTAGGCTGGATACAATCGACGCCTTCTATGTAATCAGCTTCATCGCCTATACGAGAATTAAAGTCCCCACATTTGATTAAGTCACCTTCATTTTGTAGTTCATATACTTTTAGCAATAACTCTGCATAAAAAGCCTTAGCATTGCATCGTCTGGAATATCCTTCTGGTGGCAAGTAGCAAATCCCAACATTAAGCTTGTGACCTGTTTCGAAACATTTAAATTTGAGCCAAATTACATCTTCCATTGACGAATCAACCGTGCATGTATGTGAGTCAAGCAAAGATTCTTTAACAAAAGCACCAACATCACCAGAACCTCTTTTTGCATTTTTGTTAATTGAGGTTCTGTTATGACCTATCCACTTATACCCATTTACTCTTAAAGTTTCATCTGCTTTTAAAAATGTTTCGCATATTCCCAATATATCGAATTCAAATTTATTTATTATATCTAGTTTAATATGTTCGTCACTATTGTTGTTTAGGGACCATCCGCCTACGTTCCATACTCCAACCGTTATACCTCCCTAGGGTCTACTAGTTGTTTTCTTGAGAAACCTGCCATTGCCAGGTAAGAAATAGTTCTGGGCTCTTCCAATTTCCTTCAGAACTGTAAACATATTTGATTAATTTACTCTAGATTATTAATTATTAAACTATTCATGAAATAAACATGGTAGCGTTAAACTTGATAATTTTTGCCGCACATTGTAATAACAAGTATACGGGTTTTTTAATGTTTAAACAATTAAGTTAGCGATCGCGCCGGTTTTTGAAATTAAAGATAAACTTGATTACTTGAGTCGTACAGTGTACAAACATTATTTGAACAAGGAAAACAATTTGCGTTTGATTGAAAGCCAAAGACGTAACAATGAAAATCAGTTTGATTGCAAATATCTAAACGCCAATACAGACGTCGCACATTGTGCAAACAAACAAACTTGTTTTTCATACTACAACAACAATAATAACAACAACAACAACAACAACAACAGCAACAGCAGCAGCAGCAGCAGCAACAGCAACAGCAGCAACAACAACAATAACAACTACTACTATCATTCAGCATAAAGCAAAATTACAGTGCTTCTAGCCTACACAAATAATTCATAATAGGTACATGGAATAAGAGTTATTAACTTCAATAAAGAGAAGCGTATTAATGTCTACAATATGTTAACATTGGTAAATACGTTTTTATCTTTGATATCATTAATATTATAATAGTTCTTGTCTCAATTTATTTTAAAGGAAATAAGTTTTGATAGATTTAAAATGTCGTTCTTTTTATTGGATAGCATTATTATACCAAATTTGTTTAGGTTAAGCCAGCTACAGAAGTATGGTTTTAAATATTTTCTACGAAGATATCTGTATGTTGAGCATACTGACAGAAAGTGATATTCATTTTCGACAACATTTGAATTACAAATTGAGCAAAGACTGTCATTTCTAGGTATGTTGTTATAGCGACCGCGTTCTATTTCCAATTTATGTGACGATAATCTAAATCTACTTAAAGCAATTTTGAATTTCTTTTCTTGTATGGTATCGAGATATGATTCAAGAGTAAATGAGTGTTTAAAACGACAGTATGTACTAAGCCTTGACGAGTTATCTATGTTACTGTGCCAAGTTTGGTGGTATTGGTCAATAAGTCTTTGTTTTATTAAATCAAATTGTATATCACAAGTAAGTTGATTTATCCAAATATTTGTTAATTATAGGTTGTCATGAATACTTTTAATCTGATAGGCCCAGTTCAGGTCATTGTACGTTACATTGTTGTTTGCGTCATTTTTTAACATGGTATACAGTCTTTTGACAAAAGAATTATTATCAAATTTTAAAATACGAATCCAATAACGAATCATATGTTTAGATCGATTAACAATAAGAATTTTGCGACAAAATTTAGTATATATTGTTTCTATATCTTTCCCTTCATTTTTGCCCCATATCTCAAAACAGTAATTAAGTATGAATACAACTAGGGTGTCAAAAAGTTTACATTTTTCATTTGATTTAAAATCATATTGATTGAATATAGAAAATAGAGCTTTCTGGGTATTCCCATTTGTCAAATAATCTGTTAAAAATTGTTACAAGAAATGGTGAGATAATATCATAAGATGCTTTTATTACCTCTGCTGATATTTCATCGGGTCCATGTGATTAAGAATTATTCTACTTAAAAACTGCTGTACGTATTTCTGATTCTAATATTTGTGAGTCGAGATCATCATCATTAATATTTTGTATATCGTCATTTTCTACGTTTTCTATATCATTATTTTCTCCATATAATGAATTGAAATGATTGAACAAGTCATTTATATTTATTTCATCACTTGTTGTTTTTGTTGTGTTTTTTTTTTATAGCATTTTTAAATTGATTTCCAGAAATGTCTTGGTTGAGTTTTTGCATTTTTTTCTTATCGCTGTCCTTCTCTTAGTTTAAATTTATTTTTTGCTTTTTTTTCGTTCCTTTTTATATCTTGTTATACTCCCCAGTTATAAGAATAATGAAATCAATTTGCGTTTGATTAAAAACTAAACTTGATTATTTACGTCGGGCAATATGCAAACAAATAAATAGACACCCCAATAATTGACTCAATATAAATCAATTTGCATTTAGTAAAACATCTCTTTTGACATTTAAAAACTTTAAATTAACTGCTTTTCGTTAATTAAAGATGGACCTAATACTTTGGTCGCACATCATGCAAAATAAATTAACTGCATTTTCATACATTACAAATATTGAAATTACTTGATAATTTTGAATATAGTTTTTGTGTTTTTTTATCTTTTCTTGTATATATCTTTGATTTTATTAGTATCGTTTTAAGAGATAAAATGAGAGAGAGAGAGAGAGAGAGAGAGCGAGAGAGCGAGAGAGCGAGCGATGTATATAATTAAATTCATTTCATTTTCTATAGCCATTCTTATTAAATTGAATTATAAATCATAAGTGTGTTTTGTCCAATTTAATTCCCCAAAACAGTTACTTTCATTAACAATCATTGAT
Source organism: Panopea generosa (assembly GCA_029582155.1). Taxonomy (NCBI): domain Eukaryota; kingdom Metazoa; phylum Mollusca; class Bivalvia; order Adapedonta; family Hiatellidae; genus Panopea; species Panopea generosa. The sequence goes on from CM055894.1 coordinate 41,626,443, forward strand.
TATTATAGACTTAGACTTTTTTAGACTTTAATAGTTTATTAGAGTGATTCATATAAAAGTTACATCAAAGTAAGTTCAAGTATATGTACATTAAAACTTCTATATCCGGCCGTTTATTTCGACCTACGATACACTAAAACATTATTATCACTTCATGTTACTATAAAAAATCAACATACACAATATATTATTATACTATTATCACTATGTCATATATACATTCAACAACTAAAGAATATAATATCACAGAAAATAGTAATTTCAATCAAAAATTAGCTATAGAAATTAGAAAAAAGAATTAAAATTAGCCACACACACACACACACACACACACACACTCACACACACACACACGGGTACTACTAAAACCCGGTCAAATTCCGGCCGATCCGGTCACTTTTCCGGCCGTAGGGAAAAGGCTAATGTGGCGTGTATACTTGTGATTTTGATGTTAAACTGTCCTAATCCCAATAATTATGTATTGCCCTTGACTTATATATCAAGAAAATATATGAAAAAATTAAAATGATGCCTTAAATTTGGTCTTGAAGTTTACCTTTTTATGACGTTTATGACGATTTTTCGCCATTTTTGACTAATTCCGGCTGAGTTTGAATGATTATTTAAAGTATATTCGTTGTAATTAACCATGGATTTAATCGATTCTTACAAAGTTTAAGATATGCTGAATCTATAACAATGAAATTAACACCAAAATCAATAACATATAATTGTTTATTTTGCTCGATACAGAGGCATTAGAATTTCTTTAAAAACCTGGCGATTTCACAGGTGTGGCGTATTTACCGCACGTTGTAAGATTTAGACTATTAATTTGAATTCGTTTGCTACTATAATTGTAAACTAAACATCCATCCATCCATCCATCCATCCATCCATCCATCCATCCATCCATATATCTATCTATCTATCTATCTATCTATCTATCTATCTATCTATCTATCTATCTATCTATCTATCTATCTATCTATCTATCTATCTATCTATCTATCTATCTATCTATCTATCTATCTATCTATCTATCTATCTATCTATCTATCTATCTATCTATCTATCTATCTATCTATCTATCTATCTATCTATCTATCTATCTATCTTTCTATCTATCTATCTATCTATCTATATATTTATTTATTTATGTTTGTTTGATTGTTTGTGATTGTGATATGTCATAGATAAAATATACATCAAGTACATTAACATAAATAAGGGTAAAATAACATGCATTGTTAATAAAGTATTAGACTAGTTGACACAATCTTATGTGGAGAATCTGTTGGAATCACCAAGTATCCGAGAGATGATACCAAAAGTGTCGGTGAGTTTCAGTGTTAGGTTAGTATTTCATTGTATTCGTATAAGTAACAAGTATTAAAATATTCAATATTATTATTAATATTGTTTTATTCAAAATTAAAACAATTTTAGACAAAATATTTGCATTGTTTTACTATATATGGTGCTTGATGGTTTGGGAGGACTTGTGTGTGTGTGTGAAGATGAGTGTACATATATATATATATTATCTATCATGGATGATTTATGGAAGTTTAGATATTTATTTAAATGTAAATTGTTTACGATATTCATTTATAAATAAGTCCACCCTCTTTACGAAATATTAACTACAGATTCTACTTTATATGTTACAAGTATTTATAAATATTTACGAATTGTTTCATTAAATGTGTCACGTGATAAATTAATATATTGAATGTATGTATAATATATGTATGTAATGAGAAACATTATATGTTTAAGTTACAAATAAAGCATTCTTGAATCTTGGAAAAAATATTGTAAACTTAAATTAAATGATACGCAAATCAATACATTTCATACAATGTTTACGTTAACGTTGTGCAACGCTTAGACGTACCTGTATATTCATAATGACCCATTGTTTATCATGTTAACCGAAGTGTGACTGGCTACTACAGCCGTTCGATACCCGGTAGTCAGATTATATTGATATCAACAGGTGTCAGCAACACCTTGATTAGATTAACGACATCCGCCGTGCTTATAACGGGTGTCACATTTGACAATACACAAGTACGAAAACCAATTGGTCATTTCAAGCATTTATATAGTCATTTTAAAGAGAAATGGATATTCCGCGTTTAAAAGTCAATAAAAAGTTGTGATAGCCGCATTTTTCTTATACCTAATGTGTGGAAATTCTGATTTCAGACCGTAGTTGTTTATTTATTTGTAAATAATTTTCATTTATTTATATGTAAATAGTTTTAATACATTTTTAACCGTATTTATTTAATATATTTTTGTCATCATCACGTCCATTAATCTTTGAGCGCACAAAATGACCTATTTATGTGTCAACGTGCCGTAAAACACCATTCTTTCATTCATTCATTCATTCATTCATTCATTCTTCGTTTAACTTTGTTACGTCTTGTAAATATTGTCTAAATCTTACAACGTGCGGTAAATACACCGGTGAAATCGCCATGTTTTTATAGAAAAATATATATCCTCTGTTTCGTGCGAAATAAAGAATTATATGTTATTGATTTTATTTCATTGTTATAGATTCAGCATATCTTAAACTTTGTAAGAATTGATTAAAACCATGGTTATTTCAGGCATGGGTCGGATGATGCCATAGCTCAGGCATGTGTCGGATGATGTCATAGTTCAGGCATGTGTCGGATGATGCCATAGCTCAGGTCTGTGTCGGATGATGTCATAGTTCAGGAATGGGTCGGATGATGTCATAGCTCAGGCCTGTGTCGGATGATGCCATAGCTCAGGCATGTGTCGGATGATGTCATAGCTCAGGCATGTGTCGGATGATGCCATAGCTCAGGTCTGTGTCGGATGATGTCATAGTTCAGGAATGGGTCGGATGATGCCATAGCTCAGGCATGTGTCGGATGATGCCATAGTTCAGGCATGTGTCGGATGATGTCATAGTTCAGGAATGGGTCGGATGATGTCATAGTTCAGGAATGGGTCGGATGATGCCATAGCTCAGGCATGTGTCGGGTGATGTCATAGTTCAGGAATGGGTCGGATGATGCCATAGCTCAGGCATGTGTCGGATGATGCCATAGCTCAGGCCTGTGTCGGATGATGTCATAGTTCAGGAATGGGTCGGATGATGCCATAGCTCAGGCATGTGTCGGGTGATGTCATAGTTCAGGAATGGGTCGGATGATGCCATAGCTCAGGCATGTGTCGGATGATGTCATAGCTCAGGTCTGTGTCGGATGATGTCATAGTTCAGGAATGGGTCGGATGATGTCATAGCTCAGGCCTGTGTCGGATGATGTCATAGTTCAGGAATGGGTCGGATGATGTCATAGCTCAGGCCTGTGTCGGATGATGTCATAGTTCAGGAATGGGTCGGATGATGTCATAGCTCAGGCCTGTGTCGGATGATGTCATAGTTCAGGAATGGGTCGGATGATGTCATAGCTCAGGTCTGTGTCGGATGATGTCATAGTTCAGGAATGGGTCGGATGATGTCATAGCTCAGGCCTGTGTCGGATGATGTCATAGTTCAGGAATGGGTCGGATGATGTCATAGCTCAGGTCTGTGTCGGATGATGTCATAGTTCAGGAATGGGTCGGATGATGTCATAGCTCAGGCCTGTGTCGGATGATGTCATAGTTCAGGAATGGGTCGGATGATGTCATAGCTCAGGCCTGTGTCGGATGATGTCATAGTTCAGGAATGGGTCGGATGATGTCATAGCTCAGGTCTGTGTCGGATGATGTCATAGTTCAGGAATGGGTCGGATGATGTCATAGCTCAGGCCTGTGTCGGATGATGTCATAGTTCAGACAATGTGACGAATGATGCCATAGTTCAGGCCGGTGAATTGAAGAAAGGCAAACAAATAGTTTCAAAAGAACAATGATAACGACAATAGCTTTAATCAGTAATTAAGGTATAGATAAAGTAACATATAATTTCTAACAATTTTGACACATCCTGTCAAAGTCTTCCTGGAAAAAACAGTACTAAGCATATGTGTCTTGCTTAAGGACACCACGGGTGATATCCACCAACTATTCTTAAGAATATTCGCAGGCTTGAGCTCAATAATAAAATTGTATTAACACACTTAGAGACCATTTTATAATGCCAAAATTTGCAAGCAAGTATGGGGACCTAATATATAATCAAATAAACTCTCAGAATTATATTATCTGCCACTGTAAACAAGACATCTAAGGTTGAAATTTGGATTCTCAAGCTCAATTCTAAGAATATTTTTAAGAATGCTTGGTGAATACGACCGCACACATAGCGGTGGCGGAGAATCGAACCCACGACTCTGCACCGGAGCCCTACCACTGGACCACACGCTCCGCATAGATAAGCTTAAATTGAATTGTTAATGCGATTGTGAGGGGTACGATTGTGTTATGCAAAATAAAATAAATGAATTGAATTGAACTGTCCAGAGGTTATAAGCAGTTTGATTCTATTCGTGAACACGAGTATTCGGATTACCGCATTGCCGTGTTTTACGTTGATTGTTATCAATGCGGAAACCATTTAATAATATTTGAATTTACAAATTTATGTCGATCAGTACTGTTTGTTAAATGTTACGTCATAAAAAAGAGTATTTAGCGTCATTTTTGCCATCAAGGACTAACAGACGATCAGTTAACCTAACCGCTGTTTCCTGGGATCCTGAAAGGTTAACCAGTACCCGAACACACCCCATCTCCGTAAGTAAGTAACTGATAACTTTCTCAGTTGAATCTGCAGTGAAAGACTAATGATAATGAGTCACAATGTCGTTAATAAATCATCACGGAGACTGTTGCCGGGCGGTGATTCGAACTCACGACCCCTGAATTGATAAACAGACGCGACGGAGCTAATCAGGCCCAGCCCGTAAAGAAGAAAAACACAAATAGTCAACACACAGCATAATGTCCTGAAACATGAAAGAGTAGTTGTTGTCTTTATACGTACCAAGTTCTTAATGCGTACTAGCTTGTGCATATACTAGAATATCAATTATAGACACATTGCATAGAATCAAACGTGGCGTGTCACTTCCGTCTATCAATACTTGAGCATACAAGTATGAATGTTTACGATGTTTACGCTACCACCACAAAGAAAACAACCGTGGACACAACAAATATCAGAGAGAAGATACAGAAACAAACCCGATCCAACTGTTTTATCACACTTTTCCAAGTCTCCTCTGTTTCGCTGTTGCCGTCATTTACGGGATCTTCCACGTCTTTTATGTTTGTGTTTTCAACTGGTGGCATAACGACTTTGATCTTGCTTAGGCCTACTGTTCTTTTTTCAGGTGGGTTTTGTGCGGTTTCTTCGACGTCGACAACATTACTTCTCTTCGTTGTTTCTCGACAGGATTTCAATCGCACTAACCTCACAAGGAAAATGAGAGGTCTGGGGATGGGTGTTTCAATTTCGTCGAAGGAGTAATACCGAATCATTAATAGTGCTACAAGCGATATCATAGTGCTCTGGACCGTCTGTATGATGACGTAGACAGAAAAGATGGCCACCGTTTCTGAGTTTTCTGGTAGTGTAGAAGATACTATTGTAAGAAACACGGCAAATGCTAGAAAAACTGTAATCGCGTAGCTCGCTTTTTCGCCACTTTCACATGGCAAAACGAAAACAAAAATGTTTAGAACCGCGAGCATAATTATGGGCATGACTACGGCCAGTAGGACGTAGAGAGGTTTTCGTTTCATCTTAAGTGTAAATATGATTGAGGCCTCCCCGGACTCCTCTTCGACGTGGAAGCCGGTATCCAGCACGTCCCATTCTGAGTTCGACTCATACTCGTCCAGGACGATACCTTTATCTCCGCTCATCATGTTAACCTGCAACAACATACACATGTAGATGATGAAACGTGATAAGTACTCGATAAACACTATTCATCGCATAATGTATGATGCTACACTGTAATAAACCAATGGCATTTTATTAACCTAGTGTAATATCACTTGCAATCATTGCTCGTTGTTTTCCGTATACTAGTAACTCGTTACTCGTACGTAAAACGTCGAACTTTTTTCCGACTACGGCTACCAATCGGAACATTGGTCGCCATGTAGTAGGATACTATACCATGACTCACAGAAATTAGTTTGACAGATTTTTTTCTCGTTCTTCATAGAGGTGATCTACATGTATTAAATCAATGGTCCATGTACAATGTTCCCGAGTCACGTGATAAACCCGATCTTACATTCGTGCTCATTTAAATTTATTAAACTCGTTGGCAGAAATGATATAACGCTCGGCAGAGACTCGAGTAATAGTTTTTTTGCCAACTCGTTTAATAAATTCAGCAATAAATGAGCACTCGTGTAAGATTCTCCATACATGACGCTATTTTGCGGACTGATTTTGGATTTCTGTGCTGTTCCTTCGAAACGACAACGACCACCATACAAATATACAAGACGCCTGGTCTAGTGGTAGACCAACGGAGTCAGGATCGGAGGGTTGCGGGTTCGATCCACCGATACAGCCAAGTTTCATGTCCTTGGGTACTGTATCCACATACGAAAAATTAATACTAGTTATACACAAAAACGCCTTTTGAGTGTGGTTTGTTGAAGTTTTAAGAATGTGTTTTATAATCGAGGTAAAATAAATAAGTTAAACCATGACGAAGGATTAGAAGTGCGTTAGATACAATAGGTACAGAACATGTCGTCCTAAAGACAACTCGTCCCAAGACAACTCGTCCCACATTTTGAGACAACTCGTCCCAAGTTTCGAGACAACTCGCCCTACATTTTGAGACATATATGTTAATATGATTATCCTTTGATAAAACAACTAGTTGTAACTGTTATCGATACCATTGAAACAGCTTTGATCTGCACTGTTTCTATTTTATCAGACGATCTTGATCTGGTTTTGCAAACATCAAGTTAGCCAAAAAACATTTCTTAGAATTTGTATTAATTGATAATTAATAGTTAATTATTAATCATAAACAATAACATACATTGATTAAGCTGGAGAGTATCGAGTTAAAGGTAATTAAACAAAGTAAATATCGTCGACAAAGACTTAACTGGGCTCCTTAACTGGCAAATTGATATTCGTTATTAAAATGATATCCAATAATCGACTGTAATGAAACAGAAGATCAAATATCTATAGATATAAAATTATAGCGAATAATAAAAAAAAACGACACAATTAATATTCACGAGCACTCATGATAATAGGTCACAAAGGCGGTATATTTATTCAAAGTATTAAAAGTACTGAGTGTCGGACTTTAATAAATATGTAAACGCTTTCCTAATGTAATTGATGTTATACAGGGAAGCGGCAATTTTTTATGCAACATTTCTGAAAATAATATAATTTAATGTCTAAAATATATTGTTTAATGCTTGATGTGTTCCTGCTTGCATAAATAAAATACATAAAAATGAAAAGTAGTCCTTATTGCGTATGATTATTTTTAAGGTGATCAAGACTGCAAGGTTTTATCAAGATTTTATAAAATCTTATCTGGGAACATATCAAACGCACCTCCGCTTTTGTATAACTCCATGCCACAAATTTCAGCAAACACGTCTGAACGTCGAATGGAAAGTAAGTGATATCAACGGAACAGGTCGACTGGAAGACCTGAAAAATATTTCATTTACATTACAAATCAACAAATCCAAATAGAGTAGATTACAGATGTATAATATATGGAACGATGGGCACCACGTGTACATCGTTAGTGCTGTATGTTTTTATATATAAAAAACATTGGAATTAAAATTGTTTTTATCCTAAAAAGTTCGGATGCCGTGATTGAAAACTTTAATACAACTCATTAATAAAACATATCCTTACACGCCGCCCAGAAAACTGGAGTTTATTAGGCTACTCAACGTATTTATGTACGTTTGTATGCGTGCGTGTTCAGGACTTTACACCACTATTATCTCCCTTGAGTACTCCGAACCTGCAGATCAATGCGGTAGAAATAAAGCTTTTGTTCTCCTTTACTTCTTTTTTTTCAGGGCTTTGTATTGCAATAATTTCTTTTTCCTACCATGTGTTAAATGATCAGTATCATCACTGAAATTGCTATGCTGATGCCAGATTTATAGCCAATTGTGTACCATTTTAAAAGTGTTGGTTTCAACCGCGCGCGTGCAAATAGTTGACATATTTTTAATCCCGGAAATTGATAGGTATAAAAAAAATATATTGAATTATTAAAAAAAAATAACCTAGTCAATGTATGATTTTTTATTGTTTTATAACTGCAGATCTTGAACCTGTGAAGAATTTGTGCCAAGATACATACCGAAGATTTTTTTTCACTGTGTTTTGGACATAAATGTTTCAATGGAGCCTTATGGGAAATGCAATAGTGATGCGATACGTGCATGCGTACACGTGGTTGTGCGGGGTCTGATAGAAAATATAAGAACAACGAGCTTTCTCATGGGGTTTGCAATCGCGTCAAAATCAATTAGTTTAAACGTAATCTCAAAAAAATATTTTCGCCCATGTAAGTTAAACCTCTCCTATAAAGAGAACATAAAAATTCGCAATTTTCAAACCTCAATCTTTTTATTATACACCCATACATTTTGTTTGAGGGTGTGTGGTATATTCATGACCTTTACTATAAATCAAGTCACTGGACAATAACGTATTGTCTGTGAATCAATCTAAAATATTTTTAAAAACCAATAAAATGAGAAATGACAATCTGCTAATGCAGATGAGTGTATATATTAGTACATCGTATTCGGTATGATTATTGTCGTTTAAACCCTTCAAAGAAACTGTGTTGTTAAAAATCAATAATATCTAAATTCAGTTTTCGAAAGTACTTTTGACGTTTTGATTATTATGGGGATTTTTTTATCAGAAATCTCCATATAAAGAAAACTTTGTAAGATTATGTATTTTCAAATGCAATCTCTAGTGTTTGAGTATATCAGAAACAACGAGACATTTCAAAAATGTTTACTGTTTTGCACCTAGTGAACTTTGATATCATTTTTTTGCGTTTATAGTACTTTTTTTCTTGGCACCCGATGAAATGTGGTCAAGTATAGTCTAAAGTCTCTTTCTATTACAACAGACTTCCATAGTCCGTACCTCATGCGGTGATTTTTTGATTTTTTTAACAGACTAATAGATATGACACTGAATATTATTATCTGAACTGAAAAACAACTTGTCTGTGTAGTGTATCGTTTGTTAATTCTTACCCAGTTGAGAGGATCCATCCAAATTTAACGCGTAAATCTATTTTAGGAAATTATTGTTCAAATATTTTACTTATCTATTTTACAATCCATACAATATCACGTCTTGCTTTATGACCGTGACTTGTGGGCGTTATATTACATATTGTATCCGATGAGCATGGCTGCGACTCTATTACGCGGGTCTAATTTAATTCAATTATATTAAATTGTATACCTGTGGCCGCGTCATTAAAAACAAAGGCATTGCTTAATACGCGAACTTTTCTTATAACTAATACTTGCACTATGAGAGGCTCGTGTAGGGCTCGAAACCTCATGGAGGAGAAATTGCCACCTGTATACTTATGGCAGATTATCGTCAAACTTGGTAAAACTTGCATACTGGGATGACCGATGTAAGCAATTTTAGGTCACAAATTATTCTGATATGAAGGGAAATATAACACATATGACTTTCATATGAGACTCGCGTGAAAATCAAACAGTTGTTCCCATATAATTTCCATACATGCATACTAAGTTTCATTTTAATAATTGCCAAATGTTAGGTATCACATCAGAATCATACGAGACTCTAGAAGTATCACACGAGAATCACATATGTATACCAGACTGCCAGCAAAGCGCAGTCTTGTTAGGGATGTTAAGTAATCATTCAAAATCATAATGGAACTATTAGAACAAACACGATAGACGAGAGTCGGTTATAGAAAGTCGCTTGATAATGCAGAAATAGCACGTATATTAGAAATATTCGTTTGATATTCGCGGTCGATATTCAACATAAAACGAACTAACACTAACCTTCTCTTCCTCCAGTATTGAAAAGTTGCAAACTTACCGAAAGACGAAAAACGAATATAGAACTTACATAACATACTTATGTCATAACTGCTAAATTGCCAAGAGTCCAACGGCATTCATAGTATGTACACGTGTCGAAAATTGTTACGCATATGTGGTTTTACAACTTCAACTGACTGTCATACAGTGGGGTGGCAGTGAAGTAAGTATTTGGTTCGGTTCTAGGCCCAACCTGGCCTCTTACAGACATTGTCCACAGGGGCGGGTCCAGGACTTCAGTTCAGACGGGGGCGTACTTAAGAGGTGCAACACAAAATCTGAACAGCGACACTTGCGTTTCAGTAGAAATGTAGTGAATTTGATAAAATATGGGAGTTTAAGGGGAGGGGGTAGTGCGACGGGGTTTTAAAGAGCAGATCCGCCATTAACTCAGTACACGATTTTACACAGGAAATGGAATAAAGAGATATTCACAAAACAAAGTGAGCTTACTTCGCAATTGAGATATAAAAAAAAATATGAACAGAAATTCAAAATGTACTGGTCACACAGTACTAAACTTTATGAAGAGTCTAATTTATATGTATTTTCAAGACTTTGTTGATTTTTTTAAAAAATATATGAATCTCAATTTTTACATTCTATGGCCTACATTAGTTCGCTTTCTCTATGCACTTTTGAACTAGAAATAACGGCAACCAGTGTGTGTAATTCATTTAAAATAGATCATTACTTGAAGTAGAAAATCGTGTATTTTATCAAAATTAGTACAATTACTATTAATAATTTATTTTGTATGCAGCAAAATTTGCTTGCATGCTGTCAACCTTCCGTGGAGGAGCGCGTCATTACCTTTATTTGGTGTATTGCACACATTGTCGTCTCTTTTACGATAAAAAATAAACAAATGATAAATTGGACCTAATGTAACAAATAAAGTAAAACTAAGTTATTCGATCTGAATGACTGTATGGTAATGGTGTGATTCGCGCAGAGTTTTATTTATTTATTTATTTATTTTATTTATTTATTTATTTATTTATTTATTTATTTATTTATTTATTTATTTATTTATTTATTTATTTTAGAAATGTGCCTCATGGTGGCGAACTCGCGGGACTTAATGCTATGGAGCGGTGCAAACATTTGGAGGAAAAGTACCCGCTTCAGGTAACATTTTGCAATTAAGAAAGTTATCAGCAAAATATAACCTGAAACCAGCACCATTCCTCCGATTCTTTGCACCACTCCATAGCATAAAGTAACGTGAGTTTGCCACCGTGTGCCTGTCAGCTCAATGCATGTAACAGTGATGGTGCCAGATTCAATACACATAAAATAAACTTGAAACTTAGTTATGTTGCGATTTCAAGAAAAAAAAATTAGAGCTTGCCTGTGCACGTACCTGAAAAGGATACCAATACACAGTCCCGTCCCAATATACCTCTACATTGAGCGATGATACGCCAAGTTGTTTGTAATCCAGAAAGGAGTTCTTCAGTGCCACATCGGGCTTCCAAACATCGTTCTGAAATATTGGTAACAGTACACCAGCATGAGTTTATTTTAGGGGCGTGTGATTAAGCGTCGGACCCAGATGGTAGTGTGTTTGTTGGTTTTAATATTAAGTGTCATTTATGTACTGGCTATCAGACGATCAGTTAACATAACTACCATTCATTTCATCCTAGATGATTAACCAGTACTCGAGCACACCACTTCTCCGAAAGTAACATATGTTTTTCACTTGAATTAGCGGCGAGAGGCGAATGGCACCGAATGAGGCGGAGTGTCGTATATCAATCATCACGATGATTGTGGCCGAGCGGGATTCGACTCACGACCTGAATCGAAAGTCAGACGCGCTACCGACTGAGCTAACCGGGCTTTGTCACATATTAAGTTAAAACCAGTTTTCCTATATAAATCTCATATCATGGTTTGTTCATTTGCGTTATTTTCTTGTTCTCTCCTGCCAATGGATAGCTGGGAGAAGAACAGTATAAATACTTGCTTTCGCTATTATCTCTTTAGTTTAAACTTTGTTTTAGTTTACTTCGGTTGTGAAACAGATTATCATAACTCATACAAATCGCACTCGAAGTCTTCCTGGGTAGAACCAGTACTAAGCATATGCGGAAAAGGTATCTTGTTCAGGACACCACACATAACCGTTGCGGATGATCGAACCCGCGACCCTCCGATCATGGAGACGATGTACTACCACTGGGCCATGCACCCCACACAAATCTTAGTTGATGCAACATACTACTACATGCAATGCTGAAGGTTTAAACTCGTAGATAAAACATTTAAAAAACACATTGACGGTCGAGTGAATACAGAAAACCCGTTGCCTAGTGTGAATTCGGCACAATCAATCAGTTTGTGGAGAAAAAAGTATCTGTTGTTTTCTTGCTATTGTTTTCTTGCTAATTCGTTGAAATTTAGTAATGGGTCAGATACAAAATTCCCATCTGTCAAAATATAAGTCCGTGTCGATAGTAAAAAAGTGATAAGTATATCAACATCAGCTCACCTGTGGGTAATGATAATAGGATATGTTGCCATAATCTTCAGGATCCCATTGTAAAAACTCGTCCTCCCATATAATCCATAGGTACCCCGTCGTCTTCAACGTTTCCGTCACCTCATCCAGGCCGTTAATGTTGAGTAAGTAAAAATTGACGTATACATCTGTCAGGGGAAAACAAAGATATGTTATCTACATTAAAATTGAGCAGATAAATGTTGACGTATACATATGTCAGGGGAAAACAAAGATATGGTGTCTACATCAATGTTGAGCAGGTAAATGTTGACGTATACATCTGTTAGGGGAAAACAAAGATATGGTGCCTACATCAATATTGAGCGGGTAAATGTTGACGTATACATATGTCAGGGGAAAACAAAGATATGGTGTCTACATTGATGTTGAGCAGGTAAAGGTTGACGTATACATTTATCAGGGGAAAACAAAGATATGGTATCTACATTAATATTGAGCAGGTAAAGGTTGACGTATACATTTATCAGGGGGAAACAAAGATATGGTATCTACATTAATATTGAGCAGGTAAAGGTTGACGTATACATTTATCAGGGGAAAACAAAGATATGGTATCTACATTAATGTTGAGCAGGTAAAAGTTGACATATACATTTACCAGGGGAAAATAAAGCTATGGTATCTACATTAATATTGAGCAGGTGAAGGTTGACGTATACATTTATCAGGGGAAAACAAAGATATGGTATCTACATTAATATTGAGCAGGTCAAGGTTGACGTATACATTTATCAGGGGGAAACAAAGATATGGTATCTACATTAATATTGAGCCGGTAAAGGTTGACGTATACATTTATCAGTGGAAAACAAAGCTATGGTTACTACATTAATGCTGAGCAGTTAAAAGTTAACGTACAGGTAAAATTATTGTCACAAAACATACCTTGTCATAATTCCACTTATGTATTTTAAATTAAAACTTTGCGGTTGCTCTCAAGTAACAACGGTAACATTTCAGAAACATCAGCTATCTGTGCTACTTGAATTGAATATTGCTCTGCTTAGTAATCAAAATAACGTTTTACTATCGATGTATGTGATCAAATATATATAATTGTCTCAAAAGTTAAAAACAAAAAAAACCGTACCTATTGAATAATATTGGTCATCTATTGGCCTGATTCTGTAATCATACCCATTCGTCACAAACAACTGTGTTCTCAGATCTTTCGCATCTTGTCCAGTTTGACAGTACGCATAACGTGTAAACGCTACTAAGCACAAATATAACGCCGAGAAACTGTTACGTAATTCCATACTTTTCACTCTGTCGTTAAAACAATGCTTTAGAAACAACTACAAGATATCAAAGAAAGTATTCCCGATATCATCAATTCCTAAAAACAAACCCATTTTCACGAAATATAGTTGTCGAGTTTAAATGGAGTGGAGTCCGCACAGTCAATATATAGAGCTCGCGTTAAATGTATATATCACTTACGATCCAAATTAGTACATTTTCTTAACAAATAAAAACTATTTTCATTGTCTCTTTCTATTTGCGAAACATAAACAGAAATCCAAAATATCGAATAATCACGCACTAAAATCAATTCTCTCGCCGTGAATTGGATAAACCCGATAATGAAGTGTTAACGCACACGCTCCGGCGAGTATTTAAACAGTGATTCCGCGTAATATTAGGGCACATTTGATATCAAAACTGAAAAAAGTAAAAATGTCAAAAAGCCCAAATGAAGCCTAAAAGTTTGAAAAATCGCAAGAAGCCACCATTTTATACCATTTGTAAATATTTCCCAGACCCCACCTGCATGAGGGGGACTACCCCTCACACACCCTTCCCCAGAGTAACTCCCAAATTTATTACGTTACGTTCCTGATCGGAGCATCGGAAGTACAGTAGACAGTATGAAACACTTATTGATTAATAAGGCGTGGCCCTAAGCATGGGTTGGTCCAAGCTTTTAAATCTACATGCAGACGAGTATAATATAGAGGAAACTCAGTGACCCCTTAATGTAAAAGGGATATCTATTTAAACATGCCAAAATAATATATTGAACATATTTTGTGACTTTTTAAGTAAATTATTTGTTTTCATTTTGATTTCTGTTTGGTCCGCCGTACAGGTTTACACGTTGTTAAATTGATTTCATCTTAGAAAGAGTCCAAATGACGATGTGAAGGTCGTCAAACAGTATTCGATAGCTACACCTATTTAGAATGAATATTTCAAGTTGCAAGTTTGCAACTACTTTTGAAACATCGATTTTGTCAAGGTTTTGGGGGGTTTTGATATACCAAACCATTCATCCATGATTTTATTATTTTTTTTATTGTTAAGACATTTATAGCGTTTTTCCCCCTGATATAGTTCCGTTAACGTCTCACTACAAAGTTACGTCCCTTTTTTCCCAAGGTAACATGATTCTTACGCTTAAAAACAAGGCCTATGTAATTTGGTTTTGAAATATTTTCAAAATGGTTTATAATAGTTGTGATTTCCTGCTGCAGATAAGTAAAGCAAAAGTTGGTATAGCATATACTGCAATAAGACATCACTGGTGTTAAAAGGTCACTTTTATAGGATTTCAACATATGCATGTATTTATGAGCATTTGAGAACTACTTTTTTAAAAAAATCTCAGGGTGTCACTGCACTCTCTTTTTTAAAAAAACAACGTGGTCAACCTACAAGGTTATTGTGCATTTTAATGTGGATTTACATTCCTGTTATGGAAAAAAAACTTGTAGGTTGAAAACTTTAAAAAAATTCTATGTGGAATTCTTTTTTTTTACCATGGAAATCCCAGACCTTATTTTATTTAGAACAAAATTCAACTGTGCAGTGAGACCTTAAGCAAAATGTTCAATACGTTTGGTAGACTGGGGGAATATTGGTCAAATGTTCAATACATGAGGTGAATAGTAACACTACTATACAGCAAAACCGTCTATTCCGAACCAGTTTTATAATAAAGTCATTCAAGCATATTAAACTTGAGTTTCCTCATTGACTCTATTTTGAAATGTGAAAGACAGTAGTATCGGCTAATAATCCCATTATTTATTGTAGTCAATCTGGAAACTATTTCAAACACTCTTTGAGGTAAATAGATCAGTGTTAATATGTAAATTATTGTCATCGCAGATTATTCATACTATGAAAAACGAAAACAGATGGCATTTGATATAAAAAAAAAATACTTTATTATTATTTGTATGTTTTAAAAAATAATATATATTTTTTGTACGCTATCTTATCTATCTTCTTATACAATCAAATACTTGCGTGGAGTAAATAGGCGTCACCTACATGTAAGCCCTAATATTGATATTATGTTCAATAACTAATATTGCATTTTGTTTCTTTAGTGTAAAATTCTTTAATTTTGTTGACCAAATACTAAATCACGGCTCGCGATAAAGTCGCTTATTGGCCGATATCGGGTTTTGCTAAAACATTGACGAATAAAACGGAAAATGCCGACGTTGGCCCGATTATCAAATTTCTCATAAATAAGATAAACTACAAGGACGGAATCAACCATTATCTTCGAATGGGATCTTCTTCTTTGTGATTCAATAATCTTGCCATCATTTACTGAACTTATAGGCGATGCATCTTTAAGTACAGATGCGCGTCGAAACTAAGGTCACGTGAAGTGGACAGGAAGAAGAATGATTATTTTGTTAATTGTCTGATTAAGGCAAAGTGTATTGTATGGTGGTATATACCTGAAGTCATGCTATTTGGGCCGTGTTATTATTTTCACAAACTGTTTAGCCTTTGTATGCCGACTTATAAGAAAATTCTCCCCTAAAATAGTGCTAAATGAATGTGTTATCCAAGGAATTATATGTAATTCTATACAAGTCCATGTGTAATCGCAACAAAATTCATATATTACTGTAAAGTATAACACATGTATGACATTTCGATGCGTTTTTATTTTATTTCTTTCGAGTAGTAACTGTTTTTTAGCTACACATTTATTCAAAGGGCATTCATACATGTTGGACGTTCAAAGTGCAAAGTCTAAAGATAAACGTATACTATATAGGGGACCGGGGCAAAGTGTTACATTTTTCAAAGTTTATAAATTTTAGAAAACAAAAACTCGTGTACAGCGTTGAATTGAAGTTTCCCTAAAAAAGGTAATTTCAAACACAAAGTTATTTTAAAAAAATAAGTAAACTATTTATTTACAATCTAGACCGTGAGTAAAATGGTGAGTAATCGTAACACTTTGTCCCGAGTTTTGGGGCAAAGTGTTACAAACCCGGGGGCAAAATATTACATTATAAAGATATTCAATTTTCGTCTAAGCCCTAAAACCAATGGTTATGTTTGGATGAGTGCGTGTTGATATATTAATCGGATATGTGTGCACACTGCTCGCAATCCGCGGCTGCTTTGGATGACACAAATCCACTATTGACAACTGTAATTAATGACAAAATTATGTTCAAATAATTTTTAAGAGTTCTAATAGCTCAACAAAGTAAACTCATCGATTTCATTACTACATACAAAACCATCGATTGTATTACTTCGGGCAAAACCATCGATTGTATTACAACGGGCAAAACCATCGTTTTTTTTTACTACCGCATGGTGTTATTCTTATTACGCTAGATATTGACTGATAAGCACTTAAGGCATTGTGTTACACTGTAACACTATACTCGTTTACTAAAAATAATGTAATTAATGAAATGACGCCATTTAATTGAAAATTCAAATTTAACACATTGTTACGTGTAACATTATGCCCCGGTCTCCCCTATGCATCGTAAAGACGTTTATAAATGTAATCAGGGCAGCAGGAAACCTGCATTTGGGAAAACCATGCTCCCTGACATTGGATCGACTGCTTTTAATCGGCATTCTTTCTTAGCACCTTCGATCCTTGATGTTCACTATATGTACACCCCCCCCCCCCCCCCCCCCCCGTGATGTTCACTATATATAACCAATTATTATTTTATTTTAGATAATCAGATTGCGTGTCACTTCTCTTGATTTGGAAGTGCGTCACGAGTTGTAATAGGGAGAAAAAATAAAATAGAATAGAATGGAACTAAAATCTCTGCGCTTGAGTCTCGTTTTGAAAACGAGACATTCGAACAGCTGATTAGCATACGAGAGAAAATGCTTGTCAATGGCGGTTGCCGCTTTGTACGGTGGCGGTAAATTTGATGATTTGTGGCATAGTGGACCGACGACAGTTGTTTCCAAGCCTTCTAATAATCAGGTTAACATTCAAGTATGCATACCAGCATCATTATCAATCTAGTATTTATTAATTTCACCATAATCGGACATCAAATATGTCGTTTGCTATGTTTGTTTATGTTTTGGTTTGAAAATATTATGAATGAACCTTATGACGTAATCCATGTTTTAATACCGTCAGTAACAGTCTGGGAAACATGGCATTTCTAAACTGTTGGTCAAATTTGATCTGAGACAAATACTTCATTAAGTAAGCTAAGTTTTGAAGTATTTCCTTCTCTTTAAAAATACGAGACGCTGTTTGTGGCGACGTCTGCTTGGATGTTGTTTTTGTTTATTTACAAACATGGAAACGCGTACTTCACCATGTTACA
Organism: Panopea generosa; assembly: GCA_029582155.1. Classification (NCBI taxonomy): domain Eukaryota; kingdom Metazoa; phylum Mollusca; class Bivalvia; order Adapedonta; family Hiatellidae; genus Panopea; species Panopea generosa. Next base: position 41,644,644 of record CM055894.1, read on the forward strand.
TTCAGTAACGTTCAGTAATGACTTGCAAGTATTACGGAATGACCTAAGTTAACTCGTAATCTGCAAAAAAGTGAAGATATTGAAAGAAATTAAAGTTTGGGTTTCGTTCAATTGAATTTTGTTGGTTTAAATAGCTTAATGTGTTGCCCATTGTTCATGAACTGGCTGACCCCATTGTTCAATGTGGGTCTGAAATATGGCTTTAACACAATTTTTCTGTTTAAACAGTACTGGATAGTTGAAATGTGAAGATATTTACAAATTACACTGTAACCAGATTCCAAGATCACCTTAATGAGGAGACAGCGTTTATATGGTGAACTATACATACGGTCCCATCCCAACTCATTGTTTTTTTCTTTTTTCTCTCTACACTTCCAGCAATAATTAGATGATTATTATTAGAGGAAGAAGTTGGTTGTGAGGGAGAATTACTGATTTAACATAGAAGTTCTGTATGCTGGGTATGACTTGCTGTAGGGTTTTTCCAAGGATTTCTAATTTTGGGCTCCATTTTAAGTGTCCCAACACCAAAATGTAAAACATTTTCTTTTCTTTTGACTTGCCAGTCTGATGCATGATTTTGTCAGACAAAGTGGTGACGGGTATTATTGCTTTCATTTTTTGTTAAAAAAAATATATCAACGTCTTGCCATTATATCTTGCTGAATATTTCAACCACAGATGCTCATGGTTGTCCCTAATTTTGTGAGTAAAAGCGGTTTGAAGGGTGAACCGGAGACCGTAGTGAATTTTCATGTTTTTAAAGAAACATAGCTCTAGTGGATTATTTGTGTGTGAGAACCAACAATGTAGTCTATTGAAAAGTAAAAAAAATTATTTTGTGCCAAATTAAACTTCTTTGTTTAAACAAAATATGGTTTTAACAGTAGATCCTCAGCCCATAGTAGCCGGTGGTCAGAACAAGAATTGCTGGACGAAATCCCTAGAACTTAGGGACAGCCCTGGCAGCTGATGGACAAATTTAAATGATTGAAATGTATATGTATAAAAGATTTCATAACACATAATCAAAGGCTGAATCACATTGATCAAAACAGGTGCATGCATACTCCGTAGGCGCTTTGTTTTGCTATATGAATCCATACAATCTAGGATCTAGCTGATATTGTGAGCTGTATAAACAAAAAGGAGACGTAATGAACAAAATTGCTTTGTGACAGAAGGGGGTCCCAGGGCGCAATGGAGTTTATAATACAGGTCCTTGATCAGAAATGTACATCTGGGATGCAGGTTTCAGGGATGCAGGATTCCCGGAAAAAAGGCTCTTAATGTAGAAACCCAAAGCAATCTGATTGCGATAAAAAGAGACATTAAATTAGCGGAATGGATCATTGAAATTATCCAAAACAGAGGAATGAGAAATACTCTATTTCTGATTTGGATGCGACTTTTTGTTAAATTTATGAGATTTTTATGCGACTTTTATGATTTTCGTGTGAGAATTTCCTCAAGTCGCAGCCAAGAGTGATCCAAGGTGAATCCGCCAGGAATTGAAATGGGGATTTTTCAAACATCTTTTAGAGGTGTCCTTCCCTTCAATTTTATTTATAGTCGGTTAAATATATATTACAGATAACATTGCCTATAAATATGACTGACACAGCCTGTCAGGGAAAAGGCAAATATGGTGTGTGTGTGTGTGATTTTGGTGTTAAAGTACACTAATCTTAATAATTATGTTTGATATTATCTACATTTTTTCTGTACTTTCCCATTAATTATGCAAAATGCAATTCCTAATTTAGGCTAATTATTGAGATTATGTATTTAAACACCAAATCATATATACCACACATTTTCCTTTAACCTGTGACTTGGTGAGTTGGGACCAGGCCAGGTTTTAGTATCGTCAGTTATCTATAATATTCTTTTTACAGTTGTGAGGATGAACAGTGTTGTGGTGAGGAATCCTAAAGAGGAATTTTTTTTTTTAACAGATGTTGATGTTTTTTTTTTTCCCATTTAAGATCTTCAGAAAGAAAAGTGTTTTATGTGTTTTTTGTACACTATTTTCAACACATTTCAGGTTATATATGGCATATCCAGTTCCATTGGTGGGGGATGATCTCATAACAAATCTGAGTTTATCAGTAGACTGTGTTTATCCACAAGTAAATGGCAAACTTTCTCACTTGAAATTCTTGGACTGACTGAGACTAGAGTAGAACCTAGTGCCACAATGGTGAGAGGTTAAGTGGTCTTGAGATGGCCGCCTGAACCATTGACCATTGAGGACTGCTGTGGTATTTTTCATATAAATCTTCAACATTGAGACCCATGTACCTGTTGGTTATATATGTACATCTGACAAGAATGTGATTTTTCTGTTAGTTTATCAACATTTGGTGAACAGTCAGGTCTGTGACTCCTTGTCCAGCAAGTCTTTTGTGTGACTGAGGAACTAAAGACATGCCCAAGAGACATGTCTTTAGGCATCTGGAGTCCACATCTAGTATCTACTTGGCGAGACTTAATTTAGTTTATTTAAGCTCAGTTGCGAAGAAAGCTCAAAGCTTAACAACTGCTTTTGAGTCTGCTTCCTGGGTAGAACTAGTTATGAGTGTTGTTTTATAAGATGCATCTGTTGAGATGGGGATCAAACGCGCAACCTCAGGTCTGAGCAGTCAGCCTCTATTCACTGCACTACTGCCCCGCAAGACTTCCATCTAATGTTTGGTTGAGTTTGCTTTTCAATCTAGAATGGGGACCTGAATACTGTTTTATTCCAGAATTGAAGTTTTTTATGAACATGTTTTGTTGTTGATAGATAAATCTAACATTCTATATAAATGCATGTGACTATTATTTCTATAGATTGAGGAGATATTTCTATCACTAATTGTCCCTATTCCAGTAATTAATTGCTTTTAACTTGTGTGATCATTCATATATACTAGTGACAATTTTTATCTCAACATCTTACATCAAAATTTTATAAACATGTAGTCAAACCAGTGTAAACAGCCCAGATCCAAGACATGGCCCGATGACCTTTCAAAAACATCACTAACTTCAAACTAGGACATGGATTCGAGAGCAGTTCATATAAACTCTGGGCTTATTATGTATAATAATAATAATTGTAGCTGTTGAAAATTCTTTTCATCATTTCAGCATGGTGGTGCTGATGTTATGAAACAGTGCATGTCCAGTACAATGACAAATCACAGAGAATGCCAGTCTGGCTGGGACCAGGGAGGGGTGTACCCGTCACAGATGAAGAACGGGCCCTCCTCATTCCACAATAACCAAGACCGAGGTATTTCAGGTTTAAAATAAAAATGATATTTGCTATTTCCCTTCAAGAGACCTCTCCTATGTCACTGATATTTTTTTCATCTTTTATTATTATTGCGGCACAAAATTACCTATTTATGTGTCAGTGTTTTTTTTCACCATTTTGGGAAGATGACCCATACCCTTGGAATTGGGAATTTTAGCGGCATTTTCATTAACATTGGGAAATTTTTTTGCATTAAATATATATATATATTTATAAAAAGTGTACATTTGCTTATCAGGCCATTTAATTAAATAATCAATGTCATACTAAATTCAGAATGGGGAAAACTTTCTTTATTTTATCAAGGAAGTATGGCAAGTTTCAATTTACATTTTGAAGCTTTCAATTGGGAATTTTTACCATTCAATTGGGAAAAAAAGATACTATTTGCCATTGGGAATATGACCCAATAACGGCTATAAAAATGGCCGAAAAAAAAAACACTGTGTGTTGACGTGCCGTAAAACACCATTCATTCATTCTTTTATTATTATAATGTGACTGAAGGGGGTATCATACCATGCATCTGCGACATGATACTCCAGTTTGGCAACACTTTGAATACTGTCTATTAAAGTAAACACTGTCATCATATGGCTGAAAAATTGCTGAAAGCCGTGCCAAACACCATACAACAACCCAGTATCACAGTAAAGTTCATTAGGGAATACATATGTAAATAAATATTATATAAAGTTTCGGATAGTAATTTTTGGAGATTAGTATCTTGATATCATATACAGTCATAGGTGTAAAGATTTGACTGCATGTCAGATCATTAGTAAAATCAATGTCAACATTACTTTGTGTCTCTTTAACACAGTTCCAACTTCTTTTAAAGGGATGCAACTATCTCACAACCAGAGTGTAAATTCTACCATAGACTCAGGATTTTTCGACCAACTCAGTTTTGGAGAGAAGCTGAACCTGAACTCTAGTTGCAGCAGCGACAAACTCTCTGGATTAGATGACCTCGTTAATAAGATTGTTGATGATGACTCTTCCTTGTTTGCGTTTAATGGTGTCAGTCAGACCATCGAGGATGATAGCAATGGCAACTTGGATTCCTTTCACTTTGACAGGTTTACATATATATGTAGCTTTAATCTGTTTCTAAGGTGTTTGTAATAGTGTCACTTTTTTAGAATTGAATGTCTAACTAACCAATTGGTTTAGCACTGCTCTTTCTAGAGCACTTTTAAAGCAACTATATTGGGAAAGAACACTTTAAATGTGTTAAAAATAAAATTAGTTTTAAAATGGATAAAAAAAACCCCATCTCATTATCATTAATAAATAAAACCCTAATGGTTGGTATGTCAAATCCACCAAAACATGACAAATCAATGTTTAGGTTGAAGTGGTAAACTTGAAAAGAAATCCCCATTCTTAAAATAGACAGCACTTAAATACTGCTTGATGACCATACATCGATTCATCATTCCGACTCTTTCTAAGATAAAACAATTTTTTACCATGTGTAAACCTATGTAACGAATCAAATTGAAGCATAAATGAAATTGCGTTGCTTGCTAAATACGTCACAAAATATGGTGCAGTTTTAATTAAGCAGGAAATCTATTTTATTTGAAACTGGGTGCTTGGCCTAGAAAAGTTAGAAAATTCCTTTTCAATATATTATTTTGGAATGTTTAAATAGATATCCTTTTAGTAATACAGAGTCAATAATTATATAAACATGATATATTAGAAAGATATATTTTAACCAATTTTAAAATTTTGAAATAAATCGCTTTAAAGTTTCTGTTTTATTGTTTCTGGTGAACATCGTGTATTCACAAAAAATCCAGAGGTGAAAAAACACCTCAACATAATTGCATTTTCACAAATTTCAACTGTTTAATGATACCTTTTGGTCTTGGTCATTCTGACAGGCCATTCTAACATATTACTACTCATGTTGTAGCTATTGCATCTAAAAGGCTTAAGCTATTAGCTTTGACCAAAAAGCACACATAGTCATTCTTAATCCAGTTTTAGTTCTGCTGGTGCAAGAATCTTTCAACCATCACCATGGAGAGATACTATTATTTTTTCAATGACCCCAAAAATGATTATCATTTTTTAATTAAGAAAATGTTACATCTTTAATTTTATGGATTATTATATACATGTACTGAATAGCACTTTGGCGGTAATCTCTATTGGCAGTCACTCGTCTTCAGCAGCCATTTTTACTTTTTTTCCATTTCTAGTCTTTCAGAGTAAATTAAGCTGTATTAAGCAACAACCTGTATTTTCATGTCTTTATTTGTTAATTTTGAATATATTTTATATAGAAAAAGAAGCAGGGTGTTGACTCTGTTGCCAGAGGTCATGGGTTAAATCTTAGACTCAGCCGGATGGCCTCTAAAAAACCATATTCATTTCCAGTTTTACACACAAAATGGAATTCAGCATTTCATATAAGCTGAGCTTATTTTGTAATCCAGCTAAAATAAATTGATAGAAAGACATTCAAACTTATTTATCAGTCCTCAACTCTGAATTCTGGGTTAAACAATATGTTTTATTAATTTTGTAATAATGTTTCCCATTTCAGAATGTCTGACTACAGCCTGAACAATGTCTGGTCAACAGGTTTGGAAGACAGTGCGACACTGAGAGCGTCTGATGTAAGAAGCCCTCTGCCATTTGCTGCACAGTTCCACAGTACTCCCAACTACTGGGAAGATAAACTTTTCCAACAGGGGACCAAAACCTCCACATCTGTAACCCAACAGCCTTTCACACCAAACTCCATTGCTAAAAACCATGACATTGGTCGACCAAAGTTTGATAATAATATCATAAACATCAACAACATCAACACCCAGGAATTTGACTATAATTTTTTCTCCCCAATGCCGCCAACTTCCGTGAGTAGACTTACTTCAGATAGAAGTAGCATATCATCGTTCACCTCTCAGTCGAGCAGACATTCCAGTGATGCAGATGTATATCTCGAGCTCCAAAGTATAACTAGCAACATGGACAACTGCGGAACATTTAACTCATTAAGTTTCGAGTCGCACCCAGAGCAGAATGACTTTGCCAGTGCGGGATCTGCCTTTCAGCCATTTGTCAACACCAAAATTCCAATGGGGCAACATTTACATGCCACATCAAACGGAAATCTTCATCATACTCAGAACACTAAACATTTGAACAGTGTTATGGAATCTCAGTTGGGAAACTCATCTGCCAAGCGTGTACTTACTTTCAGTGACAGAACTGAGTCTCGTGCTGACCAAACTGAACTGCTCAGGCAACAATTGGAGAAATCCAATATTTTTTCACCAAATGAAGCATATCAGGCGAAAATGAACAATGTACAAGTGCCAGTAAATCGCAACCTGGATTTTAAACCAATTGGTACAAATAAGGTGGTCGCTCCAACAGCAGCTTCTACATGTGTGTTCACGCATCCGGCCCAAACTCAGTCGAGTGAGGCCCATGAACAAAAGTTAATGCAGCCATTGAGAATTTTGACTCGCACGCCCACAAGCTTGCAAAATAGTCATGCTTGGTCCAACCCGAGTACACCCGGATCTGTTCCTGAAAATTCAGTTTTTGGTGTTGCAGAACGACAGGTGCAGGATGGGGCATTTGCAGTAGCGAAACAATACATGCAGCCCCACATGAAACCTATACAATATACAACATCTGTGATACCTCATTCAGAGAAACTTGCAACGCAGCCAATGTTTAAAAACTCGTATCATCAACTTCCGCCACAGCCAACTGTACCATTGACAGCCGACAAACTTTCCCAGGAATTTCTTGTTAATCCCTACATGTTTGAGAGGAATTGTGAACCAATTCTTGCACCGCCTCCTCACCCGCAGCTTCTCAAGTACCCAGCCAAAGTTCCCTTAGTACTTCCTCCGGGAACCACATTGCCTCATTCCGCTATGCCACCAGAGGGATTTGATTTCTATGCCGTAGATGCCTATGGACATATGGTGCCCATGTACACACACGATCTGGTTTATGAGGTTCCTCCAGGATATGTGTACGGTTATCATCCGCTCCTTCAGAACTTCAGGCAGCACAGGTATGTAGTAGCCCCTAGTGACAATATAGATTCTATATCCCTATATATAATATAGTCTTTTTTATACTATACATAGGGATTTAGAATGTACAGTGTATATTGTCACTAGCCCATAAGGCTCAGCCTTGTGAAAATGGAGTTGGTGAATGATATATTTACAGTGTAGTGTATTAACTTTCCATTGTGGTTATTCATGTTTTAAGCAGAAGTTAATGTTTAATGCCTAGTGAAAGGATCACTATTGAATTCTGTATTTATTTAAGATATCAATAATTTACCTGTTTCTTTTATTCAAGATTAAAAGTTTATGAATTGTCTACATATAACAGCACTGCATATATGAAAGATTTTGTTAAGCTAATAGTAATGAATATTTGATTATAATTCCACTTGCATCTAAATTTACTATAGACGGACGTTTGATTGCATTTGTAAGTATATAAAATGTTCTAAATGTATCATGATATGTAACTTATTTGATGATCCACAATTTTTTATCAACTGATTTGAATAGAGAAGTAATTCTCAGAGAAAAAGTATAACAGCTCATTACTGACTCAGATTTAATTCAATGCTTCCTGTCTAAAAGTATTTGATTCAGTGATTCTGGTTCCACGAAATTTAAGATTTATATGTGTATTTAAACCTATATATGTGTTACACTGAATGTATGTGCTTCAGTAGAGAGAGAAAGAGTTTTCATAGAAACCATTCAGTCTCCACACAAAAAAGAATGCAGAAGTTAAATATTTTGTGCCTTTTTTTATAAAAATAGGGGTTTCAATGTTTTGGTTTTTCAGAAGAAGTGGTCCTGCTAATGAACTCCATATTAAACTTGAGGAGTGTTACGAACAATTCAAACAGATAGAAACTGAGCGTAAAAAGGTTAGTGTATATTTGGAAACAATTCAGTCAAATCATAATTTTTTAAGTAATGCTAAGTATAACAAGTTACTTTACATTAATTGTGATTTGTTTGAATTTTTAGCATCATTTTTAGGTCACTGAGGGCTAACAAATGACAACGGCCATGGCCTCTTCTCCATCATGGCAATGTGTGGTGTCCTTGAGCAAGACACTTTTTCAAGAAGTCTTTCAACGTGATTTGTATCGTGTATCATTTAACCTAACCACTCTAGCGATCCTGAAGGGTTAACCAGTACTCGAGCACACCCATCTCTGCAAGTAACTGATTACTTTCCCACTTGAATCAGTGGTGAGATATGAATGGTGGTAACATGTTTTATCATATATCAATTGTCACGGAGACGGATGCACTAAAGATATACATGTAGCTAATTGGGGCCCATTGATTGTAAAAAAGAGTTTAATTTCAGTAAATAATTCTCATTTTATTCCTGTGTAGAACTGTTACCTAAATATATTGTTTAAAGATATAACACATGGTCCTAGCCAATACCGATGAATCCTGGATCCAATATTATGCCGCCAAACCATATGGTTTACTATGATTGGTTTTATATGTACAAGTATATTTTTTTTATTCCTTGAGTGGTGAAGGAAATACTTCACATAGATTTCTTAGTAGCAATAATTTTTTATGATTCTCATACAGTGCTCCAGATAAGCTGCGTATTTGCGTATTTCACTCAAATTTGTGGAAATCTCAAACAATTTTGTTTTTAAATGTACTTGTATGCAAATGATTTTCCTTTCACTCAAAACATTGCTTATACATGCATATCCAAACAGCTGTTTTATATTTCCTGTATTTCGGTAAACAAGAAACAGCCAGATAAACCGGTTCCCGGTTATTACAGTTTGTGTTTCTCAAGCTAGTGACAGTACGGACTAGTACCAGTTTATTCAGCTTTCTCATACTGGAGTTTGCATATTAGTTATAGGTAGTAAGAAGATCATGCACTTCGACAAAATGTCAATGTTGAGATTTTTTATGTCACCTGAGACTTTGTCTCAAGGGACCTTTTCCTATCCCCATTTGTCCATTGTCGTCTGTTGCGCGTTCGTCAACAATTGACATTTTCAACTTCTTCTCAAAAAATGTCAACTCAACTATAATGAAATGTATGCAGCTTTGGTACCTAAGGGTGAATCATAGTTGTGAATTGCATGGTCCCAATCCATGAGTTGCATAGGACTTGGGGATGGGGCCAAAAACAGTCAAATTCAAGGTAAATTTTGAAAATCTTCTCAGTATAGGAAGCATTGGGGAAACAAATGGTGAGCATGATTATGTATGTATATGGGTCCTTTATAAAAATTGTGAATTGCATGTCCCTGAGTCTCACTGTTTGGCCCTGGGGTTGGGGCCTACTTTACTAAATCTATTTAAGAGAAATAGAAAAAAAAAGTTATTTCTTATGACTGAATATGTTTATGTTTTTTGGATAATCAGTTACCGTTAAGGCCCATGGACTTCTTGTTGTTTATTTCAGACTGAAGCAGAGTTGGCCAGACAGAACCCTGGAAAAAAAGTATCCAGTGCCAATAACATTGTGGTACCGAGACTTCCATCTAATCCATCCAGGGTAGATAGACTTGTAGTAGACTCGTTTAAAGAACATGCCAGAGTAGGTCTATAATTGCAAGTAATCACAATTAAATGTATCAATCTAGATTCCTACAAGATCTTGTTCAAACATTTTAGAGGAAGCATTTGAGTCCCCACTTCAGGAATTTGTCAGTGCGTCCCTAAATGCCTGTCCTGGCTTTTTCTCTATAACCGTTTATTGGAATTTTATGAATTCAGGATACATCACTAATAAGTCGAGATGTGTATACTGTTTTTGTGATTTGGTTCGATGAGTGTTCACTGAACTACTTAGTTATGGTCTTTTGATTCCATCTGTTACCAAATCATTGTCCACACGATATCTATACAACTACTTGTTGGAAATTTATGAAACTTACTAGCATGCATCATTACTGAGTAGAGATGTACATATTGTCTTTGTATTGTGGTTGATGACTTTCGTAGTTCTGGCCGTTTACCGAATTCTTGTTTTTGCTTATTTTTGTTTGTCCACACCATTTCTCTACAACCTCTGGTTGCACTTTTATGACATTTTATGAACCTTATCAAGTGGAAATGCACATATTGTCTGTGTTTTTGGTTTGATGATTTTCATTAGAGTTAAAGATAGTCCTTTTATTCTTTCCGTTACCAAATCCTTGTCTGCACTATATCTCTAAACTTTACTTGAAAATCTGTGAAACATTCTAGGATGTATCACTACCAAGTTAAGATATGCATATACATGTTATCTTATTTCAATGATTTTTCACAGGGTTATTGTCCTTTGATTCTGTCCATTTCCAAATCCTTGTTTTGATCTTCAAGAATATGAAAGGGAATCCAATGAGATTTTGAACATGGATAGAGGTCAATGTGTGGAAGCAACAGCAATCTATTCCAAAAATTATCTTCCCTTTACACTGCAGCTACTTCTCAACAAACACTTGTTTGGGAAGCATGCATCAGTAACACCGATATCTTTATTATAATTGATCAGTTCTTCAAAATATTGTTAATACTGTCTTGAATCACTTGGGCTGTAAAAGAACAATATTCTGTTTGTTGTAGTTCTACCATTGCAGAGTTTTGCAGGTTTGTAGGATATGTTTTGTCTTGTCATGTTTTGAAATACATTTTGTGCATCCTTCACTGCCACAACACAGGTTGTAGGATGTATCAAATTACTGTGTGTTAAATATTGTAGATGATTTTGCTTAACTGGAATTTAATACAGGCCTGCAGTTTTGCAAATGTCAGTTTTTATTTATATTTAAGTAATATTTTGTATTCAATTTTTTATATTTATTAGATTTTCACTAACACACATCAGAAAAATATGCACCTGTACAATAAAAGAAAAGAAAAAAAAGAAAAAAGATCCATTGCCTGAAAAGCACAAAAGACAATTCAAGCACCTTTAGGCTTTAAATAACAACTTTTTCAGCTTTTTATGTTACAATTAAGTCATAATTTTTTATAATGATTTATAAAACATGTAAACATAAATATTTTAGATGCAATCAGAATAACATTTTAGCATGCACATGATTTTATAAATCGAAAAAACAATATTAAACCCATCCATGGTCAAAACATATATTTGTAGGTTACATTATAAAAACATCATACTGCAATTGTAGATCATTACGTTGATTGAAAAGATGGAGAAGTTGAGAGAGATGAACATACATCCAAGTATTCACTCCGCACTGGAACGCTGGCTGGAGGCAATACGGAAGGTACAGGCTCGAAGGAAAGAGGAAATTGTAAATTCTGCCAACAGGCACAGGAATGGTGGACCCCGACATCATGATGAAAAAGGTAATACACCTAAATTACCAATTTGTATCTTATTCAACATGCACAAGGATATAATAGTTTGGTAACATAGGTGATGAGTTGAAGTTTTGATTGGAAAGGTAATGGTCCAGCTTGGACATACAGTATGCTCCACGGTTTAGTAAGTAAGATAGTTGGTTTTAAATGCATTGAGCCATGTTCTTCAAGATTATTTGGCTGTCTCAGATGATATCATATTTTACTTTCAAATACATCTTATTTGTGCAAGTTTGCCAGTTTCTTGCAAAAAGGACAGTACTACTAATTAAATCTATGGATAAAGGTTTTCCTTCCCCCAATAAATCTAGTTTAGCACCATTTTTAACACATGACTGGTTATATACCCAGTTTCATGGGTGGAAGTATACAGTGTACCTCAGAATGAATCTGATTAGACCAACTTTTCTTCTGGAAGTAATGGCAAACTTTCTCACATAGTTTTTGGACCGAGCAGGACATAAAACTTACAACCTCTGGTGAGGTGTAAGTGATCCAGATGTGCCTTAGGCCACTTAACTTTAAGGACCATTACTAATAAAACTGGCAGGGCTCTTGCTCACACTTTTGGGAATGGGGTCAGTGCCCCCGACTTTGAGAAAATAATCGGTTTTTTTTCTCAAAGAAATTTGGAAAATTACATAACACAGGTTCCTTCAATATAAGTAACAATCAGGGCTTCTAAAATCACTGTTTTTTCAGTTTTTGGACCAATTTCTACTGTTCAAAACCGGTTTTCGCTTCAAAATTTAATAAAAAATCATTCCAGATATTTTCTATCGGACGTATAAATTACCCCTATCATGCTTTACTAAGCTGTGAAATATGCCATGCGGCAATAACATCTGATTGTTTTGTCACCCGCTGTGCGAAAGGAGGTCAATTTTGATGTAGTCATTACAGATATGTAGAGGAGTTTTTCGAAAGAGTCTATCGCTACGTAACAGGCCTTCGATGTGTCATCAGCGACCCATATCGGTTCATCAAAACGGTTTTGCTTGTGGTAATGCGTTAAATAGTTTGCTCATGAAATGTGCAGTTTGTTTGCGTTCACTTAAAATGGGATTTCATCGATAAGTTTTATATTCAATTTTAAATATACATGTAGATCTTCCAATAGATGCAACGTTTTTTTAATGAATTGATGATACTATGATAGGAGACAGAGTTGAAAGTGGTTGTACGCAAATTTACATATATTCATATATAGTTTAGCGAGAATAATACTGCTATTGGCTAGTCTGTTTAAATGACACAATCAATAAAAAGTGCTTTTGACAATGTTCAAAGCATTGAATGTGGCATTGGCTCGAGACGAACCGAGGCTATATCCCAATACATGATACTTCCGGTTTACATCCTGAATTTATTTTTTTCGTGAAATTGATTGAAACTGGTTCATTCAAATGAGAACACATGCTGTTGGTAATAATAATGTACATATTTAGAAAAGTTTAGTCAAATTAAACACAGATAGCATGAAAAATAAACAAACTGATAAAATTGCGCGATGGGTCCGGTATTGGGATATATATATACATGCATGGGTATAATGTGGAGTGGTTTTAAAAGGAAAAAGTGTGATTCTTACGGCAGCGATTATTACGGAAATAAAAACGCTGGACCGATTTGCATTTTGGAATTTTAGAAGCCCTGGTAACAATAAATGTGTAATATACATTAAATGTATAAAAATTGTGATGTTCTTTCAGAAGACTACATTAAAATTATAAAATTAAAAAATTTCCAAACTTTTCAAAATGGTTTCTTTGCATTTTGAAATTGAGAATTTTGTTACTTTGGATTTGGAAAAAAGATACTATTTACCATTGGGAATGGGGCATAATAACAACCCCGAAAATGGGCAAACGAGAGCCCTGATGTATTCTGTAAATTCTTTGAAATGGTGTTGACTCCTATTCCAAAAACTTCTGATATATGGGGGTGAATATATTTAAAAATATTTTTAAACTTTCTTATTTAACTCTGTGGGCACCAAATTTCTCACAATACATCACATTTGTACTTTCAGCACCAAATATTTTTGAGATATCTGAATGAAACTTTCCAGGCTTGTTGTTTATATATTCTGCTTTCAGAATAATTAACACATATCAATCAATTCTGACATGATGAATTTCAGTACTTCATCGTTAACACAATATCAACAGCTCAAAACACGTTCTCAGATTCCTCGGCCTATATTCTAAGAAAACAACTCTCAATACTGTGGATGTGAAATTAAATTACAGACATTCTCGTCGCAATGGATATGAACAATTTATACAACTTTACTTAGATCAACATATATTTATCAGACATTTAGATAACTCAACCATACATGTATACAAAATAATATAAAATTCACATACCCATCTGCCATTATGTCCTTCTCGTTTTAAGGATTCCCTAAAGATGTGCTCTGCTAGACTGGACGAAGTTTCTATAATACAATCAGATATATATAGTAAAACACTCCACATACCTTAGTGAATTTCATTCAAATTATGAATTAACAAGCTTCAGTATATCGTACGATGCGTCTGTTACACTGTTAGGCTCAATGTAAATCTAAATTAGTTTTACAAATAATAAACGCGTTTAATTGTTCTAACTTTTTGAATACTTAATGGATTTTCATGAATAAAATGCCAAAATGATTTATTCTTTAATAATAAAAAAAATATTTTAAAAGATCTTAACAGCGTTACTCCTAGCGATCTACTGATACGTTTTAACACACCCACGCTACCTGCTCTGAATATAGCCTTTGTCATTCCAGTAGACACATACAAGCTGACACAACAACCTAACTATTTTGTGACACTGGAATAACTCCAATCATGCTACATATACAGTCACACCTGTCTTAAGCAGGCATTCAAGGGACCTAGAAAAGGTGGTCTTTTAAGACAGGTTGTTGCTTAATACAGGTTCATCTCCTCTGAAAGCATAGACATGGGAAAAAGTAAATGTAACTGCTTAAGACAAATGGCTGCTTAATAGAGGTGACCACTTAACACAGGTTGTACTGTAGTCAAATTTAAAGGTTTATCTCTGTTTTGAAGTTTAATTTTACATCTTTAATTATTTTATATTCTTCTGCTTTTTGTGGTCAGCATTTCCTTAAAATATATGTAACAAGGGGACAGTCTCCTTAATTATACCCCCGACAAACAAAGTTTTGAGGGGATATACTGGAGTCACCCTGAGGTCGGTCTGTCGGTCGGTCTGTCCGCAATTTTCCTTGTCCGGAGCATCACTTGAAAAGTACTGGATGGAATTTCATCAAACGTCATACAATGGTAGAATATAATGAGAGGAAGTGCAGTGTACAAGAAACATAACTCTATTCTTGCTAATTACAGAGTTATTGCCCTTTGATATTTTTTCTTGTCTGGAGCATAACTTGAAAAGTACCGGATGGAATTTCATCAAGCTTCATACAGTGGTAAAATATAATGAGAAGAAGTGCAGTGTACAGGAAACATAACTCTATTCTTGCTAATTACAGAGTTATTGCCCTTTGATATATTTCCCTTTGATATTTTTTCTTGACCGGAGCATAACTTGAAAAGTACCAGATGGAATTTCATCAACCTTCATACAATGGTACAATATAATGAGAGGAAGTGCAGTGTACAGGAAACATAACTATTCTTTCTTATTACAGAGTTATTGCCCTTTGATATATTTCCCTTGTCCGGAGCATTACTTTTAAAGTACTGGATGGAATTTCATCAAACTTCATACAATGGTAGAATATAATGACAGGACGTGCAGTGTACAAGAAACATAACTCTATTCTTGCTAATTACAGAGTTATTGCCCTTTGATATATTTCCCTTGTCCGGAGCATTACTTTTAAAGTACTGGATGGAATTTCATCAAACTTCATACAATGGTAGAATATAATGAGAGGAAGTGCAGTGTACAAGAAACATAACTCTATTATTGCTAATTACAGAGTTATTGCCCTTTGATATTTTTTCTTGTCCGGAGCATAACTTGAAAAGTACCTGATGGAATTTCATCAAGCTTCATACAATGGTAGAATATAATGAAAGGAAGTGCAGTGTACAAGAAACATAACTCTATTCTTACTAATTACAGAGTTATTGCCCTTTGATATATTTCCCTTGTCCGGAGCATTACTTTTAAAGTACTGGATGGAATTTCATCAAACTTCATACAATGGTACAATATAATGACAGGAAGTGCAGTGTACAGGAAACATAACTCTATTCTTGCTAATTACAGAGTAATTGCCCTTTGATATATTTCCCTTGTCCGGAGCATTACTTTTAAAGTACTGGATGGAATTTCATCAAACTTCATACAATGGTAGAATATAATGACAGGAAGTGCAGTGTACAAGAAACATAACTCTATTCTTGCTAATTACAGAGTTGTTTCCCTTTGATATATTTCCCTTGTCTGGTGCAGTACTTTTAAAGTACTTTTAAAGCCATCAGTGATAACAGTTTAATAAAGTTCATGAAAGAACCAAGTTGATGAATACATGGAGTTCGAGCAAAGCAGGTTTGATATTGTATTCCTAGTGCTCTTGTTTGTTTCTTATCCATAAAATTGTTGTCCCTCAACATAACTCGAAAAAGAATAACATTTATTGATTGCCATGAAAGCTTGTACACTGCACAATAATTAAAAAGACCGTTTTTAATTTTAACAAAACCATAAAAAAATTAACAATACAAACAACTCGATCCATAACATTCTCTTTTATTAAGAATTTCTTTTGTCTGGAGCATTACTTTAAAACTATTGGATATAATTTAATAAAACTTCATACAATGGTTAACCATTTTCTGTCATGGCGGCGTTCGGGGGTATTCATCACTACAGTGATAGGTCTAGTTTATTTTGTTATCTCCTTAAAAGAAAACTATTATATTCAACAGAAATAATAGATACTGTCTATTTAAGTTTGAATTCCTATTAAAAATAAGCTTGTGCTTGCATTACATCTATACTATTGTATCAAATGTGACTTTTATTTTAACTTAAAAAGTAAAAGTACATGTAGTAATAAAGATTAAAATAAGATTTATATAACTGCTAATACGCTGGTGCACCTCTGTATTAATGTCCAATTATATGTTTTATCAGTTTGTTATTTTGAGTGATTTAAACTTTTATTTGTTTTGAATTTATCCCGTAAAATAAATTCTAAAAACTACCTTTCACAGACTTACATGTAATTATTGTTATTAAAAGGGAACATGGAAGAAAGTATTGATTGAACAGAATTGTATTTCTAGTCACTCTGATGTGTTTTAAGTATTGATTATTGTAATAACTACTGGAATTGTACAAATGTGCATTTTCAGACATTTTGGCCCTGGCAGCAGCTATATCTGAGTTAACTGTACTGACACGCAAGGCTCGCACTGCCAACTGGTGTGCATTACAGATGGCAACCAAGGATAACCCAAGTCTAGAGAGACTAGGGATGGTATTACAGCAACACGATGGTCTTCTCACATACAGGGTCGTCAGTACTGGACACAGCTTCTCTGTGGATGACAGCGCAGCAACAAACTCAAGTATAGACGGGTAGATTTGTGGGCGATGTTTTGTATCAAATAGTGTGGGTTTGTGTGTTTATCGTAATAATATACATGTACGGATTTTTGAAATTTAAATTTCCTGGTGTGTCTGCACTAAGCTTTCACTGTGGAATTATGTGTTTTGCTTTTAATACCATTGAGCTACGAATATATTTTAAATGACATCATCAAGATGATCTTTTTTCTTTATATACCACATACTAATATACACAAATAACAGGCATATATTTGAAAGCTGAATTACATATTTTCTTATTAAAAACATGTACCGGTAATTTCAAAAATGTGATTACATACATGATGTGCATGGAGCACATTTAAAAATTGAGAGAGAGAAAAAAAAAGAATTTAATATTCATGATTTTTGTTTTAAAATAACAACCTATTGTTGTGTTTTCTATAAGAACCACAATCAGTTGAATTTGAATATATCGAGGGATTGTCTTATTTAATCTGTATTGTGTTTATTTGAACATTATTTGTAAATAATACTGTAAATTTGTGTTTAAATTATTTTCAGAAATATACATTGTAAATATAGTTAATAGAGGTAAACCATATACATGTGTATGGTACATGTATCAACAATGGTTTTTATATGTAGTCACAGCTTGGTAGACATGATCAAGAACGTGGAAAATCTTAGGTATTGAATTTAGAGCCTACATTAGTTGTAATGATAGTTAGTCCATAAAAGTGTTGTATATAATACCGTGTATATTTATATATTTTTCCAATATATATATATTTAGGTTGTGTGTTGTTTTTTTTTGTTACTTGATATTTTTTCAATGTAATGTTTGTTACCTGACAAAATCGTGATTAACAATGTTATCATTCCATGACTGTCTAATATTACATACCATTTTGATGACATTCACACTGTGGCCTATCAACTCTGAACTCTTAATTTCTCATTTTGTGGGCATTTAATTGTATGAGCCAAAGATTGTTTTTGCCTTCTCATAATTGAATTTGCTTGTATCAAGTGTATTGTATCAGGGTTGTAACAAGCTAGTTTTAGCGAAAAAATGTACTTGATTTTTAAGTTATGTTTTATTAATAATTGAGACTTCTACTTTATTGTTTTGTTTTAAGATTGTTTCAAAACTTAGTAGAACACAAATTGTTTCAAGATTCAGGCTAATAATATATCTGAATTCATATTCTCAGAGAATTCACATTGAAAAGTTCCCATCAGAATTTTGATCTTTGGATAAAGTTATTCATCTACTAATTTTCGAAAATACTGCATTTCTATTTACCACACAAATTCCTGAATGTACTGTAAATAGCTAAACTTAATGTTTTAAATATTGTTTGCCAGTGTCCCAGGTAGGTCAGTACTTTATTGTTTATAATTATTTCTTGAGTTTCCAAGGTAACAATTGCTCTACCACATGATGGTTATAGACACATGCTGTGCAATAAAGTGTGAATTACCTTGACATTGTTTGCATATATGTATAAAGGCTTCCTTATCTTCAGAACTAAAATGCATTTTCCATACCAATGTTTGTTAAAATAAAAACTTAAAAACAAGACGCAAAAAAAAGAACAGAACAAAATAGCATTCCAGTTTTATAAAAAGTATACATGTGATTTTTTTTTTTTTCATACTACTCGAAATAAGTACATGTAATAGATAGGAATTCTGTTCAATTCTTTACAGAAATGATAATAATAGAAAACAAGTGGACATTTTGCAAAAGGGTAAATGCTGCAAAATTTGTCAATTGATACTCATGTAAAGTACATTTCCCACCTAGATATTGTTAAATAAATCAAAAAAGGTGTTTGGTTGAAATAACTGAAATATACATTACTTTTCCTTATCATGCATTTACAAATGTGAAAAATGAGAATTTGTTCACCCTTTTGCCCGAATGGATTATTTCATACAGTTTGGTATGTTGATTGTCAAAGTAATGTAGTGGACCATGTTTTGATTGTTGTAATTTCTTGTCTTTCAAATCTGCCAATTCAGTATTCATGTAATTATAATTTGTCGCTTCCATCCATGCCCATTGTGTTTCCTTCTAGTCACCTGATATCATGTCTTAATGCAAGAGACACAACTTTCAATGTAATGTGTAGTTAGTCGGGGTCTCATTGTTATTTTATATATACTTCGAATAGACTGATTCGTGTTCTCCTATACTCACCTGCATAATGGTGGAGATTGTTACTGTTTGACAATTTGTTCAATTTAATTAGCTACACATGCAAGCATAATACATGTAGTTCTTGAACAATTCTGCAATTGACTATTTAGATTTGTGCTTATGTACACAAAATGAATTTTTAATGTAAAATGTAAATCATGCTTTGTGGTGTGCTAACAGTCCATGCTCTTATTCATTGTTGTTGTTTTTTTTGCATCCTCATCAGCACTAGCATTACTACTTTACTTTAAGAGTTTTTAAACATGATGAAAGTTCCCTTATGTTTAAAAAATATCTGATTTAATTCTATATCTCATTTCATCTCAGTATTAGATATTTAAGTTGTTGTATTGTTTTTCTATAAAAAAATTTATCTTGCACATTCGTGCATAAGTGCAACTGGAAACAGGGTCTGATTTAAGAAAATGTCTTACATTGTAAAGTTTTAAGTAAAAAATAACATTTAACCAACAAATACTTGCATCCAGCTGTGATGTTTTAATTTTGCCAAGTTGTACTAAAAGTAATAAGAAAAGGACAAAACAACTAAACAAAAATTGCTCCAAAGAGACACAGTTAAGATTACTCCATGAAATCAAGTTCGATATTTGTTTTCTGTTAACCTGTTCATTATAAATGTAAAGAAACGTTTGAAATTATTGTTGCCACCCCCCACCCCCCATTACTTTGGTTTCATCATATCACTGAAATTACAATTTGATTGCTGGCATTATAGAGTGCAGCTGTACTTTTGCATCTGCTTTCATCCTGTTCTGTTCTGTTCAACTATGTGTCTTACCATGTCTACACCCATATCAACTATGCATAACACCCATTTTTGTTTTACTAACACTTATAATGCACTGACCACTACCTTTAGCAAATATTCTCTCTCAGGAAGGACTTTACCTCTGTGCAATTTGTAACAACAAGATTCAAGAGTAAATGTGATGCTGATGTTTTGAAAGAAGGTCCATATTCTCATCGTAAGCTTTATAATTATTTTTATATATTGGCTTTGATGACACGCCATACAAATACGTGTGTATATATATTGAATGCAATGCTTACTGTTGTTGCTGAAAAAATCATTGTAAATAACCATTCCAAAAATTTAATCATGTAAAATCAATCATCCTTGTCTCATATGAATGATTAAAACCATAATTCGAATAGTAATTGCTAGTTTAAACCTGTTTCGTTCATTTGTTTTTGCTGTATTGTATTGGTATTTGTCCTATAAATTTACATGTATGTTAAACTGTTGTAGTTATAAATGAGATGACTTTAAAATATATTTGAATCTTTAATATAGAATTTCCTTTAATATTGTTGATTCTACATAAACATAGTGGCTTTAGTTCACATATTAAAACTGAAGGCCTGAAAAATACAGCTGTTTGTGTGGATTGAAAAATGTAACCTCAACTTGGGTTGTAGAGTTGTAGTATATGACCATTGTTAAAATTATAATAAAATCATTATCATTTCCAATTGTGGGCCATTTCTGGCATAACACTCACATTTTAATATTACAACAACAAAATTATTCATTTAAAGCCCCAACTGAAATTCAAAAACTGTCACCCTTTATGATAAAATAATTTATATTTATTTCTTCTGTGATAGACATTATACTATCTGTGATTATTATTTGTTTCTCTATTTTCTAAAAATAGTTTTAAAAAGAGAAAAAAATACCAGATACATAAAGTTATTTCAGTTCGTTTTTTCAAATGTTTTGTATTTATGATTATAAAGCTATATTGATATTTTCCTTGATCAGAATTGATGAAAAAAAAGCGTAAATACATTTATGTTGTAATTATTTTTAATGTTGTTTTTTTCTGCTCTAGGTTGGCTTTTTTTCTCCTTTTCAGTTGACCTGAGCTAAGCTCAAGGTGAGCTATTCTGATTAGCTATTTTGATCATCCTGTTTCTGTCACCAGTCAGTGCATTTTTAATCTTCAGGTTGTGTGCACTGTAGTACCTATATTTTTCATTGAATCTCTACCAAAGTTTTGCAATAGTTATATAACCATAATATTTTAGACAATTTCTTGAATCGTCTATACCAGATAGTTAATGTTGGAGTTGTTGTCCTTAAAAGATAAAAAAAATGCATTATTTGACATTATGATCTCTCCAACACCTGTATTTTTGACTTGATCTACACCAAACTTACACAGTATTATATAAAACCACAAAATGCTGGAAAACATTTTGAAAAGGTCCAATTTAGTAATAAATGTCTTAAGTTGTGTCCCTTAAAAGTTTAAAAAACATAAACCCCCTGGTGAGTGATTTAGGGCCATGTTGATTTGATTTCCATTTGCATTTAATTGGATTGTAAATTGCATTCAGTTTGCATGAATATGTTCTGTGTAATTTAATTGATAATTCATGTATGGACAAATGATGCTTTCAGACATCTGTATATTTGTCAGATGCAGTGTGGGATGGATCTCAGATTTAGTGCGGCCATTACTTTTAATTATCCCAAGTGCATGGAGTTGAATATGTTTGAAACTTTTCAAAATACACTAAAGAAAATTGAAAATGTCTTATCACAGACCAAACAAGGCATATCCCATATTGTCCAGTGCTATTAAATAATCGAGCTTCGATACTGGACAAGTGTGTGAGTTAGAAATTGGGAAAGGCCTACTAAATACATGAAGGTGGAAATGATGATAATTTTCTTGTGTTGTCTATTTTAATGTGATTATTTTCCAGATTGCCACTTCCTGAAGAAAATACATGTATTAGCAAAATACTTGCTATTTTTACTGTAAATGTTAAAACAAATGTGTATATATTTTTATGCAATAGGTATTCTTGTCGCTGTTTGTGAAATGTGTAACAGTACACTTTTTTCATTGACTATGGGGAGTAAATTCAATTATTATGTATGTATTATTGTACGCCTGCCGTTGGAAGAATAATGATGGGACATTAAATGTTACCCCTGTCCATACATTCTTTCATTCTTCCACACACATAAATGAGTAGTTAATTTGCTAGGGTTTAGGGTTAGTATTTTGTTTAAACAGTTGAAAAATAGTTGAACAAATTAATGTGATTGCTTCTGGACACTTAAAAACGACTTTCATGCGGCTTAAATATGTTGTGTGGCCGCACAAATCCATCCGTTTCAGATCTACGTATTTAATTAATATTTTGTCTGTAGCTTTATAATTACAAAATACAGATCAAGTTCGATATTGGGCAAAATTTGTCCATTTTTACATCAGTTTTCTGAAAGTCCCCTTTTACTGAAATTTTTGTGAAATAAACTTCCATATGGCGAGTCATCTGTGACTTATAGACACATTCTTTGTTTTATAAAGCATTGATAAAACTAGAATCAGTTGTACACAGATAGTTTAAAACAATCGCTTGCACCTTTAATAGTTGATTGTCTTACAGGATAGTGGAGCTGAGGGATAAAATAGGAAAATCCTAATTAGTTTTGCACAATTTATCAAATATGTAAGAGTTGTGACTTGAATTGGATAAACATAGACCTTCTATAGAAGTGCTGGAGGTGTGATTGGTCTTATAGGCTTGGGATGGGAATGCCATTAAACACCATTGTGTGTGTGTGTTGTTGTTTTTTAAGTGTAAGGTTGAGATTTATAAATGTACGCATAATGACTATGAGCAATATAACAAGTGCATTTTCTCTTGAAAACTTATTTTACACAACAATGTGCAAAAGGCAATGTATTTTTCAAACATCTTTTTCGTTAGTATCCATCCTATAGCATTGTTCATGGAAAATTAATATTGCATATATTATTCTGTTTTTAATTTTAAGGTGACGAAATTCTATAACAAGTTGTTACACATCAATCCACAAATATGTATTATAGATTTAAGGTTTATAGATAGTGTGAGATTTTTGTCTGATTGAGATTAAATTTGAAATTGTGTTGTGATGTGTCGGTCTCGTATCACAGGGTTTGACCGTTTAAATCATTCTCATAATGTGCTTTACCTCCATTAACAGTGGTCATGTTGTCAAATTCACTATTTTTGCTAACATATTTTCTTATTCCAATGTGTATATAATTGTTGTAGAAAAAAATGGTATATAGATAACGAAGTTGAGTAATTACGTCATTTGTAAAAGTGGCTAGATTTAATAGATTCATAAGATGTTTATAGCTTAATAGTTCCATAGTGTCTTATGGTCAACTTAATGTTGAATATATATTGCAGTACGGGACGTAGAATATTCTGTTAATAGTGAAAACCCATGACATGCCAAAGGCATTTTATTAAAGCCATGACAGTTGTTATAATTTTGGATTATCTGAATGTACTATAATAATTAAAGGGAGCATATTTGCAGCAAAGTCTCAGTTTTTGTCAAGGTAAAACAACACACATATAAAGGTAAAGGTCAACTGATTAAGGTTAGTATATAAATATATATATGTATCCAAAGTATTTCCTATAATTACAACTCTATATTTTGTGGTTTTGTATGTCACAATGTGTATTGTTTAGCAATGACATATAGATTTAAGGTTTCCAACACCCAGTCTTATATTTTTGTAGGAAATCATATGAAAGCCTTCATCAAAAATTTTGTTAACATAAAAATCTTATTTACCAAAACAGTTTTTTCACTTCATGGAGTTTTGCGCAATCTGATTATTTTTTATATTTGTTTCCAAAATGTGTGAATAATAGCGACAAATTTTGTCTTGATAAATTGATTTCTCATTGCTCCATTATATCACATTTTATTTGAAATTTTTTCCTATTGATTGTTGGAGTAATATTATAATCTTAATTATTAATATTTTGTAATTATAATTCTAGTTATTGTGAGAGTGAAAAATAAATATGTTGGTTATTGCAGTATTATCCATTCTTATAATTACTGAAATTTTGGAGTTTCGCGTGGTTTTTATTGTCAAGACTGCTTGTGGTACACTCGACACAGTTGTCACAATGTCGAACAGATGTTGTTTGTACCTGTCTGCATCCATCCGTCCAATCTTTGATCGGGCGTAGAGGGATTTTGAAATAACTTGCACAAATAATCACAGTAGTAAGACCATAACAAGACGTCATGTCAAATGCAGACATCAAAAGTCACAAAGTTGCCAATTTCCTCTCTTTAATTATACTTTTGATGTAGCTAATGTAGATGAGATATAGAACTACTACAATAAGTATAATATTTGTTATCATTTTGACAATTAATACATGTATAGTATTCAAAGAAATGAAAATGTATTGGAATCTCTTATAAAATTTTGTTTGATATCCTTAATTCTCACACTTAATAATGTTAACTTGTGTCTTGGACAACAAATTGTATATTTTATACAATATAAAATTGTGTACAGATCATTTATATATCAATTGTAGAATTTAGTTTTTTACAACTACATGATTCTAGCATTTAAAGGCATGTCTGTTAAACTGTTTTATTGATTTCTTGTATAAATCAAATATACCTGTTATATAGCAGTGTTTAAGGGAAAGTTATGAAACTTATTTTATATTATAAGCATTTTTTGGCTAACAAATGCTCAGAATATTTCTTACAACCATCTTGTCTTGGTTAAATGGGTGTTTTTAGACCATTTGTGTTATTAATTATTGCACAAGAAAAAAGTTGTCCCATGTCAGTTTTAAATTTGCTCAAAGATGACCATGATATGGTTTCTAGATTGTCGTAGGAAACACCGGCAACAGATAATTGGACTGCCTTACCCCAACATGTATCTGCTGCTTTTCAAAAAAAACAAGCTGATACTGCTGTCTAAATAAACATCTTCAAAAGCATCTCTTTATTTGTCTTTTTTGGAAACATGACATTTCGTTGCAGCATCAGATTTAAATTGTGATTTGGGACAAATCATTTTCATTTATTTTTATTTTCATTATATTTTCTATTCAATGATTTATTACTTATTTATTTATATAAAGTGTGTTCATGTTCAAAGGGTTGGGTTTAGATTGTTTAAAGATAGATGTTTACTGTAGATCTAGTGTTTCGTTTGACTACTTTTTATTTTAATTATTTATCAATATTTGTTGTGTTTTTTTTACATTTATATATATATATATACATGTATATATAATTACCCATTTTTCATGCTTCCCGAAGGGTGGACATATAGTTGCTGCTTTTCCTAGTGTGCACCATCTAAAACTTGTTTGGAACATAACTCCAAAGTGCTTAAAGGATTCAAATGACACTTTTAACATGAATAAAGGGCAATGTGTTGAAGTGCAAGGCAAATGAACCATAACTCTTTCTTGAATAATGACACAATTATCTCCCCTTTTGTACTTTATTTTTTCTCTTCTGGAGCTTATGTTAAAAAATATGGGAATCCAACATGTTTTGGAACATGAAGGCAATGTTTGGAAGTGCGGAGAAATAAAACCATAGCTCTATCTTTAATAATTACAGAATTATCTCCCCACTTGTACCTTATTTTCAGTTTTATTTATTTGTGTGGAGTATATCTTTAACAGTAAGAAAGGTTGGTTAACTAGTCAAGCACTTATTCGGGAAGCATCCCATAAAATTGTATAACCAACAAAAGTGAAATCAAATATTTTGTTTGTTTGCTGTCTTCAGCTGCTTATCAATTGATCTGAGGTCAACACTGCATTTGCTTTGAATTAAAATTGTTGGTAGTTGTAGTTATAATGTACTGCATGTACC
The DNA here is from genome assembly GCA_029582155.1 of Panopea generosa. Taxonomy (NCBI): domain Eukaryota; kingdom Metazoa; phylum Mollusca; class Bivalvia; order Adapedonta; family Hiatellidae; genus Panopea; species Panopea generosa. Next base: position 41,670,797 of record CM055894.1, read on the forward strand.
ACTTATATGTGCTACATTTGAAGCTTTGTATTTTATAATTATATCAGAGTTTATTTCAAAACTTTGTCAATAATTGGCCATATAGCTAACCCACTAATATGTGGCCACACTGTGTTGTATGACACTATGAGTGACCAGATAGTTAACCTATTAATCTGTGACCACAAGATAGTTGACTGTGATTGTTCTGGATAACAACATGTACAATAATCATATACATCATTTAGGGTAAATTTTAAAGTTTTGTTTACTGCAATCAATCTCTTGGATAGTTTTACAGTTTGGGGGTGCGATAAAACTACCAGGAAAACCATTCAGTTCAGACGTTTAGTATATAAACCAGTAAAAAATTGCAACAAATTAAGCAAACCAAACTTTATTTTTATTTTTTCAGTTTAACTTGCTATCTTTTAAAACCTGATGTTGAAGTAATTTTCCTTTATTATAGTTTTTATAAATAAAAAGTTAAAATGATTCTTTTAATTAAATATTGGTGATGTTGTAGCAAAGAACAATCATATTCAACTATTTAACAACATGTTTTTGAACGTAGTTGTTCGCATTACTTTATATTTATAATTGTTAAAAATGTATTCCCTGATAAAGTGCTATCTTGATTAACTTAGTCACTGTTTTAAAAGTTTTTGTGATTTTTCTGCACATAGTTCTTTATTTATGTTGATGTTTTAGTAGATGCAATATGCTATATACTGTGATATACTTACCGTGTACACTGTGTACATGTTGTACACCAGGAGATATAGGGATCATGTTATATTTTACAAGGATTAATGGCAAAGTGTTTTTACTATTTGGTCAGACATATATCGGTACCTGTTACAGTTCCTAATGTGTACATGTGGCTTGTAGAAGTGCCACTTACATTAATTACTGATAGTTGAACTGGGAAAGATCATGTTATATTAGAGGTACTGTTATATGCCACAACCAGGAGAATAGGGAAGATGTTCTTACCACAACTCATTGGACACCCATGTATCAGTGATATTGATACACATAGAAAAAATACACTGAATATTATTGTTAAATGGAAAAGACATCATGTCAATTGACACGTGGGGGTTATGAGAGAAAAATCATGGTTGAGTCATTGTAGAGTTTAAAAAAAGTTGATGAATAGTGACACACTTTAAATTCATGTAGGTATCTTTTTTGCATTTGTGTGTCTGACATGAGATTCACTTTCATTCAGCTGTTCCTAATACGTACCAGTAACAACACTAACTGTTCTAATCCTTGTATGTCTCTATTTTAAAGTTTAGCCTTTCTTAGTGGATTTGGTAGCGGACAATGGCTTGTCTTACCTGGCAGTATGGCAGAAGAACTTAATATTTAAATTCATTAGAAAATAATTGATAAGCATACTATGTTTGCAGTCCGATTAATTAAAAGAATCATGGATATGACTCACACACCATGGATATGACTCACATACCAATTAAAGGGACACAATAATTTTGATTAATGTTCAGTTCACACTATTTCAAAAAAACTATAAATCTTAATACGAAGGTTAAATACCCCAGCATGTACATACAAGCAGATCCTTAATTGTGTTTCTATATCAGAAAGGGGTAAATGGTTAAATTTAGGCATCCTGTTTCTTGGATTTGTGGTCATCTATTACAAAAAAGAGCAAAATTTGTTTTAATTTCTAAAACTACACCTCTTAATGTTGTAAAAGTTTTGATTGTAATATTTTGGAGAATAATGCTGCCATAGTACTGGTATGTCGTGTGTCATTTAGAAGTTAACATTTTGATAATAAAAGGATAATGAATTTATTTTAGTGGGGGTAGTGAGAAATAGAAGACCTGTCTAATTTAGCAACATACTTTGTTTAATATTTAATCAAATAGATTAACAGAAGAGTTAAATTTGTAAATGTTTTATACGTTACTTACCAGATAGCAGTATTGTGCCCCATGCCACTTCTACTTGGAAAGGCTACATGTAGTTACAAGTATATGGTTAACAAACCTGAAAGTTTTAATGGTGTAAAGATAGCTGGCTATCTTACTATAATAGATATATAGATTCCTTAGTAGATTTGCTTGCTCTAAGAAGGTGCTAGACTTGGGTTAGATAGAGAAATCCTGAGCATTATCAGAGACTGTAGCTATAATAGAGAATTGGGAACAAAGAGCATCATGTTTTCATTCTAATTACAAACTCTGAAAAGCATATGCATGTAGTTTCAATTTAGAAAATAGATTGTTTCAAAACAAAAGCAGAAATGATATCTGTCAGTAAAATAATTGCTAATTGCTAGATTCACATTCCCAAGATTAAAAAAAAATACAAATCAAACTATTTCATGGGTGGGGATGGGGTATTAAGATTTTAAGGTATCCATTTAGAATTCATGTTCTATTCATTTCTAGATGTAAAACAAAATAATAAAGAAATGGGTAAGAGGGAATTTTAACAATGTGGTTGTCTAACTGTTATCTGCAATTCCAGATTATGCACTTAAAATTTGATTTTATGTGAAAACATTTTAATGAATTAAGAATTCATTTTTTTATGTGCCATACTTTTTCGCATTTTGATAAGCTAGGTTTTATTAAGCTAGTTTATGCTGTTGTTAAAAGACGTGATATGATTAGCTACTTTCTCTGTGGGATTACATAAGAAGTCTGTTGATTGGTTGAAATTTAAACTAGTTGTTAATTTCAAGAAGAATGTTGGTGCTGCTTGATCTAGTCTTCTTTGATGGAAATGTATGAATCCTTACAAGTGTATGTGCCTCACACATATCAGTGCTCATGTAGAGAGGGCAGTATTTAAATTGATTCTTAAAACTATAAATGATTATTTGTTCATTTTTTCATATTTTTATAGAGAAGGATTGAAGGCAACTGATTGATTATTTTTGCAAACGTTTTCATATTTACACAGAAGTCTAGTTTTCGATTATTTCAACTTTCTTTTATCTCGTGGATGGAGGAACAAATCAAAATTTTTAAAATGAAATTCTCAACAATACCAGCAAAAAGTGTTTATAAAATTGTTAAAAGTACTTCTGATCACAAAATTTGTGTACTGCAGCTAAAATAACAACAAAATTACTAGAAATTTTACTTTAAACTGTAATATGTTTAATTCAAGATCATTTTGCATGGTCAAAACATTATAAAACATCTAAGGTTACATTCAACATGAAAACAATTGCCTGTGAATTTTAAATGATAAATTTGTGCCAAATAATTAATCCTTTGCATGCTATTTAGTCTAGAGATACAAGATTCCTATCCTTCTCTATGAGTTTTTGGTATTTTTGATATTCATTTTCAAGATTGCCTTTTGTTCGTGATAAAAAATTCATCGTCAAGATGGTTTTTTGATGAATTTGCTGGTGTTTTGCACATCATTTTTAAAAAAAAAAAACTGCCATTATGTGATAATATGAACACTAAACCTCAATTTTCATTGGCAGGGGAAACTAAGCAAGAATTTTCTGCATTTGACTGTTTTGTCAAAAAACAGTTTTATTAGATATAATGTATTTCATGTTATTTATATAATTAGAGGGATTCATACATTAGCTGTGATTATTGGTCTGATGTATTTGTTGACTGTTAAGGTAAGAAGTTTAAGGAAAGTATTTGAGAGATTTATAATTGAATAGAGCACTTTTTTTTCCTATTTATTATTATCGTTTGAATGTAGTTATAGTTCAGTGTTTATTTACATGTAAACATGCTGGTTCACTTTTTATTATTTCAAAATAAAGCATGATTGTTCAAAATATAAACAGTTTACTTTTTTATTTATGACGTACATGTATGTGATTGTACAGCTAATCCCTGCCAAAAATGACAACTGTGGAAGAGCAACAACTTATGAAACAATTTTAACCTCAATTGGGAAATAAATTATTATAACTTAGACAAATCATGCCCGATGTTTTCCTGTGTAAAACCAGTATTAAGCATATAGGGATCTTTTTAAAGGACACCACACATAACATTGGTTGGCGGATCAGACCATTACCCCCAAATCCTAGGTGCGATACTCTACAACTGGACCACAAGCTGGTTGGTTCTTTTTCTTGTTATATGTGTGGTTATTTTCAGAACAAATATGTTGATTTAATTTTTTCTAAGATTAGCACGACATCATACTAGCACACACATTTTAGTCCATGAAGTTATCTGGAGCCCAAGGTGCGTTGAATATAATCTCAGTGGTATAAGGCAAATTTCCTGATCCATTAATAAAAAAATATTCCTTCTTCCATGGATGATTTAATCAGTGGACTAAGTTTGGGAAGACTATACTATGTACAACTTTATATTCCTCACTTAACTTCTTGGTAAGTCAATGATGTAAACATACATTATCTTTATCACAAGACTCGGGCCGTCATAGTCTGGTTGTGATATCAAGTTAAAAATCTATATACAGTACATAAGACCAATGATGTTTTAAAAAAAACATTTTCCTGTCATCAGCAATGATTACAAACGGCCACCTCCCTCTTCTCTCCTTTTATATCAAAATTTAATTTATAAGGACAATGTCTTGAAATATAAAAACAACAATCTAAACATGACTAATGATCTGCTGTTGACAACTTAAGACAATAACTATACTGATAGCTGCTTTGGTAAATTTAAAAAATAAACCAATCAAAAAAAAATTAAGTGTTACTCAATGAAATGGTTGTACATTTAAGCTTGTGGAAAAAGTACATTATATTGATTTGTACAGTGAAACATTACCTGCCCAGTGAATAAAGACAATATCTACTGTAAAGGCCTGTAATCTGACACCACCAATCAACTGTTAAATAGAAGACATAACAGGATCGCGATATCAATGGAGAAAGGTAATTTATTTCATATTGTACATTGTGATTTTTTAATTTTTAACCAAAACTAAAGATTTGTCAAGCAGAATAATGTGAATGAAATTGTAAATATGAACTAATCTGAATACATGACAATTATGTGATTTATTCACCAGTTAGTGGTGTATGATATATCTTCAATAGTGACACAGCTGTTTCAAAAAACATTTATTTATTCACCATACTGAATTTTCAAGCTTTTCAAACCCATGAAAATTTTTTTTTTTTTATCACCATTGCTTTTGGTATGCAAGAAATAGAATAATTCATGGCTTTTTGGTTCGGATAAAAAATTCTGTATAATTATGAACTTAATATCTGGTATATGAGAATTCTTTTTCCTTTATACTGGGCAAGGATTTCCGCGTATTTTTACTGAGTACGGAATTTTCATCCTACAGCCCCTCAATGTGCTTGTCGTACTCTGCTGTGATGTTTCAACAATTTATGATGAGGGTCTGTCGGAGGGTACCCATATGGCATATGCAAAATATAAATGACTTCATAATGGCATATGCAAAAAATACTTTTTTCTGTATGAAGAAAATAAAGTTTAATACTGTGGGTCTCTAATTGTATGTACATCTCTAATTTTGAGTAGGAAAATGGTCAAACTGCAATAAGGTCATCATGGTGATTCTAAGGCCGTGTAAGGATCTTAAAGAGGCTTCAAAATATATAAAAATAGATCAAAAGACTCAAAATAGAAAAAAGTATTAGAATTTTAATTCAATTTTTGAATGATATATGGAAAAAATCAGTAACCTGATATGGTTTATGCCAAAAATATTTTGCCTATATGGCATATGCAAAAAAATAAATGGGCCCATATGGCATATGCAAAAAACCCTAACAGACCCTCTATGATGTGAGGTAAATAAACATGACATAATATATTTAATTTGACATCTTGAAAGCCATTGTTGTTAACTATGATAATAATTTAAATTAAAATAGTGTGTTTGGTATGCAAGAAAAATAATCTTACATGGATTTTTCGGTTTGTATAGAAAATTCTGTCCCTTTTGATAACTGTTTTTAACAACAGTAACTGTTATCCTTCAGTATGGAATTTCTATCCAAACCTCCAACCCATGTAAGATTTATATAATCTGGTATGTGGGAAATCCTTGTTTGTATGAAATCCTTATCTGTGTGTAAGAAATCCTTATCTGGTTTGTGTGAAATCCTTATCTGGTATGTGATAAATCCTTATCTGGTATATGAGAAATTCTTATCTGGTATGTGTGAAATCTTTATCTGGTTTATGAGAAATCCTTATCTGGTATATCAGAAATCCTTATCTGGTATGTGTGAAATCCTTATCTGGTATATGAGAAATCATTATCTGGTACTAAAAGACTATTAGAAGAACTATGATAAAGGACATGAACTTAAGCATACATACTGTATTAGAATGACTATAATAAATAACATGAATTATGTTCAAAGACAATATTTTAAAGTCTATAATTACACCAGCAAAATAAAAAGTGAGCGTAAATAACTAATGGCTTTTCAACAAATTATACAATCTCAAATCAAAGTTTAAAATTGTTCAAACTAGCAGCATCATAATGATGAATTTGTGACGAAAGCAAACATTTTAATAAGTATGATGCTTAAGCTATAATTTCATTCTGTCAAGATGTTGGGTGGGCATCTTGAACTTAAGATGGGATCTTCTTTAAGGTGAATTTGTATTCACTGGATTAAGCTGTAATACAGCCTAGCTTGAAACTATGTTAAACAATTAAGTTCAAACTATATAATATATAAATTGCCCTAAGGCTTCTTGCCTTAAGATTAGTAAACTTCAAACAAAACAAACATAATAAAATGATCCTAATACTTAGAAATCATACAGACAAATGATCATACCAATCAACTATATACAGTATAATGTTTCAAACCCTGTAGAGTTGAACTAGAGACCAGCTGTTCAGACAATGTGTCTGGAAAGCATACGTTTGAGACTTCTTTCAAACTCAAGTTTACAAAAACTATGTCTGGAACACCGCTCATTTCTGCATAAAAGTTCATCTATATGTTTGAAGACTGTATTCAAACTAACCTAAAGCGCAAGAAACAAAGTCAAGTTCCATTATGAAACTAACTTTATATGTTTGGTTTTTGTTGTTCTTATAATTTTATCATTCATCTTTTTATAATGAATGATCTTTTAAAAATTATTTTGGTATAATATTGTATAATAGTGAAAAGAATAGATTTATTACCTCTCCTTATATTTATTGCTATATACAAACATTTATGCTATGACACAACCACATTATTTTGGCACATTCCCCATATGTGTACCTGAACATTGAGTGATGCAAACCCCTTTCTGTTCATATATTCGTGGGTAGCAAGACTTGGTTTCTGAATGGGTATGAACGTACCATCAACACATCCAACAACGTTGGGGAATTCTGAAACAAACTTTAGTATTAGATAAAACAAAGACATTTACACAATAATAAATCAGTGTTCATCTTTTCTTTATTTAGATATCAAACTTAAATGTTATAATGCAAGTATTACAAATACACACCTTTGCCTCCATGGTGTAGTGATTCTGTGTCATTGAACGTTTTTGATCTTTTCCATGTTCAAAACTTAAAAAGTAACTATTAGTTTTTTAATGTAAATCCAGGGGACTGCAGCACCCTCCTGTTCAGAAATATCATATCCCTGCCCTGCTTTACCTACCCATATATCTGAAACGCTCCTATACCCATGTATCTAATGACAAAATAATAAGTATCAGTGCACACAACTTATTCAAATTCAATTGAAATGTGCCGCCAATATTTTTTTCCTTATATGCATAGTACAACCATTGGCATTGTCGAATACCCACAATGTCCGATACTCTCCATACAATTATGTTAGCTGTGTCGTTTTATACAGCTAACATTAAAGTCTTATTAAAACGGCGTTTATATGAATCTAGCGTTGCGATTGAATAATGTTCCCTTCATTAAAGCGTGAAGGAACCAATCATATTGCTGCGTTGTGGCTTGGTAGAAACAACGCAAACCTAGTGTAATATCCCACAGGTGATAAATGGAGAGTATCAGAATGGATTAACATGGGTATTAGACAATGCACCATTGGACAAGGCAGTGCTTCTGTGCGGTAGTCGTATAATAGCAGTTATAAATAGTCATTGTTTCTTCTTTAAAAATGCATTTTCCATATTTTAATGCTCGTTTATTTATTTGAATGGCATCATTATTGATGTATTTTGAACATTTTGAAAGCATTATCATGTTTGAATTATGAATTAGAAAACATAATGATACTTTGAAATTGGGGTACATGTTTTTTGAAGTCTACTTTCACTTTCTACACACCGAGCAGAAAAAATGAAACACACTAATTTTCATCATATTTTGGTAGTGCTGAAGTTGACGAACAGTAGAATGCAAGTTCCACTTGTTTCATTTGGGTATCTCTATGAATGACTGTTGACAAGACTTAAAACTTTTATTTTTTACTATAGTGGGCCGACACCATTCACATTGCGTGAACACAAATCCCGACATGTCAGACGATTCTCCAACTAAATACTAGAGGAGAACCATTTGTCATCATACATGCATTGTATGTATCACTTACAAAGTTCACTCTTACCAATTTACTGGTAGCTATAAATATTGCTAAAACTTCATAAAACCAATTATTGTGTGACAATTTTTCTCCCCATGTGAGAATTCTGTAACCACCTGCTTGACATAAACTTCCGGCGGTTAGGTAAAATATCCGCGCTACTAAAACTATTATTGATTATTATTATCATCGTATTGTCACATTCGAGTTGTACAAGTATTGTTCAGTTGTGGTTAATATCAATCTCGGGTCCTTCTTTTACTTATTCTTATTTATTTGTTATCCATTATTGTAAATAAAAGTATGACGTTTTCATATGAACATTCTGAAAACAATAGAAAATTTGAAATGTATAAACACTTTTTATATACCTGTTTGCTGTGTGCCGTTGCATGCATGTTTATGTTGTTTTTTTATTTTGTTGTTGAATTGATTACGTAATTATTATACTATTATCGTAGCAGTCGTACCTAATTATGGATGAATATGTACTATGCAAATAAAATCATGCATGAATTGATACTTAGTTTTAAAACTTATTTATTCCGGGTTTAAACCGATTTATTTTAGATCTACTTCGATAGTAAAACAAATTGTTACAATTTTTAAGTCTTAAAAACAATAATTTAAATTAATTTTTACATACTAGGAATGTCATGGGAAATGTTTGGTCTGGTTTTGGTCTTATCAATAACAGCAATAACAATTAATCTTATTTCATCATGGTCACAGTTGTAACAATAAACAATGATAATAGGTCAGTTAATAAGAACATTTTGATATCAACAAATAAAACAAAAACGTATAAATATAGCAAGTTTTTTGTTAATATTATCGAATACTAATATCAATGTACTGTGTGAAATTTTCATGGGCAATCCAAAATACAATACCACTATATTATATAGAAAACTCGTGTAATTTACGTGTGGAGCGAACTTTTCCAGTTTAACAACCAGCGTCATGGCTACGTCACACAAGTGTCATATTACGTACAAAGTAAAAATATTTGTAAACAAAATACTGGGGAAAACCACTTACTAGCAAGCCTGTAAAACCCTTGTTTCACTTCCTCCAGTTGCTGTCGACTTCTTGGAAAAGTGATGATTTTGCCTGCAAAGTTGGGGTTGACTAGCAAAGTTACCACTCGCCAAATACACCGGCACACAGTGGCCTTGGACACATCAAGACTATCCGCAACTATTTGCTGGATTCCTGCACCTGACAGGTACCTCAACGTAATGCAAATTTGTAAAAATGGTGAAAGAGGCTCATTGCGAATGTTGGCAAATGTTAAAAACGCACCGAAGATTCCAACTAAAAAATGAACAGTGTTCTGGCGGAATCTATATCTAGAAAAAAAAATCAACATCGTTGTATTCCTCATTTAACACGGGTCTTGGTAAAACTAATCTATGGCGGTGCCTTACTCTCTGGCGACGATGCCGTCTACGGATAACGTCCGCCATCTTGATTTATTTATTTAAGTTTTTGCACGTGAATTTAAGTTAGCTTTGACGTCGACTTAAATTCTTAAGTATTTTACTTAACGTTAAGTTTTTAAGTATCGGATTTACGTTGGTGAAACAGGTTTAGCATACTTAAGAAAACTTAAGGTAGCAAAACTTAAATTTAAGTTTTTTAATCGCTAAGTATGGTCTTAAGTTTGTTGGTGAAACAGAAGACAAGTTAAGCATACTTAAGAAAACTTAAGGTAGCAAAACTTAAATTTAAGTTTTTTAATCGCTAAGTATGGTCTTAAGTTTGTTGGTGAAACAGAAGACAGGTTTAGCATACTTAAGAAAACTTAAGGTAGCAAAACTTAAATTTAAGTTTTTTAATCGCTAAGTATGGTCTTAAGTTTGTTGGTGAAACAGGAGCCTGGTATATTAGAAATCTTTATCTGGTTTATGAGAAATCCGTATCAGATCTGCTATGTGATTCATCCTTATCTGGTTTGTTGGAAGTCCTTATCTGGTATGTGTGAAATCCTTATCTGGTATATTAGAAACCCTTATCTGGTATGTGATAAATCTTTATCTGGTACGTTAGAAATCTTTATCTGGTATTTGGTAAATCCTTATCTGGTATATGAGAAATCCTTATCTTGTATGTGAGAACTTACCTTCCATGTGATAAATACTCCTCAATTAAAAGCCTACTTACAACATTGTAGCTTGGTTGCTTATTTCTGTGCTTAGAAGAAGTAACCCTATGTATTTAAAGGACTCACCTATATTGCTGTTATTTTTTTTTATCTTAACAGTAAAAATGCACATTGATACCAAACATCATGTATTATGGATATTTTGTTTAAAAATTTGTACTGTATTTTTTCTCTGAAGTGTAAAATATCTTCATTTTGTTGGTCAAATACTAAATCCAGCGATCAAGTCATTCATTGCATGGCCAGTATCTGGTTATTCTGAAACATTGATGAGAAACACGGAAATTGCCAACCTGTGTACGAATTTCTAATAAATAAGATGAACTACAATGACGGAGTTAATCATTTTTTTTTTAATGGGACCTTCCACTTTCGGATTCAATAAACTTTTCATCACATAATGAATAGATAGTTATAGGTAATGCATCTTCAAGCAATCACCTGGGTTAAGAGACCATTTTTTTCTCTGCCCTTCAGTGGCTGTTTAGGAATTATTTTATGTATTTATTGTATAGCTGAAGGCCTGACTGAGTGTGTTGTTATTCTAGGACAATGGATTCTCCTACAGAAGATTGGCAATCTAAGAGTCTGATAGAGACCAACCTCTACATGCTGGACAACCAAGTGTCATGTGACATCACTCTGGTAGTGGGCGAGGATCAGACGCGACTCCCAGTACACAAGTTCATGTTGATCAGCCGCAGCTGTGTGTTCTATGCCATGTTCTGTGGAAATTTAGCAGAAAACGGACAGGAAGTGATTATACCCGATATAGAAGCTGATGTGATGAAAAAGTTTTTGAGGTGTGTTCCCCCCCCCCCCCCCCCCCCACCCCAATATATTCTCAAAATTAATACAGCAAATAGTGATTTTTATTTTTCGACACCATTTCATACAAAGGCATCAGTAAAGTTATATACATTTTCTATTTGTCTATCAAATATAGGTAACCATCTGGACATTCAACACTAGCTCATCAGATTTGACAGTTTTAAAAGTGTGCATATATTCAACGTTATTGGGCTATGTAACAGTATTGAGGCACTCCCATGGGTTTTAGAGATCTGGGGAACATGGCCAATAATTTTTAGAGATCTGATGCATTGGCAATTACTTTCAGGGATTAAAGTCCTAATTTGAGAGATTTGGGGCAAATACATTTTGGGATCTGGGGAACAAAGGTTATTACTTTTAAAGAGATCAAGGAAACAGGGACCCCACCACACTGGGAGGGCCTTGGCATTCAATATCAATATGAAATTTGGCAATTGCATGGAAGAAATATTACTATTTATGGTTATAAATTGTTTATTCATGTGCTACATTAAATGCTGAAAATTTACAAAAGTCCACATATTTTTAGAACTAGGCTACAAATATGCATATATATATCTGAGCAGAACCACTATCCTTCTGTAAGGAACTGGCAAACTTCCCCATAAACACAAAGCCAGGCTTGAACCCACAACCTCAACAGTGAGAGGTAAATGGTCTTGAGAGAGACCCTTAGATAACTTGGCCACGGGGGATCCCTTTAACTGTACGAATACACATGTATGTGTTATAATTGTTTATATCTGTACATACTTCATTATTATTTTAGATACTTGTACTCTGAAGAAGTTCATCCAACACCAGACAATGTGATGGCTTTGATGTACACGGCAAAGAAGTATGCTGTTGTGTCTCTGGTAGAGAAATGCTGCTCATACCTTCAAATGGAAATTAAATATGACAATGTGTGCACCATTCTCGAGCAGGCACATCTGTTTGATGAGAAAGACTTGAGGGATCAATGCTACGAAACAATTTTTTCAAACTGTAAAGAAGTGTTTTGTGATGATTCCAACGACTTTCAGAATCTATGCTTTGACTGTTTCAAGAAATTGTTAGAATCGGACAGGTTAGAAATGAAGGAGGAGTTGATATTCTCAACATGTTTGCAGTGGGCGGAAGAGCATTGTAGGAGACGCGGCTTGGAGATAAACCATGAAAATCAGAGACAAGTGTTAGGTGAAATACTGTTTCTTATACGGTTTTCAAATATGACTCCGGAGTTCTTCACAGAGTTTGTATCTGCAGGAGAGATACTGACAGCAGAAGAAAAAGTGGACATTTATCAGCAGTTTAATAGATCTCCAAGTGGTGATTATAAACCAGAAGATTCTGAAATGTTTAGGTTTCCAACAAAACGTAGAATATCAACGGTGATAAACAGGGTAAATAGATTTCTGGAGGTTGTCGGAGGAACATTTGACTTCTGGGTCAATGACAATCTCACCGACGCCATATCTTTCAGTGCATCAAGAGATGTCAATCTGATAGGATTATCGGTTTTCTCACCTTTCAAGAATGGTATGGTTCGAGGAAGAGTGCAACTATATGATCGAAGTAACCGTTGCTTAGAGAGGAAACATAATTTAGAATTAATGCATACGAAAGATCAGCAAACCATTGAGGTAAAATTTAGGAAAAGTGTGAAAATTATTCAGGGCGAGTGGTATACAATAACGCAGCAGTTAATTGGAGCCAAGTCATTTCTAGGGAGGAAAGGTCAAAAACAAGTGCTTGGTAAGGGGGTAATGTTTACATTTAGGAAAAGTCCCATGGATAGAAATGACACTGATGTTGAGTCCGGTCAAATCCCAGCTCTCCTGTATAACTAGAGTACCTGCTTGTGGATGTGTTGTTTTACACTGTTGGAAGTGTAGTGTTTCACTGATGCGTAAAGTATAACTAGTAGAAGTGTTGTGATTCAGTGATCTGTAGAATTACACTAGTGGAAGTGTAGCGTTTCACTGATGTGTAAAATTACACTTGTGGAAGTATAGTGTTTCACTGATGTGAAAAATTACACAAGTGGAAGTGTAGTGTTTCCCTGATGTGTAAAGTTACACTTGTGGAAGTGTAGTGTTTCACTGATGTGTGAGGAAGTGTAGTGTTTCACTGATGTGTAGAATTGCACTTGTGGAAGTGTAGTGTTTCACTGATGTGTAAAGTTACACTTGTGGATGTGTAGTGTTTCACTAATGTGTAGAATTACACTAGTGGAAGTGTAGTGTTTCACTGATGTGTAAAGTTACACTTGTGGAAGTGTAGTGTTTCACTGATGTGTAGAATTGCACTTGTGGAAGTGTAGTGTTTCACTGATATGTAAAGTTACACTTGTGGATGTGTAGTGTTTCACTAATGTGTAGAATTACACAAGTGGAAGTGTAGTGTTTCACTGATGTGTAAAGTTACACTTGTGGAAGTGTAGTGTTTCACTGATGTGTAGAATTGCACTTGTGGAAGTGTAGTGTTTCACTGATGTGTAAAGTTACACTTGTGGTTGTGTAGTGTTTCACTGATGTATAAAGTTACACTTGTGGATGTGTAGTGTTTCACTGATGTGTAAAGTTACACTAGTGGAAGTGTAGTGTTTCACTGATGTGTAAAGTTACACTTGTGGATGTGTAGTGTTTCACTGATGTGTAGAACTACACTAGTGTGAGTGTAGTGTTTCACTGATGTGTAAAGTTACACTTGTGGAAGTGTAGTGTTTCGCTGATGTGAAAAATTACACAAGTGGAAGTGTAGTGTTTCACTGATGTGTAAAGTTACATTTGTGGAAGTGTAGTGTTTCACTGATGTGTAAAGTTACACTTGTGGAAGTGTAGTGTTTCACTGATGTGTAGAACTATAATACTGAAAGTGTAGTGTTTCACTGATGCATAAAGTATCACTAATGGAAGTGATGTGTAGAATTACACTAATGGAATTGTTGTGTTTCACTGATATGCAAAAATTCTGTGCAGTTTGAAATTGTTCTTAAAAACTAATGGAATGCAGCGAATGCCAAATGTTGTCAAGAAAAATATCTTAACTAAAATACATGTTGACTGCATGTACATGTAACTTAATGACCATACACACATTTTATACATGCATACTTTAAAACATAGATTTCTTAAAATGCAATGGCGGATCTACTCTTTAAAAAACAAACAGCACACTTTCCTTAAACTGTCATATTTTATCCCAGTTCAGATTTTGTGTCCCCTAAATATGCCCCCTTCTAAACTGAAATCCTGTACCCTACCCTAAAATGTTCATGTTAAAGTGTCATAACTCATATTCAATGCATTCAAGCTTAACTTAGTGGACTCCTCCAGCTTTGTTTTTGAACCATTCTATTATTACATAGTGTTTATAAGAGTTTACTGACTGGGAGAAAAACAATGAAGAACGATCAGAATGCAAGTTAACTGGTTTACTTGTTGCTAATTATATACTTATGATACTACAAGTTAAGGGGAGAACAACTATTACAGTATGTTCACAGTCACTCACAACCACAGTGGTGGTCTAACGATAGAACATCCGTCTCGCATGTGAAAGGTCTTGGGTTCGATCCCCGACCAGGTCACACCAAATACATAAAAATTGATACTAGACGTTTCATTGCTTGGTGCTCAGTATCTAGAAGATAGATCTAGGTCTGGTTGGCCTGGTGTCAGTATAATATGTGTCTGCGGCACGATACTCCAGCATGGCAGCACTTAGAATACCGTCTCAAGCAGACACCGTCGCGATATAACTGAAAAATTGTTGAAAGCACCACTAAACAACATTCACTCACAGTATAAACAATCATATCAACAGGTGGTATTTTTATGTAGGCATGCAGACTAAAATTAAACATGCATCAGTGGACAGCATAATATGAAGTACCAATATTCCTTTGCAGTATGAAAGTTTAGGCAGAACTTCATTATTTTGAAGGGACATTAGCAAATACAACAACAAGTGGATCATATTGTGATATTTTATATCAGCAATAATTTATTGTCAAGTGTATTTACATGTATATTCATAAATTAAAAGAATTCTATTTATAAAAGTATGCCAGTATTTCAATGCATGGGATTTGTTTACAAAAAAGAAACTTCAAATCTAACATTGTAAGCAATCAACCTATAAAAATGCTTGTTAATGGATTGCATGTGCTGTTGTTGAAGAACAGTATCACATACCCTTCTGAACACAAGGGGATAACGGGCTATGCTCATGTGAGCTAACAAGAGAATATGCTTGGTTGCCATATCAGAATAATGGGTTTTGTATGACTCTGGGGTTTTTTTTCTTGAGAATATTTTAAGACTTAAGCTTGAAAATCCAAATTTCAATTCATATTTTTAAAACTTGTTTTTAATGATTATATAATTTTATACTTTAATGGTCTAGCTAAGGAGATAATGTAGCATGAGATAAATGGTAATTTACATGTAGATGCTTCAATTGCCATCATGATTTTGATCCCAAGCAACTAGATGAATGTTAAAGTATGACATGATGGTATATATGGCATACGAGCAAGACAAACTAAATTAAATGCATTATGGTAATTATGAATTGTATTTTGTTATATTTCAAAAGATACCAACTTGCATGAACACAATAAAAAAAGCGACTGTTTCCCCCCCATTCGTATCCTTACGTTTAGCAATGTCATCTAAAGGAATAGCCATATCTGATGTTCAGAGAACTTGCGGCCAGGTTTTTTCTTTATAATTATTTGATTTATAAAATAAAATATCCATAATATGTAATGTTTATATGGCATTAAAACAAAAATGATTTCACCAACGTGTCAAACAACCGACAATTTAAACAAAGCAGAAAGGTTTAATCAATGGATGCAATATTTCCCAGTTATTACTTTACATATAAGGTCATATTTGTAGATTTTTAGAAATTCACATTTTTATCCCTCTTTGGGCCCCTGCTCTCTATTATGTGTATTAAACTTCCTTTAAATGACCATGTCTCCGATGTAAAGACTAAACAAAGTCCCAGACATCAAGATAATACCAAATAACAATTGGAAAAAACATAATTTTCTGTTTTCCCATAGTATCCCTATGTAAAAATTAAAGTCCCCTTACTGGGCTCCATTGGATCCTAACACCTTTATTTGAACAAACTTGAAAGCCCTATTCATAGAGATAATGTAAACCAATTATAAAAAATTTGGTCTGCCAGTTCCTGAAAAGGAGTTTTAAAAAATGTTATCCCTAAATAGGCCCCTGCTTGCCCCCTAATGGATATTAAATCCCCCACCCCACCACCACTGTAAAATCAATGTCCCTAAATGGGTCACAATATATCCTAGCACCTTCATTTGAAGTTGAAACTTGCATGAACACACATAAAGACTAGACAATCTTTGAAAGCGAAGGTTTCCCCTCAACCCACCATCTTCAAACTCTTACTAGTAGCAATGTCATCTAATGGAATAGCCATATCTGGTATTCAGAGAACCTGTGGCCAGACTTTTTTTCCATAACTGTTTGATTTATAAAAAAATATGCACAATATGTAATGTTTACATGGTGATAAAAAGTATGTTTAAACTAAACACGATTTTACCGATTGGTCCAACTACCAGCAATTTAAACAAAAACAGAACAGATTAATTAGTTGATGCAATATTTCCCATTTATTACTTTACACATCAGCTCATAATTGTGGAGATACAAAATCTCAACCCATTTCCTCCCAATAAACTTAATCTGGAATTGGTGCCACATTTGAATTTTTCCATAATCACAGTAGACCTACATACCAACAATCTGTTACAGGTATCGTGTTTGCACAGTCAGTTTCAACTAAACAATTTTTTTCTGCACAAGTAATTTTACATAAACAATGTTTGTACGAACATGGAAAAACGTGACAAGATCATTCCGGATATCATATATTGATCACTAACACAAAATTTCTCAGTTGCAAGGGGAATCATAATTCTCGTAAAAAGAATTGTATGTAAGGTCTGTAACATCGAGTCTCGAGTACAAAACAAGTCCAAGATGTACAAAGCCTTTAGGCAATAATATAAAGATTATAAAAGGAATTGACTTGTCAGTCAAACAAGTCAATAATCCCATCAGCATTTGCTGTTGGTTGCCACACCACCATTTTCCTTAAGAAATATTTGTCTAAGAAAAACACTATGTTGTATTTACTTGAACAAACAATGCCACGAGGTCAGTGGGTGGAGCGAGAGCTGTTCTCGTGTCGGGTCAAATGCAGAGATAAAAACCCTATGACTGGGCGGTCTTCACAAAATCTCTAAGGCGAGGAAGGGACCATTGTAAAAATGTCACAACCTTTGGGCCCATGTACGCCATGTAGTAACTCTGAAGAAATATTTTGAAACTGGAACTTTGCTCGCGAGTAGCAGATAAACAAATTATTTGTAAAGTTTACCATGTACATAGATATGAACAGAGAAGTATAAACCATACACCAGCATGACAAGGGGTTCATTTACCATGAAAAAAAGCAAGCAGATTCATTTCTCAAGTGATCGGATATGTTATTGGTGTGAAATTAATGTTCATGTAAATTACATGACAGTGTTGTAAAAATCAATCACCAGTACAGTAAAATTATGAATAGTAGAACATATTCTCTAATTGTCAAAGACGGAAAAGAAAAATGACCAAACAAGTAAGTACACTGAACACTGTATATTTAGAAATAAATAATGTTATAATAACAAGGAGCTGGATGTATTCTATAAACATGAGCCCTTTCCAAGGTTTGTTGATGATGCCCCTAAAGTAAAGGTGGCAAACTGCTATGAAGCTTTAGTTTACAAGCATTTTATCATTAAACAGACAACCTTATAGTCTACAAATTAAACAATAACAAATCTGATTATAAATCCTTTGGTGTCCAACATATAAGTTTTCTAAATTTCTTTTATAAAAATGATATTTGAAAAAGAGCTACACTATTGTACAAATATGTGAATAACTAAAAATTATGCTTCTGGGTGAATAAAGAAGTGTAGCAAAAAAATGAAGCAATAATGTTGTTTAAGTAATTGCCTCTCAAATAATAATTTCATCTTGTAACTGAGGACCAAGTTACATGTATATACATGTATCACAAATATCATGTTATTGTCTGCTCCACTACAGCTGTTGTGTTGAATTTCCGTTGTAAGTTGTTCTGTCATCGTCATCATCTCTCATGTCTGTCATACGCCGCATGTTACCATCTTGTCTTCCTGGTGGTTGTCTTTGACGTGCTCTGAAATGAAAAACTTATATATTATAAATCTCCATAAGTGTCAATAAATGTCTAAAAACAAAATGGTCATTTTTAAAATGGACAAATATCATCTCATTCTAATAGGAGGACCATAATGGACCTAAACATTTATCGCTCACTTGTGTCAACAGGAAATATGTACCTTAGTGTGCAATGACTTTTTAGTTTTTTCATAATAGCCAATTATGGGAAACATGCTTCTGTTATTTATGTTTATTGAGGAATGGCGACAGCTTGAATAGTCTAGGTAATGGGACATCCAAAGAACCTTTCTGCCCAATTATACTGAAATACAGTCAGCGGTTTCAGGTCAGATGATTTTGAAAGTTTCTATCATGGAAAACTTGACCAACTTTAAAAATTGCACAACAAATATTAATCAGTTACATATAACCTTTCAGGAGATATTCAATAGAAACCAGTTTCCAACAAACCGAAAGTGGTGACAGTTAATATTGCCCCATTCACCAATCTTCAAATGGCAGGGTCATAAAAACAATTAAACCATAACATCCTGACAATATGCGAATGTCCACTTGATGATGGCGACCTAAACCAAGTTTGAATTTAATCCCATGTCAATTGTAGGATGACATGAAGTGACAATGTATAGATATAAAAATGCGACAAATGGACAACAGTTCCAACACTACATGCATCCAGATCTTCGACACCTGGACCATAATAAAATGGGAAATGGTAGAAAGAATAAAAGAGTAGACTTTTTCGGAATTTCTTATAATCTTATACTCGATATGTAAACATATGTAAAAGGTACTTACGTAGTAGGTCTGTTTGTTCTTGAGTTTGTCTGTGACTGGTAACTGGATTGACTAGACTGTTGTTGTGATGTGTTAGAGTTACCTCCCCCTCCAAACAGCAGGGAATATAAGAAGTTCCACAATAAGGTGAAGGGCATAAATAAAATTGAAAACAATCTGCTGGGTGACATCGACGATGATGATGCCTGTCTGCTAGAGTGACCTTCCTGTATAACATGAAGGCAACACACATAATTATCAACATCTGCAGTGAAATGGCAAGAACTGAAAACATGTAACGCTATTCTCTTTTTTACAAACAAACATGGACAACATCTAGACATAGACTACATCCGAAGTTCTAAACAGTTTAAACAAGTTATACTTTGTCTAACCGTAGATACATATGCAATCTTTAGTTATAGATAATCTAAATGTGTATACAAGCTAAGTTTTACCTTGTCTAAAGGTAGATACATATACAATCTTTAGTTATAGATAATCTAAATGTGTATACAAGCTAAGTTTTACCTTGTCTAAAGGTAGGTACATATACAATCTTTAGTTATAGATAATCTAAATGTGTATACAAGCTAAGTTTTACCTTGTCTAAAGGTAGATACATATACAATCTTTAGTTATAGATAATCTAAATGTGTATACAAGCTAAGTTTTACCTTGTCTAAAGGTAGATACATATACAATCTTTAGTTATAGATAATCTAAATGTGTATAAAAGCTAAGTTTTACCATGTCTAAAGGTAGATACATATACAATCTTTAGTTATAGATAATCTAAATGTGTATACAAGCTAAGTTTTACCTAGTCTAAACTTAGATACAATCTTAAGTTATACCTGATATCGAAAACAGTTGAAACAAAAATCAAAATATTGATCAAATCTAAAAGTAGACACATTTTTAGCATTGATCTTATATAAAAACAAGAGGCCCAAGAGGGCCTGAGGACGCTCTACTCACTCATAGTGGCCATAGCACTTTTTGAAATTCTACTATGCAATAGAAACATCGGGGCGCGGTCATTTTTAACTGTAGGGACACCATTTGAACAAATCTAACAAAACTAAAGTTGGTCATCATTACTACATAAACATTTTGAAAATCTGTTGGACCGTTCATGAGAAGAAGACTTTTTAAGTTTTGAACTATTTTTAGTAACGGTGGCCATTTTGAATTTTAGATAGAAAAAATAAATCTTTTGTATAGTTTCCTTTGCAATAGAAACATCCATGTGAAGTTTCAGTTTAATTGGACTAGTGGTTTCAGAATAAATGAAAAAAAAAGAAGAGAATTTTCTGTTTTCCCATAGTATCCCTATGTAAAATTCTAAGTCCCCTTACAGGGCCCCTATATATTTAATCCCCTAAATTGTTATCTGCAATCAAAACCCTACACTTAAGGATAATTTATATCAAATATGTACAAATCTGACATACCAGTTGTTAAGAAAACAATTTTACTAATTCCAAATTTGTACCTTTTGGGGCCCCTCCTGACCCCTTAAGACATAGGAACCCAGTCATTTTTACAAATCTTGACCTCCTTTACCTAACAATGCTTTAGTGGAGATATAGGGAAAATTATTTCCATTTAAAAAAACAACAAAAAAAACAACATTATATTGACATGTTCCCTTATTGAACTCTCGGAGCAGGGTCATTTTTTACCCTAGGGACACCATTTGAACAAATCTAACAAAACTAAAGTTGGTCATCATTACTGCATAAACATTTTGAAAATCTGTTGGGCCGTTCATGAGAAGAAGATTTTTTAAGTTTTGGACTATTTTTAGTAATGGCGGCCATCTTGAATTTCAGATTGAAAAAAAAAAATCTTCTGTATAGTCTCCTATGCAATAGAAATACCCATGTGAAGTTTCAGTCTAATTGGCCTAGTGGTTTAAGAACAGATGAAAGAAAAAGAGAATTTTCTGTTTTCCCATAGTATCCCTATGTAAAATTCTAAGTCCCCTTACAGGGCCCCTATAAATTTTAGCCTCTAAATTCTTATCTGCAATCAAACCCCTACACATAGGGATAATTTATGCAAAATATGAACAAATCTGACATACCGGTTCTTAAGAAAACGAATTTAGTAATTCCCAATTTGTACCCTTTTGGGGCCCCTCCTGACCCCTTAAGACAGTGGAACCCAGTCATTTTTACAAATCTGAACTTCCTTCACCAAACAATGCTTCTGTGAAGATATAGGCAAAATCATTTCCATTTTAAAAAAAAATAAAAAAAAATATTATGATGACATGTGTCCCCTAATTGAACCCTCGGGGCAGGGTCATATTTAACCCTAGGGACACCATTTGAACAAATCTAACAAAACTATAGTTGGTCATCATTACTACATAAACATTTTGACTATCTGTTGGGCCGTTCATGAGAAGAAGATTTTTTAAGTTTTGGACTATTTTTAGTAATGGTGGCCATCTTGAATTTCAGATTGAAAAAAAAAATCTTCTGTATGGTCTCCTATACAATAGAATCACCCATGTGAAGTTTCAGTTTAATTGGCCTAGTGGTTTCAGAGAAAGTGCTGCTAACAGATGACAGAAGACAGACGTCAGACAACGGACGACAGATAACGCGCCATCGCATAAGCACTTCTGGCCTTTGGCCAGTAGAGCTAACAAGACTCCATTAGCCCATAGTGGCCATAGCACTTTTCGAAATTTCTCAATAATGATCCTCTTTGGGCGGAGGGGGTGTCCTTTTAACCCTTATGGATAAATACCTCCACCACACCCTTAATGAACAAAAAGTTAATTGTTATGAAAATCAAATACTTTAAATTCCAATACACTCATCTGTAAAAAAAAATATAAAGTCCCCATACAGGACCATTATATATCCCAGTCCCTTGATTTTCAATCACCAACTCACAGGGCTTTGCTATATGCAGAAATGCTTTAGATTTAAATAGAATTTATTTTGTACGCACGGATGCGAAAATGAAAAAAAAAAATCAATTTTTTCCATACTCTTACGTAAAAGCAAAAGCCACCTTGAAGGGTCCCTATATATCCAAGCACCTTGATATAAAGAATCTTCAATCCCTTGCTGATGTAAGGATAATTTATATCATATATGAACAAGTTTGACAGAAAGGTTACTGACAGGAAGATTTATGGATATTCTCAATTTTAACCATATTGACCCTCCGCCCCATCCCATCCCCTGGCCCCTTATGGAAATTCAATCCTCTTTATTGAACAGATTCAAATTTACTGTTACTATACAATGCTTTTGATCTCAAATTGAACAACATATTTACACAAATAGACGAAAAACTGAGAATTTTCCATTTTCACATAATATTTCTATGTAAAACCTTCTGTTCTTTGGCAAGGAGAGCTAATAAACATAGTTTTAACATCAACTCAATCTTAAAATAGATACTGACCCATTCTAAAAATAGACAAAGTTTTAACACGGACCAAATTTGAAGGTGAAATAGTCTTAAAATGTGCACAATCTAAAAGCAGACAGTCCTAACATGGTACAATCTAGATATGAGATAAAAACTTTTTATTTATTTGTTTATATTCAATCAAATAATTTACACCACATGTTTTAGTTAACTAAACTGTAATAAGATAACTTACAGGCATCGCCATGACAACAGCTGAGGGAGCCAATTGCAGTTCAGCAAATGTGCTGGACATGTCCTCTTGTGTGAACCTGCGTTTTGGGAATGTAGTAGATATAGTAACTCGACCTCCAACTCTCTGAAACATAAAACAATCATTAATGGCTTTCCTGTTCAGCATGTATACATGTACATACTACATAGATATACCAAGACTTAAGTAAAAGTGAAAGGACTTTGAAACAGTCGAGTAGTTAATCATTACACATTTTACTTCTGTTTCAAACTCCACTATTTGCTCCTGACAGCAATGTATTCACTTTATAATATTGCTACATCTTTAAAGAATAAAGAGTTGATTAACTATTAGCAAAGGAATAATATTGTTGTTGTAGTGTGTAAGCCTAGCTTTTATCAATGTTTTAGTGATATGGTGATGGGGTCAACTTGAGATAGTATTCTAAGCGCTGTCACACTGGAGTATCATGCTGCAAACACATGTTATGATACCCCATCCAGTCACTTTATTCTGACACCAGACCAACCAGACCTAGAACTATCCTCTTAATGTTGAGCACCAAGCAAGGAAACTCCTAGTACCTTTTTTAAGTATTTGGTATGGCTTGGACAGTGATCAAACCCACGACTTTCCGCATGTGAGGCAGATCCTACCCCTAGACCACCGCTGCGTTCAAAGGAATAATAACAGGCTATGTGATGGTTAAATCAGTTACTAGTATTGTATAAATTGCAAATGAACATAACTGATACAGTCAACCCTATGTAAGAGGCCACCTTTATTGAGCAATCACTTGTTTTAAGCAGCCATATTTGCTATTTCTAAATTTCTATTCTTTCAAAGCAAATCAACCTGTATTAAGCAACAACCCGTCTTAAAAAGCCACTTTTGCTCCTTCCCTTGTCTGGCTGCTTAAGTCAGATTGATTGTACTTTCATAATAAACTAGAAAATCATTATAGTAATACATGCACATATTCTGTATAAATTTGGTTCAGATCCAAGAAGAATTACTCTGGTTATTGAGAAGACACCAAATTCCACCCATCAACCTTAAAGGGTGAATGCATAATATGTCTCCATTAAAGGGAGTATATCAACAAAAAAATGCTATAAATGTCTTAAAAAATAAAATTATTTTAATATGGATAAAAAGCATCTCACTATCATTAATAAATAAAATTTGAAAGGTTACGTATATCAAATCCACAAAAACATGACAAAATCAATACTTAAATCAGATTGATAAACTTGAAACGAAATCCCCATTCTAAAAAAAGACAGCAATTAAATACTGCTCGACAACCTTTGCATCATCATTCGGACTTTTTCTCAGATGAAACAATTGTTTCTACTTTTAAACCTGTATAACAGATCAAATTGAAATCAAATGGATATCACGCAACTCATTTAGTAAGTCGCAAAATGTCGCAATTTTAAGAGGGAAATCTATTTTAGTCTAACCTAGGTGGGTAGGTCCCTTTTTAATATATTATATATTGACATGTTTAAATGAATAGCCTATTGGCAATACATGGCCAGTGAGTATATATGGGCATAATATCTTGGAAAAAAATGTTTTTAGCCAATTTTTAAATATATTCCCTTTAAAGACGAGTGTATGAAATTTATTTAAAAAATGTAAACTATAATCTTAAAAATCTTGGCATAATTACACAGTATTTATTGGTATATTTATCTATACTTACTTCTGAAACAAAGTCACTGAGAGACTGTAATGTTTCTGTAGATGGGAAGGACTGCATTACAGATGAACCATCAGGCAGCCTTACCTGAATCCGAGCCGTCTCACTGAAACAAAATTTAGAGTTCTAATATCAGAAGTAACAAGTTTCATAAAGATTGAATAATACTGTTATTATTTACATCATAATATAAAACACACAATTGAATTATTGTCAATTTTAATTCCAATAACTGCTGGACTAATATTTATTAAAATCTTGCCAACTATTACAATATTATTACCCCAGATGAGCAAAAAACATCAATTTTCACCATAATCCTTTACTACATGCATGGGACCTTGAGTCTCAGAGTTTCTGTTCATTTTTTTTTCCATTTACATTTTTAACCCTTTACTTCATATAGACGCCTTTGAACACCTCTAATATAGACACCTTTGGACACGCCTAATATAGAACGCTTTTGAATTATTGGGTGAATTATGTTTATATTTACTGACAGAGTGGAAAACAGTGCAGGAAGTGTTCAGATTGCTCGTTACAAACAATCTGAACTCTTCCAGCTCTGTTTTCAAAGGCCTTCTGTGATTGGCGCAGGAAAATGCGTATCTATGGAGTAAAGGGTTAATACTCAGGTTGGTTGCAATACTAGATATAAAAACTATGTTTTTCTCGGTGAATTACTGTTCATAATCATTTAAGATGTAAATTTACCCTGGATAAAATAAAACCTAAACAATACTCATATACAGATCTCAAGAGCTTTAATTGGTCCGGGTTGGCTCATTTTGTAGCATGTACAACTATCAACCCTGGGGTGACGAGTTCGAATTCCCTGCCTGCCACAGTCTCTGTGATGACTCATATACAGTAATACCTTGAATTGTTATTCGCCTTTTAATGCTGATCCAAGTGGCAAAGTAACCAGTTACTTGTGGAAATGGGTGTGCTCGAGTACTGGTTAACAATCCAAGATCCCAGGAGTGGTTAGAATTGATATCATAATTAAGTTCATGTTATCTTCACCATTTACAAAAGCACATAAGTGTATGTGTAACTATAAAGTTTTAGACCCTTATATTGCAGATAAGATATTACCAGTATTGTCAAAGTTTATCTCTATATAATCTATTAAAGTTTTCCCTTAATCATCAACAAGGACTGGGAGTGTTTTTTTACCCAAAGAACTGCAATAGTGAAGACAACGTAGAATCATGTCTAGTAACCATTTCCAAAACAAGAGCTGTTGGATAAGCTCGTCTTGGTGAATTTCTGTATCAAAATGGTGCTTTTCAAAATTTAATTCAGCTTTGAAGAATTTGGTGCATTATCAGTAGTCTGAGATACCAACCATGAAGGTAGCTTACCAGAAGACTAATATTCTAACTATAACGAGAGCTGCTACTGAGCTATCACAGAATAACGCACTCAACTGCATGCAGCTACGCCCATAATGGTTACTTAAGTTATCATTGATGCAAGGCCTATTATAGCCCTATAAATTCATTACAATGGGAACCTTTTTGACTATAAAAATATGAAACAAACAAAACATGCTGCTTGTATGTTTGATTTTTATCAAACTGTTATGAAAACACATAAAGTTGAGTGCTTACTGTCAAAATGTGCAAGTAGGTCGAGACCAGTGCAAATTCACTTGTTTGAAATATGTATTCCTTGTGGACAGAAATAAATAAAAACACAATAGGCTATTTTATAATTGAGTACTATAAATCTGTATCGTATTTATTCCCACACATATTTTTTTCTCTTTTAAAGTTACCTACTTGAAATATGATGCTGGTGTAAAATATGTCGTCTACAACTGTTGTCAAATTCTTCTAGGAAACGGATTATTTTTAGTACTCTTTAAAGTTTCCACAGTGATGAAAATGAATTACATGATCGCAAACATGCCACTCTGATTATGACTCGCATATTTTATATAACAACAAGAGTTGTCAGAAGACAACAAAGCTCGCTGATGGGATAAAGTTTACCACCCATGCAAAGATTGAGATTGGAGGCAAACACCACAACTTAAACGCAACTAAACCCAAAAGTTTAACCTGGGTGTCTACAGACGAAACATAAGTCCAAAAGGGCCATAACTCTGCCTTAATGCAACCCCGAGTTATGGTTCTTGTCTCTGTGTGTTCCAACAATGATGGTGAACACAGATGCAAAGTTTCATTCATATCCAATGAGTGATTGCATAGATGTCTTACATGATAAAAAACTTTAACCTGAAAAATTAAGTCGCAAAAGGGCAATAACTGTGGCAAACCTAGAGTTATGGTTTTTGTCTGTGTGTGTTCAATTGATGATGGTGACAACATATACGAAGTTTCATTCATATCAAATGAGTGGTTGCATAGATATGTTAAACTAAAACACAAAAGTTTAACCTGGGTATCTAAGTCTAAAAAGGGTCATAACTGTGGCAAAATGCAACCCAGAGTTATGGTTCTTGTCTGTGTGTTTCATTGATGATGATGAAGACACATGCAAAGTTTCATTCACATCCAAAGAGTGGTTGGATAGATATGTTAAACTTAAACGCAAAAGTTTAACCTGGGTATCTAAGTCCAAAAAGGGCCATAACTGTGGCAAAATGCAACCCAGAGTTATGGTTCTTGTCTGTGTGTGTTCCACTGATTGTTGTGAAGACACATGCAAAGTTTCATTCACATCCAATGAATGGTTGTATAGATATGTTAAACTTAAACGCAAAATTTAACCGTGGTGTCTACAGATGACGACGACGCCCGCGACGCCGGGGTCATGGCAATAGCTCACCTTGGACTGGCGAGCTAAACAGGATGGAATAACCATATTTACTTAATCAGTGCACAAAATTTTATTTTTCAATAATACCAAAATGTACACTTTAATATGGAACATATCGGATAAAATAAAGATCTAGCCAAAAAGGTTGGTCTATGTTTTAGGTACAGGTAAATGCTACGCAGTACGACTTAACACAATTTTGCCTACGATCATTTTGTCGAGATTTAATTTGTTGGTAAGGATTCCTTGAAATCAACAAAATTAGTCCCCCACGAAAATTAATTATTTCATAGTACTAGAAAGGTCAGGGTTTTTTTCATCACAAAATAATGTATAGACAATGAAATCATGTACATATACCTGTTACGCGCCTCTGTCTCTGCCGCAAGTCGCTGCTGCTCCAGAAGTTTCTTCTTTTTGCCTTCCTCCATCACTTCATCTCTCTCTTGTTTCTCCTTCTTAAACTTTGCCTGTCTTTCTTCCCTGGCAAGGCAAATAAATGGTTTACATGTCCTTTTTATATTGTTTACAAATCTCTTTTTTTTTAAATGGGGTTTATAAACATTTTCAACACATTTCTGGTTATATATACAGTTTTATTGGCGGAGGAAGACCTCAGAATGAATCTACTAACATCTGAGAAGAACCAACGTCCATCCGCAAGTAACTGGAAAACTTTCTCACATAAAGTTTTATGAGAGACTTGAACCTATGGACTTAGTGGTGACAGGTAAGTGATCTTGAGACATTGTCTCAGAGGACCCTTTATAAACATTTTAAATATGACATTCAATTTGAGACTTAGATGTATTAGATCTGAGTAGCACTACTTTCTTTCCATAGGTAACCTAGGTAACCGACAAAATTCTTCTCTTAAGAGCTTTAGATCAAGTTCGGATTGAACACAAACACCCAAGACCCAGATTAGATGTTTTTTTGGATATTTTACCCTATGATTTAGCTAAACACCCTTCAGTTTGGTAAGCACACCCCTTCTGCAGTAGAATCAGTACCAAGCATATGAAGATAAAGTGCCTCATTCGAGGACACCATTTATGGCCATGGAAGAGGATCGAACCAACAACGCTCCCAACCTGTGTGTGACAGTCACACTCTACAATTAGACCATGCAATCTACACAGTTTTGACTGAGTAAATGCTATTCATGGTCACTAGTTTTATGAATATAATGTAACCTGTATCTGAGTAGAGCCATCGCCCCTCCACAAGTAACTGCTGATGTTCAATGTAGTGAGATATTATTATCATAGGCCATTCAATGTTATATATATACACATTTATATCCATATATCAATCACTCGTCATGGTCATGCACTGCGTCCTTAAGCATGACACTTTAATCACATATAGAGCATTGATCCTCTATCAGAGGCCAGCAGGCTCGACCTCCTGCCAGTCATGTACTGTGTCCTCAGGGAAATACTTTTCCTCTGTATATAATAAAATCTGGGTATACCAACGTAAACAGCCAGTGACATTTGTACAAGTTGTAAGAACTTGTTTCAAAATTATTTAAAACGAATAACTTTAAAACCACATACATGTACATGTATAGTTTAAAACATATTTATTTTACTTTAGGTATGAAGCAAGTTTACAAGTTTTTCTTGCTTGAAGTCTTCCTGGGTGGAACTACATTGTAGTATTAAATATATGCGAAAATAAGAGATGTGGAAATTCCCCTAAAACCATGTTTTTCAAACATTTTAGTTATTCTGTAACTATAACTCTATTATATGCCAGAATATACATTGAAGTAGAAAATAAAAAAGCATACAATTCAAATTTTGTTTTTTTATTTGTAAAACATTGATGCAATAGTTTTGTTAAAAAAGCATGAAATAAAGTTTTTTCTTGTTTCTGTGCTATTCACTGGTTGTTTGGCTAAAATATTACTTCCGTAATTCATATTATGAAAGATGTAATGTGATTATACTCGGAAACAAACATGCAAATTCTTAAAATAATACATCAATATTTTCATATTTTGCATTGAGGCTTAAGTGGTGGTATTGTTTCCAGGTCCACTGATAGGAGGTAAGTCACACATGCTCAACTGATAGCAACAATTTCTAAAACACGATGTTTGATTCTACAAATATATTACAAAATGCATCAAAAATTATAAGAAATTCAGCTGTGTTGTAAAAGTTTTAAATGGACCTGTACATTTCTCTAATAAATCATTTGTATTTTTTATAATATTGTTTGCCTCATGGCTATCAACTAAGCAAAAGCACAGCAAACCATTTTCAAGATAAAAATGTGCATGTTAATGTAGTTTCATTTTAATATATATATCAATATATCAATCCTAACTTTTTTAGTATCTTCATCAAAATAACAAAAGAACAAGATAATTTTTACTTTAACGCAAGAAAAATTGTATAAGTTTGGTTGTGGAAACAATCAATTTTAACATTTTTGACTAATTAAAGGGCCATAACTCTTGAGATAATGGTCAGAAATGGCTGGTTATCGAACTTGGCTCAGATTTTATAAAGATACACACTTTATGTAAGTTGGCTTCAGTTCAGATAAAGAATACTCTAGTTATTGAGCGGAAATGGTAAATTTTAGCATTTTGACTTATTCAAGGGCCGTTACTCTAAAGATAATAGTCTGAATTGGCTGGTCATTGAACTTGGCCTAGATTTTATAGAGATTCACACTTTGTGTAAGTTTGCTTCAGTATGATAAAGAATAATCTAGTTATTGAGCGGAAACGGGCAATTTTAGCATTTTTTACTAATTAAAGGGCTATAACTCTAAAGATAATGGTCCGTATTGGCTGGATATCGAACTTGGCCTAGATTTTATAGAGGTACACACTTTGTGTAAGTTTGGTGCAGTTCCAATGATAAATACTCTAGTTATTGAACGAAACGAAAAACATGACGCCCCCCATCCTCCCCCTTGCCGATTTCGTCAATCTAATAACCATGTTTTCAATTTTGAAAAACGTGGTTAAAATCTGTCTTGGGCAAGGACACCACATATAGCCATGATGGAGGATCAAACCAAAGATATTCATCTGTGTCTAGTTTCATGATTACATATGAACTAGTTCAGCGATTATTGTCTACAAAGGTCATGCCCATCAAACTGTAACCAATGGCAATTCCTGTGCAAACTAAAAACAAAGTTCCAGACAAATGCTAGTAACTAAAATGAAATACCTATCTCTGGCTATCTGTGCTTTTATTTTTTCTTTGGCTTTTTTATCATCTTCCTTATCTTTCTTCAGTTTCTCTCTGACTTCCTTCATCTCCATTTCTTGTTGGGACTGTTTCAGTTTGTGCAAATCGTGACCCAGCTTTCTTCTCTTTACTTCTTCTTCTCTTTTTTTCTGTATAGGAGGAATGAAAAAATGATATTTCATGGTGTTGAAATGAAAAATAGTTTACAAGCTTTTGAGATAAAATTGCGTTAATGTGTTTTTGATAACTGATTAAAAAAGAATCAACACAGATGAAACAATTTACACATAATATATTCTATTCAACCAAAAGCAACAAACATTCATCCAGATTGTCATGACAACAAGTAAGTTTAAATTTATTTATTTTACTTTGATTGCAAAACAAGTTATTACAATTTATACAGATCATGCTCAAAGTCTCCCCAGATATAACCAGCACTAAGCATACGCAGGAAAAGTGTCTTGCTCAAGGACAACACACATAGCCGTGGGGGAGGATAAAACCTTTGATACCGGGTTCAGTGCTTTACCACTGGACCATGCGCTCCACAACAAGTGCATGTCCAATTAATGTTAATATTCATTCTTCTTAAAAATTGTGGTTTGCGGTTAACAAAAATAAGATGCAAAGAATTGCTATATCTGAACTTTATATAAATGAAAAAGGTGAACATTAATCAGAATTCCATGAAAATATTTGCTAACCACTTCATATTGATAATAAATGCGAAGTTTTAATTCCATCACATCAAAAGTGTAGTGGGTGTTAGATGGATAAGGTAAGAATGCACAATGTGGTAAATACGGAAAATGGGCTCAATGTTTATGTGGGTGAAGGTAGGGGAATCTGATCAATCAGCATGCCAAGGAAATATGCACATGTCCACTTCAGATTGATGATCAAGATTAAGTTTCGGTGGAATAAAAAGTGTAACAGGACATTGAAACTATCCATTTGTGAGCCCAATCAGACATACAGCCAGGAACCATCACTATGTCCAAATATTTTTCTTTGAAAAGACAGGGGTACCATCAGTATAAGTGCATTACATTGACAATGGAATACATAAAGAATGGCTGAAATAATAGTTATAAGTACACCACTACTATAATATTCCTACCTCAAAATCTGCCTGTGCTTTTTCCACTTTTTTCTTCTCCATAAGTTCTTTTGCCCTTTGAAAGAGAGCAAATAATAAGGAACTCAATTTTTTACAAGTACAGTTGATACTCACCAACTCGAACTCTGATATTTCGAATTTCCGGTTATCTCAAATTTGAAGTTTGGTCCTGTTTTTTCCCCTTCTATTTCTATATTAATTAACTCCTGATATATCAAATTCCAGTAATTTCAAATTATTCACTATTTCGAATCTGTTTTTCAGTCCCTCCATCCTAAAATCTATTGATTTCTCACTCGTTATTTCGAATTTTTATCACCGCGTGAAGATGAAAGGCAAACCGTCGAAGGTGATAATTGTTGATCCCATACCTGTAATTTATTGCTTCATGTGTCTGTACTGGCCGGTAAGTTAATTGTGTC
This sequence comes from Panopea generosa, assembly GCA_029582155.1. Lineage (NCBI taxonomy): Eukaryota > Metazoa > Mollusca > Bivalvia > Adapedonta > Hiatellidae > Panopea > Panopea generosa. Next base: position 41,703,220 of record CM055894.1, read on the forward strand.
ATCAAATTGTTATGATACAAACACGGGCGATACACACGCTAATTAGACAAACAACGCCAAAGTGTTAGAAGACGTTTTTGACATGTGCTATTTTTCGTCTTATTTTTTACTTTTAAAATTGTTGTAACCATTGATTGTATATAACCTGTGTTTATATTTCAAGTGCCTATTCTATTTATTTGATATTCATGTAAATTAAAAGTATAAAAATTAAAAGTATATTTTGTTTATCTATTATATCACACTCAAAAATATACAATGTTCACACACTGTGCAAATAGACAATTAGCCTACACATGGATAACAACGCACAACATACGTTTGCTTAGAAGAAAATAACGCATGTAAACAGTAGAATTTACCACGATTTAAGATAAATCCACAGTACACATCAATATAAACAAAGTTTATATTGTGTGTTAATATAACGTAATACATGTATATTTTCAACGATTTATAAAGTGGGTGGGGTAACGGTAAAAAGTTGAACAAAAATACACTCCTGATAAATCGAACTTCGAAATTTTCGAATTATTTTTACGTTCCCACGGAATTCGAAATAACGAGTTTCGACTGTAAACAAAGTTGGTATAATTTACAATTTGTCATTTTAACAAATGAAATTAATTAGGTTATACCCATTCATTTTAACTTGATTGTAAATAATTGTTTTTTGTTTGAATGTTAAAGCATAAACTCTTTACTGAGTTCCTGGAAGGTTAACCACTATTCAAGCACACCCATCTCCATAAGTAACTGATAACTTTCCCACTTAAATCAGCGACAAGGAGATGCAATGTTGTATATCAATCGTCATGGAAACTGAGGCCACGCAGAGATTCAAACTCATGAAATTTGGATTTATAGTCAATTGCGTTACCAACTGAGCTATCAGAGTCCAGTGATTGTGTAGAAATTCAAAGTCTACATGAACCACACTCCAGTCCATTTCCTGGGTGGAACCAGTACTGAGTGTAATTTTTTAAGAGACATCAGGTCAAGCTGGGGATAAAACCTGCAACCTCTGGCATGAGTAACCAATAATCCATCCTGTTCATTAACGCTCCACTTTAAAATTAATAACACAAGGTCAGAGTCAAACAAAAGTTGATAACATGCAGTCCAAACCTTTCCATTTTTTTGTCTTTTGATAATGCTGAAGCCTGATCCCCATCAGCACCCCCTGGTGTGGAGCTTGATGTCTCTGGATTTGTCTCCCCTGTCCCTGTTGTGGAGGTTGATGCCACAGGAGTGGTCTCCCCTGCACCTGGCGTGTCTGTTTGTTGCGTCACTTCAGGGCTAGGTGCATTCTGCTTCTGATCATCAAATGTCTGTCAAAAAACACAAACTTTCAATTTTGAACTGCTTTTAGGGAGATGTTGTATCAGATTTTACATTATTACTTCTGTTTGTGTTGCATATTTATAAAACAAAGCATCAATTTGCAATATTGTTTAAAAATTTAATTGCAAGGTCATGGCCATGCATGTGAGGTCAAGGTCAGGTAGAATAATGGTACTTCTCATTACACACTGGACAGTGAGCTTAGGCAGAACAGTATCCAAGCAAAAGAGCAACCCCAATAACATTCATTATATAACTATGGACTAATTTTGGTAGAACTGGGTCAGTTGGTTGCACAAGGTCAAACATTATTCAAGAAATAAAGTAAAATACAAAAAACTTTTTTTAAGCTAAATTAGTAATTTGCAGAGGTCAAGTTCATCAAGTATAATGTTGCAAGAGAAGTACATGTACACAAATTACACAATTAAAACAGAGTTTGATTACTCTCGGTCAAACAGTTTCAACAAGAAGCTTTTACATTTTGTAAGCTAATTATCTAATTATCCATACAGGTCATGGTCATATCAAAGCATTCTGCATGATTTTAAGCAGTATTAACCATTATTCAACTATTTTTCTCAAATACTGTCTGACCTAGAGTCACCATATCTGTTTCACAGTACATTGTAATATGTATTAAATGTGAAGTACTGCTTAAAACCATGCAACACCTGGAAGGTACAAGTAACGGTAAAGCCTAATCTTTTTTTCTTGTAATTTGGGCTGTATTTTGACCCTTGATAAACTATTGAGTATTCAACCCAGATTTGACTTTACCAATAAGGTAACTGGTACAGGAAAACTCAGCATCAACAGGAGTGTCAAATGGTAACATAGTAACTGTACACAGTGCTCTTATCTATATGGATGCAATGGTTTCCAATGGCAAAAGTGTAATATTTGTTGGCGAAATCATTTTAGATGTCAATTTATGTGTACATATAGGTCTTGGTTCAAAACAACACCTGACCCAAAGTGTATTATATCAATAAGTTTGTACAAATGGCCTTTTATTCATCTTAGACCCTAAACCCACTTCCCACATTTATGAATCTGTAAATACTGTCAACAATCGGTGCAAACACCTCTTTGGTAAAATAAACAACAAACATCTTACCTGTTTTGTATTCTGTAACTTTTGCAAAAATTCTTCTGGGGAAACATGACCTCCAATGACCTCTAAGGGCATACCGCCCACCCCTATACAGAATGTAGATGGAACAACAACTACTGGATCTATACATCTGTTAAGGTGTTGTTTTTCTAGTAACAAAGTGACAAACCATTATCAAAGCAAAATTAATATACAATACTGACTTAACAGTAGGTACTTTTATCATATCATTGTTTTATTTTACGTAATAAAGCGCGGTAAGATAAACTTTTCTTTTATCGGATGGGAAGGTTTATCAGACAAAAACACACAATTTGATGACATCATTGTTTTAACGGTGTTAAACCTGCGTTTAAACACATTATTACCATTGATAAACAGTTCATTATGTCAACAAATATCAATGATTATTATAACATAATCGAACAGCTTCCATAATAAACTACATTTGTTTTGTTTTAATTTCCTCAATCGAATCTGGAAATATTTCCAGGTGCATTTACCACAGATGTACATGCATGAGTTTGTTTGCTGGACTAAAATCAGTTGATGTTTAAATTTAAAATAGATCAAACTTGCAAATAATCACATGATGATGCAAATAATCACATAATGTTGCAAATAATCACATAAATAAATGATGTATATAATCACATGATTTTACAAATAATCACATGATGATGCATATAATCACATGATGTTGCATATAATCACATGATGTTGCAGATAATCACATGATGATGTATATAATCAAATGATGTTGCATATAATCACATGATGTTGCAAATAATCACATGATGTTGCATATAATCACATGATGATGAAAATAATCACATGATGATGCATATAATCACGTGATGATAAACAGAATACCATGTTAGTGACTAATAGTCTAAAAGTAATCAGATTCTGCACTAAAAAAATACGGTAAGCACTCGCCAAGGCTCATGCCTAATTATTTTCTCTCCTTTGTCTGATGAAGTTTAGATGATCAAGCACTAAATTGGTATTCTCTATATACAAACATGTGGATATATAAACTTGTTGATTTGCCAATATTTCAGTATGTTGATATATAATTATGAATGTATACAAACTTGAATAAACAGTGTGCTAAACAGTTTTATAATATTGCCTTCTATTTCTTCCACATTTTATTATCTCCCAACAATAAGAACCTGACAGGAAGAAGCCTGTACATAACATAACATACCATTGTAGAACACCTGCTCACAAAAAAGGATACAAATCTGTGAAAAAAACTTGCACTCTTCACTGAAAATAGAAATGAACAGGGTGTACAAAGAAGAATAGAGATGTCATGTATCGTATATGATGCAAATTAATATGGTGTGTATAACAGATAAAATGTACTGACTATGTTGTGTATAGCAGATCTATTTCATGCATTAAATTTGCTGTGTAAATGCTACACACACTGTGTTCAATACATGACATCTTTTTCATAGCATAGTTTTGTTGTTTTCCAAACAAAAGAAAATGCCTTTTAAACTGTTTTTGACTCTATATTTATTGAAAGGCTTAAAACACATAAAAGAGTGGTATATTTATTTAATATTTATTCTAAATTAATGTTTTGGCCCAAATTACACCATTTTCAGAAAGTATACAGTATAAGGATTTATAAACACCAACAATAGAAAAAAAGTGTGAAAAATAATTAGTATATGATATAAGGCCCATTCTTTTAGAAAATGCATTCCACTTGTGACGTTAAACATGGATTTTATATTTATTTGTTTATAAATATATATATTATAATGACCTTGTGTTTAACATTTGAATGGCAATCACTCCATTGTCATCACAGAACTGTCCTACTGCTTCACTTTCCCAGGTGGCATTCATTTGCTCCGACAGATCATCAGTCCCTGGAAAATACATTTAGAATATGACTCAGAACTCCATGATAACATTTTGAGTTTATTCAAGCAATTACATTAACTGTCTTAAGAATAATAAAATGAGTGACTTCCTCCAGATGGATGTGGTGGTTTCATCTACAGTCTACCATGATTTTGTGTTAAAGACAGGTAGTGGTTTCATCAACCCTAATTATGTGTATGGTTAAGTTGCATTTTGATTAACCAGGTGTAATATACAGCAAGAAAAATGACAATTATGCAGAGGTGAGAATCTGTTATGGTTGTTCAACGAACCTGGGCTATAATTATATGATATTGTTAATATACAGATCAAAACATAAAAAAAAAATTGACAGCCTGCCCAGTTAAAGTCTTTAATACCAGTAGTCTCCAAGGACACAGTCTCACATTCACATGGAAGCGAATTCCATAATGGGATGATCCTTGAAAAGAAGGAGAATTTCAATGATTCAGTATAGGCGAGGGATCTCCTATACTGAAAAGGGTGGGATGAGGATGACCTTGAAGATCGCTGGGATTGGATAATAGGACAGATAATTGTCTTTGTCAATCAAGACAAAACCTGATCTATTTACAGAAAAAGACAAGATTGTTAATATCCCTACAATGTTGGAGGGTTGGCCAAGAAAGGTCTTCCAGCATTTCCCCTATGTGGCTCTTATTTCTCCAACGCTTACAACACCACCTGGCCACTGTTCTCTGCACCATTCCTAACTGATATATTTCAGACTAGGCATATGGGCTCCAAATTTGGGAAGCAAATTGTACCTGGGGTCTCAGTAAGGTCTTTTAGGCCAGGCACTTGGTAGTCTTAGAAGCAAAAGATAAGTTCCTCATATGGAAACCCAGGGTTCTATTGGCTTTTGAACTTATTTGTTGGATGTGAGTGCCCCAGGATAGCAAGTTACTAAATATGAGATCTAAGTATTCGTCAGATGTCACACTCGCAAGTACTTGGTTATGGAGAGTATATTTAAACAAGATTTGGGAATTTTTATGGTGGTATGTTACCCTTAGTGTGTGACATTTGGAGGTGTTGAATTTCATTAGCCAGGTCTCTTCCCAGACAGCTAGCTTGTCAATGTCCTCTTGCAGTAGTGTACAATCTGCTTCACTGTATATATTTCTATACAGGACGCAGTCGTTTGCAAAGAGTCGCACAGAGGACCTTACATTGTCTAGTAGGTCATGTATATACAAAATGAAGAGGACTGGACCCAGAAATGAACCCTTGGAATATTTTTCATATTATGCAATTAACTCAACGTATAAACAATATCTACTATGAAAAGAAAGTGAATTGGACAAACGTGTAAGGATGGTTAACATCTGGATTCTGGATAAACGTAACTGCGAAGTAATGGAACAATACAAGCTATGATTTATTTGTGGATTGTACGACGTCTGCTAAATGAAAAATTTATATGAAACTGGATTTATTTTATGCTATATTGAAACAAAATGATTTTTAATTAAATAACATAAGCTATCTATTTATTTTTATGTACTTCTGTATAAAATACTGTCAGTTCAAATGTTTTCTCCTTGTGTCTTTTTTTCCCTTTCACACCGTACATAATTCCAAACAACTTGCAGGCATGGTACAACAGGCATGGTACAACATATACAATGCATGTGTGATCACTTTTTGTCTGTCACAATAAACATCATGACTTCAGCTTTCTCTGTAAAAATATAGACCCCATATTAAGCCCATGTGAAATGGCCAAATTGGCTGCTTAACACAGGTGACTTCGTAATACAGGTTAGATGGTATATATGTGGTGAAATAAGGCACATCCCATGCGGGCCTTTTCACTCCTTTCGATAATTTGGACAGATTCTGTACCAGTCTAATAGGCCACCAGGGAACCAGTCTGTCGATGGGAAGAGTCTGTCATTACCTTACCTACTCTCCTAAACAGACATCACCTCCAAGATCGGCTCCATCCTATCTATAGCATAGGCCACGGCATTGGCTACAGTGGAAATCTTGGCAAGTCCATACTTAGTTAATGGGGTAATCACCATATATATCTCAAAGAAAGGATGCCATCCATTTTTTGGTCAATCCTCTGATGTTATAAAAATCCAATATGTAGATTAAACGCCAATGGGGAACTTTATTGAAGACTGTTGCAAATTCCATAATGATAACGTGAGTCTGTCTATGTTTTTTATTTATAGCAGTGTCCAGATTTGAAAGAAGACCATGGACAAGTTGGTCTTACATGACCTATGGGCACAAAAACCATGATGAGAATCTATCAGAATGTTGTTAGGTTTTACATGTTTAATTATGCAGCTCCAGGATGATTGTAAGCAAAATAAACATCATCATAATCAAGGGTGTGCCAGATACTTGTCATCATTGGTGACGTAGGCTGTAGTTAAACCTTAATAACCCATACAATTATATATATTCAGACGAAAATATGTTGTAGATGAAACCATTTTGCACCCTCTTTGTAAATTAAGGTAGACGAACTGATAGGTTGACGATCTGTATTTCAGACAAATACACGAGAGTTGCAAATGAAGCTTATGAAAATTATACAGGAGCTTGGGGAGTGGATAATTACGTTTAATGGGGATGGGCAGGTTCCCTAGCGTATGTATACGGGCATTCGCGGTAATAGGTATATCGCGGTATTAGGTATACAAGGTATATTATCCACGGGTGCTGGACGAAGCGTACCACTGTCTTTCCGTACCACTGCCTTTACGTACCATTTCAGGACGAAGCGTACCACATATATATAATATAGTAGTAAATACCTGGTGGGACGCTCGATAATACGTTGTCAACTAGGTGTGAATAACAAGTATCATTTGCTCAAGTCAGTGGTAAATTAAAGCAATCTGACAAAAAGAAAGTAGTAATGGGTATTATCAGGTTAATTAATCATGATTAATTGTAAAAGCAGTACAATATAGTAATTGTATATTTGGTAATATAGAACGAGAAAACATATAGATGTGTGATCCCTGCAGTAAAAATATAAATAAATTATACTAGACCTTTTCAAAATTTAATTTATTATTATTCTCGCTTTATTTTCGCTATATTGCAGTACTTATCGATGCAAATTAGACGAGATGAACATTAGATAAAAAAAAATAACATAATACACATTTGAACAGTTTAACAAACAATACATTAATATTATTAAATTTTCCCTATATAATCTATATGTGGTACGCTTCGTCCTAGAAACTGGTACGCTTCGTCCTGGTACGGTAAGGCAGTGGTACGCTTCGTCCGACATTCTTATCCACTCCCCAAGCACCTGTGGAAAATTCTGGACAAGACAAGTATACCAGATATGTAAACAAGAAATAACGATCCTCTCTGTCTTGATACTTGAATAGCTTCAGGTATAGGCCCTTTAAACCACTTCATTCTTATTTATTTTACGTTTTATTTTGGGATATGATTTTTTATTTACATTCCGGAAGTTAAATTGCCGGAAGTGACGTTTACGTATTATGTTAGGCTGGTTCCTTAGATTTGCTGATTCCTCCAGTCACAAAACAGAGCATAATCTTGATTATATGCGACGCTTGCTTTTGTCTTCATTATATGCGACGCTTGCTTTTATATGATATCCAGTTCACATAAAACAATACATGCATGCAGCAATAATCGAGAGAACATAAATAGTCATACATGAACATATATTGAAGTAAATAATAAATCGTACAGTTACAATCAAAGAACTATACATACAAGTCCTTGTTACAATCAAGGAATTATATAGTGAAATTGAGATTGTGTGAACGCTCGCGTATTCACGCAAAATCTCCCAATATCTTGTTTTTAACTATCTTAAAGGCTCATTAAACTTCCGAAACGGTCGTTTTTAGTTTTAATTTAAGTCAGTTTTACTCTTCCAGATGATAGAATACATGTTTATTGATCACTGAGAGACTTGCAAACGAAAAAAATAAATATAAAGAACATTATTAGTACATAATTAAGAACGGGTTTTGTTTACAAATTAATCTTCGTCTCTTTCCGATAAACACCTTCGGTAGAAAAATGGGGAGTTACGAAGCTTGTCCGGAAACGTGTCGGTCGGTAATATATGATCAATTCACTTCGGATGGGGAACTCTAAGGGATGCGTTTAAAAATTAAATAACTAACCGCTTGCGATTATATAGTTTTTAAGAACATCCCCTTTATTCCACTCACTGCATTAATGAACTGGAACCCACAAGTTTATTTATTGCACGTTAGCGACAAATCATTCATATAAAATTAAATGAATACAATTACTTTTTTAATAACTGTACTAAGCTAACCCCCTTGAGTAGCCTCTCAAGATTGACTGCGATAAAGTGATTTATGACGTAATAGCGCGTGCGATAGTATCACGCGTATATGCAAGGGAGGATCCTGAGCAAGAGTTAATAGACCAAACTAGTATTCTGTACTCATTGTTTTTCAGGGCGTATAAGTAATATAATGCGTAATACATTCGATACAGTTTTATTGCAGACATTAATTTATTTTTTTATAAAATAAAACCCAATAACGGTACATAATATTAGTGAAGCCATAACTTATTTAATCTTGTTTATGAACCCCTTATCTGAAGGCCTTAATCCGCACACCACTTCTGCAGTACTCATTTGTGTACTTCCGAACACTGGCGGAGGTACAGTCGGAAAGCAACCGATTGAATACGGAATTACAAAAAAATGTAAACAAAAGTTAAAAGTTCGGTCCGCTCGTCTAAGAACTACACATTTCAATCGAAGTTATTTATTTTCTTGCTGTTTTTAAAACAGTCACTAAGGGGTCTAAAGGAATTGTTTTAGCAATACCATAACACATTTAATTACAGTCTTTTTGTTAGTATAAGTGTACATTTCGGCAGTTTAATCAGGCTTTAACATCCATTCATCTTAGGAACACAAATCAAAATTCTTACACTGCAGAATGACATTGTCATCAAAACAATACCATTCCGAGAAATGTGTGTTTAAATTTGTTGCAGTAATTAAGATAACAAAATTTGTATACTGCACCTAAAATAAAGACAAATTACGATACATTTTCCTTCAAACCTCACTATCTTTAATTCAACTGCATTTTGCGTGATCGAAACATGTTTAAACATCTGAGACTACATAAAATTTACAGTTTATGTACAAGGAATCATTTGCAAATTATGAATCCTTCGTGTGCTGTTTCATCAACATTTAGTTAGGAGATGTAAGTTTACTATCCTTCTATACAAGTCCCTGTTACAATGTACATTTACAAAATAGTTGTTTAAATTTAAAGCTTTTGATCTTTGCTTTTAATTACAGAATACAGCTAATTTATTTAAAACACTAAGTTTAGACACTTTACAAGGTCAATAAAGTCACAGAGAGGGTACATGGTAACCCCATAATGGTTCCATGTCTAGCTTCTGTGGCGATACGATGACAAAGACTGGTTGGACGTTCCTGAACAGACAAAGGCATGTAGGCCTACATCAGATAAAATGCAGGCAGAAGGGACGCCTAGCCCAGGGACTTGTCACCCCAGGGTACATTAATTTTGTCGGTCTGGCTCAAAAGAGGACCATTAGCGGATAAAGGTTCCGTCACCACATACCGAATGTAGATGCGACCAGCAACACCAGACCACTTCCAGTCCCGAACCATCCAGACTATAGGCCTATAGGATCACTTCGACGCAGCATCCATCCATCGCAGTTCATCGACGCACTCCACAGTCCACACACAATTGTGCCAACCCGGGATTTCTTCCGGGTTCCTTCTCTCTTCACGTCATTATCCAGCGTGATGTAAGCACAGGAGACGGTACCATTGTTTAGACAACCCAATTTACCTGAATCTCAAAAGCAAATCAATAATTGCAGAATATATAATGTTTTATGCAATAATAAAAGTTTCAATTGGAAAAAAAAAAGTTCTTTGGATTTTGATGATTTTTTGTAGTAAGAATTAGTTTGAAGTCTTATTGTGCATATAGTTTGAACTTTGTGTTTCGATGGTGTTTTAGACCGGTTATGTCTCTTTGATTTCAACAAAATATATTTTCTCTGTGAAACTCGTAAATTTGGTAAAAGAGGACACTGGGGAGATATACGTTTTCTTTGAAAACAATGTTTAGAATTATAATGCGTTTGAAGGTTACTTGTATTCGAAATGGGTTTAAGTTACATCTATACAATATTATAATATCCATGGTAATTCCATATCGTTAAAAACATTCACCTAGCTGATATGCTTGATGGATAATCAAGCTATACATGTAGTGAAATAAAGAAAAGTTATTGAAATAATTAATGTTAGCTGTTTAGTTGCTCATTGTATGTAAATATAAGTTCGTATCGCATTAGCCGGGTCAGGGTAACTGAGTCGGTAACTTGTCCGAATGCCAATCGTGAGTTCATAGCTTAGCCACAGTCTATAATGACTGGTCATGAAATTTTTCCACGGCCATGTGTATATGTGGGGTAATAGTCATTGACTTGAAATAAGATGTGTTGAGTATTGGTTAACCACCTGTTGAAAAACGCACAAACCCCGTACAAACAAATCATATCTCATGAATGTCGAAGTAATGTTCATTTCAATTTACATATTTTATAAATTTATAGATCATGATTTTCGTTTCAACAAAGTAACGTAACAGGGCCAAACAGCTTAGCACACTTAATGTTCTAAAATAAATAACGTATTCTGCATGTAAGACCGTTTTTTGGTTTATATGTCATATATCTGTGTGTACTTACTTTAAACATATTTTATTGCTTTTTTATATACATGTAGTAGCAAATGGGTTGGGTAACAAGTTATCCAACGTTAAAATCGGCCCTTCCCAACAACAAATTATTTACAAAAAACAATCAAGATAGCAGTAAAACATATTCATATATGAAGCAAGAAGAAAAAATGAAATAGGAAACATTGTTTAAATATATGCTTTCGATGCTGACCTTAAATGAGGGGCTCCATTGTGAGGTAAATACTAAAATTAATAAGATCTATTCGTCATCAAAACGTTTAGTGTCTTTAATATAAGTTTGGACATTGTTAAATACAGCAATATTTTCATCGTCTGAAATATCATCTCTCCCGTGTAACAGGGGTTTAACACTTAAAGGATGAAGGTGGCGTGTAGCATGAAAGAGACGAAGTCGATCGCTTAAAAAAAGGACATTGCATGAAATAGTGTTCGGCATCCTCTTTTTCATGCCCACATTTTTCACAAGTTGAATATAATTTTAGTTTGTTGACAAATAAATCATAATTAAGGTTACTGCAACCATTTCTTAAACGTGCATGAAAAATAGATAATTTACGAGGACCTGTTAAATAAAAACATGGTATTTTGGTGGGTTTAAACAAAGGATTCAGAAGCTGGCTTTTAAATGATGGTAGAGTTTCAGAATTGCGTAAGTGTTCCGGAAGATTATTCCAAGAAGAAATACATGATGGAATAAAAGAATTTCTAAATAATTGAGTCTGTGTGTAAGTAAATACTGAAACTGTTTTTTTGTTTGTAAATAACAGTTATAAGTTCAAACAAAAGTTTATTGTAATAGAAGTATTATAGCACGTGTTTAACCGTCTCCAAAACGTTGTTCTTCGCCATAAACTGAATTGACCTCGTTTAAAGAATAGTGTTGTAAGTTTGTCACATATTTATTGCACAGTCAGTCAAATAATTGTTTTATGTTGCTTGACCTTATGGACTTTATGAAATGCTTTTATAATCTGTTAGTCTATCCCAATACCATATATCTCCCGAATCTATAAACCACCAATGTAAAAGCAATTGGAACGCTTACCAAACTATGACGTCATTCAAACTTTCCCTGAAGCAACTGACCAATCAGCGTGCTCGTAACGCTTGCTATTTAACGGACCAAATCGGGAGAATTTGGTTTATTCTGCAGACTAGGAATCTATGGAATATAAACTATCAGACTATAAAAGATATATTTATGTGATGTGGACGGCACAATTATATTAACATGTAGGTTCAATGAATGAGTTACACCACGAAGTATCACTTTCATTCATTCCCTTTATTCAGAGGTATGCTGCAAAAGAAAGAGCGAGAAGAATTAGTGGTAGAAAAACAGGTGCCAAGATTCGTCGAGAACAAGAGAAGAAGGTTGATGATCAGAAGGAAAAATAGAAGACGACAAAATAAGAACACTGTCAATTCAAATCGAATATAAACGCAATAGGTATACGTTTCAATGTTATAACATGATTATGAAATTAATTCTCAGTTCAACTGAAATTTCCTTAAGTTACTTCTCCATGTCTAGACAATTGGGCGAATCAGTCTACCGTTATTTTATCTCGACTTGGACATAAGTGTAAGATAGTTTATTGTTCTGTTTTTGAGCTCGACTATTTTAAAAATCATCACCCACTCAGTAACAAACATGGCCGAGTTCATTTTTTTGTGATTAAGAGGATAGTTCTTGATCTGGTAGGTCCGGTGCGTCTGCGGCAAAGTATCCCCAGTAGGGCTGTGCATAGAATACTTTTCAAGGAGACATCGTTACGATATGACTGAAAATTGTTGAAAGCGACGATACATACCATACAACAACAACAACAACAACAACAACAACAACAACAACAACAACAACAACAACAACAACAACAACACACCTTTTCTTTTTTTACAAGTTTGCGTATCGCAAGAATTTGTATGAGATTGCTTTTTGACTCTGCCAATCAATATATGCTCTGCCCTTGCAACAGCTTTTGGTTTATAAGTAAGACCTGTCCTCCAGGTCATATTTTTAACAATTCTGTCATTCTCTATTCTCCCTTTTAAAAACTATTCAAATGTCATCCCCATATTTTCAGCTCTACTGGCCAATATATAGGAAAAATGTTAAAATGATCGTGTAGATACGATAGCAACACAATATTAGCTCTACTAGCCAAAGACCAGTAGGGCTTATGTCATTGTAAATTGTCCGTCCGTATGTTAACCTTTTCTCGTAGACGCGATATCACCCCATTTTTCGAGGAATCTTAACCAAACTTGCACAAAGTTATATAACCACAATATCTCGGGGAAATTTGCTAAAGAGAATTCTTCTAGTTTTCTAGAGCGATTCATGGCCACTTGTTTTATTTGTTATGTCATTAAAAGCACACTGCCACTTTGTATATCAACCAAAGTACATCGTATACGTGTATTTAAGTATACAGGTTATGTTAACATTTTGTTTCAATAAGCTTATTGATGGTTAAAATGGTTCAGGAAAAACACAAACAGATCATTCTCCCACTTAGAATATAGACTGGCAGATACGCTGGAGAGACCCAGGAGCAAAGACTCTGTAGAATATATGAAATGCCGTCTGTTGAGGATGAAATACACGTTTATCATACTGTGAACTATATATGTATTTAAGAGAATATGCATTTGGTATCTTTGATGGCAATACTTATAAAACTCTTCAAGTTCTTGAAAAATGTCATATTTGATGCATATAAAAAGTTGCAAAATATATGTTCAATACATATAATATTAGACGAAATAGTATTTATATATGAGCATTGATATGATATTGATACATTTATCTTTCGTGATATTTGCCTAATTAACTTTTAAATCGATTTCGTTCATACACAACTATATATACAATTTCATAAAGTCGATTATAGCCACAAGTTATATAACTATTACCACTCAACCAATTCATGTGTACGAGTATATACTCTAATATGTACAACTACTATTTAATTGTAGGTAAATTATAGATCCACTTGGTCGGGTGTTGGTTATTTATCTTTTTGTATCATGTTTCTTTGTAATGTATGCCAAGCAAATATCACGATATTAATTTTTTTTTACTTATTTATACATGTACTTTATTTGCACATGAATGTATGACCTAAAATCAAAAGTCTATTGGAGTACATATACGAGGAACTGTTTATTTCAGAGTTGAACAGAGATGACCTTACGGAAGACAAGATCGTGATATGAAAGAAGGAAGGGATGACGATGAACTAGTTACAACGGAAAATTAGCACAACAGATACAGCGGAGCAGACGACAACAACAGTTGGTAAGTGAAAAACGTGATCTACAAACAAGAATGGACGAATCTATTAAATCATTCGGCATGTTGACAGCGGCGCTGTTTCAGAGATGGCATTGTCACCCTGAGCCTACGAGGTGTTGAGAGTATTTGAAATATATTATTCAACTTTTTAGTTTCAAATAACTGTCATCTGGGAGATTAACTTTCTGTTCTGTAACTATCTTTGAAATATTATAATTCAACTTGGCAATTCAATTTTGTATTTGAAGTTAATACGTTAGCTTAGATAATAGTTGAACTTTTTGAAATATATAATTCAACTTAGAGATTGAACTTTTTCACATATATACATCAGTGTCATTTTGGAGAACGAAGACTTTTAAGTACATTGAATTAAACTTAGAACTATATCTTTGGAGATATTTATGTGTGAACAACCAGAGATAGATGTATATCTGTGGTTTGCATTGTACCTAGGCGCGCTCGCCGTAGTGTGGTCTGTACATCTATGTCTCGTTCACAAATAATCTCCACATAAGTATATATATCTTTTACCTTTTATATAGCATACGAGTGCCCATGAACACTTAACCGAATCCTACTCATATAAAAGCTATCAGTTCATGTATGTAAATTGTCAGTCCAATCCAGGTGTGTTGCATGTAAAACCATAGTATATAAGTCTTGGTTTGCACCAAATCTATTATATATAATGAAATAAAAGCTCATCTAAAATGGGAAGAAATATTTAACAACCTTGACTGGAAATACTTCCAACAGTATCGAAGACACACAACTAAGATCATTTCAATACAAATACATTATGAGAATTTTACCTACTAACCCGTTTTTATCTAAATGTAAAATAGTTATTCATGTCTATGTGAATTTTGTGAGAAATATCCGGAAACTTTAAAACATTTATTTTGGGAATGTCATTTTTATATTTGTTAGAGCCTTTTGGACTCAGGTCCATATTTTTTGTTTTGCATACAATCAGCCTTTCAACATTTGTTATCAAAATATATCATTCGGGTTATATAACTCTTCATCCTTTAGTTTACAGAACTGTATAATACTACTTGATAAATACTTTATATAGAAGAATAAATACGTGAAAATTTGTCCCCAGTATTGAAGCATTCATAGTCGCCCTTAAAATATTACTTGTAAGACATTTTATGCATGCAATGTTATTTAAAGTAAAGTTATCATGTAATGCTTTTAATTTCAAAAGTATATAGCTTGTATTGATACATGAACTGTTTTGTATAACATTGTATTATGTTTTACATGGAATAAGATATTCATCAAAATATATGCCTTGATATTCTGTCTATAGTTTACATTGTAGTTAGGCGTGATCGCCATAGTCTGGTCTGTACATTTATGTCTGATCAAAATTCGACAGTGTCACATAGTAAGAGTAATAAAAATGTATCTCCTTACTGGTACAATAGCATATAGTTTATTATAACACTGCCCATTGCCCTCTGTTTGATATTTTCAAATATGCATATCGAAACGTTCTAATATCTGTTTTGTTTTATAATGACAAATGATGTTGTTGATACAGTATAATAACCTTGTGTTCTTGTTCCAAAATATCCAGATAAATTTTAAGAGTTTTTAACGTAACTTATTAAATTTTCAAATTGTAAACAAACATTCTCTGGATGTGATGTGTACATGCTGGTACCCTTTTATTAATTATTATTGTTAGCAGGATCCTTAAGGGACCAAACCCTGATTTTTTTACCAACCTATCCAAAGAAATACAGAGACTATGTGCTTCTTACTGAACGTTCTGGACAAAGATTTAGCCATTACAGCCTGAAATCTAAATGAATATTTCTACAACAAATAAAACGACAAAGCTTACACGATGAGCTTATCCAAAGCTTTAAAACAGAGCTCAAGCGCTTATGTCTTTGAATACCATATATCGCGAAATCAGTCAAGACCTTAAATATAAATGCGTTACAGCAAAATGTCAAACCATCGACCATGCACAGATATGTTTGAAACATGTAGGCTTCTTTGGAAATGCAGTACAAAACACGTCTGTTCGTGACACCAAATCGGAAAAAGTGTTAATGTGAAAGATAATCTTGATAAAATTACAGAAACAATAGAGCAATTAGAAAGGAACAGTCGTCCCAGTTACATTCCTCAAAGAGGTCCAAGAAGGTGTTATCTGTGTAATTCACCTAATCATGTACAAGAAATGAAAGGACCCAATTCCAACGCACTGTCAACAAGGGAAACTCCTACCCATTGCTGACAAAGGCCACTCAGCGATGGAAAACCAAAAGCAAAGGCCTGTAGATTCTAAATTAAATACTGAAATAAATGACATTTAAATTTGTAAACTACACATTTTTGAAACTCATTACACTGATTTTATGCTTCATGCATGGTAAACGAGCAACCCATTGAGTGCCTTATAGACAACGGATCAATATATTCATTGCTATCTTTTGAACAGTGTGCGAATCTGGATCTTAAACCCAAGTTGACAAAACTTCAGCATCAATAACTGATGTAATGGTTATGATTTAAATGTTTCAGGAAAGGCAGATTTTACTCTTACATTTGACAATTCAAAATACAGAATACCTATGATTGTGTGTGATAAAGATTAAGATGGTATTTTAGGACAAGATTTATTATGTAAAAATGTAAAATCTATAGAATATGAACATTAAAATTACAAAAGAAAATTGTACTTTCTCGCTAAATACTGGAACTTGGGTTCCTGTTATTATATCCAACAAGAATGAGTTGAATTGTCGTTGAAAGCATCCCAAAAACTTGTCGTACAAAGTATTTTACTCTCAACAAGCTTTGGCCTTTTTACAATATAAGCGACTTCCGTTTGAGTTGACTGCTGCTGGCTCTATTTGCGTTTGATGAGTGCACGGATTACAATACAAAAATAAAATCTGTATATGGATGATCCTATATGATAAATATCTACCGACGATGATAAGGTTACTGCTGTCAGAAGATGGTTACCATCTACATCTAATAAGCAAATTGAAAGTTTCTTGGGTTTAACCACGTTGGTTTCAGTGAAATAACCAAACTCTTGTATCGCCTAACAGAATAAGACCGCAGATTCATTTGGACCGAAGACACACAAAAGTCATTTGATAAACGGAAAGACGCTCTTACATTTGCCCCGGTATAAGTTTTTCCAAGACTCGGAGAACCAATGATTTTTCTCGATACCGACAGCTGACAATACACGACAGGCGCTGTTCTAACACAAATTCAAGCTGAGATATGCAAAACCCTGAACAAACACGTACAACTGTAACTGTATTTTACTATGAGAAAAGAAATGTTGGAACAACAATGTTTTTGTTTTAATATTATTTTGCATGATTTGCATCTGAACTATGATATTGTGACATCTTTTTTTCATGCTAACTTATAATATGGAAATTGTGTTAAATGAATTTTTCGTATATCAAATCTGGCAACAAGACGGACATAGGCCAAACCAGCAAAAACTTTATGTGCAATTTACTTGCGGACGAACTGTGGTTCTACTCATATTCATTCCGAGGTATTCCTCAATCATTAAAACTTGTAGTTTTTTTTTCTACCGCTGAAATCCTTATTTCATATAGAACAGAAAGCGAAATTCCGCTGTGAAGTGAGACCTAAACATATGATATAATCAAATAATGAATAAAAGAGTTGGACGGACACAGATTTTCTTTTCTGTTACAATATCCTCAGTTACACTTTAAATAGTAAATTTGAGTGAATTAAGATGTCGCTTACTGTGAGATTTTGACTAATATTTGACAATATTATAACAATATATTGATAACAAAGTAATGAAACAGATTGTATTTTGTATATATGAGCTATTTAGCTGTAAAAAGGACAGCATTTTTATGACATTCCGAATAGGGACTCTACCGACATAGCAGTATACATGGTGTTTGCATATTATCATAATGTTGAACAACAGTGAATGATCATGCTTGCTCTTTGGTCATCTTAGTATATAAGCATATTCTGTTTTCATGTAACAACTGGAATCACGGTTCGTGCGCATAATGTCCTGTGTTATTTGGTCTGAAATGTTTTTAAAATGGGGCATAGGGCCTGTTACTCTTGCTGAAGATTAGTATAGTGAAGGCTGACATAACATATATTGCAATAAGACATCATTGATTTTAAGGAAGTGATTTTTTTGGATTTTAACAGATGTACATATATTTAAGAGTATTTAAGATTTTTTTTTTCGTTAAAAAAATCGTAAGGGTGTCACATATATTGATATTAACATATTATGTATAAAGACATACACCGACAGCTAGGTAAGGTATGTTTGACCGTCTACATACACGTTAAATCTAACCATTATAGTAAATAGGCCGACCATTAGGTATGTGCCATTTTGTAAAATACAGTGTGGCATTTCGAGTCAGGTGTGCCGTATGGGTTCTGAGTTTTGGGTGTAATTTACTTATTTCGCGCACAAAATATCAAATTATTAACTTTAAGATAGTTAAATTACTCGATACATATTTATCAAACAAATCTACCCTATGTTAAATGCAATTATAGTTGGTATAATATTGGGGCATTGGTTTGAATAATGATGATGAAGTTTAAATACCATATGCATGCTAATATCAACCATTTTAAAGTAATATATGTACTCTAAACTGAAAATGAATGAATCACAATGCGGATTTAAAAAGAAGTGTAGAGCTTTCTAATGTCCACTTCGATTGGTACATGTGGTAACGTTGACAATATACTCGAATATAACTAAGATGCTATTCGTTGCCGCTGGACTATGTACCGTGGTGATGTTCATAGTCTATCCCAGAATTGATATCTCCCGAATCAGGTCAATTACACCCCCCCCCCCCCCCCCCCCATGAAAAAGCAGGAAATTCTATGCCTGTCCCACAATTCATAGCAATTGAACGCTTACTAACTTGTGACGTCATTCAAACTTTCAGTGAAAGCAAGTGACCAATCAACGTGCTCAAATACGTTTTCCGAACAAGGGCTTATATTTACATACACTCTGTAAAGAGAAGTGTAATGAGGGATATACTTGTCTATAAAAATGCCAAAAATTACCAAATATCAAAATTTAGACCTGTACCAGTCGCTGTGTTTGGTTCTCAAACATCTGAATCGATAAAGACTCACACATTGCTTTAACGTATCGTTGCAACGATACTAAAGATCGCTCTGTAAGCATTTAAAATGTCTATAATGTATACAATCGCACATACAGTCACTACACTAAATAACCCATCTAACCATAGAAACAGAGGCTTTTTTGTTCTAATGGGAATCTGTTGATTCGAACCTAGGACACTACATATATACACTCTGGATTACCTCTGTGTTCCGAAATTCTCGTTCGATCACATTCTCATGGGAGTTGATATACGACATTGTGTCAATGTAGTTTGTCTTTCAACGCTGATACACGTGAAAAAGTTATCAGTTACCTGTGAAGTGTTTGGTGTGCCTGGACTTAGTGATAACTGATCGTCTGTTAGCCGTCGATTGCATTAGGTAACGATAACTATTCAAAGAAAATATTGTATTATGTAACTACTAGTTACATTAAGTTCCATAAAACAACATATATATGTTTATATAAATTATCTGAATACATTTGCTGTAGGGAAAACTAAATATGATATTCTTAACCGCGTGTCATGTAAAAAGCAAAAATAATTTAAATGCATTTAAGTTATCGTGATCAGAGTAGAAACTATACTGAAAGGATTACGAAAAGCCGTGCGGATTTCAGAGCGACATTATCAAACTATTGTAAGCGATGTTTACTGTTTAAGAATATATATGCAAATGATTTTCATCGATGATTCAGTCAATAGTAATGATAATAGTGACAACATCCGGTGTTTCTTTATCCTCTTCAACATCTGTACGTTGTAACAAAAGTCCATAATTCAATAGAACACATGTTTATAATGTTATACCTGCGTTATGCTACTTGAATATTCCTTTTGCAGCAATTGAAAATTACCGCATTAAAATAGTCCGTCATCTATTTAAATACACAAAAGTTAGTGTCTATCAATAAATCATATTCCATCATGGAAATCTGTCTTAATTTGAAGTCGTTTTCTTGCAAAATATTCAATACAATGACAGTAGTCTAGAAGTTTGAATTTATTGTTTACGACACAAGACTACGCAGAATAAATATCACACCATGATACTAGACTGTAAGCGTCCATCGATCTCTTACGTTGTACCAGTTATCATAGAAGAGTGGTCGCTAAGGAGAAACAATACTGGATCAACCACTTCTTTTATTCCTGCTGGTCGTCCCATCGGTGTTTGCTTGTTGGACCTCTCAACCATTGGTATTCATTCATCAATTAGTTTCTGAATCATGTCCGTTACAACTACCGTGGGCTTAACAGAATTTACTCGTATGCCATGGCAACCCAACTCAAGATATATTTCACCGTCTTTGTACACAAACACATGTTGTATAAACTATTATAGTAAAAAGGATAACCATCATTGTGTAAAATACAGTGTAGCGGTTAGAGTTAGAAGTTTGCAGTCTGGAGTCACGTGTTTCGTGTGTAATTTACCCATTTCGCACACAGAATATCAAATTATTAACTTTAAAATAGTTACATTACTCAATACATATTTATGAAACAAATACACCCTATGTTAAATACAATTATAGATGGGTATAATATTGGGACATTGGTTTGAAAATAATGATACAGTTTAACGATATTGAACTATCAGTTTCAATATCATATACATGCTAATATCAGCCACTTTATAGCGATATATGTACTCTACACAGAAAATACTGCTGGCTATTTGATGTTAATGCATCCTGTAATGTAATTCTAAATGGCATCTTTCAACTGTTTGTAATAGTTTTTGATTGATACACACTTCAAATAAAGTTTTGCAATATTTATTAATTATTAATTTTGAGAAATTAAAGATCAAAACATATACTGACTACGTTTTGGTTGGTTTAAACATATCTTATGTCCAGTATTTACAGATAAACAAATACAATATCCAAAATATAAAGGATAAGAACGAAACCATTAAATTCTTATAGAGTTCTTCTCTAACGTTTGGGAAAGCCCAAAATATTTTTTTGGTAGTCAGTGAATACCAAAGTAAACCCAATGCCTACCGAAATAAAAAAAAATCAGTCACTTTTATACGCATTTATCATTTTGAAATAAACTACTGTTTGTTAAAATATGATATGCACATAGCGTGTAAACTAGGGTATTTGTTTATATCTGTAATATTGTGTGACATAATAAATCGTTGTCTTCACATAGATAGACAGCAATATGGCGCTATATCGACAGCTGTTTTGTGTACGTCGTATATACAACGCTGGGTTAATTGATTGTGTACCTCGTATATACAACGCTGGGTTAATTGTTGCGCTACTGGGTTATACTATGACGATTGTGTACCTCGTATATACAACGCTGGGTAAATTTGTAGCGCTATTAGGTTATACTATGACGATTGTGTACCTCGTAAATACAACGCTGGGTTAATTGTAGCGCCACTGGGTTATACTATGACGATTGTGTACCTCGGATATACAACGCTGGGTTAATTGTATTGTAGCGCTACTGGGTTATACTATGACGATTGTGTACCTCGTAAATACAACGCTGGGTTAATTGTAGCGCTACTGGTTTATACTATTACGATTGTGTACCTCGTATATACAACGCTGGATTAATTGTAGCACTACTGGGTTATACTATTACGATTGTGTACCTCGTATATACAACGCTGGGTTAATTGTAGCACTTTTGGGTTATGCTATTACGATTGTGTACCTCGTATATACAACACTTGGTTTATTGTAGCACTATTGGGTTATACTATAACGATTGTGTACCTCGTAAATACAACGCTGGGTTAATTGTAGCGCTATTGGGTTATACTATGACGATTGTGTACCTCGTAAATACAACGCTGGGTTAATTGTAGCGCCACTGGGTTATACTATGACGATTGTGTACCTCGTATATACAACGCTGGGTTAATTGTATTGTAGCACTACTGGGTTATACTATGGCGATTGTGTACCTCGTATATACAACGCTAGGTTAATTGTAGCGCTACTGGGTTATACTATAACGATTGTGTACCTCGTAAACACAACGCTGGGTTAATTGTAGCGCTACTGGGTTATGCTATGACGATTGTGTACCTCGTAAATACAACGCTGGGTTAATTGTAGCGCTACTGGGTTATACAATTACGATTGTGTACCTCGTAAACACAACGCTGGGTTAATTGTAGCGCTACTGGGTTATGCTATGACGATTGTGTACCTCGTAAATACAACGCTAGGTTAATTGTAGCGCTACTGGGTTATACAATTACGATTGTGTACCTCGTAAATACAACGCTGGGTTAATTGTAGCGCTACTGGGTTATACTATTACGATTGTGTACCTCGTATATACAACGCTGGGTTAATTGTATTGTAGCGCTACTGGGTTATACTACGACGATTGTGTACCTCGTAAATACAACGCTGGGTTAATTGTAGCGCTACTGGGTTATACTATTACGATTGTGTACCTCGTATATACAACGCTGGGTTAATTGTATTGTAGCGCTACTGGGTTATACTATGACGATTGTGTACCTCGTATTTACAACGCTGGGTTAATTGTAGCGCTACTGGGTTATACTATTACGATTGTGTACCTCGTATATACAACGCTGGGTTAATTTTATTGTAGCGCTACTGGGTTATACTACGACGATTGTGTACCTCGTAAATACAACGCTGGGTTAATTGTAGCGCTACTGGGTTATACTATTACGATTGTGTACCTCGTATATACAACGCTGGGTTAATTGTATTGTAGCGCTACTGGGTTATACTATGACGATTGTGTACATCGTATATACAACGCTGGGTTAATAGTATTGTAGCGCTACTGGGTTATACTATTACGATTGTGTACCTCGTAAATACAACGCTGGGTTAATTGTAGCGCTACTGGGTTATACTATTACGATTTTGTACCTCGTATATACAACGCTGGGTTAATTGTATTGTAGCGCTACTGGGTTATACTACGACGATTGTGTACCTCGTAAATACAACGCTGGGTTAATTGTAGCGCTACTGGGTTATATTATTACGATTGTGTACCTCGTATATACAACGCTGGGTTAATTGTATTGTAGCGCTACTGGGTTATACTATGACGATTGTGTACCTCGTATAATACAACGCTGGGTTAATTGTATTGTAGCGCTACTGGGTTATACTACAACGATTGTGTACCTCGTAAATACAACGCTGGGTTAATTGTAGCGCCATGGGTTATACTATTACGATTGTGTACCTCGTATATACAACGCTGGGTTAATTGTATTGTAGCGCTACTGGGTTATACTACGACGATTGTGTACCTCGTAAATACAACGCTGGGTTAATTATAGCGCTACTGGGTTATACTATTACGATTGTGTACCTCGTATATACAACGCTGGGTTAATTGTATTGTAGCGCTACTGAGTTATACTATTACGATTGTGTACCTCGTAAATACAACGCTGGGTTAATTGTAGCGCTACTGGGTTATACTATTACGATTGTGTACCTCGTATATACAACGCTGGGTTAATTGTATTGTTGCGCTACTGGGTTATACTACGACGATTGTGTACCTCGTAAATACAAAGCTGGGTTAATTGTAGCGCTACTGGGTTATACTCTTACGATTGTGTACCTTGTATATACAACGCTGGGTTAATTGTAGCGCTACTGGGTTATACTATGACGATTGTGTACCTCGTATTTACAACGCTGGGTTAATTGTATTGTAGCGCTACTGGGTTATACTATTACGATTGTGTACCTCGTATTTACAACGCTGGGTTAATTGTAGCGCTACTGGGTTATAGTATGACGATTGTGTACCTTGCACATACAACGCTGGGTTAATTGTAGCGCTACTGGGTTATGCTGTTACGATTGTGTACCTCGTATATACTATGACGATTGTGTACCTCGTATTTACAACGCTGGGTTAATTGTATACTATGACGATTGTGTACCTCGTATATACAACGCTGGGTTAATTGTAGCGCTACTGGGTTATACTATGACGATTGTGTACCTCGTATATACAACTCTGGGTTAATTGTAGCGCTACTGGGTTATACTATTACGATTGTGTAACTCGTAAACACAACGCTGGGTTAATTGTAGCGCTACTGGGTTATGCTATGACGATTGTTTACCTCGTAATTACAACGCTGGGTTAATTGTAGCGCTACTGGGTTATATTATTACGATTGGCTACCTCGTAAATACAACGCTGAGTTAATTGTAGCGCTACTGGGTTATACTATGACGATTGTGTACCTCGTATATACAACGCTGGGTTAATTGTAGCACTACTGGGTTGTACTATGACGATTGTGTACCTCGTATATACAACGCTGGGTTAATTGTATTGTAGCGCTACTGGGTTATACTATGACGATTGTGTACCTCGTATATACATCGCTGGGTTAATTGTAGCGCTACTGGGTTATACTATGGCGATTGTGTACCTCGTATTTACAACGCTGGGTTAATTGTATACTATGACGATTGTGTACCTCGTATATACAACGCTGGGTCAATTGTAGTGCTACTGGGTTATACTATGACGATTGTGTACCTCGTATATACAACGCTGGGTCAATTGTAGCGCTACTGGGTTATACTATGACGATTGTGTACCTCGTATATACAACGCTGGGTTAATTGTAGCGCTACTGGGTTATGCTATTACGATTGTGTACCTCGTATATACAACGCTGGGTTAATTGTAGCACTATTGGGTTATGCTATTACGATTGTGTACCTCGTATATACAACACTTGGTTTATTGTAGCACTATTGGGTTATACTATAACGATTGTGTACCTCGTATATACAACACTGGGTTATTTGTAGCGCTACTGGGTTATACTATGACGATTGTGTACCTCGTATAACCAACACTGGGTTAATTGTAGCGCTACTGGGTTATACTATAACGATTGTGTACCTCGTATATACAACACT
The DNA here is from genome assembly GCA_029582155.1 of Panopea generosa. NCBI lineage: Eukaryota > Metazoa > Mollusca > Bivalvia > Adapedonta > Hiatellidae > Panopea > Panopea generosa. Next base: position 41,728,761 of record CM055894.1, read on the forward strand.
TGGTTAATTGTAGCGCTACTGGGTTATACTATGACGATTGTGTACCTCGTATATACAACACTGGGTTAATTGTAGCGCCACTGGGTTATACTATGGCGATTGTGTACCTCGTATATACAACGCTAGGTTAATTGTTGCGCTACTGGGTTATACTATGACGATTGTGTACCTCGTAAATACAACGCTGGGTTAATTGTAGCGCTACTGGGTTATACTATGACGATTGTGTACCTCGTATATACAACACTGGGTTAATTGTAGCGCCACTGGGTTATACTATGGCGATTGTGTACCTCGTATATACAACGCTAGGTTAATTGTAGCGCTACTAGGTTATACTATGACGATTGTGTACCTCGTAAATACAACGCTGGGTTAATTGTAGCGCAACTGGGTTATACTATGACGATTGTGTACCTCGTATATACAACGATGGGTTAATTGTAGCGCTACTGGGTTATACTATGACGATTGTGTACCTCGTATATACAACGCTTGGTTAATTGTAGCGCTACTGGGATATGCTATTACGATTGTGTACCTCGTATATACAACGCTAGGTTAATTGTTGCGCTACTGGGTTATACTATGACGATTGTGTACCTCGTAAATACAACGCTGGGTTAATTGTAGCGCTACTGTCGATGGCATTGTTAAAACATGTTTCTATTGTTTGTTGTTTACATTTTTAAAGAGTTTATTGCCATTTGAACACATTCGATGTTATATTAGGTAACACCTTATTATTAATATAAACGGAGCGTGTTGCCTAATGGAAGTGCGCCGGTGATCCAGTTTCGGATATCGTGAGTTTGACCAAGGTTATCATTGCAAATAGAAATGATCATCAAAGTTCAAATTTGAAATTTATTATATCTTATAAATCTTATAGAAATAGCACGTACACGAGCTTTGTATGGTTTGTGTACCTGCAAGTTCACTTAAGCTCTTTTAGCATTATGTATTCGATAGAGTCTGGCTGATAACCTGGGTAATTTCACTCAACCTTGCAAGAGAGTGTATAGTACTTTTTTTTGCTAAAATGGTACAATAAATATACTAGTTAAATCTTTTTTATGTTGGATGAGATGTTGTCATCATTGAGCATTTTGAAAAAAAACAAGATGCCGTCCAAAATGGCCATCAATTTGTTCGAAAAGCAATATTTAGATAGAAATTACTATTAGGTATCACATTATGCACACTAAATGATACTTTATATGTTTGATTTTAAGTGAAAAACTGAGATGGCATTTTGTTATAATTGAGTATTTAAAACAAATAAACAAGATAGCGTCGAACGTGCGTGATTTTAGGTTGGATGACATTTTGTCATCATTGAGCATTTCAAAATAAACAAAATGGTGCCCAAAATAGCCGCCAATTTTCTTGAAAAGCAGGAAATTCCATAATAATCAGAAAGTTAATCTTACATATGACATATATTTAAAAATTTCAAGCTTGAAGTTGAATAAGGTAATCCAAAGAAAGTTTTGACGCTGAACACATTGTAAGCTCAGAGTCAAAACGTCATCACTAAAACAGTGACGTTGTCAACATGCCGAATTATTTGGTAGAATCGTCCATGCTTGTTTCTCACAGGTCAAACTGTTGTTATCGTATGCTGTGCTACATCTGATGTGCTGAATTAGCATTGTCACTAGTACTGTCATCATCGCCATCACTTAATTCTGTCATATCACTATCTGGTCTTTCTGGAGGTCGTCTCTGTTCAGCTCTGAAATAAACAGTTCCTCGTATATTTTCTCCAACAGACTCTTGTTTTTGGCCTATAGTGTGCAATTTAAGTACATCTCAGAGGCGTAGACACGGATTTGATATTAGTGGGGTAAATATTTTACAAAACTTTAAAACGAACTGCATCAGTGGTGATAGTCCGACACGAATAGTAATTGCTATCATTGTCCAAATTTAAGATAATTATAAAATAAGAAAAAATTGGGAATTATTGATGCGACATGTAAAATAAATGTAAAAGAGTTTTGAAATTAGCTGACAATGAAGAAAAGTTTTTGAATTATTGGTGCGGCAATGACGCACCATACCGCATCAGTATTTACGCCGATGCATGTATATGTTTATCCTGAAACATTTCAACAATCGATTAACAAGCTGAAACAATACTTTTGCATAACATGTATTCTAAAATACACGTGTGCGTTGTAAGTTAATTAATAGACAAAGTGATAGCCTGCCTTTAATGAAGAATTCAGTTTGGTAAATTCTCCCGAGATCTTGTTATTATATAACTATTGTGGATGTTTGATTTAGATATCTAGAAAAAAGGAGGGGGGGGGGGGGGGGGGAAGGGGGTGACATCGCGTCCACTAGAAAAAGGTTAACATAATGACGGACAATTTACAATTACATAAATATAGGATTACTATCATATCTACACGATTATTTGGCCAGTAGAGCTACAATTTGAGGATGACAAGTGGGTAGTTTTTAAACTGGATTTCTGTATGTAGCTTACAAATGGAAATTGAGCCCCTAAAACTGTTTTGTGTAAAAGGGGTATAACATGCCCAAGTACCGAAGTACAGAGAATGGTAAAATTATGACCTGTAGGCAAGTCCTGCTTATAAATCAGGAGCCGTTGTAAGGACAGAATAAATATTGAATGGCAGAGTCAAAAACGCAGTCTCATACAAATTTTTGCGATACGCAACCTTTGCACAAAGAAATGTTGTCATTCTGTTGGTGTTGTTGTTGTTGTTGGGGGTGGTGGTGGTGTTGTATGGTGTTTAGCGTCGCTTTCAACACTTTTTCAGTCATATCGTGACGATGTCACTTAAGAGGTAACACTGGAGTATCTTGCCGCAGAGACAAGTATGTTATTCCATCTAGTCACATTATACTGACACCGGACCAACCAGACCTAGAAGTTAAACTATCCTCTAAATCACAAAGAAATGGACTCGGTGAAATTTATAAAATAGTCCAGCTAAAAACAGAAATTAAACTATGTAACACTTATTTCCCGGTCGAAATAAAATAACGGTAAATAGACTCGTCCAAATGTTTGGATCTGGAGAAATAACCTTAGGAAATTTCGTTTCAGCCGAGAATAAAATTCCTAACCATGTTAAAAAACTAAAACATGTACCTATCACATTCTATTTGGTTTCGAACTATCAGTTTTATTTTTTCATTGTCTTCCTCTTCTTTTTTCTGTCTCTCAATCTTCTGCGCTGCCTGACGACGAAATCGGGCTCCTGTGTTTTTGCCACTCTCTCTTCTATCTCTTTCCTCCGCAGCCTTTCTCTGAATAAAGGGAAAGAAAAAAAATTATACTTCATGGAGTTTACACAGATCTGGACATAACAGTTTTTGTTGATACTTTTTTTTTGCTCTATTCATGTTTGTTTGTATTCGTGGTGTAACTCATTCATTGCACCTACATGTAAATATAGGTTCGCCATTCATATCACATGTATATAGTTTAAATAGCTTTATAGTTTACACTTCATAGATTAACAGAACATGTACCGGATAAAGAAAAACGATTTTATTGCGCTATTGTGGATTTAAACAAAAGGCCCATGGGTCTAAACGGTCACCTGAGAGGCATATTAGCCTAACCTTTTGGACATCAACAAATCACACAAAAATCATTCAAATAGTCTATTTAGTCATAAGAAATAAGTTTTTTTTGTCACTTCTCTTATATAGATTTAGTACAGTAGGTTCCATCCCAAGTGCAAACTGCTGATACACAGGGCGTGCAATTCAATTTTGTTATAAAGGACCCATAGGTCCCAATGACCATGCTTACCATATGGTTCCCAATTCTTCTTATAATAAGAACAAGATTTTTTAAGTTTACTATGCATTTTACTGTTTTGGCCCCATAGAGGGATGGGGGCGCTAAATTAAACAAAGATATTAACTGTCATGTCAGCAACAACAAAACACATCAAAAACCTCCATTATCAGGTTTTGTCATTTTTTCTATATGGATTTAATAATTTCATGAAGGATTTTTGAGATCGGGGACAATGAAATTCGCAATTTTAATTCATCTCATAGTACCAAAGATACATACAAAATTCCATCACAATCGGACTAACGGTTTTTAAAAGAAGTAAAAAAACGTGAACTGTTTACGGACGCATGACGCACGACGGACGACGACGGACAAACGTCTCAGGCGACCTAAAAGGTATTTGACTTAAGTTATAGAAATGCGTTATGGTTGAAAATATATAAGCTTGGGGCAAATTGCTGATGAAAATCATGAGGTCATTTTATGAAACAGTGTTTTGTAAGGCATTGTGAGACGTATTCTGACTTTTTCGAAGTAGTTGTTGGATTCAAGCAAGGGAAGACACTTTCGTCTATCAGTTTTTTTACCTACTGACTGAGAACTTTATATTTACAAAACAACCCAGGCAGTGTGGACTAAATATAAATGACGCCACATTGATTTTGTGTTTTGCAGATGTACGGTAGTTTTAATTGAAACACCTGAAGATTTACAAAATAGTCTAAATAAACTGTATAAATATTGCAGCAAAAGGGGGCTTGGAAGTAAATATTGTCAAAACTAACATGATAGTACTTTTCAGAAAGGAAAGGAGGCTTACTTGAAGCAGAGAAATTGCGATATAATAATGACATCGTTGAAGTGGTAAACGATTTTACACATTAGGAGTAATTTTCAATTAAACAGGGTCCCTTTTTATTGAATCAACAGAATTTAGCTGCTACGGGATTCAGATCTACTGAAGGATAATTACATAATATTAAAAAAGTGATTTCATCCCTAAAACACTGTGTCACTGATACACTTAAAATACTGTCAAAAGGTGTTAATTGTTAAAATGTCGAGAAGTACCGATGAAGTGTATGGAGAACTTGGCTTGCTATCCGATATATATTACACGGCCGGTAATAATAATAATAAATTGGTTTCAATAAGTGTATACAAGACACTGTTTTAAAAACGGCATATTCAGTTTCATTGCTTGATTGCTACAAACAAAGAAGAATTGAGCGTATGTGTTACTAACTTATCATATAAACACGGCGTTGGATATGTCTGTGAGAACCCGATGCTAGAAAATCCAAAGATGTGTATTACTATTTTAAAAACCAAGACTAATTGATGATTTCAAGAAAAGTGGAGTTCAGATATGAAAAAAATATATAGTTTAAACTTTATATAGAACGTGAAAAAGAAGTTTGAATATGAATCATAAATTGATATTGCAAAGTATAGGAAGTACAGAAGTGTCATAACGCAATTGCGTTTATCAGTACATAAGACTGTGTTAATTCTCTGTGCCTCTGGTGATTTTGAAGATATACGAGTATTGAAATGTATTAAGTTCAACGATATTCGGAGAAAATATATATGAAGAAATTATTGACGAAATCCACCTGTTCATCCAATTACTGCAATCAACGAATAGTAATGTTATAAATAATTTATCGTATTATACATCCAATATTCTTCAAATTAGAAATAACACAATCCAAAATTAATAGAATGACCCATCCTCTCATTGGATAAAATGTATTTTGTATTTATACTTTGTTGTTAATATGACCTGACTGTAAATATTTGTGATTTTGTTATTTAGACGAGAAACTGTATAGTTTAAGTATATTCTGTTCTTATTATAATTTTTGTTTTAACTATTTTAACAACTAAATAGAAAACAATCAGTTTTTGTATTTATCTACTCACAGATGTATGACATATAAACAAAAAACGGCCTTACATGCATAATACTTTGTTTATTTTCTGTGTTAGGCTGGTTGTCCGTGTTACATTACCTTGTTAAAACGTAAAATATGATCAATGAGCTACCGACTTAGCTGCAAAGACCCGGATCATGCGATTTTAATTTATATATGTACATACAATGCGCAGAGTTTACGGTTCAATTATTTTACACGTGGTACACGTACGTTAATATTTCATAAACGTTCCATAACTAAAATTAATTACTTAAATGACTTTTTCTTTATTTCAATACATGTATAGCTTGATTAGCCATTAAACATATGAGCTTGGTGAATATCGTTTTAATGATATGGAATTACCATGGAGATTCCAATATTGTATAGATGTATAGTGAAAGGGACTTAACTTTGTTGAATAATCACCATACTTGAACCCTGCTATGACTCGCTCAAATAGCACATCACAAACTAAAATGCTGTTAAGGAAAGATAGCCTAGACAAGATTAAGAACTGACAGATGGAATTATTTTGAAAAAAATTGATGTATTATAGCAGCAATGTGATCACGCCATACATAAAGACCTGAATTAACAGTTTCAGCTTTAATCTTTAGCAATTCCACTTATTTAATGTACTAACCATTGCCTCTTCTATTTTCTTTTCCAAGTCTGTCTTCTTCGGCCTGTGAAAGAGAGCAATCAACAAAGTAGATAGTTTACATGGAAATGGGGTATAGAGTTTAATTTGCAATGTTTCAATTTAACTAATACATCTACTTATAAAATGTTTTCAGAACTGTATTTCAACACAGTTTCGGAAAAAGGGGTGAGCTGAAAGTGCCAAACTAATAAACATACGAAGATTATAATAGTTGTTTATGACAATTAATATAAAGCAAATAACAGTTGCTTATGATAGTATACGAGAGGCTAGTAATAGCCGTTGATGGCAATTTATATGAAACTAATAACAGTTGTTTATGATGGTACATACGAAGCTAGTAACAGTTGTTTGTGATATTTTATATGAAACTAATAAGTTTATACAAAAATATTCTAGCTCAACAACAAAGTAAGCTCATGGCTTATACAAATCACTCCCGGGTCAGTTTTCTGTTTGAGTGTTGTTCAAGTCTAGAATCGAACAAGCAACCTCTGTTGGCCAACATTCTGCCCAATGCACCCTGCTAAGGTGTTTGAATGAGAAAATAAATAGAAACTTTTACCACAGAATAATAGACAAAAAACTACGGGTGACTATCACTACCTATGTCGAGTGTTAGAATAAAGGTAAATGTACTTACTTGGGCGCTCTGTTTGTTCTTTCCATCATCCATGATCGCCTGGGCTGATGTTGTGGTTCGATATTTTGAATGTTACCTCTCCATCCAACCAGCAGAGAATGAAAAAACACCCATATTAAATGCAAAGGTGCTTGAAAGAGTTGAAACAGTTTCAATATGCTCGTTGCCAAAGATAGCAAAAAAGATGCCAGACTGTCCTGTGTGTTAGGGAGACTTTCCTGTGTCAAATAAACAAAACTGTAATTATAAACAAGAGACCTCAAGGCATAGAACCCCCATTGGAAATGCTTCCGTGGGGTAATCCCATTGTGGTAGTTATAAATAATCCTTGTTTCTTCTTCTTTAAAAAGGAATTTCCTTGTTTTTATGCTCATTTTCTTTTATTTGAATGGCATTATTAATGTATTTTGAACGTTTTAAAAGCATTGTCATGTTTGAAGTGTGAATTTTAAATAAAATGATGCTTGGAAATTGGGGTATGAATACATGATTTCAACAGTGTACACACTGAACAGAAAAAATCTTATATATACCCCTACTTTTATCATCATATTTTGGTAGTGCAGAGGTTGACAAACAATAAAATGTAAGTTGAACTTCTTTAATTTGGATCTCTCTTTGAATGAAAAGCCTTCAAACTTTTATTTTTTACTATAGAATAAAAAATAAAACTCAATGGTGGGCTGATCCCTCAAATGAGCATCGTCTTTATTTGGTTAGTTTAGCTTTGACTGCCAACTTGTCTAGCACTCGGACGTACCGTTCCAGTTTATTATTAAATGATTTTAGAAACACTATTCATTGAACAATATTTACCCATTTGCGAGCATCTTCCGCCAACTGTGCGTTGATTTTACACACATTCGGTTCGTTCGAACATTGTGGCATACTCATTTTAATTGAAAGACATAGAAGAAGAAAAAAAAGATTGATTGATTGATTGATTGATTGAATATTTAGCATTATTTTTTATGCCATTGAGGGCTAAAGAAAAAAAGCGATGAAAAATTTAAACAGTACAATGCTGGTACCCATATACTCTTTGTTGCTGTCCGAAGCGATTATAACACACTTTTGATAACTTTCTAAATTCTACATTTTTCTAAATTCCCTCAATTTATCAATTCCATGTATGTTAAACAAAAGGTCCAAAATAGGTATAATTCGCCCAACTCCACTTGTCATTTCTTTTCAACGTTTGAATAGACCTAGCCGATGAAAAAATGATAATCTCCTGTGTGAGTCCTTTTCTTGCAACCCAATGGACCTGGCTCCTGTATTTGAATAAACAGGGAACTCCTACCCATAGGGGTCATTTATACCAAAATGAACAATTCTGACTGATCAAGACTTTTGAATATCCACAAATGTATCCTTTTGTCGCCCCTGAACCCTAAAGGATATTAACTCTTCCTGTGCCGGACCCAGTCAAAACTGTCATGACTAAACGATCGTTCAGATCACAATATGTATAAACTAATGTGTAATAAAGAACAGAAAACGAGTCAATATATAGCCTATCCCAGAACCTGGCATCTCCCGAATCAGGTCTATTTAACCTAATGAAAATGCAGTTGTCCCACAATTCATAGCAACTGGGCGCTTACTAAACTGTGACGTCATACAAACTTTCAGTTGAAGTAACTGACCAATCAACGTGCTCAAATGTGACTAAACTAATGTCTAAAATAGAACAGAAAACGAGTCTATCCCAGAACCTGGCATCTCCCGAATCAGGTCTATTTACCCCAATGAAAAAGCAGGGAATTATATGCATTTCTCACAGTTCATAGCAAATGAACGTTTACTAAACTGTGACGTCATTCAATCTTTCCGTTGAAGCAACTGACCAATCAACGTGCTCAAATGTGGCTTTCCCAACATTGCTATTTAACGGACCCAGTCTGGAGAGCTGGGTCCGCTCAAAAAACCAAGTCAATCTACCATTTTAGTTTTACCTGCATATCCTACTTATTATAATGTAATTGGCTGGTGAATATCACTAATTCCATATTCTTGATACAGAATGTCTACATGACCACCTACATAGCTATTGTATCTCCGAGTCTATAACTAATGCAGGCGGAAAGTTCAAAAATACTTCTGATTGTCTAAAGCTAGACAAAGTCTAAACATGGATTCAATTAAAAGCTGAACATAGACAAAATCTAAAGAGGGGCCACTCTAAAACATAGTCTTGATATGTATTCCATTGATAGCTGGTTACACAGGAACTAAACTTAACTCAGTCTAAAGCTTGTGCAATCGAAACATCGATGCAATCTAAAAAAAACGAATCAAAGTACTATATGTACTGAAACCTGGCAAACAATGGTTAAGTTCTTTTCTCAGCGGAAGAATTTCGGTTTCTGAAAGTTGTTAGATAGAACATCTTTCATACGAAGGTTTCAAACGCGACTACTAAACCTAGGCCAATTAGCCCATGTGAAATAAAGAAACAGTTACATTATCATGGGCGAAACTCCATAATTATGTATGGAAAAAATTATTAAACCCACATTAGAAAATAAAACTTTATGTGTACAAGATGAAGTTATACCACGTGTAACAAAGTGTCAAATTGAACTATGATAACTTACAGGAATGGCGATGACAGCAGCCGAGGGAGTCAATTGTAGTTCAGCAAATGTGCTGGATATGTCCTCTTGTGTGAACCTGCGTTCTGGGTATGTCGTAAACAGTGTTACTCGGCTTTTAACTCTCTAAGATATAAATTATAATGAACGTGTTTTAGTATATAATTATCTCCCTTTATGAAATAAAATACATATGAATTCACTGTATCTTCATGATCAAACGGGTTTCTAAATATGTCATGTATCATATGAGTAGGCATGAATCCTTAACTGGATCCTACTCATATAAGGCTATCAGTTCATGTATGTTAATTGTCCGTCCAGTCCAGATGTGTTGCATGTAAAACCATAGTATATAAGTCATGGTTGACACCAAATTTATTGGTTTGACAGAGGCCTTGATATTGTGTCTATGGTTTGCATTGTAGCTAGGCGCGCCCGCCGTAGTTTGGTTCGTACATTCATGTCTGGTTATTTACAAATGATTATTTCCATATCTATATATATATATATGGAGATAATCATTTGTCAACAACCAGACATAAATCTACAGCTACAATGAAAACCAATGACACAAGACTATAAAATCAAGTAGCCCAACATTATTAGTGTCAACTATGACTTATATGCAATGGTTTCACATGCAACATATCTACATTATTAGGACAATTTATATAGCATGTGAGTAGTTATCAATCCTTAACTAGATCCTGCTCATATAAGCTATCTAGTTCCTGTATGTAAATTGTCCCTGCAGTCCAGATGTGATGTGTGTTAAGCTTTGATATGTAATCAATGGTTGGAAACAATCATATTAAATTGGTTGATTCTAGTGTCCTGTGCATTGTAGCTAAGCCCACTCGCCGTATTCTGATCTGTAGATGTATGGCTATTTGTTGACAAATATGTATCCCCTTATATATATATATTTAGGACGAAAGGGAATATGGACGATCTTTAAGTAAGTCACCGCATTGTACATACCTTTTATTTACTTTTATTCTTTACCATTATTTGTTCTCGACAACAGTGTATTCACTTAAAAACGTCAACCTCAAACGTCCGTCTGCATTTTTTATTATTCTACTAAATTCCATGTATTACTTTATATTTATTTTCATAACCAGATAAAATGTATTCTATACTGGAAATAAGTCAATTCCAAAACTTTTTTAAAATTGATATATCATCCGTGATGTATTAATTAACATGTTTATCTACTTACTTCTGTGATAAAGTCACTGAGAGACTGTAAAGTGTCTGTTGATTGGAAAGACTGCGACAAAAACGAACCATCAGGTAATCTTACCCGAATCTGAGCCGTCTCACTGAAAATACAATCAACTAAGTATTTGCTTATGAATGTACTTTCAACTAAGTTACTGCTGATGGATGTACATTCAACTAAGTTTCTGCTGCTGAATGTACAATCAACTAAGTAACTGCTGCTGCATGTACAATCGATTAAGTAACTGCTGCTGACTGTATAATCAATTAAGTAATTGATGCTGAATATACAATCAACCAAGAAATTGCTGCTTAATGTATAAACAACTAAACTAAGTAATTTCTGCTGAGACTGCAATCAACTAAGTTAGTGCTGCTGAATGTATACTATACTAAGTAATTGCTGCTGATAGTACAGTTGACTAAGTAATTGTTGCAGGATGTACAATCTACTAAGTGAAAGCTGCTGAATGTACAATTTACTAGTAGTTGATACTGAATGTACGATCAAGTTGAATCAACTACGTACTTGCTGCTGAATGTACACTCACCTAAGTAAGTACTGCTGAATGTATAACATACAAAGAAATTGTTGCTGAATGTACAATATACTAAGTAATTGCTGCATAATGAGCAATCAACTAAGTAATTGCTGCTGAATATACATGTACAACTAACTACGTTACTGATGCTGAATGTACATTAAAATCAACTTAGTACTTGCTGCTGAATGTACAATCCACTAAGTAATTGATGCTGAATGTACAATCAACTAAGTATTGATGCTGAATGTACAGTCAACTAAGTAAGTGTTGCTGAATGTACAATTTACTAAAGACTTGCAGCTGAATGTACAATCAACTAAATAGTTGCTATTGAGTGTACAATCAACTAATTAATTGCTGCTGAATGTACAATTAACTAAATAATTGCTGAATGAACAGTCAACTAAGTAAGTGCTGCTGAATGTACAATCTACTAAGTTATTGCTGCTGAATGTACAACTAACTAAATAATTGCTGAATGTACAGTCAACTATGTAAGTGCTGCTGAATGTACAATCTACTAAGTTATTATTGCTGAATGTACAACCAACTAAATGATTGCTGAATGTACAATCAACTCAAAAGTTGCTACTGAGTGTACGACCAACCAAATAATTGCTACTGAATGTACAATCAACTAAATAATTGCTGCTGAATGTACAATTCACTAAGTAATTGCTGCTGAATGTATAATCAACTAACTAATTGCTACTGGATGTATAATCAATTAATTAATTTCTGCTATATGGAGTGCAAGATGAAAGTAGAACTAAAATATATGGCATTCGTCGAATATATGTCAGCAATTTAACATATATCGGCATTGTATTCCAATTAATTAGTTTAAATGGCCAATAGCATCTTATATTTAATTTCGAGACAATTGAAAACATACATGCAGTTTTCACGCAATGGTGGCCAGTAAAAATAACGAACAAGAAGATTTTAGTTTACTTTTCAAATAATTTAAATGAGTTTGGTCAACTCTGTATTCAAATATAATTTATATAAACTTGGGTCCGGCTAGCTCAGTGATTTTTTTTCTATAGCATAGTTTATCTTAAGTAACTTTTATGGTGATTTGATTTACAGGCTTTGCACGATCCTGGGTCATTGCAACTTTGGATCTAAAATACCTATTTGTTAAATATATCAAAATGTGCATCGAAACATGCGCAAATGTTATGTTTGCTACAGCAGACTCGACCTGTTTACCGTTGACCATCTGGGTTTATACTGTGATTAGACTAGATTGAATAATGACTCTAACGATTTGGGACTCCGATGGAAAGTTCCCTACTATAACCTTAAACGGACGGAGGTGCTGGATACCTATCTATCTTGTAAAACACTTAATTATAATTATCTTGCTGTGCTGTACATTCTACTGCATTTGTGAAGGATAAATCAAACAAGCCTATACATATTCTGTTCGATCAGAATCAAATAAAACATGGTGGTCCTACAGAATAAGTGGACAGGCAACAGGCATACGAGAATATATTGAATCCCCCTCGTAGTTCCAACAAAACCCCGTCTGAAATCAAGAGTGTTATTGGTTTGCAATAATAATATTAATGATGGATTGACTGGTGACAGAGGTAGTTCTGATGACCTAGATCTTGATATAACAGTCAGCCAATACATTGGTGCTACATAAAGCGCTATATGTGCCATCTAGTTTCAGAGAAGATGTATTTTGGATGTATTTTAGTACGTCATTTGAGGGTCCTCCGTGGCCGAGTGGTCTAAGACGCCGTCTCAATATCTCATACCTCTTACCGCTAAGGCCATTGGTTCGAGTCCAACTCGATCCAAAAACCTTATGTAAGAAAGATTCTAAATTTATTTCTGAGGCCTTCCTCTACCAATAAAAATGGCGTTTAAACCCTTTCAAAATGAATAGTACGTCATTTCAATATCCCTAAATGTTCTTCGAAAAGTGAGTGATACTAAAAGACAGCTTTGAATAGAATCATGAAATCATGAACAGCCTAAACTGCAGTGCATAACTAAAATGAACATACTTTCTACGTGCTTCGTTCTCTGCATCAAGTCTCTGCTGTTCCAAAAGCTTCTGTTTCTTTTTGTCCTCTAGTTTTTTTATTCTCTCTTTTTCCTCCGCCTCAGCCTTAGCTTTTTTTTCTTCTCTGGTAGGGAAAAAATATTATTTAATAGTGAGCTGTATTTGTACATGTCTATCTTCCGCCAGGTTCATGCGACGTGTTTATGAACAAGGCATTTATATTTGCGTTTGAACTTTACCCTCTCATAGATATATTTTTCTGTTACAATTTAATGATCATATATCATTAAATCCTAATTAAATCCCCAGTCTCAATAAAAAATAAACTATAACTTATTAACTTCAGTTGCAGACCGTAAATTTTGGAGTGGCGAATAATATCGCCACTTGACAATAAGACCATGTAGCCTAAAGATTGGGTTGATACGTGACCATGAGTGAAATTCTATGTTCAACAGTGTCACTTGTCACTGTAATGGAGTTATTATCTAGTTAATCTGTCGTTGTCTGTATATAGAGACAAAATACTGATTACCACAATACCATAACAGATGGCAATGAACAGGTAAGACCTAGTTTAGTTGTCTTGTCTGTATATAGAGACAAAATACTGATTACCACAACACCATAACAGATGGCAATGAACAGGTAAGACCTAGTTTAGTTGTCTTGTCTGTATATAGAGACAAAATACTGATTACCACAATACCATAACAGATGGCAATGAACAGGTTAGACCTAGTTTAGTTGTCTTGTCTGTATATAGAGACAATATACTGATTACCACAACACCATAACAGATGGCAATGAACAGGTAAGACCTAGTTTAGTTGTCTTGTCTGTATACAGAAACAAAATACCGATTATCAGTGACTGCAATGCTCATGTTATACCTGTATTTAGCTATTTCTGCCTTCATCTTTGCTTTGCTATTTCTATTATCTTCCTCTTCTTTTTGCTGTTTCAAAAGCTTCTGTTTCTTTTTTTCCTCTAGCTTTTCCATTCTCTCTTTTTCCTCCGCCTCAGCCTTAGCCTTTTTGTCTTCTCTGGTAGATAAAAAATATCATTTAAGAGTGAGCTGTATTTGTACATGTCTATCTTCCGCCAGTTTCATGCGACGTGTCTATGAACAAGGCATTTATATTTGCATTTGAACTTTACCCTCTCAAAGATATATTTTTCTGTTCAAATTTAATGATCATATATCATTAAATCCTAATTAAATCCCCAGTCTCAATAAAAATAAACTATTACTTATTAACGTCAGTTGCAGACCGTAAATTTTGGAGTGGCGAGTAATATCGCCACATGATAATAAGACCATGTAGCCTAAAGATTGGGTTGATACGTGACCATGAGTGAAATTCTATATTCAACAGTGTCACTTGTCACTGTAATGGAGTTATTATCTAGTTTAACTGTCGTTGTCTGTATATAGAGACAAAATACTGATTACCACAACACCATAACAGATGGCAATGAACAGGTAAGACCTAGTTTAGTTGTCTTGTCTGTATACAGAGACAAAATACAGATTATCAGTGACTGCAATGCTCATGTTATACCTGTATTTAGCTATTTCTGCCTTCATCTTTGCTTTGCTATTTCTATTATCTTCCTCTTCTTTTTGCTGTTTCAAAAGCTTCTGTTTCTTTTTTTCCTCTAGCTTTTCCATTCTGTCTTTTTCCTCCTCCTCATCCTTAGCCTTTTTGTCTTCCCTGGTAGATAAAAAATATCATTTAAGAGTGAGCTGTATTTGTACATGTCTATCTTCCACCAGTTTCATGCGACGTGTCTATGAACAAGGCATTTATATTTGCATTTGAACTTTACCCTCTCATAGATATATTTTTCTGTTCCAATTTAATGATCATATATCATTAAATCCTAATTAAATCCCCAGTCTCAATAAAAATAAACTATTACTTATTAACATCAGTTGCAGACCGTAAATTTTGGAGTGGCGAGTAATATCGCCATATGATAATAAGACCATGTAGCCTAAAGATTGGGTTGATACGTGACCATGAGTGAAATTCTATATTCAACAGTGTCACTTGTCACTGTAATGGAGTTATTATCTAGTTAATCTGTCGTTGTCTGTATATAGAGACAAAATACTGATTACCACAATACCATAACAGATGGCAATGAACAGGTAAGACCTAGTTTAGTTGTCTTGTCTGTATATAGAGACAAAATACTGATTACCACAACACCATAACAGGTGGCAATGAACAGGTAAGACCTAGTTTAGTTGTCTTGTCTGTATACAGAGACAAAATACCGATTATCAGTGTCTGCAATGCTCATGTTATACCTGTATTTAGATATTTCTGCCTTCATCTTCGCTTTGCTATTTCTATTATCTTCCTCTTCTTTTTGCTGTTTCAAAAGCTTCTGTTTCTTTTTTTCCTCTAGCTTTTCCATTCTCTCTTTTTCCTCCGCCTCATCCTTAGCCTTTTTGTCTTCTCTGGTAGATAAAAAATATCATTTAAGAGTGAGCTGTATTTGTACATGTCTATCTTCCACCAGTTTCATGCGACGTGTCTATGAACAAGGCATTTATATTTGCATTTGAACTTTACCCTCTCATAGATATATTTTTCTGTTCCAATTTAATGATCATATATCATTAAATCCTAATTAAATCCCCAGTCTCAATAAAAATAAACTATTACTTATTAACATCAGTTGCAGACCGTAAATTTTGGAGTGGCGAGTAATATCGCCATATGATAATAAGACCATGTAGCCTAAAGATTGGGTTGATACGTGACCATGAGTGAAATTCTATATTCAACAGTGTCACTTGTCACTGTAATGGAGTTATTATCTAGTTAATCTGTCGTTGTCTGTATATAGAGACAAAATACTGATTACCACAATACCATAACAGATGGCAATGAACAGGTAAGACCTAGTTTAGTTGTCTTGTCCGTATATAGAGACAAAATACTGATTACCACAACACCATAACAGGTGGCAATGAACAGGTAAGACCTAGTTTAGTTGTCTTGTCTGTATACAGAGACAAAATACCGATTATCAGTGTCTGCAATGCTCATGTTATACCTGTATTTAGCTATTTCTGCCTTCATCTTTGCTTTGCTATTTCTATTATCTTCCTCTTCTTTTTGCTGTTTCAAAAGCTTCTGTTTCTTTTTTTCCTCTAGCTTTTCCATTCTCTCTTTTTCCTCATCCTCATCCTTAGCCTTTTTGTCTTCCCTGGTAGATATTATTTAAGAGTGAGCTGTATTTGTACATGTCTATCTTACGCCAGGTTCATATGCAAAGAATTTATATCTGCATTTGAACTTTACCCTCTCTTAGATATATTTGTCTGTTCCAATTTAATAATCATATATCATTAAATTCTAATTAAATCCCAAGTCTCAATAAAGGAAGACAAAACTCCCAACCCCAAACTCCCAACCCCACCCCTCACAACACCACCCCTCACCACTCCATCAATGTTTTTGTCACAAAATAAAAGTTAAAACATATCAACAGATATTTTCAAACTCAGTTTAATCCATTAAAATACCAATTAATATATTTAATCCACTCTCTTTGAATGGTCAGCATACCTTTTCCTTGACCATATTAAGCAATGTTTCTTTTCTATTTCCCCTTTTGAAAAAAAATAGCCTCAAGGGCATTTAAAGCGAAATATGACAATTTTCGTATACAAAGACAGAATACAAATTACCACAGATGACAATACTCAGGTTAAAAATGTTATACCTGTGTTTTGCTATTTCTGCTTTCATCTTTGCTTTGCTATAACCATTATCTTCCTGTTCCTTCTGCTCTATCTTTTCTTCTGACTGAAACTTTCAATTTGTGTAAATAGTGACCAAGCTTTACAAGGTAGAGATCTTAATGAAATTTAAATTCAAAATACATATGTATTGTTATTAAAAGAGTCCTCACCTATAACTTTGTGTCGAATATGCGTACGTGCATGTTTTGTGCAAGAGAAAATTGTGAATATGCGTACATTTCTGATGCGAGAAGATTATGAAAATGTGTACATGTCCGGTGCAAGAGAAATTTATAAAGATATGTACATGTCTGGTGCAAGAGAAAATAATAAATATACGTACATGTTTCGTGCGAAAAGTCATTGATATACGTATATGTCTGGTGCGAAAAAATCAATAATATGCATATATGTCTGGTGCGAGAAAATCAATAATATGCATATATGTCTGGTGCGAAAAAACCTTAATATGCGTAAATGTCTGGTGCGAAAAAAATCAATAATATGCATATATGTCTGGTGCGAAAAAAATCAATAATATGCATATATGTCTGGTGCGAGAAAATCATTAATATGCATATATGTCTGGTGAAGGAAAAATCATAAATATGCATATATGTCTGGTGCGAGAAAAATCATAAATATGCATATATGTCTGGTGCGAAAAATCATTTATATGCGTAGATGTCTGATAATATCAATCAAATTAGGACGGCGTGTGAATATGTAATTAAGACCGGCTATCGGTACATGTATTTTCAAGTACTTTGGTTTATTCGGTAAGTGTAGCAGTGAAGTGCAAGTGTTACTCGGGACTCGACGTTAGATGTTGCAAACAACAACGACGATATACGAAATATTTGTTCTTTGACAATTTATACTTCATAAACATACAAGCCTGGCAAAAGTAAAACCAATCAATATGAACAAAGAGTCTGGAATACTTAACGAAAATGCAAAAATATATTGGTAGCCGGGCTTTCACAAATATGCGTACGCCCTCCTAGTTCCATTTGTCATATCGTAGCGTTTGGCTTATTTCATACATAATGTCCACTATGTTTTGTTGTTTGGTTTGTTGCATATATAGTTCAAATAACAACATGAAATTCGAGGAATGAAAAGTAGTCCTTGGCCCGTATGATCATATTGGCGGTAGTCAGGACGGCTTAAAATGTGTGGTTAAAGTGTAACTTGTATTTGACTTTTCTGTAATAAAATGAATACAAATGAACAATCAGTACATGTATATACTGTTTATCAATTAATTTTGGGGCCTATTTTAATCTTAACATTAATTACGACTTTAGTCGGTTATCGATCAGCTAAAATGTCCTATAATCGAATAATGATTTCCATCTTCAATTCCCAACACTTCAATATAGACAAGTTCTACGTTACAGATATATAATACAGTATATATTATTCACCAGAATCCCTTTAAAAAATCATTTTGATATTAATAAGGAGTTTTATTTATTAACTTAATTGTACTGTTCTCATTATATAATATATAAATAAAATAAAATGGTATGAACTTTCACGTCAGCCAAAACATGATTAAAACAATATCTTAATTGAAGTGAAAAAAGCAAATTAGATTCTGATGGTTGTTTTTATTCGTCATATTTTAAAAAACATATATTTGTCTCCCCTTCCAGATCCTTGCACCATGGCAAAGGATTTAAGAATTTTGCGATTACTCGGCCCAATGTTCATCATAAAAATTTTCGCCAATTTTTTAAATATTTAAAAGTATTTTTATAGCCACATGAATGCCATACTCATAAACCATCATCTCACGTCCATTAAGTTGAACAGTTGTAGTATATACGCGATTGTCTTTCTTATATAAAAGGATGTAATCTTCCATACAACTATTGGTAGAACAAGTCGGCTGCTTTAAAAACGCATCCAGTGGTGAGGTCTTATAAGTGAGGCTTGAATGGTGATGTAAGTTTGGGTTTATACGAAATAGTCGTGTTTTTATGCAATATTTGATTCCAAGGGCATATTGAATGTAGGAAAGATAAAAACAACCGCCCGCAGGGTAACAAATACATGGATAATACTTAATCCTGACAATGTTTCGGCTGACCCTGCCAAATTCCGGTTACAAGCAAAAGGCAAATGTAACTGATGTATGTGTTGTGTTTAATGCACTGATTTCAATCACTATGCACCGCCATCTCAAAAACACTTTTATTTAGGTTTTGAAACTTATTGACACTAGTGTCCTATAAAAAGTTATTATTGTAATGATATATAGTTTAAATTAATTTATGTGTATATACTAATCAAACAGTTCAAATAAATGCGGGTTTTTTTTCAAAATGTGTGTCTGTTCGGTGATATTTCTTATTCTTGCGATGTGATGAAAAGACTCTCAAAGTTATTTAAAAAATCTCTCGATATGGACCGGACACACGATATACTGCCTACACTCAGTACGACCTTGACTTGACATGACTATGTCGGCAGCTTGCACTTAGCACATCGCCTCAGTATGGCACATAGTTGTGCTAAGTTATTTTAAAAATCTCTACAAATTGTTAAAGTTATGGAGTGGATACGAAGTAATCAACAAGCATTATTTTGATAAAAATGATTGTAAATAGGTCACAAACATTAAATTTAGATATCTCGTTTACTTTGAAAATCGTACCTCATTTTCTTTTTTTGTCTTCTCCACGTGTTCAGGTGTTCTATAAAAAGAAACAAAGTATTATGAAACAAGATAGTTTACAGGTTAATAAAGTTGTTTCAATCTCGTAAATGAAATGAATTACATAATGTAAAAGAAAAGACAAATAAAATTACAGAAATGTTATAATGATACTAATTGTATTTGATGCATTGAAATTGTTAGCACAATTTTCGCTGTCATACAGACATGTGGTAATGACACTTACTGTATTAGTTGCATTGACATTGTTATCAAGATTTTTGCTGTCATACTGACATGTGGTAATGACACTGATTGTATTTGATGCATTGACATTGCTATTAATATTTTCGCTGTCATACAGACATGTGGTAAGGACACTGGTTGTATTCGATGCTTCGACATTGTTATTAAGATTTTCGCTGTCATACAGACATGTGGTAATGACACTGATTGTATTCGATGCATTGACATTGTTATCAACATGTTCGCTGTCATACAGACGTGTAGTAATGACACTGACTGTATTTGGTGCACTGGAATTGTTTCCAACATTTTCGCTGTCATACAGACATGTAGTAATGACACTGACTGTATTTGTATTGGAATTGTTTCCAACATTTTCGCTGTCATACAGACATGTAGTAATGACACTGACTGTATTTGGTGCATTGGTATTGTTACCAACATTTTCGCTGTCATACAGACATGTGGTAGTGACACTGACTGTATTTGATGCATTGGTATTGTTACCAACATTTTCGCTGTCATACAGACATGTTGTAATGACACTGACTGTATTTGATGCGTTGGTATTGCTACCAGCATTTTCGCTGTCAAACAGACATGTAGTAATGACACTGACTGTATTTGGTGCATTGGTATTGATACCAACATTTTCGCTGTCATACAGACGTGTTGTGATGACACTGACTGTATTTGATGCATTGGTATTGCTACCGACATTTTCGCTGTCATACAGACGTGTTGTCATGACACTGACTGTATTTGATGCATCGGTATTGCTTCCAACATTTTTGCTGTCATACAGACGTGTAGTAATGACACTGACTGTATTTGGTGCATTGGTATTGTTACCAACATTTTCGCTGTCAAACAGACGTGTTGTAATGACACTGACTGTATTTGATGCATTGGTATTGCTACCAACATTTTCGCTGTCATACAGACGTGTAGTAATGACACTGACTGTATTTGGTGCATTGGTATTGTTACCAACATTTTCGCTGTCATACAGATGTGTAGTAATGACACTGACTGTATTTGGTGCATTGGTATTGTTACCAACATTTTCGCTGTCATACAGACATGTTGTAATGACACTGACTGTATTTGATGCATTGGTATTGCTACCAACATTTTCGCTGTCATACAGACATGTGGTAATGACACTGACTGTATTTGGTGCACTGGAATTGTTACCAACATTTTCGCTGTCAAAAAGACATGTTGTAATGACACTGACTGTATTTTGTGCACTGGTATTACTACCAACATTTTCGCTGTCATACAGACATGTGGTTAGGACACGTGGTAATGACAATGACTGTATTTGGTGCACTGGAATTGTTACCAACATTTTCGCTGTCATACAGACATGTTGTAATGACACTGACTGTATTTGGTGCACTGGTATTGCTACTAACATTTTCGCTGTCATACAGACATGTGGTAAGGTCACTGACTGTATTTGGTGCATTGGTATTGCTACCAGCATTTTCGCTGTCATACAGACATGTGGTAAGGACACTGACTGTATTTGGTGCATTGGTATTGCTACCAGCATTTTCGCTGTCATACAGACATGTGGTAAGGACACTGACTGTATTTGGTGCATTGGTATTGATACCAACATTTTCGCTGTCATACAAACATGTAGTAATGACACTGACTGTATTTGGTGCACTGGAATTGTAACCAACATTTTTGCTGTCATACAGACATGTAGTAATGACACTGACTGTATTTGGTGCATTGGTATTGTAACCAACATTTTCGCTGTCATACAGACATGTTGTAATGACACTGACTGTATTTGGTGCATTGGTACTGCTACCAACATTTTCGCTGTCATACAGACATGTAGTAATGACACTGACTGTATTTGGTGCATTGGTATTGCTACCAACATTTTCGCTGTCATACAGACATGTAGTTATGATACTGACTGTATTTGATGCACTGGAATTGTTACCAACATTAACGCTGTCATACAGACATATTGTAATGACACTGACTGTATTTGATTTGTTATATGTTTTCAACATTTTCGCTGTCATACAGACATGTGTTAGTGACACTGACTGTATTTGTTGCATTGACATTGTTACCAACATTTCCCTGTGAACATGTACTACAGGACATAATGTATCGACATTTAATAGTGAATTATGTTGTTTCTCGTTATATGTCTCCAATCTTACAGTGTTTTGTTGTTATATTATAATGGCTGGGACGTACGCTCAGAGCATACATGGACCGGTCTCGTGTTCGTTTTACTAGAAAGAACCAGTTCTGAGTGTTTTGTTTGAAAGGTCATAAGGCTGAACGTGGAATCAAATACAACCATTCGTCCATTACTGTTAAAGCAATGTAATGCTATTCAGTTGAGACCATATTTTTTTGTAAAAGCGAGCTTGACCTTTGCCCAATTTAATTCTAGAGCAATGTCAAGTTCCTCTTCATGTTAAAAGTCAATCAACAAAATGTTATAAAAAATATATTTTAAATAAAACTATATTTATGGACATGAAATTGTTTTCATGTACAAAAATACCATTCTGTCTATTTATAGTAAAATTGGTATTGACATTTACTTGATTTAAAGTCGTCCAAGCTTCTTTTTAAGGTTAGGAACCATTCAACAAAATTACATCCAAATAAATTTAAAAAGCAACCATGAACTCATTTAGCTCAAAGGCAAAATCAAACCTCCTTTTCACGTAAATATCCAATTATAAAACCTCATCTGAATATCTTTCTGGAAACTTAAATCGGCATAACCAGTAGGTTCTACCCTTTTAATTCAATAAGTAATTGATATCATTGCAATATGTAGCGTAAACAGTGACATCTGGTGCAAAATGCCGTTACTTATCGTCAAAACAAGTATTTAATCTCGCTATTATCGCAATATTTGAATTAGACCACACCTGTGAAATAATGTAAGTGATGTAGTATATTTCCGTAAATATTCGGAAATTTCCGGGCATTATCGATTAAACCCGGGTAAGCTGTTAAGTTTAAATTTAGTTTATACCACCGACCTTGTTATATTCTTACATAGCGCAAAGGTAAGCTCTTTGATTATCACTTGGGCGATTCGACTTTGAATCCCGTGACAAAAATTAAGTGTTTTTCCTATCAACCCTATTTTCCTACTATGTTCCATAAACGACTTTTCATATTAAAAAAATACGTTCTGGAAAACAAAATGAAAAAATACTACAATATGCATTTATACTTAGCGACCATTCTCATACCCAAGGTTGGTGGAATTGACAGAGTATATACGACTGAATCGGGAAATGAACGATAATATCCATCAGCGGAGCTGCTAATTTGCATATTAGAATTACTAATCGGTAAATATGTATTTTAAACACGATTTGTTCACGTGTAAGAGGGGTATCGGCTGTTATAAATCCACGCAAGGCAATTAAAATTCACGAAAATGTTTGTCATTCACAAATAAGTTCTTTATTAAATAAACAATCTCTTTAGCTACTGGTTATGTCGCTTTAAGCTATTGAATAGAAACCATTTTGGGATGTAAAGATGGGTAAACGGAAAGCCAGTGGTATAATCACCCAACCGGTGTAGCTGTTATTTGAATGGTTTGGGCATAAAAATATTTCATAAGTATCTGAAGCTCAATATAACATGTAATACAAACCTTTCCAAATGTTTTTCCTGGTCATCAAATGTCTGTCAAAAACATAAAAGTTCAATTATGTCAAAGTGAAATATGAAAAACTGTTTTACCGAGATTATTTTTATTTACAAACGAACTGGTACATCTAGACTCAATATAAACAGCTGTGTCAACTGTGAATATAGTAACTGTTCTCTAATACAATGGATTCCTGTGTGCCAAGTGTGAACATAATAAATATGCACTGTTCTTTAATGCAAGTATTCAAGGTGTGCCAACTGCTAACATAGTTAACTATACAATGTTATTTAATACAATGGTTTCCGATGCTAAAACAGAAACTATTTAGTGTTCCTAAATAAAACAGTCCTTGACTCCAGTTTCACTAAACATCTCAACTTGAGATTTTTCTCAACTTAAAATTTTGAAGTGCTATAACTTCTTTAACATTGATCATTTTGCATGTTAACAATCATCAATGAATAAAGATTTATTCCAAATTCAAATTTGTGCAATCATTTAATGTGTTAAGAGTTCAAGTAATCATTTGTAGAATTTGAGTTCTCCGAGTTGAAGAATAGCTCAAGTGAAACACCGACCGTGAAACATCGGGTATTTCCGTATCCTCCGTATAATACACCTCGTGTATAGCTCTAAAATGCACCAACGCTATTCGCCTGTGTTACAAGTCTGTGTTCATTCGCATGAAAGTAACACATTATGTATACGTCATTAAGTTGAATATATGGCGTTATTATAGCGATTCTTTTATTTATACACTCGACATGGGTCATATTTATAGGGAAAATTAAATATCAGTCTTGATTAACCAACGTTTATATTTTCAACGTACATATATATAACGTGGAATAAGGGGCCGCCATTTTATTTTATCATGTGACTGAAAGTTGTTCCAAAATGGCGCCTTATCATTTCAGAGGTCTATTGCGTAGCATAAAGGCCGAGGTGATCAGATTGGCGAAACCCCCGCCAGGGGTGTAATGTTCTAACATAATGTTTAATTTTAAAATCTGTTGCATTTCATTATAAAGTTAACTGGTGTTTAACGTGTTACTGTACATTACATTTCAAAACATTAAACATATAGTAATCATCTGAATCATGAATGTCATTTATCAATAAAACATGTTTGATTTGTGTCAAATTTGAACATTAATCATATCCAGTAATTGTGAAAATGTTACTATGTATCTTAATGTCTTTGCATAAACATAACCAGACCTGAGCTGAACAAATGAATAATATGTAGGAAGAATACATTCACATATTTATGCTTACAAAAGGTTAAGCATATAGCCTTTGCTGTGTCCGTCCATGCTTTTTTTAACGGGGTATCTTCAAAACTATTGGAGGATATCCAGCTCGATTTTGAACATATATAAAGGACAATGTGTGAAAGAACAGAGTGAAAAAATGATAATTCTCTCTTGAATAATGACAGAAGTATCTCCCCTGTTTTTCTTTTACTTTTGTTTATTTTGACTTGTCATGGAGCATAACTTCAAATTTATGAAAGGGAATCCAGCTCGATTTGGGAGGTGGATAAAGGACAATGTCTAGACGTACTGAGCGAAAGACCATAACTCTTACTGGTATAATGACATATTTATATCCCTTTCTGTACTTTTAATGCTATGTTTGCTTGTCCGGACTTTCTTCAAAAGTATTCAAGATATCCGATGCAGTTTGGATCATGGATAGAAGGTAATGTGTGGAAGTAGAGAGAGAATAACTGATAATTCTATTTTGAATTACAGATATACCTCCCATTTTGCATTTTATTCTCAATTATTATATCTGCTTTTCTGGAGCACATCAACGGGATTTCAATGAGATTTGGAAATGGGAAGAGGGCAATAGTGGAAGTACAAGAACTAAAAATCTATCGCTCTTGCCTAATTGTAAAAATAAAACACCATAAATTAGCATGCACAATACTACGACAGTAAACTGTTTTATCAAACAAGTGTTCCCGCTGTATGGAATTCACACGTCGGACTCGGCTAGTTCAGTCGGTAACGCGTCTGGTTGTCAATCCAGAGGTCATGAGTTCGAATCCCAGCCCAGCCACAATCTCTGTGATGATTGATTACGAACTTGGTTTAAGGTCATAAATATCCCACCGCCGAATATATGTGGAAGGAGTCATCTGTTTTCCGAGCTAAAGTGTGTCAGATACTGATTGAACCACCTAGCGGATCCCTGGAAGAACAATTAGGTGTGCTGTCAGCTGTTTGATAACAGAAATCCTGTTTTTTTTTAAAACAAGGTGGCGAAATCATTTAAAACAAACAAAACTCTTTTTATTAACACGAAAGCCGTACCTGTTTTACGTGTTGTAATTTTTGCACAAATTCATCTGGGGTAACAAGGCCTTTAATGATATCTATGGGCAGGCCGTCCATCCCTATACAGAATGTAGATGGCACATCATCTACTGTATCTAAACATCTATTAAGGATTTTTTTTCTAGCAATAAATTAACATACTGGTATCATAGCAAATAAACAATATTGACTAAGGTCCATTTAGTAAATGTGTTGATATATATACAAACTTGTATCATTGAGATGAGTAACTTACCATAGCTTCACACACACTCACAAAATATGATGACAAAAAAAGGATACAAATCTGTGCAAACCATTTGCAATATTCACTGAAAACAGAATTACTTGGAAGAATTAGACCTTTGCAAATAATCCAGACTCGTGAAATTGATAATGTGTAATATAATATCACTTTGAGATGTGTCCGTTTTACAGACTAGATGGGAACTAGATTTATGTATGCCGTGGTGACTAAATGGTTTCTATGGTAACCAAAGGCCAACAGTTTTAATATAGGATGTTGCAAATGTTCTTTCTCAAGAACCCATTGAAACATCTTACTAAAAGCCGTGGATATGCAAACAGTTTGGTTTCTTTGAAAAGAGACACAGTACAAAGCTAGTCTAGCAAAATATCGATAAAATGTCGATAGGCTAGTTTTGTACTAACCCCTTAGACACGATTTTTTACATAAATCAGAAAACTACATCGATCATTTCGTGCAAAATCTAGTCCAGCTCAGTATACTCAAAGAAGACCGGTATACTAGGTTTGCGCCAAGCTATTTATATACCTAAAAGATATAAATTAAAAATAAAAATACTCTTGTCTGTATGCAAACCCTTTATTCTCTTAATTCTAATTAAAAATGAGGCATAACTCCGTTAAATAACTGATGCTATGATAAAATTCCAATTTCAACATTGCCGTGTGTCCCTTTAAAGGGAATTA
The DNA here is from genome assembly GCA_029582155.1 of Panopea generosa. NCBI lineage: Eukaryota > Metazoa > Mollusca > Bivalvia > Adapedonta > Hiatellidae > Panopea > Panopea generosa. The sequence continues at coordinate 41,755,803 of CM055894.1, forward strand.
AAAATGTGAGGTCAGCAAACTCTACCCGGTAACAGAAAATTGGATAGGTGGAATCAATAAAATATATTATTAATGTCTTCTTTTTTTTTTAAAAAATATGGTAGTGTCTGACGCCTAGCCCAGTCGATAATGCGTCTAACTGTTAATTCTGGGGTTGTAAGTTCGATTCCCTATCCTGCCACAGTCTATGTGATCATTTGTTATGAGCGTTTTCCTTGACCATGAATATGACACATCTGAATATCTGAATAATCATGTCAGTGCCATGCAGAGACAATGTATGGACTTCTACTTAATAATTTAGATACTGTTGAAGAAAGACGTAAACCCCCAAGGGCAAGTGGATGTAAATTTTTACTAGTCCGTAGATGAACGCTACTTGTCCGTACACGACAGTTTCACTTAAAACAAATGACAAAAAAAGTTTTATCTATAGTTTATAGAAACCACTAAAGTCCTTTTAGTCCTTTATGTCATGAATCGAATGGTTTCTATTTTAATTTGAAATATTAACCGTGATCGCTTATTTATAAATCAAACCATTTTCATTTGACTTTTGTCATCATTCTTTCGTGGAAATTCGAAAGAAAACTTAAAATTCCGCTAAACAGAACAGTGATATTACATTAGGTTAATTTAATATAATATGCCATGGGTTAATTACACCATTAATTATGTGACATACACATATATATAATAAGTATATAATGACCTTGTGTTTAACATTTGAATGGCAATCACTCCATTGTCTTCACAGAACTGTCCTACAGCTTCACTTTCCCAGGTGGCATTCGTTTTCTTCGACAGATCATCAGTCCCTGGAAAATACACTTTTAAAAATGACGACTCGGAACTCCGGATAACGCTTTGAGTCAACTGTTGAGTTCCTACCGTACCATCCCTTTCAAACACAGTATCTGTATAATCATGGTAATTGAGTCTTTTTAAAAAAAAGGTCGAACCACATACAAATCGAAAAAAGTCCGATTGACTTAATGTAAAAGTTAGTGTTCATTATGTAAAATGTTCAACAATTAAGAAACCGAAAGGGAGCGGCGGTAGGGATCGACCGACGTTTCTTAACAGATATTTTTTTACTTAATACACACTAATTGACTTAGTGGCTTAGTGTTAAACGTCATTTGACTGACAGTTTATGTAGCTCTTTGCGAAGCTACGATGACACACATAAAAATTGAATATTCCAATCCAGACGACATTTTTTTTTTAGACGCCCTCTGAAGTGACATATATGAATAAAAAATGTAACTACCCGTTGCATAGTAAGCGCGTAGAAATACATGACAAGGAAAGAAAAAACGTAGTCCGGCTCATATGGTTTTATGAAAAAATAAAAGCCTTAAAATTATTGGCGTTATCCAATGGGAATGCTTCAAATACATATGAAACTCTATATGATGTATATTTATCGGATATGCTAATGGTATAAGTTCAGTCATTGTTAATCAGGTTGTCCTTCTTAGGATTTCAATGATAAATGATTTTTTTTTAAAATGTGATTCTTTGCTTAATATCATGGTCACAGTAACTGCCCTTAGCTGATGCCTAATCACGGTCACAGTAACTGCCCTTAGCTGATGCCTAATCACGGTCACAGTAACTGCCCTTATCTGGGGCCTGATCATGGTCACAGTAACTGCCCTTATCTGGGCCTGATCATGGTCACAGTAACTGCCCTTATCTGGGGCCTAATCATGGTCACAGTAACTGCCCTTATCTAGGGCCTAATCATGGTCACAGTAACTGCCCTTATCTGGGGCCTGATCATGGTCACAGTAACTGCCCTTATCTGGGGCCTAATCATGGTCACAGTAACTGCCCTTATCTGGGCCTGATCATGGTCACAGTAACTGCCCTTATCTGGGGCCTAATCATGGTCACAGTAACTGCCCTTATCTAGGGCCTAATCATGGTCACAGTAACTGCCCTTATCTGGGGCATGATCATGGTCACAGTAACTGCCCTTATCTGGGGCCTAATCATGGTCACAGTAATTGCCCTTATCTGGGGCCTGATCATGGTCACAGTAACTGCCCTTATCTGGGCCTGATCACGGTCACAGTAACTGCCCTTATCTTGGTTCTGATCATGGTCACAGTAACTGCCCTTATCTGGGCCTGATCATGGTCACAGTAACTGTCCTTATCTTGGTTCTGATCATGGTCACAGTAACTGTCCTTATCTGGGGCCTAATCATGGTCACAGTAACTGCCCTTATCTAGGGCCTAATCATGGTCACAGTAACTGCCCTTATCTGGGGCATGATCATGGTCACAGTAACTGCCCTTATCTGGGGCCTAATCATGGTCACAGTAATTGCCCTTATCTGGGGCCTGATCATGGTCACAGTAACTGCCCTTATCTGGGCCTGATCACGGTCACAGTAACTGCCCTTATCTTGGTTCTGATCATGGTCACAGTAACTGCCCTTATCTGGGCCTGATCATGGTCACAGTAACTGTCCTTATCTTGGATCTGATCATGGTCACAGTAACTGCCCTTATCTGGGGCCTAATCATGGTCACAGTAATTGCCCTTATCTGGGGCCTGATCATGGTCACAGTAACTGCCCTTATCTGGGCCTGATCATGGTCACAGTAACTGCCCTTATCTGCGGCCTAATCATGGTCACAGTAACTGGCCTTTTCTTGGATCTGATCATGGCCACCGTAACTGCCCTTATCTGGGGCCTAATCACGGTCACAGTAACTGCCCTTATCTGGGGCCTGATCACGGTCACAGTAACTGCCCTTATCTGGGGCCAGATCATGATCACAGTAACTGCCCTTAGCTGATGCCTAATCAAGGTCACAGTAACTGCCCTTAGCTGATGCCTAATCACGGTCACAGTAAATGCCCTTAGCTGATGCCTAATCACGGTCACAGCTGCCCTTAGCTGATGCCTAATCACGGTCACAGTAACTGCCCTTAGCTGATGCCTAATCACGGTCACAGTAAATGCCCTTAGCTTTTGCCTAATCACGGTCACAGTAACTGCCCTTAGCTGATGCCTAATCACGGTCACAGTAACTGCCCTTAGCTGATGCCTAATCACGGTCACAGTAACTGCCCTTAGCTGATGCCTAATCACGGTCACAGTAACTGCCCTTATCTGGGCCTGATCATGGTCACAGTAACTGCCCTTATCTGGGCCTGATCATGGTCAAATTAACTGCCCTTATCTGGGCCTGATCATGGTCACAGTAACTGCCCTTATCTGGGCCTGATCATGGTCACAGTAACTGCCCTTATCCGAGGCCTGATCATGGTCACAGTAACTGCCCTTATCTGGGCCTGATCATGGTCACAGTAACTGCCCTTATCTGCCGCCTGATTATGGTCACAGTAACTGCCATTATATTTGACATAAACTTGGACACAGTAACTGCCCTTATCTGTGGCATAAACTTGGATACAGTAACTGCCATTATATTTGGCATAAACTTGGATACAGTAACTGCTTTTATATGTGGAATAAACTTGGATACAGTAACTGCCATTATATTTGGCATAAACTTGGATACAGTAACTGCCATTATATTTGGCATAAACTTGGATACAGTAACTGCTCTTATATGTGGAATAAACTTGGATACAGTTACTGCCCTTATATGTGGAATAAACTTGGATACAGTAACTGTCATTATATTTGGCATAAACTTGGATACAGTAACTGCCATTATATTTGGCATAAACTCGGATACAGTAACTGCCATTATATTTGGCATAAACTTGGATACAGTAACTGCCATTATATTTGGCATAAACTCGGATACAGTAACTGCCATTATATTTGGCATAAACTTGGATACAGTAACTGCCATTATATTTGGCATAAACTTGGATACAGTAACTGCTCTTATATGTGGAATAAACTTGGATACAGTAACTGCTCTTATATGTGGAATAGACTTGGATACAGTTACTGCCCTTATCTGTGGCATAAACTTGGACACAGTAACTGCCATTATATTTGGCATAAACTTGGAAACAGTAACTGCCATTATATTTGACATAAACTTGGACACAGTAACTGCCATTATATTTGACATAAACTTGGACACAGTAACTGCCATTATATTTGACATAAACTTGGACACAGTAACTGCCCTTATCTGTGGCATAAACTTGGACACAGTAACTGCTATTATATTTGGCATAAACTTGGACACAGTAACTGCCATTATATTTGTCATAAACTTGGACACAGTAACTGCCCTTATCTGGGGCCTTATCATGGACACACTTACTGCCCTTATCTGGGACATGAATTTTGAATCAGCAACCAATTATGAATTTGTTATGATCCATAACCACTCCCCTTCCCACATCTTCCATCCCTTGCAAATATTCAGAGCAAAATGGCGTATAGCCATTATGTTCTCTTCTGGCTATGTCTGCATCGTACCAAAGTGTGATCGTACCCGCGTCTTGTCAAATCGTACTCAAGTCAGATCGTAGGCATATTCTCTTTAGAATTTTCGCTAAGTTTTATACTTTGTTAAATCTACTTCATGTCATATACATAATTACTCCGACACACGTGCCGATACCAGAACAGTGAAATATCACTATTAAATCATTTCAGTGGCGATTTATTTATTTTACTTCAATTGTGATATAAGTTATTGTTATTTAGACAAATCACGCTTAACATTTTAAAGGATATAACAATTTACCGAGTATGTACACAAGAAACAACGATTGCCTCTGTCTTAATTGAGATATGGGTCATTCAAACGACTTCATTACTCATTTTACGACATACATAATAACTATGAAATATCGCGTGTCTCTAATTTTGGAAAAATTGGATATGAATACATTATTGACCTTTATTTGGCAGTATCATTTTACATTGACAACGTGCCATAAGATTGCACAATGAAAATCATAAAGTATACATTATGAAGAAGAAAAAGAAGAAGAAGAAGAAGAAGAAGAAGAAGAAGAAGAAGAAGAAGAAAAAGAAAAGTTGTAAAGCTTTTTTAAACAATATTGGTATTAATCGCTCAGTTAACCAGTCCCGTAGCTAAAAGTCTGGAATATACATACTGTAGTGTATTTCTTGTGTGACCTTGTTTTCGTTATTACAATAAACAGACTGCATCCACTGAATAAGCTATTTTAAATAGCTTCATGTTAAATATCGCTATGTTAAATATCGCCATGTTAAATATCGCTATGTTGCATATCGCCATGTTGCATACCGCCATGTTAAATAACGCTATGTTAAATATCGCCTCGCCATGTTAAATATCGCAATGTTAAATATCGTTATGTTAAATATCGCCTCGCCATGTTAAATATAGCAATGTTAACTATGTTTAACATCGCCATGTTTTAATATCGCTATGTTAAATATCGCCATGTTAAATATCGTCATGTAAATTTGATAATTACGAGTCTGTATTTTTGGAAATGTATAGCCTCCATATATTACATACCTTCGCCATCTTGGAACAAACAGAAACGTTAATCCAACATATAAAATACATATGTACAGTGAAATATGAATACAAAATCATTTGAGTCGCGATGTTAGGACATAACAATTTACCAGATGATATGTAGACTAAAAACAACGATTTATCCTGCCTTGAAACTTGAATAGCATCAGGTATTGACCCCTCAGACCACTTCATTTTGGATATTTCTACAATAATACAACAACTAAGATGTTGCGTGTTTCTATTTTTAACGAAAATGGAATTTCGATTGTCAGTGTGCCAAAAGCTTGCACAAACTTAATCATAATTATACAATAGGTTTTTATACACATGAAACAAAATACTTAAAGGAGAACTGCGCTGTCTTTAAGCTCATTTTCTCCTCTGCTGTTAGATTATGGAATAATCTCCCAGTAAGTGTAAGAGAATCTCCATCTTAAGCTTGTTTTAAATCAAAATTATTAATGGCCGTAACTAATGGCATCTTTATAGACATTTTTGGAAGTTAAGCAGACGTCTTTTAATTTCAGATACTTTCTCTTTTTTCAATTTTATACACCAGAATTTACAATATATTTTCTAAAATAAAAATAATGATTGAAAAAAAATGCATTATTTGTTTTTATTTAATTTATTTGTATTATTTATTTTGTCGTCACATTTGATATAAATAGATTAGTTTGGAAAACTCCAAATCTAAAAATAGATAATAAGAAAAAAGTAGTTCAGGCTACTAGCATAATACAGTTTGGAAAATATTATGCCAGTAGCAGTTGGCTGTATTATGTTAGTACAGTTAAAAGTTGTATGATAAACATGTATACACACAGTTACATTTGTCTATGTAATAAGTTATCGTATCACGTTGGTACAAAATTATATGTCCTCAAATACATGAAATAATAGAATTGACAAGTGTAACGCAACCTTTGCGTCGAAAACAATTAATACATATGTTTTGATTGTCCGATTTAACTATGTTGTACATCGCTCGAATAATTCTTAACATGTTACCATAAATACCAAGTCTATATAACTTTAACCATAATGCATTTCTATTAATTTAATCAAAAGCTTTTTTCAAATCAATAAATTCACAATACAAACGTCATTTATCATTAAGAAATTGTTCTACTTTATTTTGAATAAAGGCAGCTACAACTGTTGTTTATTTTCTTTTCTGAAGCTAAAATGTGCATCATAAACAGTATTGTTACTTTTAGACCAATTGATGAAACGTTTATTTAGTACACTTGTACATAATTTCCCCATGCTGCTGACAAGAGTAATGCCCATAATAATTGTTAACATTTTCCCAATCGCCCTTTTTATGTAATGGTATAATTACCCCACTGGGCCAATCCTGTAGAAAAATTTCTGAATTAAAAAACTATGTGAAAAATGTCTGTAATTTGTGCAGATAATGTGTCACATGACAAGATATAATATTCAATACAATCGTGAAACATCAGGTATTTCCGTAACCTCCGTATAATACACTATTGTGTAGCATAAAGGCCGAGGTGATCAGATTGTATTCATTTATCCTGCCCTTGTATCCGCGAGTAAAGTTCAATTATCGTCTGATTTATTTCTATTGAAATTAAACAATGCGTCTATATTGATCACGTGCCGTTTACCTGATATGGTGTATTACATTGACATAGTTTAAAAAGTACTATTTTAAAATCACATTCCTTTAATAAAAGGTAATCATCAACACTGTAAGCGCTTCTATTCACATAGGTTCATTCACCAATAACTCAAAAAGACTTCTTAAAGGGAGTATATCAACGCTATAAATAAATAGCATCTCATTATCATAAATAAATAAAATCTGAATGGTTTAGTATATTAAGTTCACCTAAACGTGACAAAATCAATATTTCATTCGGAGATGTAAACTTGAAACGAAATCCCCATCCCAAAAACAGACAGCACTTAAATACTGCTTGACATCGTCAAATCGTCATTCGGACTCTTTCTTTTTTTTTTTTGAATGGGGTTTAACGCCATTTTCAACACATTTCAGGTTATATATGGCATATCCAGTTTTACTGGTGGAGGTAGACCTCAGACTGAGTCAGACTGAGTAGAACCACCGTCCTTCCGCAAGTAACTGGAAACTTTCTCACATAAAGTTTTTGGAGCGAGCGGGACTCGAACCTACGACCATAGCGGTGAGAGGTAAGTGATCTTGAGACGGCGCCTTAGACCACTCGGCCACGGAGGACCCTCGGACTCTTTCTAAGATGAAACAAAATTTACAATGCGTGGAACATGTATGACGGATCAATTTGAAATCAAAAAGCAATCATGCGACTCATTTAATACGTTACAAAATATGCTGCAATTTTAAGCGGGAAATCTATTTTCGTTTAACCTAGGCGTGTAGCCCAAGTTAGGAAACCCCTTTGCGACATGTTATTTTAGCATGTTTAAATAAATATCATTTTGGTATCGTGGGGTCAATGACTATTTATAGGCGTGATCTATTGAAAAAAAAATGTTTATAGACAATTTCAAAAATTTTAAAAATCCTGATAAATTCCCTTTAATGACGTTGTCTTACAAATATCTAGCAAGAGGTTGCCACTATTGTGGTCATATCCCCCGCCACCTCGTCGGCACTGGTGTGATATTTTAAGTCGAACCATAAATATGTAAGTTATAACCCCAAAACAAACGAAAATCTATCTTTGACAAACAGACCAAACTCATTCGCATGACACATCGTCTTGGGCTGGTTAGCATTTGTGACAATTTATTTAAAAATCCAATCACAACTAAAGAAGATACGGTCCGGACAACAGGTAATGAATGGACGGACGGAGCTGTGACCTTGACCTTTGAAAGACTGACCCATGTCATTCCCATGATACATCATCTTGTCCTAGTAAACATTTGTGCCGAGTTATTTAAAAATCCAATAACAACTAAAGAAGATAAGGTCTGGCCAGCAGTGGACGGACGGAGCTGTGATCTTGACCTTTGACTAACAGATCCAAGTCAGCCGCATGACACATCATCTTGTCATAGTGAACATTTGTGCCAAGTTATTTTAAAATGCAATCACAACTAAAGAAGATACGGTCCGGACAGGACGAAACCCAGTGTATACACTGATTTTTCAAACACTTGACCTTGAGCTATGACCTTGACCTTTGACGAACAGACCCAAGTCATTCACATGACACGTCGTCTTGTCCTAGTGAACATTTGTGCCAAGTTATTTAAAATTCCAATCACAACTAAAGAAGATACGGTCCGGACAAGAGGAAAGACAGTGTATACATTGGATTTTCAAATACTTGACCTTGAGCTATGACCTTGACTTTTTACTTACAGACCCTATCATTCGCATGACACATCGTCTTGTCCTAGTGAACATTTGTGCCAAGTTATTTAAAATTCAAATCACAACTAAAGGAGATACGCTGCGGACAGCAGGGGACGCACGCACGCACGAACACACACACGGACGGACGCAGCCCATTTCTATATCCCCCGCTCCGCTCCAAGAGCGGTGACGAGGGCTATGTGATCACGTTTTACAGACGTCCGTGCATTACAGTTACTCGAACTAAAGATTCAAAGAAATTAAAATCGTCCTGTAATAAAATAAACAAGTCCGCGTCAATTACATTTACAGGAGAATCATCACTTTATAAATACACACCACATAATATGAATAATTTTCATTTCGAAAAAAAGTGTGTCCATTTTCAGAAATATCATACATGTATGTATACACAGATAGCGAAATATTATGTGTGGAGCGCGTGGTCCAGTGGTAGAGCACCGAACTTATGATCGGAGGGTCGTGGGTTCGATCCTCCGCCACGGCTATGTGTGGTGTCCTTGAGCAAGACACTTTTCCGCATATGCTTAGTACTAGTCCTAACTAGGAAGTCTTCGAGCGTGATTTGCCTAAGCTGTAAGAACTTGTTTCACAATCGAAGTAAAATAAATAAAATTAAACTAAACTAGCGAAATATGAAATATTGATATTAAAATAAACAAAGGAAATAACAATTTACCAGATATGTAGACAAGAAGCAACGCTTTCTTCTGTTTTGATGATTTAATAGCTTCAGGTATATCTTCATTTTTAAACCACTCCATGTTTAGACTACATCT